>CAXAJV010000019.1:6423600-7623600 GCA_963969225.1 Xylocopa violacea | reverse complement strand
GGTTGCCTTAGGTTAGGGTATATAACGTTATAGACGCATATAATGTTCCCACCGAGAAGTAGGGTCCGACTCGCCGGAAATGTTGTCAAATGTTACATCCGATATGTTAGGTTGCCTTAGGTTAGGTTATATGACGTTATAGACGCATATAATGTTCCCACCGAGAAGTAGGTCCGACACGCCTGGATTGTTGTCAAATGTCACATCCGAGGTGTTAGGTTGCCTTAGGTTAGGATATATAACGTTATAGACGCATATAATGTTCCCACCGTGAAGTAGGGTCCGACACGCCAGGAATGTTGTCAAATGTTACATCTGAGGTGTTAGGTTGCCTTAGGTTAGAGTATATAACGTTATAGACGAATATAATGTTCCCACCGAGAAGTAGGTCCAACACGCCTGGATTTTTGTCAAATGTTACATCCGAGGTGCTAGGTTGCCTTAGGTTAGGATATACAACGTTATAGACCCATATAATGTTCCCACCGAGAAGTAGTGTCCGACACACCTGGAATGTTGTCAAATGTTACATCCGAGGTGTTTGGTTGCCTTAGGTTAGGTTATATGACGTTATAGACGCATATAATGTTCAAACCCAGAAGTTGGTCCGACACGACTGGATTGTTGTCAAATATTACATCCGAGATGTTAGGTTGCCTTAGGTTAGGATATATAACGTTATAGACGTATATACTGTTCCCACCGAGAAGTAGGGTCCGACACACGTGGAATGTTGTCCAATGTTACATCCGAGGTGTTAGGTTGCCTTAGGTTAGGCTATATGACGTTATAGACGAATATAATGTTCCCACCGAGAAGTAGGTCCGACAAGCCTGGATTGTTGTCAAATATTACATCCGAGATGTTGGGTTGCCTTAGGTTAGGATATATAACGTTATAGACGCATATAATATTCCCACAGAGAAGTAGGGTCCGACACACGTGGAATGTTGTCCAATGTCACATCCGAGGTGTTTGGTTGCCTTAGGTTAAGTCATATGACGTTATAGACGCATATAATGTTCCCACCGAGAAGTACGTCCGACACGCCTGGATTGTTGTCAAATATTGCTTCCGAGATGTTAGGTTGCCTAGGTTAGGATATATAACGTTATAGACGTATATACTGTTCCCACCGAGAAGTAGGGTCCGACACACGTGGAATGTTGTCAAATGTTACATCCGAGGTGTTAGGTTGCCTTAGGTTAGGTCATATGACGTTATAGACGTATATAGTGTTCCCACCGAGAAGTAGGTCCGACACGCCTGGATTGTTGTCAAATAACACATCCGAGGTGCTGGGTTGCCTTAGGTTAGGATATACAACTTTATAAACGCATATAATGCTCCCATCGAGAAGTAGGGCCCGACAGGTTTGGAATGTTGTCAAATGTTACATCCGAGGTGCTAACTTCCCTTAGGTTAGGATATATAACGTTATAGACTTATATAATGTTCCCACCGAGAAGTAAGGCCGGACACGCTTGGAGTGTTGTCAAATGTTACATCCGAGGTGTTAGGTTGGCTTAGGTTAGGTTATATGACGTCATAGAGGCATATAATGTTCCCACCGAGAAGTAGGTCCGACACGCCTGGATCTTTGTCAAATGTTACATCCGAGATGTTAGGTTTCCTTATTTTAGGATATACAGCGTTATAGACGCATACAATGTTCCCACCGAGAAGTAGGGACCGACAGGTTTGGAATGTTGGCAAATATTACATCCGAGGCGTTATGTTGCCTTAGGTTAGGATATATAACGTTATAGACGCATATAATGTTCCCACCGAGAAGTAGGGTCCGACTCGCCAGGAATGTTGTCAAATGTTACATCGGAGGTGTTTGGTTGCCTTAGGTTAGGTTATACGACGTTATAGACGAATATAATTTTCCCACCGAGAAGCTGCTCCGACACGCCTGGATTTTTGTCAAATGTTACATCCGAGGTGCTAGGTTGCCTTAGGTTCGGATATACAACGTTATAGACGCATATAATGTTCCCACCGAGAAGTAGAGTCCGACACACCTGGAATGTTGACAAATGTTACATCCGAGGTGTTTGGTTGCCTTAGGTTAGGTTATATTACGTTATAGACGCATATAATGTTCCCACCGAGGAGTAGGTCCGACACGCCTGGATTGTTGTCAAATGTTACATCCGAGGTGTTAGGTTGCCTTAGGTTAGGATATATAACGTTATAGACGCATATAATGTTCCCACCGAGAAGTAGGGCCCGACACGCTTGGAATGTTGTCAAATATTACATCCGAGGTGTTAGGTTGCCTTAGGTTAGGTTATATGACGTTATAGACGTATATACTGTTCCCACCGAGAAGTAGGGTCCGACACACGTGGAATGTTGTCAAATGTTACATCCGAGGTGTTAGGTTGCCATAGGATAGGTTATATAACGTTATAGACGCATATAATGTTCCCACCGAGAAGTAGAGTCCGACTCGACAGGAATGTTGTCAAATGTTACATCTGAGGTGTTAGGTTGCCTTAGGTTAGGGTATATAACGTTATAGACGCATATAATGTTCCCACCGAGAAGTAGGGCCCGACACGCTTGGAATGTTGTCAAATATTACATCCGAGGTGTTAGGTTGCCTTAGGTTAGGTTATATGACGTTATAGACGTATATACTGTTCCCACCGAGAAGTAGGGTCCGACTCGCCAGGAATGTTGTCAAATGTTACATCTGAGGTGTTAGGTTGCCTTAGGTTAGGTTATATGACGTTATAGACGAATATAATGTTCCCACCGAGAAGTAGGTCCGACACGCCTGGATTGTTGTCAAACATTACATCCGAGATGTTAGGTTGCCTTAGGTTAGGATATATAACGTTATAGACGCATATAATGCTTCCACCGAGAAGTAGGGTCCGACTCGCCAGAAATGTTGTCAAATGTTACATCCGAGGTGTTTGGTTGCCTTAGGTTAAGTTATATGACGTTATAGACGCATATAATTTTCCCACCGTGAAGTAGGTCCGACACGCCTGGATTGTTGTCAAATATTACATCCGAGATGTTAGGTTGCCTTAGGTTAGGATATATAACGTTATAGACGTATATACTGTTCCCACCGAGAAGTAGGGTCCGACACACGTGGAATGTTGTCCAATGTTACATCCGAGGTGTTATGTTGCCTTAGGTTAGGTTATATGACGATATAGACGAATATAATGTTCCCACCGAGAAGTAGGTCCGACACGCCTGGATTGTTGTCAAATATTACAACCGAGATGTTAGGTTGCCATAGGATAGGTTATATAACGTTATAGACGCATATAATGTTCCCACCGAGAAGTTGGGTCCGACTCGCCAGGAATGTTGTCAAATGTTACATCTGAGGTGTTAGGTTGCCTTAGGTTAGGGTATATAACGTTATAGACGCATATAATGTTCCCACCGAGAAGTAGGTCCGACAGGTTTGGAATGTTGGCAAATATTACATCCGAGGCGTTATGTTGCCTTAGGTTAGGATATATAACGTTATAGACGCATATAATGTTCCCACCGAGAAGTAGGTCCGACACGCCTGGATTGTTGTCAAATATTACTTCCGAGATGTTAGGTTGCCTAGGTTAGGATATATAACGTTATAGACGTATATACTGTTCCCACCGAGAAGTAGGGTCCGACACACGTGGAATGTTGTCAAATGTTACATCCGAGGTGTTAGGTTGCCTTAGGTTAGGTAATATGACGTTATAGACGTATATAGTGTTCCCACCGAGAAGTAGGTCCGACACGCCTGGATTGTTGTCAAATAACACATCCGAGGTGCTAGGTTGCCTTAGGTTAGGATATACAACTTTATAGACGCATATAATGCTCCCATCGAGAAGTAGGGCCCGACAGGTTTGGAATGTTGTCAAATGTTACATCCGAGGTGCTAACTTCCCTTAGGTTAGGATATATAACGTTATAGACTTATATAATGTTCCCACCGAGAAGTAAGGCCGGACACGCTTGGAGTGTTGTCAAATGTTACATCCGCGGTGTTAGGTTGCCTTAGGTTAGGTTATATGACGTCATAGAGGCATATAATGTTCCCACCGAGAAGTAGGTCCGACACGCCTGTATCTTTGTCAAATGTTACATCCGAGATGTTAGGTTTCCTTATTTTAGGATATACAGCGTTATAGACGCATACAATGTTCCCACCGAGAAGTAGGGACCGACAGGTTTGGAATGTTGGCAAATATTACATCCGAGGCGTTATGTTGCCTTAGGTTAGGATATATAACGTTATAGACGCATATAATGTTCCCACCGAGAAGTAGGGTCCGACTCGCCAGGAATGTTGTCAAATGTTACATCTGAGGTGTTAGGTTGCCATAGGATAGGTTATATAACGTTATAGACGCATATAATGTTCCCACCGAGAAGTTGGGTCCGACTCGCCAGGAATGTTGTCAAATGTTACATCTGAGGTGTTAGGTTGCCTTAGGTTAGGGTATATAACGTTATAGATGCATATAATGTTCCCACCGAGAAGTAGGTCCGACACGCCAGGAATATTGTCAAATGTTACATCCGAGGTGTTAGGTTGCCTTAGGTTAGGTTATATGACGTTATAGACGCATATAATGTTCCATCAGAGAAGTAGGTCCGACACGCCTGGATTTTTGTCAAATGATACATCCGAGGTGCAAGGTTGCCTTAGGTTAGGATATACAACGTTATAGACGCATGTAATGTTCCCACCGAGAAGTAGGGCCCGACACACCTGGAATGTTGTCAAATGTTACATCCGAAGTGTTTGGTTGCCTTAGGGTACGTTATATGACGATATAGACGCATATAGTGTTCCCACCGAGAAGTAGGGCCCGACACGCTTGGAATATTGTCAAATGTTATATCCGATGTGTTAGGTTGCCTTAGGTTAGGTTATATGACGTTATAGACGCATATAATGTTCCCACCGAGAAGTAGGACCGACACGCCTGGATTGTTGTCAAATGTTACATCCGAGGTGTTAGGTTGCCTTAGGTTAGGATATATAACGTTATAGACGCATATAATGTTCCCACCGAGAAGTAGGGTCCGACTCGCCGGAAATGTTGTCAAATGTTACATCCGATATGTTAGGTTGCCTTAGGTTAGGTTATATGACGTTATAGACGCATATAATGTTCCCACCGAGAAGTAGGTCCGACACGCCTGGATTGTTGTCAAATGTCACATCCGAGGTGTTAGGTTGCCTTAGGTTAGGATATATAACGTTATAGACGCATATAATGTTCCCACCGTGAAGTAGGGTCCGACACGCCAGGAATGTTGTCAAATGTTACATCTGAGGTGTTAGGTTGCCTTAGGTTAGAGTATATAACGTTATAGACGAATATAATGTTCCCACCGAGAAGTAGGTCCAACACGCCTGGATTTTTGTCAAATGTTACATCCGAGGTGCTAGGTTGCCTTAGGTTAGGATATACAACGTTATAGACCCATATAATGTTCCCACCGAGAAGTAGTGTCCGACACACCTGGAATGTTGTCAAATGTTACATCCGAGGTGTTTGGTTGCCTTAGGTTAGGTTATATGACGTTATAGACGCATATAATGTTCAAACCCAGAAGTTGGTCCGACACGACTGGATTGTTGTCAAATATTACATCCGAGATGTTAGGTTGCCTTAGGTTAGGATATATAACGTTATAGACGTATATACTGTTCCCACCGAGAAGTAGGGTCCGACACACGTGGAATGTTGTCCAATGTTACATCCGAGGTGTTAGGTTGCCTTAGGTTAGGCTATATGACGTTATAGACGAATATAATGTTCCCACCGAGAAGTAGGTCCGACAAGCCTGGATTGTTGTCAAATATTACATCCGAGATGTTGGGTTGCCTTAGGTTAGGATATACAACTTTATAAACGCATATAATGCTCCCATCGAGAAGTAGGGCCCGACAGGTTTGGAATGTTGTCAAATGTTACATCCGAGGTGCTAACTTCCCTTAGGTTAGGATATATAACGTTATAGACTTATATAATGTTCCCACCGAGAAGTAAGGCCGGACACGCTTGGAGTGTTGTCAAATGTTACATCCGAGGTGTTAGGTTGGCTTAGGTTAGGTTATATGACGTCATAGAGGCATATAATGTTCCCACCGAGAAGTAGGTCCGACACGCCTGGATCTTTGTCAAATGTTACATCCGAGATGTTAGGTTTCCTTATTTTAGGATATACAGCGTTATAGACGCATACAATGTTCCCACCGAGAAGTAGGGACCGACAGGTTTGGAATGTTGGCAAATATTACATCCGAGGCGTTATGTTGCCTTAGGTTAGGATATATAACGTTATAGACGCATATAATGTTCCCACCGAGAAGTAGGGTCCGACTCGCCAGGAATGTTGTCAAATGTTACATCTGAGGTGTTAGGTTGCCTTAGGTTAGGGTATATAACGTTATAGACGCATATAATGTTCCCACCGAGAAGTAGGGTCCGACTCGCCAGAAATGTTGTCAAATGTTACATCGGAGGTGTTTGGTTGCCTTAGGTTAGGTTATACGACGTTATAGACGAATATAATTTTCCCACCGAGAAGCTGCTCCGACACGCCTGGATTTTTGTCAAATGTTACATCCGAGGTGCTAGGTTGCCTTAGGTTCGGATATACAACGTTATAGACGCATATAATGTTCCCACCGAGAAGTAGAGTCCGACACACCTGGAATGTTGACAAATGTTACATCCGAGGTGTTTGGTTGCCTTAGGTTAGGTTATATTACGTTATAGACGCATATAATGTTCCCACCGAGGAGTAGGTCCGACACGCCTGGATTGTTGTCAAATGTTACATCCGAGGTGTTAGGTTGCCTTAGGTTAGGATATATAACGTTATAGACGCATATAATGTTCCCACCGAGAAGTAGGGCCCGACACGCTTGGAATGTTGTCAAATATTACATCCGAGGTGTTAGGTTGCCTTAGGTTAGGTTATATGACGTTATAGACGTATATACTGTTCCCACCGAGAAGTAGGGTCCGACACACGTGGAATGTTGTCAAATGTTACATCCGAGGTGTTAGGTTGCCATAGGATAGGTTATATAACGTTATAGACGCATATAATGTTCCCACCGAGAAGTAGAGTCCGACTCGACAGGAATGTTGTCAAATGTTACATCTGAGGTGTTAGGTTGCCTTAGGTTAGGGTATATAACGTTATAGACGCATATAATGTTCCCACCGAGAAGTAGGGCCCGACACGCTTGGAATGTTGTCAAATATTACATCCGAGGTGTTAGGTTGCCTTAGGTTAGGTTATATGACGTTATAGACGTATATACTGTTCCCACCGAGAAGTAGGGTCCGACTCGCCAGGAATGTTGTCAAATGTTACATCTGAGGTGTTAGGTTGCCTTAGGTTAGGATATATAACGTTATAGACGTATATACTGTTCCCACCGAGAAGTAGGGTCCGACACACGTGGAATGTTGTCCAATGTTACATCCGAGGTGTTATGTTGCCTTAGGTTAGGTTATATGACGATATAGACGAATATAATGTTCCCACCGAGAAGTAGGTCCGACACGCCTGGATTGTTGTCAAATATTACAACCGAGATGTTAGGTTGCCATAGGATAGGTTATATAACGTTATAGACGCATATAATGTTCCCACCGAGAAGTTGGGTCCGACTCGCCAGGAATGTTGTCAAATGTTACATCTGAGGTGTTAGGTTGCCTTAGGTTAGGGTATATAACGTTATAGACGCATATAATGTTCCCACCGAGAAGTAGGTCCGACAGGTTTGGAATGTTGGCAAATATTACATCCGAGGCGTTATGTTGCCTTAGGTTAGGATATATAACGTTATAGACGCATATAATGTTCCCACCGAGAAGTAGGTCCGACACGCCTGGATTGTTGTCAAATATTACTTCCGAGATGTTAGGTTGCCTAGGTTAGGATATATAACGTTATAGACGTATATACTGTTCCCACCGAGAAGTAGGGTCCGACACACGTGGAATGTTGTCAAATGTTACATCCGAGGTGTTAGGTTGCCTTAGGTTAGGTCATATGACGTTATAGACGTATATAGTGTTCCCACCGAGAAGTAGGTCCGACACGCCTGGATTGTTGTCAAATAACACATCCGAGGTGCTAGGTTGCCTTAGGTTAGGATATACAACTTTATAGACGCATATAATGCTCCCATCGAGAAGTAGGGCCCGACAGGTTTGGAATGTTGTCAAATGTTACATCCGAGGTGCTAACTTCCCTCAGGTTAGGATATATAACGTTATAGACTTATATAATGTTCCCACCGAGAAGTAAGGCCGGACACGCTTGGAGTGTTGTCAAATGTTACATCCGCGGTGTTAGGTTGCCTTAGGTTAGGTTATATGACGTCATAGAGGCATATAATGTTCCCACCGAGAAGTAGGTCCGACACGCCTGGATCTTTGTCAAATGTTACATCCGAGATGTTAGGTTTCCTTATTTTAGGATATACAGCGTTATAGACGCATACAATGTTCCCACCGAGAAGTAGGGACCGACAGGTTTGGAATGTTGGCAAATATTACATCCGAGGCGTTATGTTGCCTTAGGTTAGGATATATAACGTTATAGACGCATATAATGTTCCCACCGAGAAGTAGGTCCGACACGCCTGGATTGTTGTCAAATATTACTTCCGAGATGTTAGGTTGCCTAGGTTAGGATATATAACGTTATAGACGTATATACTGTTCCCACCGAGAAGTAGGGTCCGACACACGTGGAATGTTGTCAAATGTTACATCCGAGGTGTTAGGTTGCCTTAGGTTAGGTCATATGACGTTATAGACGTATATAGTGTTCCCACCGAGAAGTAGGTCCGACACGCCTGGATTGTTGTCAAATAACACATCCGAGGTGCTAGGTTGCCTTAGGTTAGGATATACAACTTTATAGACGCATATAATGCTCCCATCGAGAAGTAGGGCCCGACAGGTTTGGAATGTTGTCAAATGTTACATCCGAGGTGCTAACTTCCCTCAGGTTAGGATATATAACGTTATAGACTTATATAATGTTCCCACCGAGAAGTAAGGCCGGACACGCTTGGAGTGTTGTCAAATGTTACATCCGCGGTGTTAGGTTGCCTTAGGTTAGGTTATATGACGTCATAGAGGCATATAATGTTCCCACCGAGAAGTAGGTCCGACACGCCTGGATCTTTGTCAAATGTTACATCCGAGATGTTAGGTTTCCTTATTTTAGGATATACAGCGTTATAGACGCATACAATGTTCCCACCGAGAAGTAGGGACCGACAGGTTTGGAATGTTGGCAAATATTACATCCGAGGCGTTATGTTGCCTCAGGTTAGGATATATAACGTTATAGACGCATATAATGTTCCCACCGAGAAGTAGGGTCCGACTCGCCAGGAATGTTGTCAAATGTTACATCTGAGGTGTTAGGTTGCCATAGGATAGGTTATATAACGTTATAGACGCATATAATGTTCCCACCGAGAAGTTGGGTCCGACTCGCCAGGAATGTTGTCAAATGTTACATCTGAGGTGTTAGGTTGCCTTAGGTTAGGGTATATAACGTTATAGACGCATATAATGTTCCCACCGAGAAGTAGGTCCGACACGCCAGGAATATTGTCAAATGTTACATCCGAGGTGTTAGGTTGCCTTAGGTTAGGTTATATGACGTTATAGACGCATATAATGTTCCATCAGAGAAGTAGGTCCGACACGCCTGGATTTTTGTCAAATGACACATCCGAGGTGCAAGGTTGCCTTAGGTTAGGATATACAACGTTATAGACGCATGTAATGTTCCCACCGAGAAGTAGGGCCCGACACACCTGGAATGTTGTCAAATGTTACATCCGAAGTGTTTGGTTGCCTTAGGGTACGTTATATGACGATATAGACGCATATAGTGTTCCCACCGAGAAGTAGGGCCCGACACGCTTGGAATATTGTCAAATGTTATATCCGATGTGTTAGGTTGCCTTAGGTTAGGTTATATGACGTTATAGACGCATATAATGTTCCCACCGAGAAGTAGGACCGACACGCCTGGATTGTTGTCAAATGTTACATCCGAGGTGTTAGGTTGCCTTAGGTTAGGATATATAACGTTATAGACGCATATAATGTTCCCACCGAGAAGTAGGGTCCGACTCGCCGGAAATGTTGTCAAATGTTACATCCGATACGTTAGGTTGCCTTAGGTTAGGTTATATGACGTTATAGACGCATATAATGTTCCCACCGAGAAGTAGGTCCGACACGCCTGGATTGTTGTCAAATGTCACATCCGAGGTGTTAGGTTGCCTTAGGTTAGGATATATAGCGTTATAGACGCATATAATGTTCCCACCGTGAAGTAGGGTCCGACACGCCAGGAATGTTGTCAAATGTTACATCTGAGGTGTTAGGTTGCCTTAGGTTAGAGTATATAACGTTATAGACGAATATAATGTTCCCACCGAGAAGTAGGTCCAACACGCCTGGATTTTTGTCAAATGTTACATCCGAGGTGCTAGGTTGCCTTAGGTTAGGATATACAACGTTATAGACGCATATAATGTTCCCACCGAGAAGTAGTGTCCGACACACCTGGAATGTTGTCAAATGTTACATCCGAGGTGTTTGGTTGCCTTAGGTTAGGTTATATGACGTTATAGACGCATATAATGTTCAAACCCAGAAGTTGGTCCGACACGACTGGATTGTTGTCAAATATTACATCCGAGATGTTGGGTTGCCTTAGGTTAGGATATATAACGTTATAGACGCATATAATATTCCCACAGAGAAGTAGGGTCCGACACACGTGGAATGTTGTCCAATGTCACATCCGAGGTGTTTGGTTGCCTTAGGTTAAGTCATATGACGTTATAGACGCATATAATGTTCCCACCGAGAAGTAGGTCCGACACGCCTGGATTGTTGTCAAATATTACTTCCGAGATGTTAGGTTGCCTAGGTTAGGATATATAACGTTATAGACGTATATACTGTTCCCACCGAGAAGTAGGGTCCGACACACGTGGAATGTTGTCAAATGTTACATCCGAGGTGTTAGGTTGCCTTAGGTTAGGTCATATGACGTTATAGACGTATATAGTGTTCCCACCGAGAAGTAGGTCCGACACGCCTGGATTGTTGTCAAATAACACATCCGAGGTGCTAGGTTGCCTTAGGTTAGGATATACAACTTTATAGACGCATATAATGCTCCCATCGACAAGTAGGGCCCGACAGGTTTGGAATGTTGTCAAATGTTACATCCGAGGTGCTAACTTCCCTTAGGTTAGGATATATAACGTTATAGACTTATATAATGTTCCCACCGAGAAGTAAGGCCGTACACGCTTGGAGTGTTGTCAAATGTTACATCCGAGGTGTTAGGTTGGCTTAGATTAGGTTATATGACGTCATAGAGGCATATAATGTTCCCACCGAGAAGTAGGTCCGACACGCCTGGATCTTTGTCAAATGTTACATCCGAGATGTTAGGTTTCCTTATTTTAGGATATACAGCGTTATAGACGCATACAATGTTCCCACCGAGAAGTAGGGACCGACAGGTTTGGAATGTTGGCAAATATTACATCCGAGGCGTTATGTTGCCTTAGGTTAGGATATGTAACGTTATAGACGCATATAATGTTCCCACCGAGAAGTAGGGTCCGACTCGCCAGGAATGTTGTCAAATGTTACATCTGAGGTGTTAGGTTGCCTTAGGTTAGGGTATATAACGTTATAGACTTATATAATGTTCCCACCGAGAAGTAAGGCCGGACACGCTTGGAGTGTTGTCAAATGTTACATCCGAGGTGTTAGGTTGGCTTAGGTTAGGTTATATGACGTCATAGAGGCATATAATGTTCCCACCGAGAAGTAGGTCCGACACGCCTGGATCTTTGTCAAATGTTACATCCGAGATGTTAGGTTTCCTTATTTTAGGATATACAGCGTTATAGACGCATACAATGTTCCCACCGAGAAGTAGGGACCGACAGGTTTGGAATGTTGGCAAATATTACATCCGAGGCGTTATGTTGCCTTAGGTTAGGATATATAACGTTATAGACGCATATAATGTTCCCACCGAGAAGTAGGGTCCGACTCGCCAGGAATGTTGTCAAATGTTACATCCGAGGTGCTAGGTTGCCTTAGGTTCGGATATACAACGTTATAGACGCATATAATGTTCCCACCGAGAAGTAGAGTCCGACACACCTGGAATGTTGACAAATGTTACATCCGAGGTGTTTGGTTGCCTTAGGTTAGGTTATATTACGTTATAGACGCATATATTGTTCCCACCGAGAAGTAGGGTCCGACACACGTGGAATGTTGTCAAATGTTACATCCGAGGTGTTAGGTTGCCATAGGATAGGTTATATAACGTTATAGACGCATATAATGTTCCCACCGAGAAGTAGAGTCCGACTCGACAGGAATGTTGTCAAATGTTACATCTGAGGTGTTAGGTTGCCTTAGGTTAGGGTATATAACGTTATAGACGCATATAATGTTCCCACCGAGAAGTTGGGTCCGACTCGCCAGGAATGTTGTCAAATGTTACATCTGAGGTGTTAGGTTGCCTTAGGTTAGGGTATATAACGTTATAGACGCATATAATGTTCCCACCGAGAAGTAGGTCCGACAGGTTTGGAATGTTGGCAAATATTACATCCGAGGCGTTATGTTGCCTTAGGTTAGGATATATAACGTTATAGACGCATATAATGTTCCCACCGAGAAGTAGGGTCCGACTCGCCAGGAATGTTGTCAAATGTTACATCTGAGGTGTTAGGTTGCATTAGGTTAGGGTATATAACGTTATAGACGCATATAATGTTCCCACCGAGAAGTAGGGTCCGACTCGCCAGAAATGTTGTCAAATGTTACATCGGAGGTGTTTGGTTGCCTTAGGTTAGGTTATACGACGTTATAGACGAATATAATTTTCCCACCGATAAGCTGCTCCGACACGCCTGGATTTTTGTCAAATGTTACATCCGAGGTGCTAGGTTGCCTTAGGTTCGGATATATAACGTTATAGACGCATATAATGTTCCCACCGAGAAGTAGAGTCCGACACACCTGGAATGTTGACAAATGTTACATCCGAGGTGTTTGGTTGCCTTAGGTTAGGTTATATTACGTTATAGACGCATATAATGTTCCCACCGAGGAGTAGGTCCGACACGCCTGGATTGTTGTCAAATGTTACATCCGAGGTGTTAGGTTGCCTTAGGTTAGGATATATAACGTTATAGACGCATATAATGTTCCCACCGAGAAGTAGGGCCCGACTCGCCGGAAATGTTGTCAAATGTTACATCCGATATGTTAGGTTGCCTTAGGTTAGGTTATATGACGTTATAGACGCATATAATGTTCCCACCGAGAAGTAGGTCCGACACGCCTGGATTGTTGTCAAATGTCACATCCGAGGTGTTAGGTTGCCTTAGGTTAGGATATATAACGTTATAGACGCATATAATGTTCCCACCGTGAAGTAGGGTCCGACACGCCAGGAATGTTGTCAAATGTTACATCTGAGGTGTTAGGTTGCCTTAGGTTAGAGTATATAACGTTATAGACGAATATAATGTTCCCACCGAGAAGTAGGTCCAACACGCCTGGATTTTTGTCAAATGTTACATCCGAGGTGCTAGGTTGCCTTAGGTTAGGATATACAACGTTATAGACGCATATAATGTTCCCACCGAGAAGTAGTGTCCGACACACCTGGAATGTTGTCAAATGTTACATCCGAGGTGTTTGGTTGCCTTAGGTTAGGTTATATGACGTTATAGACGCATATAATGCTCCCATCGACAAGTAGGGCCCGACAGGTTTGGAATGTTGTCAAATGTTACATCCGAGGTGCTAACTTCCCTTAGGTTAGGATATATAACGTTATAGACTTATATAATGTTCCCACCGAGAAGTAAGGCCGTACACGCTTGGAGTGTTGTCAAATGTTACATCCGAGGTGTTAGGTTGGCTTAGATTAGGTTATATGACGTCATAGAGGCATATAATGTTCCCACCGAGAAGTAGGTCCGACACGCCTGGATCTTTGTCAAATGTTACATCCGAGATGTTAGGTTTCCTTATTTTAGGATATACAGCGTTATAGACGCATACAATGTTCACACCGAGAAGTAGGGACCGACAGGTTTGGAATGTTGGCAAATATTACATCCGAGGCGTTATGTTGCCTTAGGTTAGGATATGTAACGTTATAGACGCATATAATGTTCCCACCGAGAAGTAGGGTCCGACTCGCCAGGAATGTTGTCAAATGTTACATCTGAGGTGTTAGGTTGCCTTAGGTTAGGGTATACAACGTTATAGACTTATATAATGTTCCCACCGAGAAGTAAGGCCGGACACGCTTGGAGTGTTGTCAAATGTTACATCCGAGGTGTTAGGTTGGCTTAGGTTAGGTTATATGACGTCATAGAGGCATATAATGTTCCCACCGAGAAGTAGGTCCGACACGCCTGGATCTTTGTCAAATGTTACATCCGAGATGTTAGGTTTCCTTATTTTAGGATATACAGCGTTATAGACGCATACAATGTTCCCACCGAGAAGTAGGGACCGACAGGTTTGGAATGTTGGCAAATATTACATCCGAGGCGTTATGTTGCCTTAGGTTAGGATATATAACGTTATAGACGCATATAATGTTCCCACCGAGAAGTAGGGTCCGACTCGCCAGGAATGTTGTCAAATGTTACATCCGAGGTGCTAGGTTGCCTTAGGTTCGGATATACAACGTTATAGACGCATATAATGTTCCCACCGAGAAGTAGAGTCCGACACACCTGGAATGTTGACAAATGTTACATCCGAGGTGTTTGGTTGCCTTAGGTTAGGTTATATTACGTTATAGACGCATATATTGTTCCCACCGAGAAGTAGGGTCCGACACACGTGGAATGTTGTCAAATGTTACATCCGAGGTGTTAGGTTGCCATAGGATAGGTTATATAACGTTATAGACGCATATAATGTTCCCACCGAGAAGTAGAGTCCGACTCGACAGGAATGTTGTCAAATGTTACATCTGAGGTGTTAGGTTGCCTTAGGTTAGGGTATATAACGTTATAGACGCATATAATGTTCCCACCGAGAAGTTGGGTCCGACTCGCCAGGAATGTTGTCAAATGTTACATCTGAGGTGTTAGGTTGCCTTAGGTTAGGGTATATAACGTTATAGACGCATATAATGTTCCCACCGAGAAGTAGGTCCGACAGGTTTGGAATGTTGGCAAATATTACATCCGAGGCGTTATGTTGCCTTAGGTTAGGATATATAACGTTATAGACGCATATAATGTTCCCACCGAGAAGTAGGGTCCGACTCGCCAGGAATGTTGTCAAATGTTACATCTGAGGTGTTAGGTTGCATTAGGTTAGGGTATATAACGTTATAGACGCATATAATGTTCCCACCGAGAAGTAGGGTCCGACTCGCCAGAAATGTTGTCAAATGTTACATCGGAGGTGTTTGGTTGCCTTAGGTTAGGTTATACGACGTTATAGACGAATATAATTTTCCCACCGATAAGCTGCTCCGACACGCCTGGATTTTTGTCAAATGTTACATCCGAGGTGCTAGGTTGCCTTAGGTTCGGATATATAACGTTATAGACGCATATAATGTTCCCACCGAGAAGTAGAGTCCGACACACCTGGAATGTTGACAAATGTTACATCCGAGGTGTTTGGTTGCCTTAGGTTAGGTTATATTACGTTATAGACGCATATAATGTTCCCACCGAGGAGTAGGTCCGACACGCCTGGATTGTTGTCAAATGTTACATCCGAGGTGTTAGGTTGCCTTAGGTTAGGATATATAACGTTATAGACGCATATAATGTTCCCACCGAGAAGTAGGGCCCGACTCGCCGGAAATGTTGTCAAATGTTACATCCGATATGTTAGGTTGCCTTAGGTTAGGTTATATGACGTTATAGACGCATATAATGTTCCCACCGAGAAGTAGGTCCGACACGCCTGGATTGTTGTCAAATGTCACATCCGAGGTGTTAGGTTGCCTTAGGTTAGGATATATAACGTTATAGACGCATATAATGTTCCCACCGTGAAGTAGGGTCCGACACGCCAGGAATGTTGTCAAATGTTACATCTGAGGTGTTAGGTTGCCTTAGGTTAGAGTATATAACGTTATAGACGAATATAATGTTCCCACCGAGAAGTAGGTCCAACACGCCTGGATTTTTGTCAAATGTTACATCCGAGGTGCTAGGTTGCCTTAGGTTAGGATATACAACGTTATAGACGCATATAATGTTCCCACCGAGAAGTAGTGTCCGACACACCTGGAATGTTGTCAAATGTTACATCCGAGGTGTTTGGTTGCCTTAGGTTAGGTTATATGACGTTATAGACGCATATAATGTTCAAACCCAGAAGTTGGTCCGACACGACTGGATTGTTGTCAAATATTACATCCGAGATGTTAGGTTGCCTTAGGTTAGGATATATAACGTTATAGACGTATATACTGTTCCCACCGAGAAGTAGGGTCCGACACACGTGGAATGTTGTCCAATGTTACATCCGAGGTGTTAGGTTGCCTTAGGTTAGGCTATATGACGTTATAGACGAATATAATGTTCCCACCGAGAAGTAGGTCCGACAAGCCTGGATTGTTGTCAAATATTACATCCGAGATGTTGGGTTGCCTTAGGTTAGGATATATAACGTTATAGACGCATATAATATTCCCACAGAGAAGTAGGGTCCGACACACGTGGAATGTTGTCCAATGTCACATCCGAGGTGTTTGGTTGCCTTAGGTTAAGTCATATGACGTTATAGACGCATATAATGTTCCCACCGAGAAGTAGGTCCGACACGCCTGGATTGTTGTCAAATATTACTTCCGAGATGTTAGGTTGCCTAGGTTAGGATATATAACGTTATAGACGTATATACTGTTCCCACCGAGAAGTAGGGTCCGACACACGTGGAATGTTGTCAAATGTTACATCCGAGGTGTTAGGTTGCCTTAGGTTAGGTCATATGACGTTATAGACGTATATAGTGTTCCCACCGAGAAGTAGGTGCGACACGCCTGGATTGTTGTCAAATAACACATCCGAGGTGCTAGGTTGCCTTAGGTTAGGATATACAACTTTATAGACGCATATAATGCTCCCATCGAGAAGTAGGGCCCGACAGGTTTGGAATGTTGTCAAATGTTACATCCGAGGTGCTAACTTCCCTTAGGTTAGGATATATAACGTTATAGACTTATATAATGTTCCCACCGAGAAGTAAGGCCGGACACGCTTGGAGTGTTGTCAAATGTTACATCCGAGGTGTTAGGTTGGCTTAGGTTAGGTTATATGACGTCATAGAGGCATATAATGTTCCCACCGAGAAGTAGGTCCGACACGCCTGGATCTTTGTCAAATGTTACATCCGAGATGTTAGGTTTCCTTATTTTAGGATATACAGCGTTATAGACGCATACAATGTTCCCACCGAGAAGTAGGGACCGACAGGTTTGGAATGTTGGCAAATATTACATCCGAGGCGTTATGTTGCCTTAGGTTCGGATATATAACGTTATAGACGCATATAATGTTCCCACCGAGAAGTAATGTCCGACTCGCCAGGAATGTTGTCAAATGTTACATCTGAGGTGTTAGGTTGCCTTAGGTTAGGGTATATAACGTTATAGACGCATATAATGTTCCCACCGAGAAGTAGGGTCCGACTCGCCAGAAATGTTGTCAAATGTTACATCGGAGGTGTTTGGTTGCCTTAGGTTAGGTTATACGACGTTATAGACGAATATAATTTTCCCACCGAGAAGCTGCTCCGACACGCCTGGATTTTTGTCAAATGTTACATCCGAGGTGCTAGGTTGCCTTAGGTTCGGATATACAACGTTATAGACGCATATAATGTTCCCACCGAGAAGTAGAGTCCGACACACCTGGAATGTTGACAAATGTTACATCCGAGGTGTTTGGTTGCCTTAGGTTAGGTTATATTACGTTATAGACGCATATAATGTTCCCACCGAGGAGTAGGTCCGACACGCCTGGATTGTTGTCAAATGTTACATCCGAGGTGTTAGGTTGCCTTAGGTTAGGATATATAACGTTATAGACGCATATAATGTTCCCACTGAGAAGTAGGTTCCGACTCGCCAGGAATGTTGTCAAATGTTACACCCGAGTTGCTAGGTTGCGTTAGGTTAGTATATAAAACGTTGTAGACGCATATAATGTTCCCACCGCGAAGTAGGGTCCGACACACGTGGAATGTTGTCAAATGTTACATCCGAGGTGTTAGGTTGCCATAGGATAGGTTATATAACGTTATAGACGCATATAATGTTCCCACCGAGAAGTAGAGTCCGACTCGACAGGAATGTTGTCAAATGTTACATCTGAGGTGTTAGGTTGCCTTAGGTTAGGGTATATAACGTTATAGACGCATATAATGTTCCCACCGAGAAGTAGGGCCCGACACGCTTGGAATGTTGTCAAATATTACATCCGAGGTGTTAGGTTGCCTTAGGTTAGGTTATATGACGTTATAGACGTATATACTGTTCCCACCGAGAAGTAGGGTCCGACTCGCCAGGAATGTTGTCAAATGTTACATCTGAGGTGTTAGGTTGCCTTAGGTTAGGTTATATGACGTTATAGACGAATATAATGTTCCCACCGAGAAGTAGGTCCGACACGCCTGGATTGTTGTCAAACATTACATCCGAGATGTTAGGTTGCCTTAGGTTAGGATATATAACGTTATAGACGCATATAATGCTTCCACCGAGAAGTAGGGTCCGACTCGCCAGAAATGTTGTCAAATGTTACATCCGAGGTGTTTGGTTGCCTTAGGTTAAGTTATATGACGTTATAGACGCATATAATTTTCCCACCGTGAAGTAGGTCCGACACGCCTGGATTGTTGTCAAATATTACATCCGAGATGTTAGGTTGCCTTAGGTTAGGATATATAACGTTATAGACGTATATACTGTTCCCACCGAGAAGTAGGGTCCGACACACGTGGAATGTTGTCCAATGTTACATCCGAGGTGTTATGTTGCCTTAGGTTAGGTTATATGACGATATAGACGAATATAATGTTCCCACCGAGAAGTAGGTCCGACACGCCTGGATTGTTGTCAAATATTACAACCGAGATGTTAGGTTGCCATAGGATAGGTTATATAACGTTATAGACGCATATAATGTTCCCACCGAGAAGTTGGGTCCGACTCGCCAGGAATGTTGTCAAATGTTACATCTGAGGTGTTAGGTTGCCTTAGGTTAGGGTATATAACGTTATAGACGTATATACTGTTCCCACCGTGAAGTAGGGTCCGACACACCAGGAATATTGAAAAATATTACATCCGAGATGTTAGGTTGCCTTAGGTTAGGATATATAACGTTATAGACGTATATACTGTTCCCACTGAGAAGAAGGGTCCGACACACGTGGAATGTTGTCAAATGTTACATCCGAAGTGTTTGGTTGTCTTAGGTTAGGATATACAACGTTATAGAGGCATATAATGTTCCCACCAAGAAGTAGGGTCCGACACACCTGGAATGTTGTCAAATGTTACATCCGAGGTGTTAGGTTGCCTTAGGTTAGGATATATAACGTTATAGATGTATATACAGTTCCCACCATGAAGTAGGGTCCGACACACCAGGAATATTGACAACTATTACATCCGAGTTGTTAGGTTGCCTTATTTTACGATATACAGCGTTATAGACGCATACAATGTTCCCACCGAGATGTAGGGTCCGACAGGCTTGGAATGTTGGCAAATATTACATCTGAGATGTTAGGTTGCCTTAGGTTAGGATATATAACGTTATAGACGCATATAATGTTCCCACCGAGAAGTAGGGTCCGACTCGCCAGAAAAGATGTCAAATGTTACATCCGAGGTGTTAGGTTGCCTTAGGTCAGGTTATATGACGTTATAGACGCATATAATGTTCCCACCGAGAAGTAGGTCCGACACGTCTAGTTTGTTGTCGAACATTACATCCGAGATGTTAGGTTGCCTTAGGTTATGTTATATGACGTTATAGACGCATATAATGTTCCCACCGAGAAGTAGGTCCGACACGGCTAGTTTGTTGTCAAACATTACATCCGAGATGTTAGGTTGCCTTAGGTTAGGATATATAACGTTATGGACGTATATACTGTTCCCATCGAGAAGTAGGGTCCGGCACACGTGGAATGTTGTCAAATGTTACATCCGAGGTGTTAGGTTGCCTTAGGTTAGGTTATATGACGTTATAGACGTATATAATGTTCCCACCGAGAAGTAGGTCCGACACGCCTGGATTGTTGTCAAATATTACATCCGAGATGTTAGGCTGCCTTAGGTTAGGATATATAACGTTATAGACGTATATACTGTTCCCACTGAGAAGAAGGGTCCGACACACGTGGAATATTGTCAAATGTTACATCCGAAGTGTTTGGTTGCCTTAGGTTAGGATATACAACCTTATAGAGGCATATAATGTTCCCACCAAGAAGTAGGGTCCGACACACCTGGAATGTTGTCAAATGTTACATCCGAGGTGTTAGGTTGCCTTAGGTTAGGATATATAACGTTATAGACGCATATAATGTTCCCACCGAGAAGTAGAGTCCGACACACCTGGAATGTTGACAAATCTTACATCCGAGGTGTTTGGTTGCCTTAGGTTAGGTTATATTACGTTATAGACGCATATAATGTTCCCACCGAGGAGTAGGTCCGACACGCCTGGATTGTTGTCAAATGTTACATCCGAGGTGTTAGGTTGCCTTAGGTTAGGATATATAACGTTATAGACGCATATAATGTTCCCACCGAGAAGTAGGGCCCGACACGCTTGGAATGTTGTCAAATATTACATCCGAGGTGTTAGGTTGCCTTAGGTTAGGTTATATGACGTTATAGACGTATATACTGTTCCCACCGAGAAGTAGGGTCCGACACACGTGGAATGTTGTCAAATGTTACATCCGAGGTGTTAGGTTGCCATAGGATAGGTTATATAACGTTATAGACGCATATAATGTTCCCACCGAGAAGTAGAGTCCGACTCGACAGGAATGTTGTCAAATGTTACATCTGAGGTGTTAGGTTGCCTTAGGTTAGGGTATATAACGTTATAGACGCATATAATGTTCCCACGGAGAAGTAGGACCCGACACGCTTGGAATGTTGTCAAATATTACATCCGAGGTGTTAGGTTGCCTTAGGTTAGGTTATATGACGTTATAGACGTATATACTGTTCCCACCGAGAAGTAGGGTCCGACTCGCCAGGAATGTTGTCAAATGTTACATCTGAGGTGTTAGGTTGCCTTAGGTTAGGTTATATGACGTTATAGACGAATATAATGTTCCCACCGAGAAGTAGGTCCGACACGCCTGGATTGTTGTCAAACATTACATCCGAGATGTTAGGTTGCCTTAGGTTAGGATATATAACGTTATAGACGCATATAATGTTTCCACCGAGAAGTAGGGTCCGACTCGCCAGAAATGTTGTCAAATGTTACATCCGAGGTGTTTGGTTGCCTTAGGTTAAGTTATATGACGTTATAGACGCATATAATTTTCCCACCGTGAAGTAGGTCCGACACGCCTGGATTGTTGTCAAATATTACATCCGAGATGTTAGGTTGCCTTAGGTTAGGATATATAACGTTATAGACGTATATACTGTTCCCACCGAGAAGTAGGGTCCGACACACGTGGAATGTTGTCCAATGTTACATCCGAGGTGTTATGTTGCCTTAGGTTAGGTTATATGACGATATAGACGAATATAATGTTCCCACCGAGAAGTAGGTCCGACACGCCTGGATTGTTGTCAAATATTACAACCGAGATGTTAGGTTGCCATAGGATAGGTTATATAACGTTATAGACGCATATAATGTTCCCACCGAGAAGTTGGGTCCGACTCGCCAGGAATGTTGTCAAATGTTACATCTGAGGTGTTAGGTTGCCTTAGGTTAGGGTATATAACGTTATAGACGCATATAATGTTCCCACCGAGAAGTAGGTCCGACACGCCAGGAATATTGTCAAATGTTACATCCGAGGTGTTAGGTTGCCTTAGGTTAGGTTATATGACGTTATAGACGCATATAATGTTCCATCAGAGAAGTAGGTCCGACACGCCTGGATTTTTGTCAAATGATACATCCGAGGTGCAAGGTTGCCTTAGGTTAGGATATACAACGTTATAGACGCATGTAATGTTCCCACCGAGAAGTAGGGCCCGACACACCTGGAATGTTGTCAAATGTTACATCCGAAGTGTTTGGTTACCTTAGGGTACGTTATATGACGATATAGACGCATATAATGTTCCCACCGAGAAGTAGGGCCCGACACGCTTGGAATATTGTCAAATGTTATATCCGATGTGTTAGGTTGCCTTAGGTTAGGTTATATGACGTTATAGACGCATATAATGTTCCCACCGAGAAGTAGGACCGACACGCCTGGATTGTTGTCAAATGTTACATCCGAGGTGCAAGGTTGCCTTAGGTTAGGATATACAACGTTATAGACGCATGTAATGTTCCCACCGAGAAGTAGGGCCCGACACACCTGGAATGTTGTCAAATGTTACATCCGAAGTGTTTGGTTACCTTAGGGTACGTTATATGACGATATAGACGCATATAATGTTCCCACCGAGAAGTAGGGCCCGACACGCTTGGTATATTGTCAAATGTTATATCCGATGTGTTAGGTTGCCTTAGGTTAGGTTATATGACGTTATAGACGCATATAATGTTCCCACCGAGAAGTAGGACCGACACGCCTGGATTGTTGTCAAATGTTACATCCGAGGTGTTAGGTTGCCTTAGGTTAGGATATATAACGTTATATACGCATATAATGTTCCCACCGAGAAGTAGGGTCCGACTCGCCGGAAATGTTGTCAAATGTTACATCCGATATGTTAGGTTGCCTTAGGTTAGGTTATATGACGTTATAGACGCATATAATGTTCCCACCGAGAAGTAGGTCCGACACGCCTGGATTGTTGTCAAATGTCACATCCGAGGTGTTTCGTTGCCTTAGGTTAGGATATATAACGTTATAGACGCATATAATGTTCCCACCGTGAAGTAGTGTCCGACACGCCAGGAATGTTGTCAAATGTTACATCTGAGGTGTTAGGTTGCCTCAGGTTAGAGTATATAACGTTATAGACGAATATAATGTTCCCACCGAGAAGTAGGTCCAACACGCCTGGATTTTTGTCAAATGTTACATACGAGGTGCTAGGTTGCCTTAGGTTAGGATATACAACGTTATAGACGCATATAATGTTCCCACCGAGAAGTAGGGTCCGACACACCTGGAATGTTGTCAAATGTTACATCCGAGGTGTTTGGTTGCCTTAGGTTAGGTTATATGACGTTATAGACGCATATAATGTTCCTACCGAGAAGTAGGTCCGTCACGCCTGGATTGTTGTCACATATTACATCCGAGATGTTAGGTTGCCTTAGGTTAGGATATATAAAGTTATAGACGTATATACTGTTCCCACAGAGAAGTAGGGTCCGACACACGTGGAATGTTGTCAAATGTTACATCCGAGGTGTTAGGTTGCCTTAGGATAGGTTATATGACGTTATAGACGCATATAATGTTCCCACCGAGAAGTAGGGTCCGACTCGCCAGAAATGTTGTCAAATGTTACATCCGAGGTGTTTCGTTGCCTTAGGTTAGGTTATATGACGTTATAGACGCATATAATGTTCCCACCCAGAAGTTGGTCCGACACGCCTGGATTGTTGTCAAATATTACATCCGAGATGTTAGGTTGCCTTAGGTTAGGATATATAACGTTATAGACGTATATACTGTTCCCACCGAGAAGTAGGGTCCGACACACGTGGAATGTTGTCCAATGTTACATCCGAGGTGTTAGGTTGCCTTAGGTTAGGCTATATGACGTTATAGACGAATATAATGTTCCCACCGAGAAGTAGGTCCGACAAGCCTGGATTGTTGTCAAATATTACATCCGAGATGTTAGGTTGCCTTAGGTTAGAATATATAACGTTATAGACGCATATAATATTCCCACAGAGAAGTAGGGTCCGACACACGTGGAATGTTGTCCAATGTCACATCCGAGGTGTTTGGTTGCCTTAGGTTAAGTCATATGACGTTATGGACGCATATATTGTCCCCACCGAGAAGTAGGTCCGACACGCCTGGATTGTTGTAAAATATTACATCCGAGATGTTAGGCTGCCTTAGGTTAGGATATATAACGTTATAGACGTATATACTGTTCCCACGGAGAAGTAGGGTCCGACACACGTGGAATGTTGTCCAATCTTACATCCGATGTGTTATGTTGCCTTAGGTTAGGTTATATGACGTTATAGACGAATATAATGTTCCCACCGAGAAGTATGTCCGACACGCCTGGATTGTTGTCAAATATTACATCCGAGATGTTAGGTTGCCTTAGGTTAGAATATATTACTTTATAGACGCATATAATGTTCCCACCGAGAAGTAGGTCCGACACTCCTGGATTTTTGTCAAATGTTACATCCGAGGTGCTAGGTTGCCTTAGGTTAGGATATACAACGTTATAGACGCATATAATGTTCCCACCGAGAAGTAGGGTCCGACACACCTGGAATGTTGTCAAATGTTATATCCGAGTTGTTACTTTGCCTTATTTTACGATATACAGCGTTTTAGACGCATACATTGTTCCCACCGAGATGTAGGGTCCGACACGCCTGGATTGTTGTCAAATATTACATCCGAGATGTTAGGTTGCCTTACGTTAGGATATATAACGTTATAGACGCATATAATATTCCCACCGAGAAGTAGGGTCCGACACGCCTGGATTTTTGTCAAATGTTACATCCGAAGTGCTAGGATGCCTTATGTTAGGGTATACAACGTTATAGACGCATATAATGTTCCCACCGAGAAGTAGGGTCCGACAAGCCTGGATTGTTGTCAAATGTTACATCAGAGGTGTTAGGTTGCCTTAGGTTAGGTTATATGACGTTATAGACGAATATAATGTTCCCACCGAGAAGTAGGTCCGACACGCCTGGATTGTTGTCAAATATTACATCCGAGATGTTAGGTTGCATTAGGTTAGGATATATAACGTTATAGACGCATATAATGTTCCCACCGAGAAGTAGGGTCCGACTCGCCAGAAATGTTGTCAAATGTTACATCCGAGGTGTTTCGTTGCCTTAGGTTAGGTTATATGACGTTATAGACGCATATAATGTTCCCACCCAGAAGTTGGTCCGACACGCCTGGATTGTTGTCAAATATTACATCCGAGATGTTAGGTTGCCTTAGGTTAGGATATATAACGTTATAGACGTATATACTGTTCCCACCGAGAAGTAGGGTCCGACATGCCTGGATTTTTGTCAAATGTTACATCCGAGGTGCTAGGATGCCTTAGGTTAGGATATACAACGTTATAGACGCATATAATGTTCCCACCGAGAAGTAGGGTCCGACAAGCCTGGATTGTTGTCAAATGTTACATCAGAGGTGTTAGGTTGCCTTAGGTTAGGTTATATGACGTTATAGACGAATATAATGTTCCCACCGAGAAGTGGGTCCGACACGCCTGGATTGTTGTCAAATATTACATCCGAGATATTAGGTTGCCTTAGGTTAGGATGTATAACGTTATAGACGCATATAATGTTCCCACCGAGAAGTAGGGTCCGACTCGCCAGAAATGTTGTCAAATGTTACATCCGAGGTGTTTCGTTGCCTTAGGTTAGGTTATATGACGTTATAGACGCATATAATGTTCCCACCGAGAAGTAGGTCCGACACGCCTGGATTGTTGTCAAATATTACATCCGAGATGTTAGGTTGCCTTAGGTTAGGATATATAACGTTATAGACGCATATAACGTTCCCACCGAGAAGTGGGTCCGACACTCCTGGATTGTTGTCAAATATTACATCCGAGATGTTAGGTTGCCTTAGGTTAGGATATATAACGTTATAGACGTATATACTGTTCCCAACGAGAAGTAGGGTCCGACACACGTGGAATGTTGTCCAATGTTACATCCGAGGTGTTATGTTGCCTTAGGTTAGGTTATATGACGTTATAGACGCATATAATGTTCCACCGAGAAGTAGGGTCCGACTCGCCAGGAATGTTGTCAAATGTTACATCTGAGGTGTTAGGTTGCCTTAGGTTAGGTTATATGACGTTACAGACGAATATAATGTTCCCACCGAGAAGTAGGTCCGACACGCCTGGATTGTTGTCAAATATTACATCCGAGATGTTAGGTTGCCTTAGGTTAGGTTATATGACGTTATAGACGAATATAATGTTCCCACCGAGAAGTAGGTCCGACACGCCTGGATTTTTGTCAAATGTTACATCCGAGGTGCTAGGTTGCCTTAGGTTAGGATATACAACGTTATAGACGCATGTAATGTTCCCACCGAGAAGTAGGTTCCGACATACCTGGAATGTTGTCAAATGTTACATCCGAGGTGTTTGGTTGCCTTAGGTTAGGTTATATGACGTTATAGACGCATATAATGTTCCCACCCAGAAGTTGGTCCGACACGCCTGGATTGTTGTCAAATATTACATCCGAGATGTTAGGTTGCCTTAGGTTAGGATATATAACGTTATAGACGTATGTATTGTTCCCACCGAGAAGTAGGGTCCGACACACGTGGAATGTTGTCCAATGTTACATCCGAGGTGTTAGGTTGCCTTAGGTTAGGCTATATGACGTTATAGACGAATATAATGTTCCTACCGAGAAGTAGGTCCGTCACGCCTGGATTGTTGTCACATATTACATCCGAGATGTTAGGTTGCCTTAGGTTAGGATATATAAAGTTATAGACGTATATACTGTTCCCACAGAGAAGTAGGGTCCGACACACGTGGAATGTTGTCAAATGTTACATCCGAGGTGTTAGGTTGCCTTAGGATAGGTTATATGACGTTATAGACGCATATAATGTTCCCACCGAGAAGTAGGGTCCGACTCGCCAGAAATGTTGTCAAATGTTACATCCGAGGTGTTTCGTTGCCTTAGGTTAGGTTATATGACGTTATAGACGCATATAATGTTCCCACCCAGAAGTTGGTCCGACACGCCTGGATTGTTGTCAAATATTACATCCGAGATGTTAGGTTGCCTTAGGTTAGGATATATAACGTTATAGACGTATATACTGTTCCCACCGAGAAGTAGGGTCCGACACACGTGGAATGTTGTCCAATGTTACATCCGAGGTGTTAGGTTGCCTTAGGTTAGGCTATATGACGTTATAGACGAATATAATGTTCCCACCGAGAAGTAGGTCCGACAAGCCTGGATTGTTGTCAAATATTACATCCGAGATGTTAGGTTGCCTTAGGTTAGAATATATAACGTTATAGACGCATATAATATTCCCACAGAGAAGTAGGGTCCGACACACGTGGAATGTTGTCCAATGTCACATCCGAGGTGTTTGGTTGCCTTAGGTTAAGTCATATGACGTTATGGACGCATATATTGTCCCCACCGAGAAGTAGGTCCGACACGCCTGGATTGTTGTAAAATATTACATCCGAGATGTTAGGCTGCCTTAGGTTAGGATATATAACGTTATAGACGTATATACTGTTCCCACGGAGAAGTAGGGTCCGACACACGTGGAATGTTGTCCAATCTTACATCCGATGTGTTATGTTGCCTTAGGTTAGGTTATATGACGTTATAGACGAATATAATGTTCCCACCGAGAAGTATGTCCGACACGCCTGGATTGTTGTCAAATATTACATCCGAGATGTTAGGTTGCCTTAGGTTAGAATATATTACTTTATAGACGCATATAATGTTCCCACCGAGAAGTAGGTCCGACACTCCTGGATTTTTGTCAAATGTTACATCCGAGGTGCTAGGTTGCCTTAGGTTAGGATATACAACGTTATAGACGCATATAATGTTCCCACCGAGAAGTAGGGTCCGACACACCTGGAATGTTGTCAAATGTTACATCCGAGTTGTTACTTTGCCTTATTTTACGATATACAGCGTTTTAGACGCATACATTGTTCCCACCGAGATGTAGGGTCCGACACGCCTGGATTGTTGTCAAATATTACATCCGAGATGTTAGGTTGCCTTACGTTAGGATATATAACGTTATAGACGCATATAATATTCCCACCGAGAAGTAGGGTCCGACACGCCTGGATTTTTGTCAAATGTTACATCCGAAGTGCTAGGATGCCTTATGTTAGGGTATACAACGTTATAGACGCATATAATGTTCCCACCGAGAAGTAGGGTCCGACAAGCCTGGATTGTTGTCAAATGTTACATCAGAGGTGTTAGGTTGCCTTAGGTTAGGTTATATGACGTTATAGACGAATATAATGTTCCCACCGAGAAGTAGGTCCGACACGCCTGGATTGTTGTCAAATATTACATCCGAGATGTTAGGTTGCATTAGGTTAGGATATATAACGTTATAGACGCATATAATGTTCCCACCGAGAAGTAGGGTCCGACTCGCCAGAAATGTTGTCAAATGTTACATCCGAGGTGTTTCGTTGCCTTAGGTTAGGTTATATGACGTTATAGACGCATATAATGTTCCCACCCAGAAGTTGGTCCGACACGCCTGGATTGTTGTCAAATATTACATCCGAGATGTTAGGTTGCCTTAGGTTAGGATATATAACGTTATAGACGTATATACTGTTCCCACCGAGAAGTAGGGTCCGACACACGTGGAATGTTGTCCAATGTTACATCCGAGGTGTTAGGTTGCCTTAGGTTAGGCTATATGACGTTATAGACGAATATAATGTTCCCACCGAGAAGTAGGTCCGACAAGCCTGGATTGTTGTCAAATATTACATCCGAGATGTTAGGTTGCCTTAGGTTAGGATATATAACGTTATAGACGCATATAATATTTCCACAGAGAAGTAGGGTCCGACACACGTGGAATGTTGTCCAATGTCACATCCGAGGTGTTATGTTGCCTTAGGTTAGGTTATATGACGTTATAGACGAATATAATGTTCCCACCGAGAAGTATGTCCGACACGCCTGGATTGTTGTCAAATATTACATCCGAGATGTTAGGTTGCCTTAGGTTAGAATATATTACTTTATAGACGCATATAATGTTCCCACCGAGAAGTAGGGTCCGACTCGCCAGGAATGTTGTCAAATGTTACATCTGAGGTGTTAGGTTGCCTTAGGTTAGGGTATATAACGTTATAGACGAATATAATGTTTCCACCGAGAAGTAGGTCCGACACGCCTGGATTTTTGTCAAATGTTACATCCGAGGTGCTAGGTTGCCTTAGGTTAGGATATACAACGTTATAGACGCATATAATGTTCCCACCGAGAAGTAGGGTCCGACACACCTGGAATGTTGTCAAATGTTACATCCGAGTTGTTACTTTGCCTTATTTTACGATATACAGCGTTATAGACGCATACATTGTTCCCACCGAGATGTAGGGTCCGACACGCCTGGATTGTTGTCAAATATTACATCCGAGATGTTAGGTTGCCTTACGTTAGGATATATAACGTTATAGACGCATATAATATTCCCACCGAGAAGTAGGGTCCGACACGCCTGGATTTTTGTCAAATGTTACATCCGAGGTGCTAGGATGCCTTAGGTTAGGATATACAACGTTATAGACGCATATAATGTTCCCACCGAGAAGTAGGGTCCGACAAGCCTGGATTGTTGTCAAATGTTACATCAGAGGTGTTAGGTTGCCTTAGGTTAGGTTATATGACGTTATAGACGAATATAATGTTCCCACCGAGAAGTGGGTCCGACACGCCTGGATTGTTGTCAAATATTACATCCGAGATATTAGGTTGCCTTAGGTTAGGATGTATAACGTTATAGACGCATATAATGTTCCCACCGAGAAGTAGGGTCCGACTCGCCAGAAATGTTGTCAAATGTTACATCCGAGGTGTTTCGTTGCCTTAGGTTAGGTTATATGACGTTATAGACGCATATAATGTTCCCACCGAGAAGTAGGTCCGACACGCCTGGATTGTTGTCAAATATTACATCCGAGATGTTAGGTTGCCTTAGGTTAGGATATATAACGTTATAGACGCATATAACGTTCCCACCGAGAAGTGGGTCCGACACTCCTGGATTGTTGTCAAATATTACATCCGAGATGTTAGGTTGCCTTAGGTTAGGATATATAACGTTATAGACGTATATACTGTTCCCAACGAGAAGTAGGGTCCGACACACGTGGAATGTTGTCCAATGTTACATCCGAGGTGTTATGTTGCCTTAGGTTAGGTTATATGACGTTATAGACGCATATAATGTTCCACCGAGAAGTAGGGTCCGACTCGCCAGGAATGTTGTCAAATGTTACATCTGAGGTGTTAGGTTGCCTTAGGTTAGGTTATATGACGTTACAGACGAATATAATGTTCCCACCGAGAAGTAGGTCCGACACGCCTGGATTGTTGTCAAATATTACATCCGAGATGTTAGGTTGCCTTAGGTTAGGTTATATGACGTTATAGACGAATATAATGTTCCCACCGAGAAGTAGGTCCGACACGCCTGGATTTTTGTCAAATGTTACATCCGAGGTGCTAGGTTGCCTTAGGTTAGGATATACAACGTTATAGACGCATGTAATGTTCCCACCGAGAAGTAGGTTCCGACATACCTGGAATGTTGTCAAATGTTACATCCGAGGTGTTTGGTTGCCTTAGGTTAGGTTATATGACGTTATAGACGCATATAATGTTCCCACCCAGAAGTTGGTCCGACACGCCTGGATTGTTGTCAAATATTACATCCGAGATGTTAGGTTGCCTTAGGTTAGGATATATAACGTTATAGACGTATGTATTGTTCCCACCGAGAAGTAGGGTCCGACACACGTGGAATGTTGTCCAATGTTACATCCGAGGTGTTAGGTTGCCTTAGGTTAGGCTATATGACGTTATAGACGAATATAATGTTCCCACCGAGAAGTAGGTCCGACAAGCCTGGATTGTTGTCAAATATTACATCCGAGATGTTAGGTTGCCTTAGGTTAGGATATATAACGTTATAGACGCATATAATATTCCCACAGAGAAGTAGGGTCCGACACACGTGGAATGTTGTCCAATGTCACATCCGAGGTGTTTGGTTGCCTTAGGTTAAGTCATATGACGTTATGGACGCATATATTGTCCCCACCGAGAAGTAGGTCCGACACGCCTGGATTGTTGTAAAATATTACATCCGAGATGTTAGGCTGCCTTAGGTTAGGATATATAACGTTATAGACGTATATACTGTTCCCACGGAGAAGTAGGGTCCGACACACGTGGAATGTTGTCCAATGTTACATCCGATGTGTTATGTTGCCTTAGGTTAGGTTATATGACGTTATAGACGAATATAATGTTCCCACCGAGAAGTATGTCCGACACGCCTGGATTGTTGTCAAATATTACATCCGAGATGTTAGGTTGCCTTAGGTCAGAATATATTACTTTATAGACGCATATAATGTTCCCACCGAGAAGTAGGGTCCGACTCGAAAGGAATGTTGTCAAATGTTACATCTGAGGTGTTAGGTTGCCTTAGGTTAGGGTATATAACGTTATAGACGAATATAATGTTTCCACCGAGAAGTAGGTCCGACACGCCTGGATTTTTGTCAAATGTTACATCCGAGGTGCTAGGTTGCCTTAGGTTAGGATATACAACGTTATAGACGCATATAATGTTCCCACCGAGAAGTAGGGTCCGACTCACCTGGAATGTTGTCAAATGTTACATCCGAGTTGTTACTTTGCCTTATTTTACGATATACAGCGTTTTAGACGCATACATTGTTCCCACCGAGATGTAGGGTCCGACACGCCTGGATTGTTGTCAAATATTACATCCGAGATGTTAGGTTGCCTTACGTTAGGATATATAACGTTATAGACGCATATAATGTTCCCACCGTGAAGTAGGTCCGACACGCCTGGATTGTTGTCAAATATTACATCCGAGATGATAGGTTGCCTTAGGTTAGGATATATAACGTTATAGACGTATATACTGTTCCCACCGAGAAGTAGGATCCGACACACGTGGAATGTTGTTAAATGTTACATCCGAGGTGTTAGGTTGCCTTAGGTTAGGATATATAATGTTACAGACGCATATAATGTTCCCACCGAGAAGTAGGGTCCGCCACACCTGGAATGTTGTCAAATGTTACATCCGAGGTGTTTGGTTGCCTTAGGTTAGGTTATATGACATTATAGACGCATATAATGTTCCCACCCAGGAGTAGGTCCGACACGCCTGGATTGTTGTCAAATATTACATCCGAGATGTTAGGTTGCCTTAGGTTAGGATATACAACGTTATTGAAGCATGTAATGTTCTCACCGAGAGGTAGGGTCCGACACACGTGGAATGTTGTCAAATGTTACATCCGAGGTGTTTGGTTGCCTTAGGGTAGGTTATATGACGATATAGACGCATATAATGTTCCCACCGAGAAGTAGGTCCGACACGCCTGGATTGTTGTCAAATGTTACATCCGACGCGTTAGGTTGCCTTAGGTTAGGATATATAACGTTATAGACGCGTATAATGTTCCCACCGAGAAGTAGGGCCCGACACGCTTGGAATATTGTCAAATGTTATATCCGATGTGTTAGGTTGCCTTAGGTTAGGTTATATGACGTTATAGACGAATATAATGTTCCCACCGAGAAGTAGGTCCGACAAGCCTGGATTGTTGTCAAATATTACATCCGAGATGTTAGGTTGCCTTAGGTTAGGATATATAACGTTATAGACGTATATACTGTTCCCAACGAGAAGTAGGGTCCGACACACGTGGAATGTTGTCCAATGTTACATCCGAGGTGTTATGTTGCCTTAGGTTAGGTTATATGACGTTATAGACGCATATAATGTTCCACCGAGAAGTAGGGTCCGACACATATGGAAACTTGTCAAATGTTACATCCGAGGTGTTAGGTTGCCTTAGGTTAATATATATAACGTTATAGACTAATATAATGTTCCCACCAAGAAGTAGGGTCCGACTCGCCAGAAATGTTGTCAAATGCTACATCCGAGGTGTTTGGTTGCCTTAGGTTAGGTTATATGACGTTATAGACGCATATAACGTTCCAACCGAGAAGTAGGTCCGACACGCCTGGATTGTTGTCAAATATTACTTCCGAGATGTTAGGTTGCCTTAGATTAGTATATATAACGTTATAGACGTATATACTGTTCCCACCGTGAAGTAGGGTCCGACACAACAGGAATATTGACAAATATTACATTCGAGTTGTCATGTTGCCTTAGGTTAGGATATATAACGTTATAGACGCATATAATGTTCCCACCGAGAAGTAGGTCCGACACACCAGGAATATTGACAAATATTATATCCGAGTTGTTAGGTTGCCTTATTTTACGATATACAGCGTTATAGACGCATACAATGTTCCCACCGAGAAGTAGGGTCCGACAGGTTTGGAATGTTGTCAAATATTACATCCGAGGCGTTAGGTTGCCTTAGGTTAGGATATACAACGTTATAGACGCATATAATGTTCCCACCGAGAAGTAGGGTCCGACACACCAGGAATGTTGTCAAATGTTACATCCGAGGTGTTTGGTTGCCTTAGGGTAGGTTATATGACGATATAGACGCATATAATGTTCCCACCGAGAAGTAGGTCCGACACGCCTGGATTGTTGTCAAATGTTACATCCGACGTGTTAGGTTGCCTTAGGTTAGGATATATAACGTTATAGACGCGTATAATGTTCCCACCGAGAAGTAGGGCCCGACACGCTTGGAATATTGTCAAATGTTATATCCGATGTGTTAGGTTGCCTTAGGTTAGGTTATATGACGTTATAGACGAATATAATGTTCCCACCGAGAAGTAGGTCCGACAAGCCTGGATTGTTGTCAAATATTACATCCGAGATGTTAGGTTGCCTTAGGTTAGGATATATAACGTTATAGACGTATATACTGTTCCCAACGAGAAGTAGGGTCCGACACACGTGGAATGTTGTCCAATGTTACATCCGAGGTGTTATGTTGCCTTAGGTTAGGTTATATGACGTTATAGACGCATATAATGTTCCACCGAGAAGTAGGGTCCGACACATATGGAAACTTGTCAAATGTTACATCCGAGGTGTTAGGTTGCCTTAGGTTAATATATATAACGTTATAGACTAATATAATGTTCCCACCAAGAAGTAGGGTCCGACTCGCCAGAAATGTTGTCAAATGCTACATCCGAGGTGTTTGGTTGCCTTAGGTTAGGTTATATGACGTTATAGACGCATATAACGTTCCAACCGAGAAGTAGGTCCGACACGCCTGGATTGTTGTCAAATATTACTTCCGAGATGTTAGGTTGCCTTAGATTAGGATATATAACGTTATAGACGTATATACTGTTCCCACCGTGAAGTAGGGTCCGACACAACAGGAATATTGACAAATATTACATTCGAGTTGTCATGTTGCCTTAGGTTAGGATATATAACGTTATAGACGCATATAATGTTCCCACCGAGAAGTAGGTCCGACACACCAGGAATATTGACAAATATTATATCCGAGTTGTTAGGTTGCCTTATTTTACGATATACAGCGTTATAGACGCATACAATGTTCCCACCGAGAAGTAGGGTCCGACAGGTTTGGAATGTTGGCAAATATTACATCCGAGGCGTTAGGTTGCCTTAGGTTAGGATATACAACGTTATAGACGCATATAATGTTCCCACCGAGAAGTAGGGTCCGACACACCAGGAATGTTGTCAAATGTTACATCCGAGGTGTTTGGTTGCCTTAGGGTAGGTTATATGACGATATAGACGCATATAATGTTCCCACCGAGAGGTAGGTCCGACACGCCTGGATTGTTGTCAAATGTTACATCCGAGGTGTTAGGTTGCCTTAGGTTAGGACATATAACGTTATAGACGCGTATAATGTTCCCACCGAGAAGTAGGGCCCGACACGCTTGGAATATTGTCAAATGTTATATCCGATGTGTTAGGTTGCCTTAGGTTAGGTTATATGACGTTATAGACGCATATAATGTTCCCACCGAGAAGTAGGTCCGACACGCCAGGAATATTGACAAATTTTACATCCGAGTTGTTACTTTGCCTTATTTTACGATATACAGCGTTATAGACGCATACAATGTTCCCACCGAGATGTAGGGTCCCACAGGCTTGGAATGTTGACAAATATTACATCCGTGGAGTTAGGTTGCCTTAGGTTAGGATATACAACGTTATAGACGCATATAATGTTCCCACCGAGAAGTAGGGTCCGACACGCTTGGAAAGTTGTCAAATATTACATCCGAGGTGTTAGGTTGCCTTAGGTTAGGTTATATGACGTTATAGACGCATATAATGCTCCCACCGTGAAGTAGGTCCGACACGCCTGGATTGTTGTCAAATATTACATCCGAGATGATAGGTTGCCTTAGGTTAGGATATATAACGTTATAGACGTATATACTGTTCCGACCGAGAAGTAGGGTCCGACACACGTGGAATGTGGTCAAATGTTACATCCGAGGTGTTAGGTTGTCTTAGGTTAGGATATATAACGTTATAGACGCGTATAATGTTCCCACCGAGAAGTAGGGCCCGACACGCTTGGAATATTGTCAAATGTTGTATCCGATGTGTTAGGTTGCCTTAGGTTAGGTTATATGACGTTATAGACGCATATAATGTTCCCACCGAGAAGTAGGGTCCGACTCGCCAGAAATGTTGTCAAATGTTACATCCGAGGTGTTAGGTTGCCTTAGGTTAGGATATATAACGTTATAGACGCATACAATGTTCCCACCGAGAAGTAGGGCCCGACAGGTTTGGAACGTTGGCAAATATTACATCCGAGGGGTTATGTTGCCTTAGGTTAGGATATACAACGTTATAGACGCATATAATGTTCCCACCGAGAAGTAGGGTCCGACTCGCCAGGAATGTTTTCAAATGTTACATCTGAGGTGTTGGGTTGCCTTAGGTTAGGGTATATAACGTTATAGACGAATATAATGTTCCCACCGAGAAGTAGGGTCCGACTCGCCAGGAATGTTGTCAAATGTTACACACGAGGTGCTAGGTTGCGTTAGGTTAGGATATAAAACGTTGTAGACGCATATACTGTTCCCACCGAGAAGTAGGGTCCGACACACGTGGAATGTTGTCCAATGTTACATCTGAGGTGTTAGGTTGCCTTAGGTTAGGTTATATGACGTTATAGACGAATATAATGTTCCCACCGAGAAGTAGGTCCGACACGCCTGGATTTTTGTCAAATGTTACATCCGAGGTGCTAGGTTGCCTTAGGTTAGGATATACAACGTTATAGACGCATATAATGTTCCCACCGAGAAGTAGGGTCCGACTCGCCAGAAATGTTGTCAAATGTTACATCCGAGGTGTTTGGTTGCCTTAGGTTAGGTTATATGACGTTATAGACGCATATAATGTTCCCACCGAGAAGTATGTCCGACACGCCTGCATTGTTGTCAAATATTACATCCGAGATGTTATGTTGCCTTAGGTTAAGATATACAACGTTATAGACGCATATAACATTCCCACCGAAAAGTAGGGTCCGACACACCTGCAATGTTGTCAAATGTTACATCCGAGGTGTCAGGTTGCCTTAGGTTAGGATATATGACGTTATAGACGCATATAATGTTCCCACTGAGAAGTAGGTTCCGACTCGCCAGGAATGTTGTCAAATGTTACACACGAGGTGCTAGGTTGCGTTAGGTTAGGATATAAAACGTTGTAGACGCATATAATGTTCCCACCGAGAAGTAGGATCCGACACATATGGAAACTTGTCAAATGTTACATCCGAGGTGTTAGGTTGCCTTAGGTTAATATATATAACGTTATAGACTAATATAATGTTCCCACCAAGAAGTAGGGTCCGACTCGCCAGAAATGTTGTCAAATGTTACATCCGAGGTGTTTGGTTGCCTTAGGTAAGGTTATATGACGTTATAGACGCATATATCGTTCCAACCGAGAAGTAGGTCCGACACGCCTGGATTGTTGTTAAATATTACTTCCGAGATGTTAGGTTGCCTTAGATTAGGATATATAACGTTATAGACGTATATACTGTTCCCACCGTGAAGTAGGGTCCGACACAACAGGAATATTGACAAATATTACATCCCAGTTGTCAGGTTGCCTTAGGTTAGGATATATAACGTTATAGACGCATATAATGTTCCCACCGAGAAGTAGGTCCGACACACCAGGAATATTGACAAATATTACATCCGAGTTGTTAGGTTGCCTTATTTTACGATATACAGCGTTATAGACGCATACAATGTTCCCACCGAGAAGTAGGGTCCGACAAGTTTGGAATGTTGGCAAATATTACATCCGAGGCGTTAGGTTGCCTTAGGTTAGGATATACAACGTTATAGACGCATATAATGTTCCCACCGAGAAGTAGGGTCCGACACACCTGGAATGTTGTCAAATGTTACATCCGAGGTGTTTGGTTGCCTTAGGGTAGGTTATACGACGATATAGACGCATATAATGTTCCCACCGAGAAGTAGGTCCGACACGCCTGGATTGTTGTCAAATGTTACATCCGAGGTGTTAGGTTGCCTTAGGTTAGGATATATAACGTTATAGACGCGTATAATGTTCCCACCGAGAAGTAGGGCCCGACACGCTTGGAATATTGTCAAATGTTATATCCGATGTGTTAGGTTGCCTTAGGTTAGGTTATATGACGTTATAGACGCATATAATGTTCCCACCGAGAAGTAGGTCCGACACGCCAGGAATATTGACAAATATTACATCCGAGTTGTTACTTTGCCTTATTTTACGATATACAGCGTTATAGACGCATACAATGTTCCCACCGAGATGTAGGGTCCCACAGGCTTGGAATGTTGACAAATATTACATCCGTGGAGTTAGGTTGCCTTAGGATAGGATATACAACGTTATAGACGCATATAATGTTCCCACCGAGAGGTAGGGTCCGACACGCTTGGAAAGTTGTCAAATATTACATCCGAGGTGTTAGGTTGCCTTAGGTTAGGTTATATGACGTTATAGACGCATATAATGCTCCCACCGTGAAGTAGGTCCGACACGCCTGGATTGTTGTCAAATATTACATCCGAGATGATAGGTTGCCTTAGGTTAGGATATATAACGTTATAGACGTATATACTGTTCCGACCGAGAAGTAGGGTCCGACACACGTGGAATGTGGTCAAATGTTACATCCGAGGTGTTAGGTTGCCTTAGGTTAGGATATATAACGTTATAGACGCGTATAATGTTCCCACCGAGAAGTAGGGCCCGACACGCTTGGAATATTGTCAAATGTTGTATCCGATGTGTTAGGTTGCCTTAGGTTAGGTTATATGACGTTATAGACGCATATAATGTTCCCACCGAGAAGTAGGTCCGCCACGCCAGGAATATTGACAAATATTACATCCGAGTTGTTACTTTGCCTTATTTTACGATATACAGCATTATAGACGCATACAATGTTCCCACCGAGATGTAGGGTCCCACAGGCTTGGAATGTTGACAAATATTACATCCATGGAGTTAGGTTGCCTTAGGTTAGGATATATAACGTTATAGACGCATATAATGTTCCCACCGAGAAGTAGGGTCCGACACACCTGCAATGTTGTCAAATGTTACATCCGAGGTGTTAGGTTAACTTAGGTTGGGATATATAACGTTATAGTCGTATACAATGTTCCGACCGAGAAGTAGGTTCCGAGAAGCCAGGAATGTTGTAAAATGTTACATTCGCGATGTTAGGTTGCCTTAGGTTAGGATATATAACGTTATAGACGCATATAATGTTCCCACCGAGAAGTAGGGTCCGACACACGTGGAATGTTGTCCAATGTTACATCCGAGGTGTTAGGTTGCCTTAGGTAAGGATATATAATGTTACAGACGCATATAATGTTCCCACCGAGAAGTAGGGTCCGCCACACCTAGAATGTTGTCAAATGTTACATCCGAGGTGTTTGGTTGCCTTAGGTTAGGTTATATGACATTATAGACGCATATAATGTTCCCACCCAGGAGTAGGTCCGACACGCCTGGATTGTTGTCAAATATTACATCCGAGATGTTAGGTTGCCTTAGGTTAGCATATACAACGTTATTGAAGCATGTAATGTTCCCACCGAGAAGTAGGGTCCGACACACCTGGAATGTTGTCAAATGTTACATCCGATGTGTTAGGTTAACTTAGGTTGGGATGTATAACGTTATAGACGTATACAATGTTGCGACCGAGAAGTAGGGTCCGACTCGCCAGGAATGTTGTCAAATGTTACATCTGAGGTGTTAGGTTGCCTTAGGTTAGGTTATATGACGTCATAGAGGCATATAATGTTCCCACCGAGAAGTAGGTCCGACACGCCTGGATTGTTGTCAAATATTACATCCGAGATGTTAGGTTGCCTTAGGTTAGGATATATAGCGTTATAGACGTATATACTGTTCCCACTGAGAGGTAGGGTCCGACACACGTGGAATGTTGTCAAATGTTACATCCGAGGTGTTAGGTTGCCTTAGGGTAGGATATATAACGTTATAGACGCATATAATGTTCCCACTGAGATGTAGGTTCCGACTCGCCAGGAATGTTGCCAAATGTTACATCCGAGATGCTAGGTTGCCTTAGGTTAGGATAGACAACGTTATAGACGCATATAATGTTCCACCGAGAAGTAGGGTCCGACACACATGGAATCTTGTCAAATATTACATCCGAGGTGTTAGGTTGCCTTAGGTTAGGATATATAACGTTATAGACGTATATACAGTTCCCACCGTGAAGTAGGGACCGACACACCAGGAATATTGAGAACTATTACATCCGAGTTGTTAGGTTGCCTTATTTCACGATATACAGCTTTATAGACGCATACAATGTTCCCACCGAGAAGTAGGGTCCGACTCGCCAGGAATGTTGTCAAATGTTACATCTGAGGTGTTGGGTTGCCTTAGGTTAGGGTATATAACGTTATAGACGAATATAATGTTCCCACCGAGAAGTAGGTCCGACACGCCTGGATTTTTGTCAAATGTTACATCCGAGGTGCTAGGTTGCCTCAGGTTAGGATATACAACGTTATAGACGCATGTAATGTTCCCACCGAGAAGTAGGTGCCGACATACCTGGAATGTTGTCAAATGTTACATCCGAGGTGTTTGGTTGCCGTAGGGTAGGTTATATGACGATATAGACGCATATAATGTTCCCACCGAGAAGTAGGTCCGACACGCCTGGATTGTTGTCAAATATTACATCCGAGATGTTAGGTTGCCTTAGGTTAAGATATACAACGTTATAGACGCATATAATATTCCCACCGTGAAGTAGGTCCGACACGCCTGGATTGTTGTCAAATATTACATCCGAGATGATAGGTTGCCTTAGGTTAGGATATATAACGTTATAGACGTATATACTGTTCCGACCGAGAAGTAGGGTCCGACACACCTGCAATGTTGTCAAATGTTACATCCGAGGTGTTAGGTTGCCTTAGGTTAGGATATATAACGTTATAGACGCATATAATGTTCCCACCGAGAAGTAGGGTCCGACACACGTGGAATGTTGTCCAATGTTACATCCGAGGTGTTAGGTTGCCTTAGGTTAGAGTATATAACGTTATAGACGAATATAATGTTCCCACCGAGAAGTAGGTCCGACACGCCTGGATTTTTGTCAAATGTTACATCCGAGGTGCTAGGTTGCCTTAGGTTAGGATATACAACGTTATAGACGCATATAATGTTCCCACCGAGAAGTAGGGTCCGACACACCTGGAATGTTGTCAAATGTTACATCCGAGGTGTTTGGTTGCCTTAGGTTAGGTTATATGACGTTATAGACGCATATAATGTTCCCGCCGAGAAGTAGGTCCGACACGCCTGGATTGTTGTCATATATTACATCCGAGATGTTAGGTTGCCTTAGGTTAGGATATATAAAGTTATAGACGTATATACTGTTCCCACCGAGAAGTAGGGTCCGACATACGTGGAATGTTGTCAAATGTTACATCCGAGGTGTTAGGTTGCCTTAGGATAGGTTATAGGACGTTATAGACGCATATAATATTCCCACCGAGAAGTAGGGTACGACTCGCCAGAAATGTTGTCAAATGTTACATCCGAGGTGTTTCATTGCCTTAGGTTAGGTTATATGACGTTATAGACGCATATAATGTTCCCACCGAGAAGTAGGTCCGACACGCCAGGAATATTGACAAATATTACATCCGAGTCGTTACTTTGCCTTATTTTACGATATACAGCGTTATAGACGCATACAGTGTTCCCACCGAGATGTAGGCTCCCACAGGCTTGGAATGTTGACAAATATTACATCCGTGGAGTTAGGTTGCCTTAGGTTAGGATATACAACGTTATAGACGCATATAATATTCCCACCGAGAAGTAGGGTCCGACACACCTGCAATGTTGTCAAATGTTACATCCGAGGTGTTAGGTTAACCTAGGTTGGGATATATAACGTTATAGTCCTATACAATGTTCCGACCGAGAAGTAGGTTCCGAGAAGCCAGGAATGTGGTAAAATGTTACATTCGCGATGTTAGGTTGCCTTAGGTTAGGATATATAACGTTATAGACGCATATAATGTTCCCACCGAGAAGTAGGGCCCGACACGCTTGGAATGTTGTCAAATATTACATCCGAGATGTTAGGTTGCCTTAGGTTAGGTTATATGACGTTATAGACGCATATAATGTTCCCACCGTGAAGTAGGTCCGACACGCCTGGATTGTTGTCAAATATTACATCCGAGATGATAGGTTGCCTTAGGTTAGGATATATAACGTTATAGACGTATATACTGTTCCCACCGAGAAGTAGGATCCGACACACGTGGAATGTTGTTAAATGTTACATCCGAGGTGTTAGGTTGCCTTAGGTTAGGTTATATGATGTTATAGACGCATATAATGTTCCCACCGAGAAGTAGGTCCGACTCGCCTGGATTGTTGTCAAATATTACATCCGAGATGTTAGGATGCCTTACGTTAGGATATATAACGTTATAGACGCATATAATGTTCCCACCGATAAGTAGGGTCCGACACGCCAGGAATATTGTCAAATGTTACATCCGAGGTGCTAGGTTGCTTTAGGTTAGGATATACAACGTTATAGGCGCATATAATGTTCCCACCGAGAAGTAGGGTCCGACACACATGGAATGTTGTCAAATGTTACATCCGAGGTGTTAGGTTGCCTTAGGTTATGATATATATCGTTATAGACGCATATAATGTTCCCACCGAGAAGTAGGGTCCGACTCGCCAGAAATGTTGTCAAATGTTACATCTGAGGTGTTAGGTTGCCTTAGGTTAGGTTATAAGACGTTATAGACGAATATAATGTCCCCACCGAGAAGTAGGTCCGACACGCCTGGATTGTTGTCAAATATTACATCCGAGATGTTAGGTTGCCTTAGGTTAGGATATATAACGTTATAGACGCATATAATGTTCCCACCGAGAAGTAGGGTCCGACACAGGTGGAATGTTGTCCAATGTTACATCCGAGGTGTTAGGTTGCCTTAGGTTAGGATATATAATGTTACAGACGCATATAATGTTCCCACCGAGAAGTAGGGTCCGCCACACCTGGAATGTTGTCAAATCTTACATCCGAGGTGTTTGGTTGCCTTAGGTTAGGTTATATGACATTATAGACGCATATAATGTTCCCACCCAGGAGTAGGTCCGACACGCCTGGATTGTTGTCAAATATTACATCCGAGATGTTAGGTTGCCTTAGGTTAGGATATACAACGTTATTGAAGCATGTAATGTTCCCACCGAGAAGTAGGGTCCGACACACCTGGAATGTTGTCAAATGTTACATCCGATGTGTTAGGTTAACTTAGGTTGGGATGTATAACGTTATAGACGTATACAATGTTGCGACCGAGAAGTAGGGTCCGACTCGCCAGGAATGTTGTCAAATGTTACATCTGAGGTGTTAGGTTGCCTTAGGTTAGGTTATATGACGTCATAGAGGCATATAATGTTCCCACCGAGAAGTAGGTCCGACACGCCTGGATTGTTGTCAAATATTACATCCGAGATGTTAGGTTGCCTTAGGTTAGGATATATAGCGTTATAGACGCATATAATGTTCCCACCGAGAAGTAGGGTCCGACTCGCCAGAAATGTTGTCAAATGTTACATCTGAGGTGTTAGGTTGCCTTAGGTTAGGTTATAAGACGTTATAGACGAATATAATGTCCCCACCGAGAAGTAGGTCCGACACGCCTGGATTGTTGTCAAATATTACATCCGAGATGTTAGGTTGCCTTAGGTTAGGATATATAACGTTATAGACGCATATAATGTTCCCACCGAGAAGTAGGGTCCGACACACGTGGAATGTTGTCCAATGTTACATCCGAGGTGTTAGGTTGCCTTAGGTAAGGATATATAATGTTACAGACGCATATAATGTTCCCACCGAGAAGTAGGGTCCGCCACACCTAGAATGTTGTCAAATGTTACATCCGAGGTGTTTGGTTGCCTTAGGTTAGGTTATATGACATTATAGACGCATATAATGTTCCCACCCAGGAGTAGGTCCGACACGCCTGGATTGTTGTCAAATATTACATCCGAGATGTTAGGTTGCCTTAGGTTAGCATATACAACGTTATTGAAGCATGTAATGTTCCCACCGAGAAGTAGGGTCCGACACACCTGGAATGTTGTCAAATGTTACATCCGATGTGTTAGGTTAACTTAGGTTGGGATGTATAACGTTATAGACGTATACAATGTTGCGACCGAGAAGTAGGGTCCGACTCGCCAGGAATGTTGTCAAATGTTACATCTGAGGTGTTAGGTTGCCTTAGGTTAGGTTATATGACGTCATAGAGGCATATAATGTTCCCACCGAGAAGTAGGTCCGACACGCCTGGATTGTTGTCAAATATTACATCCGAGATGTTAGGTTGCCTTAGGTTAGGATATATAGCGTTATAGACGTATATACTGTTCCCACTGAGAGGTAGGGTCCGACACACGTGGAATGTTGTCAAATGTTATATCCGAGGTGTTAGGTTGCCTTAGGGTAGGATATATAACGTTATAGACGCATATAATGTTCCCACTGAGATGTAGGTTCCGACTCGCCAGGAATGTTGCCAAATGTTACATCCGAGATGCTAGGTTGCCTTAGGTTAGGATAGACAACGTTATAGACGCATATAATGTTCCACCGAGAAGTAGGGTCCGACACACATGGAATCTTGTCAAATATTACATCCGAGGTGTTAGGTTGCCTTAGGTTAGGATATATAACGTTATAGACGTATATACTGTTCCCACCGTGAAGTAGGGACCGACACACCAGGAATATTGAGAACTATTACATCCGAGTTGTTAGGTTGCCTTATTTCACGATATACAGCTTTATAGACGCATACAATGTTCCCACCGAGAAGTAGGGTCCGACTCGCCAGGAATGTTGTCAAATGTTACATCTGAGGTGTTGGGTTGCCTTAGGTTAGGGTATATAACGTTATAGACGAATATAATGTTCCCACCGAGAAGTAGGTCCGACACGCCTGGATTTTTGTCAAATGTTACATCCGAGGTGCGAGGTTGCCTTAGGTTAGGATATACAACGTTATAGACGCATGTAATGTTCCCACCGAGAAGTAGGTGCCGACATACCTGGAATGTTGTCAAATGTTACATCCGAGGTGTTTGGTTGCCGTAGGGTAGGTTATATGACGATATAGACGCATATAATGTTCCCACCGAGAAGTAGGTCCGACACGCCTGGATTGTTGTCAAATATTACATCCGAGATGTTAGGTTGCCTTAGGTTAAGATATACAACGTTATAGACGCATATAATATTCCCACCGTGAAGTAGGTCCGACACGCCTGGATTGTTGTCAAATATTACATCCGAGATGATAGGTTGCCTTAGGTTAGGATATATAACGTTATAGACGTATATACTGTTCCGACCGAGAAGTAGGGTCCGACACACCTGCAATGTTGTCAAATGTTACATCCGAGGTGTTAGGTTGCCTTAGGTTAGGATATATAACGTTATAGACGCATATAATGTTCCCACCGAGAAGTAGGGTCCGACACACGTGGAATGTTGTCCAATGTTACATCCGAGGTGTTAGGTTGCCTTAGGTTAGAGTATATAACGTTATAGACGAATATAATGTTCCCACCGAGAAGTAGGTCCGACACGCCTGGATTTTTGTCAAATGTTACATCCGAGGTGCTAGGTTGCCTTAGGTTAGGATATACAACGTTATAGACGCATATAATGTTCCCACCGAGAAGTAGGGTCCGACATACGTGGAATGTTGTCAAATGTTACATCCGAGGTGTTAGGTTGCCTTAGGATAGGTTATAGGACGTTATAGACGCATATAATGTTCCCACCGAGAAGTAGGGTACGACTCGCCAGAAATGTTGTCAAATGTTACATCCGAGGTGTTTCATTGCCTTAGGTTAGGTTATATGACGTTATAGACGCATATAATGTTCCCACCGAGAAGTAGGTCCGACACGCCAGGAATATTGACAAATATTACATCCGAGTCGTTACTTTGCCTTATTTTACGATATACAGCGTTATAGACGCATACAATGTTCCCACCGAGATGTAGGCTCCCACAGGCTTGGAATGTTGACAAATATTACATCCGTGGAGTTAGGTTGCCTTAGGTTAGGATATACAACGTTATAGACGCATATAATATTCCCACCGAGAAGTAGGGTCCGACACAACTGCAATGTTGTCAAATGTTACATCCGAGGTGTTAGGTTGCCTTAGGTTAGGTTATATAACGTTATAGACGCAAATAATGTTCCCACTGAGAAGTAGGTTCCGACTGGCCAGAAATGTTGTCAAATGTTACACCCGAGGTGCTAGGTTGCGTTAGGTTAGGATATAAAACGTTGTAGACGCATATAATGTTCCCACCGAGAAGTAGGGTCCGACACATATGGAATCTTATCAAATGTTACATCCGAGGTGTTAGGTTGCCTTAGGTTAATATATATAACGTTATAGACTCATATACTGTTCCCACCAAGAAGTAGGGTCCGACTCGCCAGAAATGTTGTCAAATGTTACATCCGAGGTGTTTGGTTGCCTTAGGTTAGGTTATATGATGTTATAGACGCATATAATGTTCCAACCGAGAAGCAGGTGCGACACGCCTGGATTGTTGCCAAATATTACATCTGAGATGTTAGGTTGCCTTAGGTTAGGATATATAACGTTATAGACGCATATAATGTTCCCACCGAGAAGTAGGGCCCGACACGCTTGGAATGTTGTCAAATGTTACATCGGAGGTGTTAGGTTGCCTTAGGTTAGGATATATAATGTTACAGACGCATATAATGTTCCCACCGAGAAGTAGGGTCCGCCACACCTGGAATGTTGTCAAATGTTACATCCGAGGTGTTTGGTTGCCTTAGGTTAGGTTATATGACATTATAGACGCATATAATGTTCCCACCCAGGAGTAGGTCCGACACGCCTGGATTGTTGTCAAATATTACTTCCGAGATGTTAGGTTGCCTTAGATTAGCATATATAACGTTATAGACGTATATACTGTTCCCACCGAGAAGTAGGGTCCGACACACCTGGAATGTTGTCAAATGTTACATCCGAGGTGTTAGGTTAACTTAGGTTGGGATGTATAACGTTATAGACGTATACAATGTTCCGACCGAGAAGTAGGGTCCGACTCGCCAGGAATGTTGTCAAATGTTACATCTGAGGTGTTAGGTTGCCTTAGGTTAGGTTATATGACGTCATAGAGGCATATAATGTTCCCACCGAGAAGTAGGTCCGACACGCCTGGATTGTTGTCAAATATTACATCCGAGATGTTAGGTTGCCTTAGGTTAGGATATATAACGTTATAGACGTATATACTGTTCCCACTGAGAGGTAGGGTCCGACACACGTGGAATGTTGTCAAATGTTACATCCGAGGTGTTAGGTTGCCTTAGGGTAGGATATATAACGTTATAGACGCATATAATGTTCCCACTGAGATGTAGGTTCCGACTCGCAAGGAATGTTGTCAAATGTTACATCCGAGATGCTAGGTTGCCTTAGGTTAGGATAGACAACGTTATAGACGCATATAATGTTCCACCGAGAAGTAGGGTCCGACACACATGGAATCTTGTCAAATATTACATCCGAGGTGTTAGGTTGCCTTAGGTTAGGATATATAACGTTATAGACGTATATACTGTTCCCACCGTGAAGTAGGGACCGACACACCAGGAATATTGAGAACTATTACATCCGAGTTGTTAGGTTGCCTTATTTCACGATATACAGCTTTATAGACGCATACAATGTTCCCACCGAGAAGTAGGGTCCGACTCGCCAGGAATGTTGTCAAATGTTACATCTGAGGTGTTGGGTTGCCTTAGGTTAGGGTATATAACGTTATAGACGAATATAATATTCCCACCGAGAAGTAGGTCCGACACGCCTGGATTTTTGTCAAATGTTACATCCGAGGTGCTAGGTTGCCTTAGGTTAGGATATACAACGTTATAGACGCATATAATGTTCCCACCGAGAAGTAGGTTCCGACATACCTGGAATGTTGTCAAATGTTACATCTGAGGTGTTGGGTTGCCTTAGGTTAGGGTATATAACGTTATAGACGAATATAATATTCCCACCGAGAAGTAGGTCCGACACGCCTGGATTTTTGTCAAATGTTACATCCGAGGTGCTAGGTTGCCTTAGGTTAGGATATACAACGTTATAGACGCATATAATGTTCCCACCGAGAAGTAGGTTCCGACATACCTGGAATGTTGTCAAATGTTACATCCGAGGTGTTTGGTTGCCGTAGGGTAGGTTATATGACGATATAGACGCATATAATGTTCCCACCGAGAAGTAGGTCCGACACGCCTGGATTTTTGTCAAATGTTACATCCGAGGTGCTAGGTTGCCTTAGGTTAGGATATACAACGTTATAGACGCATATAATGTTCCCACCGAGAAGTAGGTTCCGACATACCTGGAATGTTGTCAAATGTTACATCCGAGGTGTTTGGTTGCCGTAGGGTAGGTTATATGACGATATAGACGCATATAATGTTCCCACCGAGAAGTAGGTCCGACACGCCTGGATTGTTGTCAAATATCTACATCCGAGATGTTAGGTTTCCTTAGGTTAAGATATACAACGTTATAGACGCATATAATATTCCCACCGAAAAGTAGGGTCCGACACACCTGCAATGTTGTCAAATGTTACATCCGAGGTGTTAGGTTGCCTTAGGTTAGGATATATGACGTTATAGACGCATATAATGTTCCCACTGAGAAGTAGGTTCCGACTCGCCAGGAATGTTGTCAAATGTTACACACGAGGTGCTACGTTGCGTTAGGTTAGGATATAAAACGTTGTAGACGCATATAATGTTCCCACCGAGAAGTAGGGTCCGACACATATGGAAACTTGTCAAATGTTACATCCGAGGTGTTAGGTTGCCTTAGGTTAATATATATAACGTTATAGACTAATATAATGTTCCCACCAAGAAGTAGGGTCCGACTCGCCAGAAATGTTGTCAAATGTTACATCCGAGGTGTTTGGTTGCCTTAGGTAAGGTTATATGACGTTATAGACGCATATATCGTTCCAACCGAGAAGTAGGTCCGACACGCCTGGATTGTTGTCAAATATTACTTCCGAGATGTTAGGTTGCCTTAGATTAGGATATATAACGTTATAGACGTATGTACTGTTCCCACCGTGAAGTAGGGTCCGACACAACAGGAATATTGACAAATATTACATCCCAGTTGTCAGGTTGCCTTAGGTTAGGATATATAACGTTATAGACGCCTATAATGTTCCCACCGAGAAGTAGGTCCGACACACCAGGAATATTGACAAATATTACATCCGAGTTGTTAGGTTGCCTTATTTTACGATATACAGCGTTATAGACGCATACAATGTTCCCACCGAGAAGTAGGGTCCGACAGGTTTGGAATGTTGACAGATATTACATCCGTGGAGTTAGGTTGCCTTAGGTTAGGATATACAACGTTATAGACGCATACAATGTTCCCACCGAGAAGTAGGGCCCGACACGCTTGGAATGTTGTCAAATATTACATCCGAGGTGTTAGGTTGCCTTAGGTTAGGTTATATGACGTTATAGACGCATATAATGTTCCCACCGTGAAGTAGGTCCGACACGCCTGGATTGTTGTCAAATATTACATCCGAGATGATAGGTTGCCTTAGGTTAGGATATATAACGTTATAGACGTATATACTGTTCCGACCGAGAAGTAGGGTCCGACACACCTGCAATGTTGTCAAATGTTACATCCGAGGTGTTAGGTTGCCTTAGGTTAGGATATATAACGTTATAGACGCATATAATGTTCCCACCGAGAAGTAGGGTCCGACGCACGTGGAATGTTGTCCAATGTTACATCCGAGGTGTTAGGTTGCCTTAGGATAGGATATATAACGTTATAGACGCATATAATGTTCCCACCAAGAAGTAGGGTCCGACTCGCCAGAAATGTTGTCAATTGTTACATCCGAGGTGTTTGGTTGCCTTAGGTTAGGTTATATGACGTTATAGACGCATATAATGTTCCAACCGAGAAGCAGGTCCGACACGCCTGGATTGTTGTCAAATATTACATCCGAGATGTTAGGTTGCCTTAGGTTAGGATATATAACGTTATAGACGTATATACTGTTCCCACCGTGAAGTAGGGTCCGACACACCAGGAATATTGACAAATATTACATCCGAGTTGTTAGGTTGCCTTATTTTACGATATACAGCGTTATAGACGCATACAATGTTCCCACCGAGAAGTAGGGTCCGACAGGTTTGGAATGTTGGCAAATATTACATCCGAGGAGTTAGATTGCCTTAGGTAAGGATATACAACGTTATAGACGCATATGATGTTCCCACCGAGAAGTAGGGTCCGACACACCTGGAATGTTGTCAAATGTTACATCCGAGGTGTTAGGTTAACTTAGGTTGGAATATATAACGTTATAGTCGTATACAATATTCCGACCGAGAAGTAGGTTCCGAGAAGCCAGGAATGTTGTAAAATGTTACATTCGCGATGTTAGGTTGCCTTAGGTTAGGATATATAACGTTATAGACGCATATAATGTTCCCACCGAGAAGTAGGGCCCGACACGCTTGGAATGTTGTCAAATATTACATCCGAGGTGTTAGGTTGCCTTAGGTTAGGTTATATGACGTTATAGACGCATATAATGTTCCCACCGTGAAGTAGGTCCGACACGCCTGGATTGTTGTCAAATATTACATCCGAGATGATAGGTTGCCTTAGGTTAGGATATATAACGTTATAGACGTATATACTGTTCCCACCGAGAAGTAGGATCCGACACACGTGGAATGTTGTTAAATGTTACATCCGAGGTGTTAGGTTGCCTTAGGTTAGGTTATATGATGTTATAGACGCATATAATGTTCCCACCGAGAAGTAGGTCCGACTCGCCTGGATTGTTGTCAAATATTACATCCGAGATGTTAGGTTGCCTTACGTTAGGATATATAACGTTATAGACGCATATAATGTTCCCACCGATAAGTAGGGTCCGACACGCCAGGAATATTGTCAAATGTTACTTCCGAGGTGCTAGGTTGCTTTAGGTTAGGATATACAACGTTATAGGCGCATATAATGTTCCCACCGAGAAGTAGGGTCCGACACACGTGGAATGTTGTCCAATGTTACATCCGAGGTGTTAGGTTGCCTTAGGTTAGAGTATATAACGTTATAGACGAATATAATGTTCCCACCGAGAAGTAGGTCCGACACGCCTGGATTTTTGTCAAATGTTACATCCGAGGTGCTAGGTTGCCTTAGGTTAGGATATACAACGTTATAGACGCATATAATGTTCCCACCGAGAAGTAGGGTCCGACTCGCCAGAAATGTTGTCAAATGTTACATCCGAGGTGTTTGGTTGCCTTAGGTTAGGTTATATGACGTTATAGACGCATATAATGTTCCAACCGAGAAGCAGGTCCGACACGCCTGGATTGTTGTCAAATATTACATCCGACATGTTAGGTTGCCTTAGGTTAGGATATATAACGTTATAGACGTATATACTGTTCCCACCGTGAAGTAGGGTCCGACACACCAGGAATATTGACAAATATTACATCCGAGTTGTTAGGTTGCCTTATTTTACGATATACAGCGTTATAGACGCATACAATGTTCCCACAGAGAAGTAGGGTCCGACAGGTTTGGAATGTTGGCAAATATTACATCCGAGGCGTTAGATTGCCTTAGGTAAGGATATACAACGTTATAGACGCATATGATGTTCCCACCGAGAAGTAGGGTCCGACACACCTGGAATGTTGTCAAATGTTACATCCGAGGTGTTAGGTTAACTTAGGTTGGGATATATAACGTTATAGTCGTATACAATATTCCGACCGAGAAGTAGGTTCCGAGAAGCCAGGAATGTTGTAAAATGTTACATTCGCGATGTTAGGTTGCCTTAGGTTAGGATATATAACGTTATAGACGCATATAATGTTCCCACCGAGAAGTAGGGCCCGACACGCTTGGAATGTTGTCAAATATTACATCCGAGGTGTTAGGTTGCCTTAGGTTAGGTTATATGACGTTATAGACGCATATAATGTTCCCACCGTGAAGTAGGTCCGACACGCCTGGATTGTTGTCAAATATTACATCCGAGATGATAGGTTGCCTTAGGTTAGGATATATAACGTTATAGACGTATATACTGTTCCCACCGAGAAGTAGGATCCGACACACGTGGAATGTTGTTAAATGTTACATCCGAGGTGTTAGGTTGCCTTAGGTTAGGTTATATGATGTTATAGACGCATATAATGTTCCCACCGAGAAGTAGGTCCGACTCGCCTGGATTGTTGTCAAATATTACATCCGAGATGTTAGGTTGCCTTACGTTAGGATATATAACGTTATAGACGCATATAATGTTCCCACCGATAAGTAGGGTCCGACACGCCAGGAATATTGTCAAATGTTACTTCCGAGGTGCTAGGTTGCTTTAGGTTAGGATATACAACGTTATAGGCGTATATAATGTTCCCACCGAGAAGTAGGGTCCGACACACGTGGAATGTTGTCCAATGTTACATCCGAGGTGTTAGGTTGCCTTAGGTTAGAGTATATAACGTTATAGACGAATATAATGTTCCCACCGAGAAGTAGGTCCGACACGCCTGGATTTTTGTCAAATGTTACATCCGAGGTGCTAGGTTGCCTTAGGTTAGGATATACAACGTTATAGACGCATATAATGTTCCCACCGAGAAGTAGGGTCCGACTCGCCAGAAATGTTGTCAAATGTTACATCCGAGGTGTTTGGTTGCCTTAGGTTAGGTTATATGACGTTATAGACGCATATAATGTTCCAACCGAGAAGCAGGTCCGACACGCCTGGATTGTTGTCAAATATTACATCCGACATGTTAGGTTGCCTTAGGTTAGGATATATAACGTTATAGACGTATATACTGTTCCCACCGTGAAGTAGGGTCCGACACACCAGGAATATTGACAAATATTACATCCGAGTTGTTAGGTTGCCTTATTTTACGATATACAGCGTTATAGACGCATACAATGTTCCCACAGAGAAGTAGGGTCCGACAGGTTTGGAATGTTGGCAAATATTACATCCGAGGCGTTAGATTGCCTTAGGTAAGGATATACAACGTTATAGACGCATATGATGTTCCCACCGAGAAGTAGGGTCCGACACACCTGGAATGTTGTCAAATATTACATCCGAGGTGTTAGGTTGCCTTAGGTTAGGTTATATGACGTTATAGACGCATATAATGTTCCCACCGTGAAGTAGGTCCGACACGCCTGGATTGTTGTCAAATATTACATCCGAGATGTTAGGTTGCCTTAGATTAGCATATATAACGTTATAGACGTATATACTGTTCCCGCCGTGAAGTAGGGTCCGACACAACATGAATATTGACAAATATTACATCCCAGTTGTCAGGTTGCCTTAGGTTAGGATATATGACGTTATAGACGCATATAATGTTCCCACCGAGAAGTAGGTCCGACACGCCAGGAATATTGACAAATATTACATCCGAGTTGTTACTTTGCCTTATTTTACGATATACAGCGTTATAGTCGCATACAATGTTCCCACCGAGGTGTAGGCTCCCACAGGCTTGGAATGTTGACAAATATTACATCAGTGGAGTTAGGTTGCCTTAGGTTAGGATATACAACGTTATAGACGCATATAATATTCCCACCGAGAAGTAGGGTCCGACACACCTGCAATGTTGCCAAATGTTACGTCCGAGGTGTTTGGTTGCCTTAGGTTAGGTTATATGATGTTATAGACGCATATAATGTTCCAACCGAGAAGCAGGTCCGACACGCCTGGATTGTTGTCAAATATTACATCCGAGATGATAGGTTGCCTTAGGTTAGGATATATAACGTTATAGACGTATATACTGTTCCCACCGAGAAGTAGGATCCGACACACGTGGAATGTTGTTAAATGTTACATCCGAGGTGTTAGGTTGCCTTAGGTTAGGTTATATGATGTTATAGACGCATATAAAGTTCCCACCGAGAAGTAGGTCCGACTCGCCTGGATTGTTGTCAAATATTACATCCGAGATGTTAGGTTGCCTTACGTTAGGATATATAACGTTATAGACGCATATAATGTTCCCACCGATAAGTAGGGTCCGACACGCCAGGAATATTGTCAAATGTTACTTCCGAGGTGCTAGGTTGCTTTAGGTTAGGATATACAACGTTATAGGCGCATATAATGTTCCCACCGAGAAGTAGGGTCCGACACACGTGGAATGTTGTCCAATGTTACATCCGAGGTGTTAGGTTGCCTTAGGTTAGAGTATATAACGTTATAGACGAATATAATGTTCCCACCGAGAAGTAGGTCCGACACGCCTGGATTTTTGTCAAATGTTACATCCGAGGTGCTAGGTTGCCTTAGGTTAGGATATACAACGTTATAGACGCATATAATGTTCCCACCGAGAAGTAGGGTCCGACTCGCCAGAAATGTTGTCAAATGTTACATCCGAGGTGTTTGGTTGCCTTAGGTTAGGTTATATGACGTTATAGACGCATATAATGTTCCAACCGAGAAGCAGGTCCGACACGCCTGGATTGTTGTCAAATATTACATCCGACATGTTAGGTTGCCTTAGGTTAGGATATATAACGTTATAGACGTATATACTGTTCCCACCGTGAAGTAGGGTCCGACACACCAGGAATATTGACAAATATTACATCCGAGTTGTTAGGTTGCCTTATTTTACGATATACAGCGTTATAGACGCATACAATGTTCCCACAGAGAAGTAGGGTCCGACAGGTTTGGAATGTTGGCAAATATTACATCCGAGGCGTTAGATTGCCTTAGGTAAGGATATACAACGTTATAGACGCATATGATGTTCCCACCGAGAAGTAGGGTCCGACACACCTGGAATGTTGTCAAATGTTACATCCGAGGTGTTAGGTTAACTTAGGTTGGGATATATAACGTTATAGTCGTATACAATATTCCGACCGAGAAGTAGGTTCCGAGAAGCCAGGAATGTTGTAAAATGTTACATTCGCGATGTTAGGTTGCCTTAGGTTAGGATATATAACGTTATAGACGCATATAATGTTCCCACCGAGAAGTAGGGCCCGACACGCTTGGAATGTTGTCAAATATTACATCCGAGGTGTTAGGTTGCCTTAGGTTAGGTTATATGACGTTATAGACGCATATAATGTTCCCACCGTGAAGTAGGTCCGACACGCCTGGATTGTTGTCAAATATTACATCCGAGATGTTAGGTTGCCTTAGATTAGCATATATAACGTTATAGACGTATATACTGTTCCCGCCGTGAAGTAGGGTCCGACACAACATGAATATTGACAAATATTACATCCCAGTTGTCAGGTTGCCTTAGGTTAGGATATATGACGTTATAGACGCATATAATGTTCCCACCGAGAAGTAGGTCCGACACGCCAGGAATATTGACAAATATTACATCCGAGTTGTTACTTTGCCTTATTTTACGATATACAGCGTTATAGTCGCATACAATGTTCCCACCGAGGTGTAGGCTCCCACAGGCTTGGAATGTTGACAAATATTACATCAGTGGAGTTAGGTTGCCTTAGGTTAGGATATACAACGTTATAGACGCATATAATATTCCCACCGAGAAGTAGGGTCCGACACACCTGCAATGTTGCCAAATGTTACGTCCGAGGTGTTTGGTTGCCTTAGGTTAGGTTATATGATGTTATAGACGCATATAATGTTCCAACCGAGAAGCAGGTCCGACACGCCTGGATTGTTGTCAAATATTACATCCGAGATGTGAGGTTGCCTTAGGATAGGATATATAACGTTATAGACGCATATAATGTTCCCACCAAGAAGTAGGGTCGGACTCGCCAGAAATGTTGTCAAATGTTACATCCGAGGTGTTTGGTTGCCTTAGGTTAGGTTATATGACGTTATAGACGCATATAATGTTCCAACCGAGAAGCAGGTCCGACACGCCTGGATTGTTGTCAAATATTACATCCGAGATGTTAGGTTGCCTTAGGTTAGGATATATAACGTTATAGACGTATATACTGTTCCCACCGTGAAGTAGGGTCCGACACACCAGGAATATTGACAAATATTACATCCGAGTTGTTAGGTTGCCTTATTTTACGATATACAGCGTTATAGACGCATACAATGTTCCCACCGAGAAGTAGGGTCCGACAGGTTTGGAATGATGGCAAATATTACATCCGAGGAGTTAGATTGCCTTAGGTAAGGATATACAACGTTATAGACGCATATGATGTTCCCACCGAGAAGTAGGGTCCGACACACCTGGAATGTTGTCAAATGTTACATCCGAGGTGTTAGGTTAACTTAGGTTGGAATATATAACGTTATAGTCGTATACAATATTCCGACCGAGAAGTAGGTTCCGAGAAGCCAGGAATGTTGTAAAATGTTACATTCGCGATGTTAGGTTGCCTTAGGTTAGGATATATAACGTTATAGACGCATATAATGTTCCCACCGAGAAGTAGGGCCCGACACGCTTGGAATGTTGTCAAATATTACATCCGAGGTGTTAGGTTGCCTTAGGTTAGGTTATATGACGTTATAGACGCATATAATGTTCCCACCGTGAAGTAGGTCCGACACGCCTGGATTGTTGTCAAATATTACATCCGAGATGATAGGTTGCCTTAGGTTAGGATATATAACGTTATAGACGTATATACTGTTCCCACCGAGAAGTAGGATCCGACACACGTGGAATGTTGTTAAATGTTACATCCGAGGTGTTAGGTTGCCTTAGGTTAGGTTATATGATGTTATAGACGCATATAATGTTCCCACCGAGAAGTAGGTCCGACTCGCCTGGATTGTTGTCAAATATTACATCCGAGATGTTAGGTTGCCTTACGTTAGGATATATAACGTTATAGACGCATATAATGTTCCCACCGATAAGTAGGGTCCGACACGCCAGGAATATTGTCAAATGTTACATCCGAGGTGCTAGGTTGCTTTAGGTTAGGATATACAACGTTATAGGCGCATATAATGTTCCCACCGAGAAGTAGGGTCCGACACACGTGGAATGTTGTCCAATGTTACATCCGAGGTGTTAGGTTGCCTTAGGTTAGAGTATATAACGTTATAGACGAATATAATGTTCCCACCGAGAAGTAGGTCCGACACGCCTGGATTTTTGTCAAATGTTACATCCGAGGTGCTAGGTTGCCTTAGGTTAGGATATACAACGTTATAGACGCATATAATGTTCCCACCGAGAAGTAGGGTCCGACTCGCCAGAAATGTTGTCAAATGTTACATCCGAGGTGTTTGGTTGCCTTAGGTTAGGTTATATGACGTTATAGACGCATATAATGTTCCAACCGAGAAGCAGGTCCGACACGCCTGGATTGTTGTCAAATATTACATCCGACATGTTAGGTTGCCTTAGGTTAGGATATATAACGTTATAGACGTATATACTGTTCCCACCGTGAAGTAGGGTCCGACACACCAGGAATATTGACAAATATTACATCCGAGTTGTTAGGTTGCCTTATTTTACGATATACAGCGTTATAGACGCATACAATGTTCCCACCGAGAAGTAGGGTCCGACAGGTTTGGAATGTTGGCAAATATTACATCCGAGGAGTTAGATTGCCTTAGGTAAGGATATACAACGTTATAGACGCATATGATGTTCCCACCGAGAAGTAGGGTCCGACACACCTGGAATGTTGTCAAATGTTACATCCGAGGTGTTAGGTTAACTTAGGTTGGAATATATAACGTTATAGTCGTATACAATATTCCGACCGAGAAGTAGGTTCCGAGACGCCAGGAATGTTGTAAAATGTTACATTCGCGATGTTAGGTTGCCTTAGGTTAGGATATATAACGTTATAGACGCATATAATGTTCCCACCGAGAAGTAGGGCCCGACACGCTTGGAATGTTGTCAAATATTACATCCGAGGTGTTAGGTTGCCTTAGGTTAGGTTATATGACGTTATAGACGCATATAATGTTCCCACCGTGAAGTAGGTCCGACACGCCTGGATTGTTGTCAAATATTACATCCGAGATGATAGGTTGCCTTAGGTTAGGATATATAACGTTATAGACGTATATACTGTTCCCACCGAGAAGTAGGGTCCGACTCGCCAGAAATGTTGTCAAATGTTACATCTGAGGTGTTAGGTTGCCTTAGGTTAGGTTATAAGACGTTATAGACGAATATATTGTTCCCACCGAGAAGTAGGTCCGACACGCCTGGATTGTTGTCAAATATTACATCCGATATGTTAGGTTGCCTTAGGTTAGGATATATAACGTTATAGACGCATATAATGTTCCCACCGAGAAGTAGGGTCCGACACACGTGGAATGTTGTCCAATGTTACATCCGAGGTGTTAGGTTGCCTTACGTTAGCTTATATGAAGTTATAGACGCATATAATGTTCCCACCGAGAAGTAGGGTCCGACCTGCCAGGAATGTTGTCAAAAGTTACATCTGACGTGTTAGGTTGCCTTAGGTTAGGTTATATGACGTTATAGACGAATATAATGTTCCCACCGAGAAGTAGGACCGACACGCCTGGATTGTTGTCAAATATTACATCCGAGGAGTTAGGTTGCCTTAGGTTAGGATATACAACGTTATAGACGCATATAATGTTCCCACCGAGAAGTAGGGTCCGACACACCTGGAATGTTGTCAAATGTTACATCCGAGGTGTTTGGTTGACTTAGGTTAAGTTATAGGACGTTATAGACGTATATAATGTTCCCACCGAGAAGTAGGGTCCGACTCGCCAGAAATGTTGTCAAATGTTACATCCGATGTGTTAGGTTGCCTTAGGCTAGGTTATATGACGTTATAGACGCATATAATGTTCCCACCGAGAAGTAGGTCCGACACGCCCGGATTGTTGTCAAATATTACATCCGAGATGTTAGGTTGCCTTAGGTTAGGATATATAACGTTATAGACGTATATACTGTTCCCACCGAGAAGTAGGGTCCGACACACCTGGAATGTTGTCAAATGTTACATCCGAGGTGTTTGGTTGACTTAGGTTAAGTTATAGGACGTTATAGACGTATATAATGTTCCCACCGAGAAGTAGGGTCCGACTCGCCAGAAATGTTGTCAAATGTTACATCCGATGTGTTAGGTTGCCTTAGGCTAGGTTATATGACGTTATAGACGCATATAATGTTCCCACCGAGAAGTAGGTCCGACACGCCCGGATTGTTGTCAAATATTACATCCGAGATGTTAGGTTGCCTTAGGTTAGGATATATAACGTTATAGACGTATATACTGTTCCCACCGAGAAGTAGGGTCCGACACACCTGGAATGTTGTCAAATGTTACATCCGAGGTGTTAGGTTAACTTAGGCTGGGATATATAACGTTATAGTCGTATACAATGTTCCGACCGAGAAGTAGGTCCGACACGCCTGGATTGTTGTCAAATATTACATCCGAGATGATAGGTTGCCTTAGGTTAGGATATATAACGTTATAGACGTATATACTATTCCCACCGAGAAGTAGGATCCGACACACGTGGAATGTTGTTAAATGTTACATCCGAGGTGTTAGGTTGCCTTAGGTTAGGTTATATGATGTTATAGACGCATATAATGTTCCAACCGAGAAGCAGGTCCGACACGCCTGGATTGTTGTCAAATATTACATCCGAGATGTTAGGTTGCCTTAGGTTAGGATATATAACCTTATAGACGTATATACTGTTCCCACCGTGAAGTAGGGTCCGACACACCAGGAATATTGACAAATATTACATACGAGTTGTTAGGTTGCCTTATTTTACGATATACAGCGTTATAGACGCATACAATGTTCCCACCGAGAAGTAGGGTCCGACAGGTTTGGAATGTTGGCAAATATTACATCCGAGGCGTTAGATTGCCTTAGGTAAGGATATACAACGTTATAGACGCATATGATGTTCCCACCGAGAAGTAGGGTCCGACACACCTGGAATGTTGTCAAATGTTACATCCGAGGTGTTAGGTTAACTTAGGTTAGGTTATATGACGTTATAGACGCATATAATGTTCCCACCGTGAAGTAGGTCCGACACGCCTGGATTGTTGTCAAATATTACATCCGAGATGATAGGTTGCCTTAGGTTAGGATATATAACGTTATAGACGTATATACTGTTCCCACCGATAAGTAGGGTCCGACACGCCAGGAATATTGTCAAATGTTACATCCGAGGTGCTAGGTTGCTTTAGGTTAGGATATACAACGTTATAGGCGCATATAATGTTCCCACCGAGAAGTAGGGTCCGACACACGTGGAATGTTGTCCAATGTTACATCCGAGGTGTTAGGTTGCCTTAGGTTAGAGTATATAACGTTATAGACGAATATAATGTTCCCACCGAGAAGTAGGTCCGACACGCCTGGATTTTGTCAAATGTTACATCCGAGGTGCTAGGTTGCCTTAGGTTAGGATATACAACGTTATAGACGCATATAATGTTCCCACCGAGAAGTAGGTTCCGACTCGCCAGGAATGTTGTCAAATATTACATCCGAGGAGTTAGGTTGCCATAGGTTAGGATATACAACGTTATAGACGCATATAATGTTCCCACCGAGAAGTAGGGTCCGACACACCTGGAATGTTGTCAAATGTTACATCCGAGGTGTTAGGTTAACTTAGGTTGGGATATATAACGTTATAGTCGTATACAATGTTCCGACCGAGAAGTAGTTTCCGAGAAGCCAGGAATGTTGTAAAATGTTACATTCGCGTTGTTAGGTTGCCTTAGGTTAGGATATATAACGTTATAGACGCATATAATGTTGCCACCGAGAAGTAGGGCCCGACACGCTTGGAATGTTGTCAAATATTACATCCGAGGAGTTAGGTTGCCTTAGGTTAGGTTATATGACGTTATAGACGCATATAATGTTCCCACCGTGAAGTAGGTCCGACACGCCTGGATTGTTGTCAAATATTACATCCGAGATGTTAGGTTGCCTTACGTTAGGATATATAACGCTATAGACGTATATACTGTTTCGACCGAGAAGTAGGGTCCGACACACGTGGAATGTGGTCAAATGTAACATCCGAAGTGTTAGGTTGCCTTAGGTTAGGATATATAACGTTATAGACGCGTATAATGTTCCCACCGAGAAGTAGGGCCCGACACGCTTGGAATATTGTCAAATGTTATATCCGATGTGTTAGGTTGCCTTAGGTTAGGTTATATGACGTTATTGACGCATATAATGTTCCCACCGAGAAGTAGGTCCGACACGCCAGGAATATTGACAAATATTAGATCCGAGTTGTTACTTTGCCGTATTTTACGATATACAGCGTTATAGACGCATACAATGTTCCCACCGAGATGTAGGGTCCCACAGGCTTGGAATGTTGACAAATATTACATGCGTGGAGTTAGGTTGCCTTAGGTTAGGATATACAACGTTATAGACGCATATAATATTCCCACCGCGAAGTAGGTCCGACACGCCTGGATTGTTGTCATATATTACATCCGAGATGTTAGGTTGCCCTAGGTTAGGATATATAAAGTTATAGACGTATATACTGTTCCCACCGAGAAGTAGGGTCCGACTCGCCAGAAATGTTGTCAAATGTTACATCCGAGGTGTATCATTACCTTAGGTTAGGTTATATGACGTTATAGTCGCATATAATGTTCCCACCGAGAAGTAGGTCCGACACGCCTGGATTGTTGTCAAATATTACATCCGAGATGTTAGGTTGCCTTAGGTTAGGATATATAACGTTATAGACGTATATACTGTTACCACCGAGAAGTAGGGTCCGACACACGTGGAATGTTGTCCAATGTTACATCCGAGGTGTTAGGTTGCCTTAGGTTAGGATATATGACGTTATAGACGAATATAATTTTCCCACCGAGAAGTAGGTCCGACAAGCCTGGATTGTTGTCAAATATTACATCCGAGATGATAGGTTGCCTTAGGTTAGGATATATAACGTTATAGACGTATATACTGTTCCCACCGAGAAGTAGGGTCCGACTCGCCAGAAATGTTGTCAAATGTTACATCCGAGGTGTTAGGTTGCCTTAGGTTAGGCTATATGACGTTATAGACGAATATAATGTTCCCACCGAGAAGTAGGATCCGACACACGTGGAATGTTGTTAAATGTTACATCCGAGGTGTTAGGTTGCCTTAGGTTAGATTATATGATGTTATAGACGCATATAATGTTCCCACCGAGAAGTAGGTCCGACTCGCCTGGATTGTTGTCAAATATTACATCCGAGATGTTAGGTTGCCTTACGTTAGGATATATAACGTTATAGACGCATATAATGTTCCCACCGATAAGTAGGGTCCGACACGCCAGGAATATTGTCAAATGTTACATCCGAGGTGCTAGGTTGCTTTAGGTTAGGATATACAACGTTATAGGCGCATATAATGTTCCCACCGAGAAGTAGGGTCCGACACACGTGGAATGTTGTCCAATGTTACATCCGAGGTGTTAGGTTGCCTTAGGTTAGAGTATATAACGTTATAGACGAATATAATGTTCCCACCGAGAAGTAGGTCCGACACGCCTGGATTTTGTCAAATGTTACATCCGAGGTGCTAGGTTGCCTTAGGTTAGGATATACAACGTTATAGACGCATATAATGTTCCCACCGAGAAGTAGGTTCCGACTCGCCAGGAATGTTGTCAAATATTACATCCGAGGAGTTAGGTTGCCATAGGTTAGGATATACAACGTTATAGACGCATATAATGTTCCCACCGAGAAGTAGGGTCCGACACACCTGGAATGTTGTCAAATGTTACATCCGAGGTGTTAGGTTAACTTAGGTTGGGATATATAACGTTATAGTCGTATACAATGTTCCGACCGAGAAGTAGTTTCCGAGAAGCCAGGAATGTTGTAAAATGTTACATTCGCGTTGTTAGGTTGCCTTAGGTTAGGATATATAACGTTATAGACGCATATAATGTTGCCACCGAGAAGTAGGGCCCGACGCGCTTGGAATGTTGTCAAATATTACATCCGAGGAGTTAGGTTGCCTTAGGTTAGGTTACATGACGTTATAGACGCATATAATGTTCCCACCGTGAAGTAGGTCCGACACGCCTGGATTGTTGTCAAATATTACATCCGAGATGTTAGGTTGCCTTACGTTAGGATATATAACGCTATAGACGTATATACTGTTTCGACCGAGAAGTAGGGTCCGACACACGTGGAATGTGGTCAAATGTAACATCCGAAGTGTTAGGTTGCCTTAGGTTAGGATATATAACGTTATAGACGCGTATAATGTTCCCACCGAGAAGTAGGGCCCGACACGCTTGGAATATTGTCAAATGTTATATCCGATGTGTTAGGTTGCCTTAGGTTAGGTTATATGACGTTATTGACGCATATAATGTTCCCACCGAGAAGTAGGTCCGACACGCCAGGAATATTGACAAATATTAGATCCGAGTTGTTACTTTGCCGTATTTTACGATATACAGCGTTATAGACGCATACAATGTTCCCACCGAGATGTAGGGTCCCACAGGCTTGGAATGTTGACAAATATTACATGCGTGGAGTTAGGTTGCCTTAGGTTAGGATATACAACGTTATAGACGCATATAATATTCCCACCGCGAAGTAGGTCCGACACGCCTGGATTGTTGTCATATATTACATCCGAGATGTTAGGTTGCCCTAGGTTAGGATATATAAAGTTATAGACGTATATACTGTTCCCACCGAGAAGTAGGGTCCGACTCGCCAGAAATGTTGTCAAATGTTACATCCGAGGTGTATCATTACCTTAGGTTAGGTTATATGACGTTATAGTCGCATATAATGTTCCCACCGAGAAGTAGGTCCGACACGCCTGGATTGTTGTCAAATATTACATCCGAGATGTTAGGTTGCCTTAGGTTAGGATATATAACGTTATAGACGTATATACTGTTACCACCGAGAAGTAGGGTCCGACACACGTGGAATGTTGTCCAATGTTACATCCGAGGTGTTAGGTTGCCTTAGGTTAGGATATATGACGTTATAGACGAATATAATGTTCCCACCGAGAAGTAGGTCCGACAAGCCTGGATTGTTGTCAAATATTACATCCGAGATGATAGGTTGCCTTAGGTTAGGATATATAACGTTATAGACGTATATACTGTTCCCACCGAGAAGTAGGGTCCGACTCGCCAGAAATGTTGTCAAATGTTACATCTGAGGTGTTAGGTTGCCTTAGGTTAGGTTATAAGACGTTATAGACGAATATATTGTTCCCACCGAGAAGTAGGTCCGACACGCCTGGATTGTTGTCAAATATTACATCCGATATGTTAGGTTGCCTTAGGTTAGGATATATAACGTTATAGACGCATATAATGTTCCCACCGAGAAGTAGGGTCCGACACACGTGGAATGTTGTCCAATGTTACATCCGAGGTGTTAGGTTGCCTTACGTTAGCTTATATGAAGTTATAGACGCATATAATGTTCCCACCGAGAAGTAGGGTCCGACCTGCCAGGAATGTTGTCAAAAGTTACATCTGACGTGTTAGGTTGCCTTAGGTTAGGTTATATGACGTTATAGACGAATATAATGTTCCCACCGAGAAGTAGGTCCGACACGCCTGGATTGTTGTCAAATATTACATCCGAGGAGTTAGGTTGCCTTAGGTTAGGATATACAACGTTATAGACGCATATAATGTTCCCACCGAGAAGTAGGGTCCGAGACACCTGGAATGTTGTCAAATGTTACATCCGAGGTGTTTGGTTGACTTAGGTTAGGTTATAGGACGTTATAGACGTATATAATGTTCCCACCGAGAAGTAGGGTCCGACTCGCCAGAAATGTTGTCAAATGTTACATCCGATGTGTTAGGTTGCCTTAGGTTAGGTTATATGACGTTATAGACGCATATAATGTTCCCACCGAGAAGTAGGTCCGACACGCCCGGATTGTTGTCAAATATTACATCCGAGATGTTAGGTTGCCTTAGGTTAGGATATATAACGTTATAGACGTATATACTGTTCCCACCGAGAGGTAGGGTCCGACACACCTGGAATGTTGTCAAATGTTACATCCGAGGTGTTAGGTTAACTTAGGTTGGGATATATAACGTTATAGTCGTATACAATGTTCCGACCGAGAAGTAGTTTCCGAGAAGCCAGGAATGTTGTAAAATGTTACATTCGCGTTGTTAGGTTGCCTTAGGTTAGGATATATAACGTTATAGACGCATATAATGTTGCCACCGAGAAGTAGGTCCGACACGCCAGGAATATTGACAAATATTAGATCCGAGTTGTTACTTTGCCGTATTTTACGATATACAGCGTTATAGACGCATACAATGTTCCCACCGAGATGTAGGGTCCCACAGGCTTGGAATGTTGACAAATATTACATGCGTGGAGTTAGGTTGCCTTAGGTTAGGATATACAACGTTATAGACGCATATAATATTCCCACCGCGAAGTAGGTCCGACACGCCTGGATTGTTGTCATATATTACATCCGAGATTTTAGGTTGCCCTAGGTTAGGATATATAAAGTTATAGACGTATATACTGTTCCCACCGAGAAGTAGGGTCCGACTCGCCAGAAATGTTGTCAAATGTTACATCCGAGGTGTTTCATTACCGTAGGTTAGGTTATATGACGTTATAGTCGCATATAATGTTCCCACCGAGAAGTAGGTCCGACACGCCTGGATTGTTGTCAAATATTACATCCGAGATGATAGGTTGCCTTAGGTTAGGATATATAACGTTATAGACGTATATACTATTCCCACCGAGAAGTAGGATCCGACACACGTTGGAATGTTGTTAAATGTTACATCCGAGGTGTTAGGTTGCCTTAGGTTAGGTTATATGATGTTATAGACGCATATAATGTTCCAACCGAGAAGCAGGTCCGACACGCCTGGATTGTTGTCAAATATTACATCCGAGATGTTAGGTTGCCTTAGGTTAGGATATATAACCTTATAGACGTATATACTGTTCCCACCGTGAAGTAGGGTCCGACACACCAGGAATATTGACAAATATTACATACGAGTTGTTAGGTTGCCTTATTTTACGATATACAGCGTTATAGACGCATACAATGTTCCCACCGAGAAGTAGGTTCCGACAGGTTTGGAATGTTGGCAAATATTACATCCGAGGCGTTAGATTGCCTTAGGTAAGGATATACAACGTTATAGACGCATATGATGTTCCCACCGAGAAGTAGGGTCCGACACACCTGGAATGTTGTCAAATGTTACATCCGAGGTGTTAGGTTAACTTAGGTTGGGATATATAACGTTATAGTCGTATACAATATTCCGACCGAGAAGTAGGTTCCGAGAAGCCAGGAATGTTGTAAAATGTTACATTCGCGATGTTAGGTTGCCTTAGGTTAGGATATATAACGTTATAGACGCATATAATGTTCCCACCGAGAAGTAGGGCCCGACACGCTTGGAATGTTGTCAAATATTACATCCGAGGTGTTAGGTTGCCTTAGGTTAGGTTATATGACGTTATAGACGCATATAATGTTCCCACCGTGAAGTAGGTCCGACACGCCTGGATTGTTGTCAAATATTACATCCGAGATGATAGGTTGCCTTAGGTTAGGATATATAACGTTATAGACGTATATACTGTTCCCACCGAGAAGTAGGATCCGACACACGTGGAATGTTGTTAAATGTTACATCCGAGGTGTTAGGTTGCCTTAGGTTAGGTTATATGATGTTATAGACGCATATAATGTTCCCACCGAGAAGTAGGTCCGACTCGCCTGGATTGTTGTCAAATATTACATCCGAGATGTTAGGTTGCCTTACGTTAGGATATATAACGTTATAGACGCATATAATGTTCCCACCGATAAGTAGGGTCCGACACGCCAGGAATATTGTCAAATGTTACATCCGAGGTGCTAGGTTGCATTAGGTTAGGATATACAACGATATAGGCGCATATAATGTTCCCACCGAGAAGTAGGGTCCGACACACGTGGAATGTTGTCCAATGTTACATCCGAGGTGTTAGGTTGCCTTAGGTTAGAGTATATAACGTTATAGACGAATATAATGTTCCCACCGAGAAGTAGGTCCGACACGCCTGGATTTTTGTCAAATGTTACATCCGAGGTGCTAGGTTGCCTTAGGTTAGGATATACAACGTTATAGACGCATATAATGTTCCCACCGAGAAGTAGGGTACGACTCGCCAGAAATGTTGTCAAATGTTACATCCTAGGTGTTTCATTGCCTTAGGTTAGGTTATATGACGTTATAGACGCATATAATGTTCCCACCGAGAAGTAGGTCCGACACGCCTGGATTGTTGTCAAATATTACATCCGAGATGTTAGGTTGCCTTAGGTTAGGATATATAACGTTATAGACGTATATACTGTTACCACCGAGAAGTAGGGTCCGACACACGTGGAATGTTGTCCAATGTTACATCCGAGGTGTTAGGTTGCCTTAGGTTAGGCTATATGACGTTATAGACGAATATAATGTTCCCACCGAGAAGTAGGTCCGACAAGCCTGGATTGTTGTCAAATATTATATCCCAGATGTTAGGTTGCCTTAGGTTAGGATATATAACGTTATAGACGCATATAATGTTCCCACCGAGAAGTAGGTTCCGACTCGCCAGGAATGTTGTCAAATATTACATCCGAGGAGTTAGGTTGCCATAGGTTAGGATATACAACGTTATAGACGCATATAATGTTCCCACCGAGAAGTAGGGTCCGACACACCTGGAATGTTGTCAAATGTTACATCCGAGGTGTTAGGTTAACTTAGGTTGGGATATATAACGTTATAGTCGTATACAATGTTCCGACCGAGAAGTAGTTTCCGAGAAGCCAGGAATGTTGTAAAATGTTACATTCGCGTTGTTAGGTTGCCTTAGGTTAGGTTATATGACGTTATAGTCGCATATAATGTTCCCACCGAGAAGTAGGTCCGACACGCCTGGATTGTTGTCAAATATTACATCCGAGATGTTAGGTTGCCTTAGGTTAGGATATATAACGTTATAGACGTATATACTGTTACCACCGAGAAGTAGGGTCCGACACACGTGGAATGTTGTCCAATGTTACATCCGAGGTGTTAGGTTGCCTTAGGTTAGGATATATGACGTTATAGACGAATATAATGTTCCCACCGAGAAGTAGGTCCGACAAGCCTGGATTGTTGTCAAATATTACATCCGAGATGATAGGTTGCCTTAGGTTAGGATATATAACGTTATAGACGTATATACTGTTCCCACCGAGAAGTAGGGTCCGACTCGCCAGAAATGTTGTCAAATGTTACATCTGTGGTGTTAGGTTGCCTTAGGTTAGGTTATAAGACGTTATAGACGAATATATTGTTCCCACCGAGAAGTAGGTCCGACACGCCTGGATTGTTGTCAAATATTACATCCGAGATGTTAGGTTGCCTTAGGTTAGGATATATAACGTTATAGACGCATATAATGTTCCCACCGAGAAGTAGGGTCCGACACACGTGGAATGTTGTCCAATGTTACATCCGAGGTGTTAGGTTGCCTTACGTTAGCTTATATGAAGTTATAGACGCATATAATGTTCCCACCGAGAAGTAGGGTCCGACTCGCCAGGAATGTTGTCAAAAGTTACATCTGACGTGTTAGGTTGCCTTAGGTTAGGTTATATAACGTTATAGACGTATATACTGTTCCCACCGAGAAGTAGGATCCGACACACGTGGAATGTTGTTAAATGTTACATCCGAGGTGTTAGGTTGCCTTAGGTTAGGTTATATGATGTTATAGACGCATATAATGTTCCCACCGAGAAGTAGGTCCGACTCGCCTGGATTGTTGTCAAATATTACATCCGAGATGTTAGGTTGCCTTACGTTAGGATATATAACGTTATAGACGCATATAATGTTCCCACCGATAAGTAGGGTCCGACACGCCAGGAATATTGTCAAATGTTACATCCGAGGTGCTAGGTTGCATTAGGTTAGGATATACAACGATATAGGCGCATATAATGTTCCCACCGAGAAGTAGGGTCCGACACACGTGGAATGTTGTCCAATGTTACATCCGAGGTGTTAGGTTGCCTTAGGTTAGAGTATATAACGTTATAGACGAATATAATGTTCCCACCGAGAAGTAGGTCCGACACGCCTGGATTTTTGTCAAATGTTACATCCGAGGTGCTAGGTTGCCTTAGGTTAGGATATACAACGTTATAGACGCATATAATGTTCCCACCGAGAAGTAGGGTACGACTCGCCAGAAATGTTGTCAAATGTTACATCCGAGGTGTTTCATTGCCTTAGGTTAGGTTATATGACGTTATAGACGCATATAATGTTCCCACCGAGAAGTAGGTCCGACACGCCTGGATTGTTGTCAAATATTACATCCGAGATGTTAGGTTGCCTTAGGTTAGGATATATAACGTTATAGACGTATATACTGTTACCACCGAGAAGTAGGGTCCGACACACGTGGAATGTTGTCCAATGTTACATCCGAGGTGTTAGGTTGCCTTAGGTTAGGCTATATGACGTTATAGACGAATATAATGTTCCCACCGAGAAGTAGGTCCGACAAGCCTGGATTGTTGTCAAATATTATATCCCAGATGTTAGGTTGCCTTAGGTTAGGATATATAACGTTATAGACGCATATAATGTTCCCACCGAGAAGTAGGTTCCGACTCGCCAGGAATGTTGTCAAATATTACATCCGAGGAGTTAGGTTGCCATAGGTTAGGATATACAACGTTATAGACGCATATAATGTTCCCACCGAGAAGTAGGGTCCGACACACCTGGAATGTTGTCAAATGTTACATCCGAGGTGTTAGGTTAACTTAGGTTGGGATATATAACGTTATAGTCGTATACAATGTTCCGACCGAGAAGTAGTTTCCGAGAAGCCAGGAATGTTGTAAAATGTTACATTCGCGTTGTTAGGTTGCCTTAGGTTAGGATATATAACGTTATAGACGCATATAATGTTGCCACCGAGAAGTAGGGCCCGACACGCTTGGAATGTTGTCAAATATTACATCCGAGGAGTTAGGTTGCCTTAGGTTAGGTTATATGACGTTATAGACGCATATAATGTTCCCACCGTGAAGTAGGTCCGACACGCCTGGATTGTTGTCAAATATTACATTCGAGATGTTAGGTTGCCTTACGTTAGGATATATAACGCTATAGACGTATATACTGTTTCGACCGAGAAGTAGGGTCCGACACACGTGGAATGTGGTCAAATGTAACATCCGAAATGTTAGGTTGCCTTAGGTTAGGATATATAACGTTATAGACCCGTATAATGTTCCCACCGAGAAGTAGGGCCCGACACGCTTGGAATATTGTCAAATGTTATATCCGATGTGTTAGGTTGCCTTAGGTTAGGTTATATGACGTTATTGACGCATATAATGTTCCCACCGAGAAGTAGGTCCGACACGCCAGGAATATTGACAAATATTAGATCCGAGTTGTTACTTTGCCGTATTTTACGATATACAGCGTTATAGACGCATACAATGTTCCCACCGAGAAGTAGGGTCCGACAGGTTTGGAATGTTGGCAAATATTACATCCGAGGCGTTAGATTGCCTTAGGTAAGGATATACAACGTTATAGACGCATATGATGTTCCCACCGAGAAGTAGGGTCCGACACACCTGGAATGTTGTCAAATGTTACATCCGAGGTGTTAGGTTAACTTAGGTTGGGATATATAACGTTATAGTCGTATACAATATTCCGACCGAGAAGTAGGTTCCGAGAAGCCAGGAATGTTGTAAAATGTTACATTCGCGATGTTAGGTTGCCTTAGGTTAGGATATATAACGTTATAGACGCATATAATGTTCCCACCGAGAAGTAGGGCCCGACACGCTTGGAATGTTGTCAAATATTACATCCGAGGTGTTAGGTTGCCTTAGGTTAGGTTATATGACGTTATAGACGCATATAATGTTCCCACCGTGAAGTAGGTCCGACACGCCTGGATTGTTGTCAAATATTACATCCGAGATGATAGGTTGCCTTAGGTTAGGATATATAACGTTATAGACGTATATACTGTTCCCACCGAGAAGTAGGATCCGACACACGTGGAATGTTGTTAAATGTTACATCCGAGGTGTTAGGTTGCCTTAGGTTAGGTTATATGATGTTATAGACGCATATAATGTTCCCACCGAGAAGTAGGTCCGACTCGCCTGGATTGTTGTCAAATATTACATCCGAGATGTTAGGTTGCCTTACGTTAGGATATATAACGTTATAGACGCATATAATGTTCCCACCGATAAGTAGGGTCCGACACGCCAGGAATATTGTCAAATGTTACATCCGAGGTGCTAGGTTGCATTAGGTTAGGATATACAACGTTATAGGCGCATATAATGTTCCCACCGAGAAGTAGGGTCCGACACACGTGGAATGTTGTCCAATGTTACATCCGAGGTGTTAGGTTGCCTTAGGTTAGAGTATATAACGTTATAGACGAATATAATGTTCCCACCGAGAAGTAGGTCCGACACGCCTGGATTTTTGTCAAATGTTACATCCGAGGTGCTAGGTTGCCTTAGGTTAGGATATACAACGTTATAGACGCATATAATGTTCCCACCGAGAAGTAGGGTACGACTCGCCAGAAATGTTGTCAAATGTTACATCCGAGGTGTTTCATTGCCTTAGGTTAGGTTATATGACGTTATAGACGCATATAATGTTCCCACCGAGAAGTAGGTCCGACACGCCTGGATTGTTGTCAAATATTACATCCGAGATGTTAGGTTGCCTTAGGTTAGGATATATAACGTTATAGACGTATATACTGTTACCACCGAGAAGTAGGGTCCGACACACGTGGAATGTTGTCCAATGTTACATCCGAGGTGTTAGGTTGCCTTAGGTTAGGCTATATGACGTTATAGACGAATATAATGTTCCCACCGAGAAGTAGGTCCGACAAGCCTGGATTGTTGTCAAATATTATATTCCAGATGTTAGGTTGCCTTAGGTTAGGATATATAACGTTATAGACGCATATAATGTTCCCACCGAGAAGTAGGTTCCGACTCGCCAGGAATGTTGTCAAATATTACATCCGAGGAGTTAGGTTGCCATAGGTTAGGATATACAACGTTATAGACGCATATAATGTTCCCACCGAGAAGTAGGGTCCGACACACCTGGAATGTTGTCAAATGTTACATCCGAGGTGTTAGGTTAACTTAGGTTGGGATATATAACGTTATAGTCGTATACAATGTTCCGACCGAGAAGTAGTTTCCGAGAAGCCAGGAATGTTGTAAAATGTTACATTCGCGTTGTTAGGTTGCCTTAGGTTAGGATATATAACGTTATAGACGCATATAATGTTGCCACCGAGAAGTAGGGCCCGACACGCTTGGAATGTTGTCAAATATTACATCCGAGGAGTTAGGTTGCCTTAGGTTAGGTTATATGACGTTATAGACGCATATAATGTTCCCACCGTGAAGTAGGTCCGACACGCCTGGATTGTTGTCAAATATTACATCCGAGATGTTAGGTTGCCTTACGTTAGGATATATAACGCTATAGACGTATATACTGTTTCGACCGAGAAGTAGGGTCCGACACACGTGGAATGTGGTCAAATGTAACATCCGAAGTGTTAGGTTGCCTTAGGTTAGGATATATAACGTTATAGACGCGTATAATGTTCCCACCGAGAAGTAGGGCCCGACACGCTTGGAATATTGTCAAATGTTATATCCGATGTGTTAGGTTGCCTTAGGTTAGGTTATATGACGTTATTGACGCATATAATGTTCCCACCGAGAAGTAGGTCCGACACGCCAGGAATATTGACAAATATTAGATCCGAGTTGTTACTTTGCCGTATTTTACGATATACAGCGTTATAGACGCATACAATGTTCCCACCGAGATGTAGGGTCCCACAGGCTTGGAATGTTGACAAATATTACATGCGTGGAGTTAGGTTGCCTTAGGTTAGGATATACAACGTTATAGACGCATATAATATTCCCACCGCGAAGTAGGTCCGACACGCCTGGATTGTTGTCATATATTACATCCGAGATGTTAGGTTGCCCTAGGTTAGGATATATAAAGTTATAGACGTATATACTGTTCCCACCGAGAAGTAGGGTCCGACTCGCCAGAAATGTTGTCAAATGTTACATCCGAGGTGTATCATTACCTTAGGTTAGGTTATATGACGTTATAGTCGCATATAATGTTCCCACCGAGAAGTAGGTCCGACACGCCTGGATTGTTGTCAAATATTACATCCGAGATGTTAGGTTGCCTTAGGTTAGGATATATAACGTTATAGACGTATATACTGTTACCACCGAGAAGTAGGGTCCGACACACGTGGAATGTTGTCCAATGTTACATCCGAGGTGTTAGGTTGCCTTAGGTTAGGATATATGACGTTATAGACGAATATAATGTTCCCACCGAGAAGTAGGTCCGACAAGCCTGGATTGTTGTCAAATATTACATCCGAGATGATAGGTTGCCTTAGGTTAGGATATATAACGTTATAGACGTATATACTGTTCCCACCGAGAAGTAGGGTCCGACTCGCCAGAAATGTTGTCAAATGTTACATCCGAGTTGTTACTTTGCCTTATTTTACGATATACAGCGTTATAGACGCATACAATGTTCCCACCGAGATGTAGGGTCCGACAGGTTTGGAATGTTGGCAAATATTACATCCGAGGAGTTAGGTTGCCTAAGGTTAGGATATACAACGTTATAGACGCATATAATGTTCCCACCGAGAAGTAGGGTCCGACACACGTGGAATGTTGTCCAATGTTACATCCGAGGTGTTAGGTTGCCTTAGGATAGGTTATATGACGTTATAGACGCATATAATGTTCCCACCGAGAAGTAGGGTCCGACTCTCCAGGAATGTTGTCAAATGTTACATCTGAGGTGTTAGGTTGCCTTAGGTTAGGGTATATAACGTTATAGACGCATATAATGTTCCCACCGAGAAGTAGGGCCCGACACGCTTGGAATGTTGTCAAATATTACATCCGAGGTGTTAGGTTGCCTTAGGATAGGTTATATGACGTTATAGACGCATATAATGTTCCCACCGAGAAGTAGGGTCCGGCACACGTGGAATGTTGTCAAATGTCACATCGGAGGTGTTTGGTTGCCTTAGGTTAGGTTATATGACGTTATAGACGAATATAATGTTCCCACTGAGAAGCTGCTCCGACACGCCTGGATTTTTGTCAAATGTTACATCCGAGGTGCTAGGTTGCCTTAGGTTAGGATATACAACGTTATAGACGCATATAATGTTCCCACCGAGAAGTAGAGTCCGACACACCTGGAATGTTGTCAAATGTTACATCCGAGGTGTTTGGTTGCCTTAGGTTAGGTTATATTACGTTATAGACGCATATAATGTTCCCACCGAGAAGTAGGTCCGACAAGCCTGGATTGTTGTCAAATGTTACATCCGAGGTGTTAGGTTGCCTTAGGTTAGGTTATATGACGTTATAGAGGCATATAATGTTCCCACCGAGAAGTAGGTCCGACACGCCAGGAATATTGACAAATATTACATCCGAGTTGTTACTTTGCCTTATTTTACGATATACAGCGTTATAGACGCATACAATGTTCCCACCGAGATGTAGGGTCCGACAGGTTTGGAATGTTGGCAAATATTACATCCGAGGTGTTAGGTTGCCTAAGGTTAGGATATACAACGTTATAGACGCATATAATGTTCCCACCGAGAAGTAGGGTCCGACACATCTGGAATGTTGTCAAATGTTACAGCCGAGGTGTTAGGTTAACTTAGGTTGGGATATATAACGTTATAGTCGTATACAATGTTCCGACCGAGAAGTAGGGTCCGAGAAGCCGGGAATGTTGTAAAATGTTACATTCGCGATGTTAGGTTGCCTTAGGTTAGGACATATAACGTTATAGACGCATATAATGTTCCCACCGAGAAGTAGGGTCCGACACATCTGGAATGTTGTCAAATGTTACAGCCGAGGTGTTAGGTTGCCTTAGGATAGGTTATATGACGTTATAGACGCATATAATGTTCCCACCGAGAAGTAGGGTCCGACTCTCCAGGAATGTTGTCAAATGTTACATCTGAGGTGTTAGGTTGCCTTAGGTTAGGGTATATAACGTTATAGACGCATATAATGTTCCCACCGAGAAGTAGGGCCCGACACGCTTGGAATGTTGTCAAATATTACATCCGAGGTGTTAGGTTGCCTTAGGTTAGGTTATATGACGTTATAGACGTATATACTGTTCCGACCGAGACGTAGGGTCCGACACACGTGGAATGTTGTCAAATGTTACATCCGAGGTGTTAGGTTGCCTTAGGATAGGTTATATGACGTTATAGACGCATATAATGTTCCCACCGAGAAGTAGGATCCGACACACGTGGAATGTTGTCCAATGATACATCCGAGGTGTTAGGTTGCCTTAGGTTAGGTTATATGACGTTATAGACGAATATAATGTTCCCACCGAGAAGTAGGTCCGACACACCTGGATTGTTGTCAAGTATTACATCCGAGATGTTAGGTTGCCTTAGGTTAGGATATATAACGTTATAGACTCACATAATGTTCCCACCGAGAAGTAGGGTCCGACTCGCCAGAAATGTTGTCAAATGTCACATCGGAGGTGTTTGGTTGCCTTAGGTTAGGTTATATGACGTTATAGACGAATATAATGTTCCCACCGAGAAGCTGCTCCGACACGCCTGGATTTTTGTCAAATGTTACATCCGAGGTGCTAGGTTGCCTTAGGTTAGGATATACAACGTTATAGACGCATATAATGTTCCCACCGAGAAGTAGAGTCCGACACACCTGGAATGTTGTCAAATGTTACATCCGAGGTGTTTGGTTGCCTTAGGTTAGGTTATATTACGTTATAGACGCATATAATGTTCCCACCGAGAAGTAGGTCCGACACGCCTGGATTGTTGTCAAATGTTACATCCGAAGTGTTAGGTTGCCTTAGGTTAGGATATATAACGTTATAGACGCATATAATGTTCCCACCGAGAAGTAGGGTCCGACACACGTGGAATGTTGTCAAATGTTACATCCGAGGTGTTTGGTTGCCTTAGGTTAGGTTATATGACGTTACAGACGCATATAATGTTCCCACCGAGAAGTAGGTCCGACACGCCTGGATTGTTGTCATATATTACATCCGAGATGTTAGGTTGCCTTAGGTTAGGATATATAAAGTTATAGACGTATATACTGTTCCCACCGAGAGGTAGGGTCCGACATAAGTGGAATGTTGTCAAATGTTACATCCGAGGTGTTAGGTTGCCTTAGGATAGGTTATAGGACGTTATAGACGCATATAATGTTCCCACCGAGAAGTAGTTTACGACTCGCCAGAAATGTTGTCAAATGTTACATCCGAGGTGTTTCATTGCCTTAGGTTAGGTTATATGACGTTATAGACGCATATAATGTTCCCACCGAGAAGTAGGTCCGACACGCCTGGATTGTTGTCAAATATTACATCCGAGATGTTAGGTTGCCTTAGGTTAGGATATATAACGTTATAGACGTATATACTGTTACCACCGAGAAGTAGGGTCCGACACACGTGGAATGTTGTCCAATGTTACATCCGAGGTGTTAGTTTGCCTTAGGTTAGGCTATATGACGTTATAGACGAATATAATGTTCCCACCGAGAAGTAGGTCCGACAAGCCTGGACTGTTGTCAAATATTACATCCGAGATGTTAGTTTGCCTTAGGTTAGGATATATAACGTTATAGACGCATATAATGTTCCCACCGAGAAGTAGGGTCCGACACACCTGGAATGTTGTCAAATGTTACATCCGAGGTGTTAGGTTGCCTTAGGTTAGGATATATAATGTTACAGACGCATATAATGTTCCCACCGAGAAGTAGGTTCCGACTCGCCAGGAATGTTGTCAAATGTTACACACGAGGTGCTAGGTTGCGTTAGGTTAGGATATAAAACGTTGTAGACGCATATAATGTTCCCACCGAGAAGTAGGGTCCGACTCGGCAGAAATGTTGTCAAATGTTACATCCGATGTGTTAGGTTGCCTTACGTTAGGTTATATGACGTTATAGACGCATATACTGTTCCCACCGTGAAGTAGGGTCCGACACAACAGGAATATTGACAAATATTACATCCCAGTTGTCAGGTTGCCTTAGGTTAGAATATATAACGTTATAGACGCATATAATGTTCCCACCGAGAAGTAGGTCCGACACACCAGGAATATTGACAAATATTACATCCGAGTTGTTAGGTTGCCTTATTTTACGATATACAGCGTTATAGACGCATACAATGTTCCCACCGAGAAGTAGGGTCCGACAGGTTTGGAATGTTGGCAAATATTACATCCGAGGCGTTAGGTTGCCTTAGGTTAGGATATACAACGTTATAGACGCAGATAATGTTCCCACCGAGAATTAGGGTCCGACACACCTGGAATGTTGTCAAATGTTACATCCGAGGTGTTTGGTTGCCTTATAGTAGGTTATATGACGATATAGACGCATATAATGTTCCCACCGAGAAGTAGGTCCGACACGCCTGGATTGTTGTCATTGTTACATCCGAGGTGTTAGGTTGCCTTAGGTTAGGGTATATAACGTTATAGACGCATATAATGTTCCCACCAAGAAGTAGGGCCCGACACGCTTGGAATGTTGTCAAATATTACATCCGAGGTGTTAGGTTGCCTTAGGTTAGGTTATATGACGTTATAGACGCATATAATGTTCCCACCGTGAAGTAGGTCCGACACGCCTGGATTGTTGTCAAATATTACATCCGAGATGTTAGGTTGCCTTAGGTTAGGATATATAACGTTATAGACGCATATAATGTTCCCACCGAGAAGTAGGGCCCGACAAGCTTGGAATGTTGTCAAATGTTACATCCGAGGTGTTAGGTTGCCTTATGTTAGGATATATAACGTTATAGACGCGTATAATGTTCCCACCGAGAAGTAGGGCCCGACACGCTTGGAATATTGTCAAATGTTATATCCGATGTGTTAGGTTGCCTTAGGTTAGGTTATATGACGTTATAGACGCATATAATGTTCCCACCGAGAAGTAGGTCCGACACGCCAGGAATATTGACAAATATTACATCCGAGTTGTTACTTTGCCTTATTTTACGATACACAGCATTATAGACGCATACAATATTCCCACCGAGATGTAGGGTCCCACAGGCTTGGAATGTTGACAAATATTACATCCGTGGAGTTAGGTTACCTTAGGTTAGGATATACAACGTTATAGACGCATATAATATTCCCACCGAGAAGTAGGGTCCGACACACCTGCAATGTTGTCAAATGTTACATCCGAGGTGTTAGGTTGCCTTAGGTTAGGTTATATAACGTTATGGACGCAAATAATGTTCCCACCAAGAAGTAGGGTCCGACTCGCCAGAAATGTTGTCAAATGTTACATCCGAGGTGTTAGGTTGCCTTAGGTTAGGTTATATGATGTTATAGACGCATATAATGTTCCCACCGAGAAGTAGGTCCGACTCGCCTGGATTGTTGTCAAATATTACATCCGAGATGTTAGGTTGCCTTACGTTAGGATATATAACGTTATAGACGCATATAATGTTCCCACCGATAAGTAGGGTCCGACACGCCAGGAATATTGTCAAATGTTACATCCGAGGTGCTAGGTTGCTTTAGGTTAGGATATACAACGTTATAGGCGCATATAATGTTCCCACCGAGAAGTAGGGTCCGACACACGTGGAATGTTGTCCAATGTTACATCCGAGGTGTTAGGTTGCCTTAGGTTAGAGTATATAACGTTATAGACGAATATAATGTTCCCACCGAGAGGTAGGGTCCGACATAAGTGGAATGTTGTCAAATGTTACATCCGAGGTGTTAGGTTGCCTTAGGATAGGTTATAGGACGTTATAGACGCATATAATGTTCCCACCGAGAAGTAGGGTACGACTCGCCAGAAATGTTGTCAAATGTTACATCCGAGGTGTTTCATTGCCTTAGGTTAGGTTATATGACGTTATAGACGCATATAATGTTCCCACCGAGAAGTAGGTCCGACACGCCTGGATTGTTGTCAAATATTACATCCGAGATGTTAGGTTGCCTTAGGTTAGGATATATAACGTTATAGACGTATATACTGTTACCACCGAGAAGTAGGGTCCGACACACGTGGAATGTTGTCCAATGTTACATCCGAGGTGTTAGGTTGCCTTAGGTTAGGCTATATGACGTTATAGACGAATATAATGTTCCCACCGAGAAGTAGGTCCGACAAGCCTGGACTGTTGTCAAATATTACATCCGAGATGTTAGTTTGCCTTAGGTTAGGATATATAACGTTATAGACGCATATAATGTTCCCACCGAGAAGTAGGGTCCGACACACCTGGAATGTTGTCAAATGTTACATCCGAGGTGTTAGGTTGCCTTAGGTTAGGATATATAATGTTACAGACGCATATAATGTTCCCACCGAGAAGTAGGTTCCGACTCGCCAGGAATGTTGTCAAATGTTACACACGAGGTGCTAGGTTGCGTTAGGTTAGGATATAAAACGTTGTAGACGCATATAATGTTCCCACCGAGAAGTAGGGTCCGACTCGGCAGAAATGTTGTCAAATGTTACATCCGATGTGTTAGGTTGCCTTACGTTAGGTTATATGACGTTATAGACGCATATACTGTTCCCACCGTGAAGTAGGGTCCGACACAACAGGAATATTGACAAATATTACATCCCAGTTGTCAGGTTGCCTTAGGTTAGAATATATAACGTTATAGACGCATATAATGTTCCCACCGAGAAGTAGGTCCGACACACCAGGAATATTGACAAATATTACATCCGAGTTGTTAGGTTGCCTTATTTTACGATATACAGCGTTATAGACGCATACAATGTTCCCACCGAGAAGTAGGGTCCGACAGGTTTGGAATGTTGGCAAATATTACATCCGAGGCGTTAGGTTGCCTTAGGTTAGGATATACAACGTTATAGACGCAGATAATGTTCCCACCGAGAATTAGGGTCCGACACACCTGGAATGTTGTCAAATGTTACATCCGAGGTGTTTGGTTGCCTTATAGTAGGTTATATGACGATATAGACGCATATAATGTTCCCACCGAGAAGTAGGTCCGACACGCCTGGATTGTTGTCATTGTTACATCCGAGGTGTTAGGTTGCCTTAGGTTAGGGTATATAACGTTATAGACGCATATAATGTTCCCACCAAGAAGTAGGGCCCGACACGCTTGGAATGTTGTCAAATATTACATCCGAGGTGTTAGGTTGCCTTAGGTTAGGTTATATGACGTTATAGACGCATATAATGTTCCCACCGTGAAGTAGGTCCGACACGCCTGGATTGTTGTCAAATATTACATCCGAGATGTTAGGTTGCCTTAGGTTAGGATATATAACGTTATAGACGCATATAATGTTCCCACCGAGAAGTAGGGCCCGACAAGCTTGGAATGTTGTCAAATGTTACATCCGAGGTGTTAGGTTGCCTTATGTTAGGATATATAACGTTATAGACGCGTATAATGTTCCCACCGAGAAGTAGGGCCCGACACGCTTGGAATATTGTCAAATGTTATATCCGATGTGTTAGGTTGCCTTAGGTTAGGTTATATGACGTTATAGACGCATATAATGTTCCCACCGAGAAGTAGGTCCGACACGCCAGGAATATTGACAAATATTACATCCGAGTTGTTACTTTGCCTTATTTTACGATACACAGCATTATAGACGCATACAATATTCCCACCGAGATGTAGGGTCCCACAGGCTTGGAATGTTGACAAATATTACATCCGTGGAGTTAGGTTACCTTAGGTTAGGATATACAACGTTATAGACGCATATAATATTCCCACCGAGAAGTAGGGTCCGACACACCTGCAATGTTGTCAAATGTTACATCCGAGGTGTTAGGTTGCCTTAGGTTAGGTTATATAACGTTATGGACGCAAATAATGTTCCCACCAAGAAGTAGGGTCCGACTCGCCAGAAATGTTGTCAAATGTTACATCCGAAGTGTTAGGTTGCCTTAGGTTAGGTTATATGATGTTATAGACGCATATAATGTTCCCACCGAGAAGTAGGTCCGACTCGCCTGGATTGTTGTCAAATATTACATCCGAGATGTTAGGTTGCCTTACGTTAGGATATATAACGTTATAGACGCATATAATGTTCCCACCGATAAGTAGGGTCCGACACGCCAGGAATATTGTCAAATGTTACATCCGAGGTGCTAGGTTGCTTTAGGTTAGGATATACAACGTTATAGGCGCATATAATGTTCCCACCGAGAAGTAGGGTCCGACACACGTGGAATGTTGTCCAATGTTACATCCGAGGTGTTAGGTTGCCTTAGGTTAGAGTATATAACGTTATAGACGAATATAATGTTCCCACCGAGAAGTAGGTCCGACACGCCTGGATTTTTGTCAAATGTTACATCCGAGGTGCTAGGTTGCCTTAGGTTAGGATATACAACGTTATAGACGCATATAATGTTCCCACCGAGAAGTAGGGTACGACTCGCCAGAAATGTTGTCAAATGTTACATCCGAGGTGTTTCATTGCCTTAGGTTAGGTTATATGACGTTATAGACGCATATAATGTTCCCACCGAGAAGTAGGTCCGACACGCCTGGATTGTTGTCAAATATTACATCCGAGATGTTAGGTTGCCTTAGGTTAGGATATATAACGTTATAGACGCATATACTGTTACCACCGAGAAGTAGGGTCCGACACACGTGGAATGTTGTCCAATGTTACATCCGAGGTGTTAGGTTGCCTTAGGTTAGGCTATATGACGTTATAGACGAATATAATGTTCCCACCGAGAAGTAGGTCCGACAAGCCTGGATTGTTGTCAAATATTATATCCGAGATGTTAGGTTGCCTTAGGTTAGGATATATAACGTTATAGACGCATATAATGTTCCCACCGAGAAGTAGGTTCCGACTCGCCAGGAATGTTGTCAAATATTACATCCGAGGAGTTAGGTTGCCATAGGTTAGGATATACAACGTTATAGACGCATATAATGTTCCCACCGAGAAGTAGGGTCCGACACACCTGGAATGTTGTCAAATGTTACATCCGAGGTGTTAGGTTAACTTAGGTTGGGATATATAACGTTATAGTCGTATACAATGTTCCGACCGAGAAGTAGTTTCCGAGAAGCCAGGAATGTTGTAAAATGTTACATTCGCGTTGTTAGGTTGCCTTAGGTTAGGATATATAACGTTATAGACGCATATAATGTTGCCACCGAGAAGTAGGGCCCGACACGCTTGGAATGTTGTCAAATATTACATCCGAGGAGTTAGGTTGCCTTAGGTTAGGTTATATGACGTTATAGACGCATATAATGTTCCCACCGTGAAGTAGGTCCGACACGCCTGGATTGTTGTCAAATATTACATCCGAGATGTTAGGTTGCCTTACGTTAGGATATATAACGCTATAGACGTATATACTGTTTCGACCGAGAAGTAGGGTCCGACACACGTGGAATGTGGTCAAATGTAACATCCGAAGTGTTAGGTTGCCTTAGGTTAGGATATATAATGTTATAGACGCGTATAATGTTCCCACCGAGAAGTAGGGCCCGACACGCTTGGAATATTGTCAAATGTTATATCCGATGTGTTAGGTTGCCTTAGGTTAGGTTATATGACGTTATTGACGCATATAATGTTCCCACCGAGAAGTAGGTCCGACACGCCAGGAATATTGACAAATATTAGATCCGAGTTGTTACTTTGCCGTATTTTACGATATACAGCGTTATAGACGCATACAATGTTCCCACCGAGATGTAGGGTCCCACAGGCTTGGAATGTTGACAAATATTACATGCGTGGAGTTAGGTTGCCTTAGGTTAGGATATACAACGTTATAGACGCATATAATATTCCCACCGCGAAGTAGGTCCGACACGCCTGGATTGTTGTCATATATTACATTCGAGATGTTAGGTTGCCCTAGGTTAGGATATATAAAGTTATAGACGTATATACTGTTCCCACCGAGAAGTAGGGTCCGACTCGCCAGAAATGTTGTCAAATGTTACATCCGAGGTGTATCATTACCTTAGGTTAGGTTATATGACGTTATAGTCGCATATAATGTTCCCACCGAGAAGTAGGTCCGACACGCCTGGATTGTTGTCAAATATTACATCCGAGATGTTAGGTTGCCTTAGGTTAGGATATATAACGTTATAGACGTATATACTGTTACCACCGAGAAGTAGGGTCCGACACACGTGGAATGTTGTCCAATGTTACATCCGAGGTGTTAGGTTGCCTTAGGTTAGGATATATGACGTTATAGACGAATATAATGTTCCCACCGAGAAGTAGGTCCGACAAGCCTGGATTGTTGTCAAATATTACATCCGAGATGATAGGTTGCCTTAGGTTAGGATATATAACGTTATAGACGTATATACTGTTCCCACCGAGAAGTAGGGTCCGACTCGCCAGAAATGTTGTCAAATGTTACATCTGTGGTGTTAGGTTGCCTTAGGTTAGGTTATAAGACGTTATAGACGAATATATTGTTCCCACCGAGAAGTAGGTCCGACACGCCTGGATTGTTGTCAAATATTACATCCGAGATGTTAGGTTGCCTTAGGTTAGGATATATAACGTTATAGACGCATATAATGTTCCCACCGAGAAGTAGGGTCCGACACACCTGGAATGTTGTCAAATGTTACATCCGAGGTGTTTGGTTGACTTAGGTTAGGTTATAGGACGTTATAGACGTATATAATGTTCCCACCGAGAAGTAGGGTCCGACTCGCCAGAAATGTTGTCAAATGTTACATCCGATGTGTTAGGTTGCCTTAGGTTAGGTTATATGACGTTATAGACGCATATAATGTTCCCACCGAGAAGTAGGTCCGACACGCCCGGATTGTTGTCAAATATTACATCCGAGATGTTAGGTTGCCTTAGGTTAGGATATATAACGTTATAGACGTATATACTGTTCCCACCGAGAAGTAGGGTCTGACACACGGGGAATGTTGTCAAATGTTACATCCGAGGTGTTAGGTTGCCTTAGGATAGGCTATATGACGTTATAGACGCATATAATGTTCCCACCGAGAAGTAGGACCGACACGCCTGGATTGTTGTCAAATGTTACATCCGAGGTGTTAGGTTGCCTTAGGTTAGGTTATATGACGTTATAGACGCATATAATGATCCCACCGAGAAGTAGGGTCCGACACACCTGGAATGTTGTCAAATGTTACATCCGAGGTGTTAGGTTGCCTTAGGTTAGGATATATAACGTTATAGACGCATACAATGTTCCCACCGAGAAGTAGGGCCCGACAGGTTTGGAATGTTGGCAAATATTACATCCGAGGAGTTAGGTTGCCTTAGGTTAGTATATACAACGTTATAGACTCATATAAGGTTCCCACCGAGAAGTAGGGTCCGACACCCCAGGAATATTGTCAAATATTACATCCGAGTTATTAGGTTGCCTTAGGATAGGATATATAACGTTATAGACGCATTTAATGTTCCCACCGAGAAGTAGGGTCCGACTCGCCAGGAATGTTGTCAAATGTTACATCCGAGGTGCTAGGTTCCCTTAGGTTAGGATATATAACGTTATAGACTTATATAATGTTCCCACCGAGAAGTACGGCCCGACACGCTTGGAGTGTTGTCAAATGTTACATCCGAGGTGTTAGGTTGCCTTAGGTTAGGTTATATGACGTTATAGAGGCATATAATGTTCCCACCGAGAAGTAGGTCCGACACGCCTGGATTGTTGTCAAATATTACATCCGAGGTGCTAGGTTGCCTTAGGTTAGGATATACAACGTTATAGACGCATATAATGTTCCCACCGAGAAGTAGGGTCCGACACACCTGGAATGTTGTCAAATGTTACATCCGAGGTGTTTGGTTGCCTTAGGTTAGGTTATAGGACGTTATGGACGTATATAATGTTCCCACCGAGAAGTAGGTCCGACACGCCTGGATTGTTGTCAAATATTACATCCGAGGTGCTAGGTTGCCTTAGGATAGGATAGACAACGTTATAGACGCATATAATGTTCCACCGAGAAGTAGGGTCCGACACACATGGAATCTTGTCAAATATTACATCCGAGGTGTTAGATTGCCTTAGGTTAGGATATATAACGTTATAGACGTATATACTGTTCCCACCCTGAAGTAGGGTCCGACACACCAGGAATATTGACAACTATTACATCCGAGTTGTTAGGTTGTCTTATTTTACCATATACAGCGTTATAGACGCATACAATGTTCCCACCGAGAAGTAGATTCCGACAGGTTTGGAATGTTGGCAAATATTACATCCGAGATGTTAGGTTGCCTTAGGTTAGGATATATAACGTTATAGACGTATATACTGTTCCCACCGAGAAGTAGGGTCCGACACATATGGAATCTTGTCAAATGTTACATCCGAGGTGTTAGGTTGCCTTAGGTTAATATATATAACGTTATAGACTCATATAATGTTCCCACCAAGAAGTAGGGTCCGACTCGCCAGAAATGTTGTCAAATGTTACATCCGAGGTGTTTGGTTGCCTTAGGTTAGGTTATATGACGTTATAGACGCATATAATGTTCCAACCGAGAAGCAGGTCCGACACGCCTGGATTGTTGTCAAATATTACACCCGAGATGTTAGGTTGCCTTAGGTTAGGATATGCAACGTTATAGACGTATATACTGTTCCCACTGAGAGGTAGGGTCCGACACACGTGGAATGTTGTCAAATGTTACATCCGAGGTGTAAGGTTGCCTTAGGGTAGGATATATAACGTTATAGACGCATATAATGTTCCCACTGAGATGTAGGTTCCGACTCGCCAGGAATGTTGTCAAATGTTACATCCGAGGTGCTAGGTTGCCTTAGGTTAGGATAGACAACGTTAGAGACGCATGTAATGTTCCCACCGAGAAGTAGGGTCCGACACACCTGGAATGTTGTCAAATGTTACATCCGAGGTGTTTTGTTGCCTTAGGGTAGCTTATATGACGATATAGACGCATATAATGTTCCAACCGAGAAGTAGGTCCGACACGCCTGGATTGTTGTCAGATATTACTTCCGAGATGTTAGGTTGCCTTAGATTAGGATATATAACGTTATAGACGTATATACTGTTCCCACCGTGAAGTAGGGTCCGACACAACAGGAATATTGACAAATATTACATCCGAGTTCTCAGGTTGCCTTAGGTTAGGATATATAACGTTATAGACGCATATAATGTTCCCACCGAGAAGTAGGTCCGACACACCAGGAATATTGACAAATATTACATCCGAGTTGCTAGGTTGCCTTATTTTACGATATACAGCGTTATAGACGCATACAATGTTCCCACCGAGAAGTAGGGTCCGACAGGTTTGGAATGTTGGCAAATATTACATCCGAGGCGTTAGGATGCCTTAGGTTAGGATATACAACGTTATAGACGCATATAATGTTCCCACCGAGAAGTAGGGTCCGACACACCTGGAATGTTGTCAAATGTTACATCCGAGGTGTTTGGTTGCCTTAGGTTAGGATATATAACGTTATAGACGCATACAATGTTCCCACCGAGAAGTAGGGCCCGACAGGTTTGGAATGTTGGCAAATATTACATCCGAGGAGTTAGGTTGCCTTAGGTTAGGATATACGACGTTATAGACGCATATAAGGTTCCCACCGAGAAGTAGGGTCCGACACGCCAGGAATATTGTCAAATATTACATCCGAGTTGTTAGGTTGCCTTAGGTTAGAGTATATAACGTTATAGACGAATATAATGTTCCCACCGAGAAGTAGGTCCGACACGCCTGGATTTTTGTCAAATGTTACATCCGAGGTGTTAGGTTGCCTTAGGTTAGGATATATAATGTTACAGACGCATATAATGTTCCCACCGAGAAGTAGGTTCCGACTCGCCAGGAATGTTGTCAAATGTTACACACGAGGTGCTAGGTTGCGTTAGGTTAGGATATAAAACGTTGTAGACGCATATAATGTTCCCACCGAGAAGTAGGGTCCGACTCGGCAGAAATGTTGTCAAATGTTACATCCGATGTGTTAGGTTGCCTTACGTTAGGTTATATGACGTTATAGACGCATATACTGTTCCCACCGTGAAGTAGGGTCTGACACAACAGGAGTATTGACAAATATTACATCCCAGTTGTCAGGTTGCCTTAGGTTAGAATATATAACGTTATAGACGCATATAATGTTCCCACCGAGAAGTAGGTCCGACACACCAGGAATATTGACAAATATTACATCCGAGTTGTTAGGTTGCCTTATTTTACGATATACAGCGTTATAGACGCATACAATGTTCCCACCGAGAAGTAGGGTCCGACAGGTTTGGAATGTTGGCAAATATTACATCCGAGGCGTTAGGTTGCCTTAGGTTAGGATATACAACGTTATAGACGCAGATAATGTTCCCACCGAGAATTAGGGTCCGACACACCTGGAATGTTGTCAAATGTTACATCCGAGGTGTTTGGTTGCCTTATAGTAGGTTATATGACGATATAGACGCATATAATGTTCCCACCGAGAAGTAGGTCCGACACGCCTGGATTGTTGTCATTGTTACATCCGAGGTGTTAGGTTGCCTTAGGTTAGGATATATAACGTTATAGACGCATATAATGTTCCCACCAAGAAGTAGGGCCCGACACGCTTGGAATGTTGTCAAATATTACATCCGAGGTGTTAGGTTGCCTTAGGTTAGGTTATATGACGTTATAGACGCATATAATGTTCCCACCGTGAAGTAGGTCCGACACGCCTGGATTGTTGTCAAATATTACATCCGAGATGTTAGGTTGCCTTAGGTTAGGATATATAACGTTATAGACGCATATAATGTTCCCACCGAGAAGTAGGGCCCGACAAGCTTGGAATGTTGGCAAATGTTACATCCGAGGTGTTAGGTTGCCTTATGTTAGGATATATAACGTTATAGACGCGTATAATGTTCCCACCGAGAAGTAGGGCCCGACACGCTTGGAATATTGTCAAATGTTATATCCGATGTGTTAGGTTGCCTTAGGTTAGGTTATATGACGTTATAGACGCATATAATGTTCCCACCGAGAAGTAGGTCCGACACGCCAGGAATATTGACAAATATTACATCCGAGTTGTTACCTTGCCTTATTTTACGATACACAGCATTATAGACGCATACAATATTCCCACCGAGATGTAGGGTCCCACAGGCTTGGAATGTTGACAAATATTACATCCGTGGAGTTAGGTTACCTTAGGTTAGGATATACAACGTTATAGACGCATATAATATTCCCACCGAGAAGTAGGGTCCGACACACCTGCAATGTTGTCAAATGTTACATCCGAGGTGTTATGTTGCCTTAGGTTAGGTTATATAACGTTATGGACGCAAATAATGTTCCCACCAAGAAGTAGGGTCCGACTCGCCAGAAATGTTGTCAAATGTTACATCCGAGGTGTTTGGTTGCCTTAGGTTAGGTTATATGACGTTATAGACGAATATAATGTTCCCACCGAGAAGTAGGTCCGACACGCCTGGATTGTTGTCAAATATTACATCCGAGATGTTAGGTTGCCTTAGGTTAGGATATATAACGTTATAGACTTATATACTGTTACCACCGAGAAGTAGGGTCCGACACACGTGGAATGTTGTCCAATGTTACATCCGAGGTGTTAGGTTGCCTTAGGTTAGGCTATATGACGTTATAGACGAATATAATGTTCCCACCGAGAAGTAGGTCCGACAAGCCTGGATTGTTGTCAAATATTACATCCGAGATGTTAGGTTGCCTTAGGTTAGGATATATAACGTTATAGACGTATATACTGTTCCCACCGAGAAGTAGGGTCCGACACACGTGGAATGTTGTCCAATGTTACATCCGAGGTGCTATGTTGCCTTAGGTTAGGTTATATGACGTTATAGACGAATATAATGTTCCCACCGAGAAGTAGGTCCGACACGCCTGGATTGTAGTCAAATATTACATCCGAGATGTTAGGTTGCCTTAGGTTAGAATATATTACTTTATAGACGCATATAATGTTCCCACCGAGAAGTAGGGTTCGACTCGCCAGGAATGTTGTCAAATGTTACATCCGATGTGTTAGGTTGCCTTAGGTTAGGGTGTATAACGTTATAGACGAATATAATGTTTCCACCGAGAAGTAGGTCCGACACGCCTGGATTTTTGTCAAATGTTACATCCGAGGTGCTAGGTTGCCTTAGGTTAGGATATACAACGTTATAGACGCATATAATGTTCCCACCGAGAAGTAGGGTCCGACACACCTGGAATGTTGTCCAATGTTACATCCGAGGTGTTTGGTTGCCTTAGGTTAGGTTATATGACGTTATAGACGCATATAATGTTCCCACCGAGAAGTAGGTCCGACACGCCAGGCATATTGACAAATATTACATCCGAGTTGTTACTTTGCCTTATTTTACGATATACAGCGTTATAGACGCATACAATGTTCCCACCGAGATGTAGGCTCCCACAGGCTTGGAATGTTGACAAATATTACATCCGTGGAGTTAGGTTGCCTTAGGTTAGGATATACAACGTTATAGACGCATATAATATTCCCACCGAGAAGTAGGGTCCGACACACCTGCAATGTTGTCAAATGTTACATCCGAGGTGTTAGGTTGCCTTAGGTTAGGTTATATAACGTTATAGACGCAAATAATGTTCCCACTGAGAAGTAGGTTCCGACTGGCCAGAAATGTTGTCAAATGTTACACCCGAGGTGCTAGGTTGCGTTAGGTTAGGATATAAAACGTTGTAGACGCATATAATGTTCCCACCGAGAAGTAGGGTCCGACACATATGGAATCTTGTCAAATGTTACATCCGAGGTGTTAGGTTGCCTTAGGTTAATATATATAACGTTATAGACTCATATACTGTTCCCACCAAGAAGTAGGGTCCGACTCGCCAGAAATGTTGTGAAATGTTACATCCGAGCTGTTTCGTTGACTTAGGTTAGGTTATATGATGTTATAGACGCATATAATGTTCCAACCGAGAAGCAGGTCCGACACGCCTGGATTGTTGTCAAATATTACATCCGAGATGTTAGGTTGCCTTAGGTTAGGATATATAACGTTATAGACGCATATAATGTTCCCACCGAGAAGTAGGGCCCGACACGCTTGGAATGTTGTCAAATGTTACATCCGAGGTGTTAGGTTGCGTTAGGTTATAATATATAACGTTATAGACGCGTATAATGTTCCCACCGAGAAGTAGGGCCCGACAAACTTGAAATATTGTCAAATGTTATATCCGATGTGTTAGGTTGCCTTAGGTTAGGTTATATGACGTTATAGACGCATATAATGTTCCCACCGAGAAGTAGGTCCGACACGCCAGGAATATTGACAAATATTACATCCGAGTTGTTACTTTGCCTTATTTTACGATACACAGCATTATAGACGCATACAATGTTCCCACCGAGATGTAGGGTCCCACAGGCTTGGAATGTTGACAAATATTACATCCGTGGAGTTAGGTTGCCTTAGGTTAGGATATACAACGTTATAGACGCATATAATATTCCCACCGAGAAGTAGGGTCCGACACACCTGCAATGTTGTCAAATGTTACATCCGAGGTGTTAGGTTGCCTTAGGTTAGGTTATATAACGTTATGGACGCAAATAATGTTCCCACCAAGAAGTAGGGTCCGACTAGCCAGAAATGTTGTCAAATGTTACATCCGAGGTGTTTGGTTGCCTTAGGTTAGGTTATATGACGTTATAGACGCATATAATGTTCCAACCGAGAAGCAGGTCCGACACGCCTGGATTGTTGTCAAATATTACATCCGAGATGTTAGGTTGCCTTAGGTTAGGATATATAACGTTATAGACGTATATACTGTTCCCACCGTGAAGTAGGGTCCGACACACCAGGAATATTGACAAATATTACATCCGAGTTGTTAGGTTGCCTTATTTTACGATATACAGCGTTATAGACGCACACAATGTTCCCACCGAGAAGTAGGGTCCGACACACCTGGAATGTTGTCAAATGTTACATCCGAGGTGTTAGGTTAACTTAGGTTGGGATATATAACGTTATAGTCGTATACAATGTTCCGACCGAGAAGTAGGTTCCGAGAAGCCAGGAATGTTGTAAAATGTTACATTCGCGATGTTAGGTTGCCTTAGGTTAGGATATATAACGTTATAGACGCATATAATGTTCCCACTGAGAAGTAGGTTCCGACTCGCCAGGAATGTTGTCAAATGTTACACACGAGGTGCTAGGTTGCGTTAGGTTAGGATATAAAACGTTGTAGACGCATATAATGTTCCCACCGAGAAGTAGGGTCCGACACATATGGAGACTTGTCAAATGTTACATCCGAGGTGTTAGGTTGCCTTAGGTTAATATATATAACGTTACAGACTAATATAATGTTCCCACCAAGAAGTAGGGTCCGACTCGCCAGAAATGTTGTCAAATGTTACATCCGAGGTGTTTGGTTGCCTTAGGTAAGGTTATATGACGTTATAGACGAATATAATGTTCCCACCGAGAAGTAGGTCCGACACGCCTGGATTGTTGTCAAATATTACATCCGAGATGTTAGGTTGCCTTAGGTTAGGATATATAACGTTATAGACGCATATAATGTTCCCACCGAGAAGTAGGGTCCGACAGACGTGGAATGTTGTCCAATGTTACATCCGAGGTGTTAGGCTGCCTTAGGTTAGCTTATATGACGTTATAGACGCATATAATGTTCCCACCGAGAAGTAGGGTCCGACTCGCCAGGAATGATGTCAAAAGTTACATCTGACGTGTTAGGTTGCCTTAGGTTAGGTTATATGACGTTATAGACGAATATAATGTTCCCACCGAGAAGTAGGTCCGACACGCCTGGATTGTTGTCAAATATTACATCCGAGATGTTACGTTGCCTTAGGTTAGGATATATAACGTTATAGACTTATATACTGTTACCACCGAGAAGTAGGGTCCGACACACGTGGAATGTTGTCCAATGTTACATCCGAGGTGTTAGGTTGCCTTAGGTTAGGCTATATGACGTTATAGACGAATATAATGTTCCCACCGAGAAGTAGGTCCGACAAGCCTGGATTGTTGTCAAATATTACATCCGAGATGTTAGGTTGCCTTAGGTTAGGATATAAAACGTTATAGACGCATATAATGTTCCCACCGAGAAGTAGGGTCCGACACAGGTGGAATGTTGTCCAATGTTACATCCGAGGTGTTAGGTTGCCTTAGGTTAGGTTATATGACGTTATAGACGCATATAATGTTCCACCGAGAAGTAGGGTCCGACTCGCCAGGAATGTTGTCAAATGTTACATCTGAGGTGTTAGGTTGCCTTAGGTTAGGTTATATGACGTTATAGACGAATATAATGTTCCCACCGAGAAGTAGGTCCGACACGCCTGGATTGTTGTCAAATATTACATCCGAGATGTTAGGTTGCCTTAGGTTAGATATATAACGTTATAGACGCATATAATGTTCCCACCGAGAAGTAGGGTCCGACTCGCCAGAAATGTTGTCAAATGTTACATCCGAGGTGTTTGGTTGCCTTAGGTTAGAATATATTACTTTATAGACGCATATAATGTTCCCACCGAGAAGTAGGGTCCGACTCGGCAGAAATGATGTCAAATGTTACATCCGAGGTGTTTGGTTGCCTTAGGTTAGGTCATATGACGTTATAGACGCATATAATGTTCCCACCGAGAAGTAGGTCCGACACGCCTGGATTGTTGTCAAATATTACATCCGAGATGTTAGGTTGCCTTAGGTTAGGATATATAACGTTATAGACGTATATACTGTTCCCACCGAGAAGTAGGGTCCGACACACGTGGAATGTTGTCCAATGTTACATCCGAGGTGTTATGTTGCCTTAGGTTAGGTTATATGACGTTATAGACGAATATAATGTTCCCACCGAGAAGTAGGTCCGACAAGCCTGGATTGTTGTCAAATATAATATCCGAGATGTTATGTTGCCTTAGGTTAGGATATATAACGTTATAGACGCATATAATGTTCCCACCGAGAAGTAGGTTCCGACTCGCCAGGAATGTTGTCAAATATTACATCCGAGGGGTTAGGTTGCCATAGGTTAGGATATACAACGTTATAGACGCATATAATGTTCCCACCGAGAAGTAGGGTCCGACACACCTGGAATGTTGTCAAATGTTACATCAGAGGTGTTAGGTTAACTTAGGTTGGGATATATAACGTTATAGTCGTATACAATGTTCCGACCGAGAAGTAGTTTCCGAGAAGCCAGGAATGTTGTAAAATGTTACATTCGCTATGTTAGGTTGCCTTAGGTTAGGATATATAACGTGATAGACGCATATAATGTTCCCACCGAGAAGTAGGGTCCGACACACCTGGAATGTTGTCAAATGTTACATCCGAGTTGTTACTTTGCCTTATTTTACGATATACAGCGTTATAGACGCATACAATGTTCCCACCGAGAAGTAGGGCCCGACACGCTTGGAATGTTGTCAAATATTACATCCGAGGTGTTAGGTTGCCTTAGGTTAGGTTATATGACGTTATAGACGCATATAATGTTCCCACCGTGAAGTAGGTCCGACACGCCTGGATTGTTGTCAAATATTACATCCGAGATGATAGGTTGCCTTAGGTTAGGATATATACCGTTATAGACGTATATACTGTTCTGACCGAGAAGTAGGGTCCGACACACGTGGAATGTGGTCAAATGTTACATCCGAGGTGTTAGGTTGCCTTAGGTTAATATATATAACGTTACAGACTAATATAATGTTCCCACCAAGAAGTAGTGTCCGACTCGCCAGAAATGTTGTCAAATGTTACATCCGAGGTGTTTGGTTGCCTTAGGTAAGGTTATATGACGTTATAGACGAATATAATGTTCCCACCGAGAAGTAGGTCCGACACGCCTGGATTGTTGTCAAATATTACATCCGAGATGTTAGGTTGCCTTAGGTTAGGATATATAACGTTATAGACGCATATAATGTTCCCACCGAGAAGTAGGGTCCGACACACGTGGAATGTTGTCCAATGTTACATCCGAGGTGTTAGGTTGCCTTAGGTTAGGTTATATGACGTTATAGACGCATATAATGTTCCACCGAGAAGTAGGGTCCGACTCGCCAGGAATGTTGTCAAATGTTACATCCGAGGTGTTTGGTTGCCTTAGGTTAGAATATATTACTTTATAGACGCATATAATGTTCCCACCGAGAAGTAGGGTCCGACTCGGCAGAAATGTTGTCAAATATTACATCCGAGATGTTAGGTTGCCTTAGGTTAGAATATATTACTTTATAGACGCATATAATGTTCCCACCGAGAAGTAGGGTTCGACTCGCCAGGAATGTTGTCAAATGTTACATCCGATGTGTTAGGTTGCCTTAGGTTAGGGTGTATAACGTTATAGACGAATATAATGTTTCCACCGAGAAGTAGGTCCGACACGCCTGGATTTTTGTCAAATGTTACATCCGAGGTGCTAGGTTGCCTTAGGTTAGGATATACAACGTTATAGACGCATATAATGTTCCCACCGAGAAGTAGGGTCCGACACACCTGGAATGTTGTCAAATGTTACATCCGAGGTGTTTGGTTGCCTTAGGTTAGGTTATATGACGTTATAGACGCATATAATGTTCCCACCGAGAAGTAGGTCCGACACGCCAGGAATATTGACAAATATTACATCCGAGTTGTTACTTTGCCTTATTTTACGATATACAGCGTTATAGACGCATACAATGTTCCCACCGAGATGTAGGCTCCCACAGGCTTGGAATGTTGACAAATATTACATCCGTGGAGTTAGGTTGCCTTAGGTTAGGATATACAACGTTATAGACGCATATAATATTCCCACCGAGAAGTAGGGTCCGACACACCTGCAATGTTGTCAAATGTTACATCCGAGGTGTTAGGTTGCCTTAGGTTAGGTTATATAACGTTATAGACGCAAATAATGTTCCCACTGAGAAGTAGGTTCCGACTGGCCAGAAATGTTGTCAAATGTTACACCCGAGGTGCTAGGTTGCGTTAGGTTAGGATATAAAACGTTGTAGACGCATATAATGTTCCCACCGAGAAGTAGGGTCCGACACATATGGAATCCTGTCAAATGTTACATCCGAGGTGTTAGGTTGCCTTAGGTTAATATATATAACGTTATAGACTCATATACTGTTCCCACCAAGAAGTAGGGTCCGACTCGCCAGAAATGTTGTGAAATGTTACATCCGAGGTGTTTCGTTGACTTAGGTTAGGTTATATGATGTTATAGACGCATATAATGTTCCAACCGAGAAGCAGGTCCGACACGCCTGGATTGTTGTCAAATATTACATCCGAGATGTTAGGTTGCCTTAGGTTAGGATATATAACGTTATAGACGCATATAATGTTCCCACCGAGAAGTAGGGCCCGACACGCTTGGAATGTTGTCAAATGTAACATCCGAGGTGTTAGGTTGCGTTAGGTTAGGATATATAACGTTATAGACGCGTATAATGTTCCCACCGAGAAGTAGGGCCCGACAAGCTTGGAATATTGTCAAATGTTATATCCGATGTGTTAGGTTGCCTTAGGTTAGGTTATATGACGTTATAGACACATATAATGTTCCCACCGAGAAGTAGGTCCGACACGCCAGGAATATTGACAAATATTACATCCGAGTTGTTACTTTGCCTTATTTTACGATACACAGCATTATAGACGCATACAATGTTCCCACCGAGATGTAGGGACCCACAGGCTTGGAATGTTGACAAATATTACATCCGTGGAGTTAGGTTGCCTTAGGTTAGGATATACAACGTTATAGACGCATATAATATTCCCACCGAGAAGTAGGGTCCGACTCGGCAGAAATGTTGTCAAATGTTACATCCGAGGTGTTTGGTTGCCTTAGGTTAGGTCATATGACGTTATAGACGCATATAATGTTCCCACCGAGAAGTAGGTCCGACACGCCTGGATTGTTGTCAAATATTACATCCGAGATGTTAGGTTGCCTTAGGTTAGGATATATAACGTTATAGACGTATATACTGTTCCCACCGAGAAGTAGGGTCCGACACACGTGGAATGTTGTCCAATGTTACATCCGAGGTGTTATGTTGCCTTAGGTTAGGTTATATGACGTTATAGACGAATATAATGTTCCCACCGAGAAGTAGGTCCGACACGCCTGGATTGTTGTCAAATATTACATCCGAGATGTTAGGTTGCCTTAGGTTAGAATATATTACTTTATAGACGCATATAATGTTCCCACCGAGAAGTAGCGTTCGACTCGCCAGGAATGTTGTCAAATGTTACATCCGAGATGTTAGGTTGCCTTAGGTTAGGATATATAACGTTATAGACGCATATAATGTTCCCACCGAGAAGTAGGGCCCGACACGCTTGGAATGTTGTCAAATGTTACATCCGAGGTGTTAGGTTGCGTTAGGTTAGGATATATAACGTTATAGACGCGTATAATGTTCCCACCGAGAAGTAGGGCCCGACAAGCTTGGAATATTGTCAAATGTTATATCCGATGTGTTAGGTTGCCTTAGGTTAGGTTATATGACGTTATAGACGCATATAATGTTCCCACCGAGAAGTAGGTCCGACACGCCAGGAATATTGACAAATATTACATCCGAGTTGTTACTTTGCCTTATTTTACGATACACAGCATTATAGACGCATACAATGTTCCCACCGAGATGTAGGGTCCCACAGGCTTGGAATGTTGACAAATATTACATCCGTGGAGTTAGGTTGCCTTAGGTTAGGATATACAACGTTATAGACGCATATAATATTCCCACCGAGAAGTAGGGTCCGACACACCTGCAATGTTGTCAAATGTTACATCCGAGGTATTAGGTTGCCTTAGGTTAGGATATATAACGTTATAGACGCATATAATGTTCCCACCGAGAAGTAGGGCGCGACACGCTTGGAATATTGTCAAATATTACATCCGAGGTGTTAGGTTGCCTTAGGTTAGGTTATATGACGTTATAGACGCATATAATGTTCCCACCGTGAAGTAGGTCCGACACGCCTGGATTGTTGTCAAATATTACATCCGAGATGATAGGTTGCCTTAGGTTAGGATATATAACGTTATAGACGTATATAATGTACCCACCGAGAAGTAGGGTACGACTCGCCAGAAATGTTGTCAAATGCTACATCCGAGGTGTTTCATTGCGTTAGGTTAGGTTATATGACGTTATAGACGCATATAATGTTCCCACCGAGAAGTAGGTCCGACAAGCCTGGATTGTTGTCAAATATTACATCCGAGATGTTAGGTTGCCTTAGGTTAGGATATATAACGTTATAGACGTATATACTGTTACCACCGAGAAGTAGGGTCCGACACACGTGGAATGTTGTCCAATGTTACATCCGAAGTGTTAGGTTGCCTTAGGTTAGGCTATATGACGTTATAGACGAATATAATGTTCCCACCGAGAAGTAGGTCCGACAAGCCTGGATTGTTGTCAAATATTATATCCGAGATGTTATGTTGCCTTAGGTTAGGATATATAACGTTATAGACGCATATAATGTTCCCACCGAGAAGTAGGTTCCGACTCGCCAGGAATGTTGTCAAATATTACATCCGAGGAGTTAGGTTGCCATAGGTTAGGATATACAACGTTATAGACGCATATAATGTTCCCACCGAGAAGTAGGGTCCGACACACCTGGAATGTTGTCAAATGTTACATCAGAGGTGTTAGGTTAACTTAGGTTGGGATATATAACGTTATAGTCGTATACAATGTTCCGACCGAGAAGTAGGTCCGACACGCCTGGATTGTTGTCAAATATTACATCCGAGATGTTAGGTTGCCTTACGTTAGGATATATAACGTTATAGACGTATATACTGCTCCGACCGAGAAGTAGGGTCCGACACACGTGGAATGTGGTCAAATGTAACATCCGACGTGTTAGGTTGCCTTAGGTTAGGATATACAACGTTATAGACGCGTATAATGTTCCCACCGAGAAGTAGGGCCCGACACGCTTGGAATATTGTCAAATGTTATATCCGATGTGTTAGGTTGCCTTAGGTTAGGTTATATGACGTTATTGACGCATACAATGTTCCCACCGAGATGTAGGATCCCACAGGCTTGGAATGTTGACAAATATTACATCCGTGGAGTTAGGTTGCCTTAGGTTAGGATATACAACGTTATAGACGCATATAATATTTCCACCGCGAAGTAGGTCCGACACGCCTGGATTGTTGTCATATATTACATCCGAGATGTTAGGTTGCCTTAGGTTAGGATATATAAAGTTATAGACGTATATACTGTTCCCACCGAGAAGTAGGGTCCGACATACGTGGAATGTTGTCAAATGTTACATCCGATGTGTTAGGTTGCCTTAGGATAGGTTATATGACGTTATAGACGCATATAATGTTCCCACCGAGAAGTAGGTCCGACACGCCTGGATTGTTGTCACATATTACATCCGAGATGTTAGGTTGCCTTAGGTTAGGATATATAACGTTATAGACGTATATACTGATACCACCTAGAAGTAGGGTCCGACACACGTGGAATGTTGTCCAATGTTACATCCGAGGTGTTAGGTTGCCTTAGGTTAGGATATATGACGTTATAGACGAATATAATGTTCCCACCGAGAAGTAGGTCCGACAAGCCTGGATTGTTGTCAAATATTACATCCGAGATGTTAGGTTGCCTTAGGTTAGGTTATATGACGTTATAGACGAATATAATGTTCCCACCGAGAAGTTGGTCCGACACGCCTGGATAGTTGTCAAATATTACATCCGAGATGTTAGGTTGCCTTAGGTTAGGATATATAACGTTATAGACGCATATAATGTTCCCACCGAGAAGTAGGGTCCGACTCGCCAGAAATGTTGTCAAATGTTACATCCGAGGTGTTTGGTTGCCTTAGGTTAAACTATATTACTTTATAGACGCATATAATGTTCCCACCGAGAAGTAGGGTCCGACTCGCCAGGAATGTTGTCAAATGTTACATCTGAGGTGTTAGGTTGCCTTAGGTTAGGGTATATAACGTTATAGACGAATATAATGTTCCCACCGAGAAGTAGGTCCGACACGCCTGGATTGTTGTCAAATATTACATCCGAGATGTTAGGTTGCCTTAGGTTAGGATATATAACGTTATAGACTTATATACTGTTACCACCGAGAAGTAGGGTCCGACACACGTGGAATGTTGTCCAATGTTACATCCGAGGTGTTAGGTTGCCTTAGGTTAGGCTATATGACGTTATAGACGAATATAATGTTCCCACCGAGAAGTAGGTCCGACAAGCCTGGATTGTTGTCAAATGTTACATCCGAGGTGTTTGGTTGCCTTAGGTTAGGTTATATGACGTTATAGACGCATATAATGTTCCCACCGAGAAGTAGGTCCGACACGCCAGGAATATTGACAAATATTACATCCGAGTTGTTACTTTGCCTTATTTTACGATATACAGCGTTATAGACGCATACAATGTTCCCACCGAGATGTAGGCTCCCACAGGCTTGGAATGTTGACAAATATTACATCCGTGGAGTTAGGTTGCCTTAGGTTAGGATATACAACGTTATAGACGCATATAATATTCCCACCGAGAAGTAGGGTCCGATACACCTGCAATGTTGTCAAATGTTACATCGGAGGTGTTAGGTTGCCTTAGGTTAGGTTATATAACGTTATAGACGCAAATAATGTTCCCACTGAGAAGTAGGTTCCGACTGGCCAGAAATGTTGTCAAATGTTACACCCGAGGTGCTAGGTTGCGTTAGGTTAGGATATAAAACGTTGTAGACGCATATAATGTTCCCACCGAGAAGTAGGGTCCGACACATATGGAATCTTGTCAAATGTTACATCCGAGGTGTTAGGTTGCCTTAGGTTAATATATATAACGTTATAGACTCATATACTGTTCCCACCAAGAAGTAGGGTCCGACTCGCCAGAAATGTTGTGAAATGTTACATCCGAGGTGTTTCGTTGACTTAGGTTAGGTTATATGATGTTATAGACGCATATAATGTTCCAACCGAGAAGCAGGTCCGACACGCCTGGATTGTTGTCAAATATTACATCCGAGATGTTAGGTTGCCTTAGGTTAGGATATATAACGTTATAGACGCATATAATGTTCCCACCGGGAAGTAGGGCCCGACACGCTTGGAATGTTGTCAAATGTTACATCCGAGGTGTTAGGTTGCGTTAGGTTAGGATATATAACGTTATAGACGCGTATAATGTTCCCACCGAGAAGTAGGGCCCGACAAGCTTGGAATATTGTCAAATGTTATATCCGATGTGTTAGGTTGCCTTAGGTTAGGTTATATGACGTTATAGACGCATATAATGTTCCCACCGAGAAGTAGGTCCGACACGCCAGGAATATTGACAAATATTACATCCGAGTTGTTACTTTGCCTTATTTTACGATACACAGCATTATAGACGCATACAATGTTCCCACCGAGATGTAGGGACCCACAGGCTTGGAATGTTGACAAATATTACATCCGTGGAGTTAGGTTGCCTTAGGTTAGGATATACAACGTTATAGACGCATATAATATTCCCACCGAGAAGTAGGGTCCGACACACCTGCAATGTTGTCAAATGTTACATCCGAGGTACTAGGTTGCCTTAGGTTAGGATATATAACGTTATAGACGCATATAATGTTCCCACCGAGAAGTAGGGCCCGACACGCTTGGAATGTTGTCAAATATTACATCCGAGGTGTTAGGTTGCCTTAGGTTAGATTATATGACGTTATAGACGCATATAATGTTCCCACCGTGAAGTAGGTCCGACACGCCTGGATTGTTGTCAAATATTACATCCGAGATGATAGGTTGCCTTAGGTTAGGATATATAACGTTATAGACGTATATAATGTACCCACCGAGAAGTAGGGTACGACTCGCCAGAAATGTTGTCAAATGCTACATCCGAGGTGTTTCATTGCGTTAGGTTAGGTTATATGACGTTATATACGCATATAATGTTCCCACCGAGAAGTAGGTCCGACACGCCTGGATTGTTGTCAAATATTACATCCGAGATGTTAGGTTGCCTTAGGTTAGGATATATAACGTTATAGAAGTATATACTGTTACCACCGAGAAGTAGGGTCCGACAAACGTGGAATGTTGTCCAATGTTACATCCGAAGTGTTAGGTTGCCTTAGGTTAGGCTATATGACGTTATAGACGAATATAATGTTTCCACCGAGAAGTAGGTCCGACAAGCCTGGATTGTTGTCAAATATTATATCCGAGATGTTATGTTGCCTTAGGTTAGGATATATAACGTTATAGACGCATATAATGTTCCCACCGAGAAGTAGGTTCCGACTCGCCAGGAATGTTGTCAAATATTACATCCGAGGAGTTAGGTTGCCATAGGTTAGGATATACAACGTTATAGACGCATATAATGTTCCCACCGAGAAGTAGGGTCCGACACACCTGGAATGTTGTCAAATGTTACATCAGAGGTGTTAGGTTAACTTAGGTTGGGATATATAACGTTATAGTCGTATACAATGTTCCGACCGAGAAGTAGTTTCCGAGAAGCCAGGAATGTTGTAAAATGTTACATTCGCGATGTTAGGTTGCCTTAGGTTAGGATATATAACGTTATAGACGCATATAATGTTCCCACCGAGAAGTAGGGCCCGACACGCTTGGAATGTTGTCAAATATTACATCCGAGGTGTTAGGTTGCCTTAGGTTAGGTTATATGACGTTATAGACGCATATAATGTTCCCACCGTGAAGTAGGTCCGACACGCCTGGATTGTTGTCAAATATTACATCCGAGATGTTAGGTTGCCTTACGTTAGGATATATAACGTTATAGACGTATATACTGTTCCGACCGAGAAGTAGGGTCCGACACACGTGGAATGTGGTCAAATGTAACATCCGAGGTGTTAGGTTGCCTTAGGTTAGGATATATAACGTTATAGACGCGTATAATGTTCCCACCGAGAAGTAGGGCCCGACACGCTTGGAATATTGTCAAATGTTATATCCGATGTGTTAGGTTGCCTTAGGTTAGGTTATATGACGTTATTGACGCATACAATGTTCCCACCGAGATGTAGGGTCCCACAGGCTTGGAATGTTGACAAATATTACATCCGTGGAGTTAGGTTGCCTTAGGTTAGGATATACAACGTTATAGACGCATATAATATTTCCACCGCGAAGTAGGTCCGACACGCCTGGATTGTTGTCATATATTACATCCGAGATGTTAGGTTGCCTTAGGTTAGGATATATAAAGTTATAGACGTATATACTGTTCCCACCGAGAAGTAGGGTCCGACATACGTGGAATGTTGTCAAATGTTACATCCGAGGTGTTAGGTTGCCTTAGGATAGGTTATATGACGTTATAGACGCATATAATGTTCCCACCGAGAAGTAAGTCCGACACGCCTGGATTGTTGTCACATATTACATCCGAGATGTTAGGTTGCCTTAGGTTAGGATATATAACGTTATAGACGTATATACTGTTACCACCTAGAAGTAGGGTCCGACACACGTGGAATGTTGTCCAATGTTACATCCGAGGTGTTAGGTTGCCTTAGGTTATGTTATATATCGTTATAGACGCATATAATGTTCCCACCGAGAAGTAGGGTGCGACTCGCCAGAAATGTTGTCAAATGTTACATCTGAGGTGTTAGGTTGCCTTAGGTTAGGTTATAAGACGTTATAGACGAATATAATGTTCCCACCGAGAAGTAGGACCGACACGCCTGGATTGTTGTCAAATATTACATCCGAGATGTTAGGTTGCCTTAGGTTAGGATATATAACGTTATAGACGCATATAATGTTCCCACCGAGAAGTAGGGTCCGACACACGTGGAATGTTGTCCAATGTTACATCCGAGGTGTTAGGTTGCCTTAGGTTAGCTTATATGACGTTATAGACGCATATAATGTTCCCACCGAGAAGTAGGGTCCGACTCGCCAGGAATGTTGTCAAAAGTTACATCTGAGGTGTTAGGTTGCCTTAGGTTAGGATATATGACGTTATAGACGAATATAATGTTCCCACCGAGAAGTAGGTCCGACACGCCTGGATTGTTGTCAAATATACATCCGAGATGTTAGGTTGCCTTAGGTTAGGTTATATAACGTTATAGACGCATATAATGTTCCCACCGAGAAGTAGGGTCCGACTCGCCAGAAATGTTGTCAAATGTTACATCCGAGGTGTTAGGCTGCCTTAGGTTAGCTTATATGACGTTATAGACGCATATAATGTTCCCACCGAGAAGTAGGGTCCGACTCGCCAGGAATGTTGTCAAAAGTTACATCTGACGTGTTAGGTTGCCTTAGGTTAGGTTATATGACGTTATAGACGAATATAATGTTCCCACCGAGAAGTAGGTCCGACACGCCTGGATTGTTGTCAAATATTACATCCGAGATGTTAGGTTGCCTTAGGTTAGGATATATAACGTTATAGACGCATATAATGTTCCCACCGAGAAGTAGGGTCCGACACACGTGGAATGTTGTCCAATGTTACATCCGAGGTGTTAGGTTGCCTTAGGTTAGCTTATATGACGTTATAGACGCATATAATGTTCCCACCGAGAAGTAGGGTCCGACTCGCCAGGAATGTTGTCAAAAGTTACATCTGACGTGTTAGGTTGCCTTAGGTTAGGTTATATGACGTTATAGACGAATATAATGTTCCCACCGTGAAGTAGGTCCGACACGCCTGGATTGTTGTCAAATATTACATCCGAGATGTTAGGTTGCCTTAGGTTAGGATATATAACGTTATAGACGTATATACTGTTACCACCGAGAAGTAGGGTCCGACACACGTGGAATGTTGTCCAATGTTACATCCGAGGTGTTAGGTTGCCTTAGGTTAGGCTATATGACGTTATAGACGAATATAATGTTCCCACCGAGAAGTAGGTCCGAGAAGCCTGGATTGTTGTCAAATATTACATCCGAGATGTTAAGTTGCCTTAGGTTAGGATATAAAACGTTATAGACGCATATAATGTTCCCACCGAGAAGTAGGGTCCGACTCGACAGAAATGTTGTCAAATGTTACATCCGAGGTGTTTGGTTGCCTTAGGTTAGGTCATATGACGTTATAGACGCATATAATGTGCCCACCGAGAAGTAGGTCCGACACGCCTGGATTGTTGTCAAATATTACATCCGAGATGTTAGGTTGCCTTAGGTTAGGATATATAACGTTATAGACGTATATACTGTTCCCACCGAGAAGTAGGGTCCGACACAAGTGGAATGTTGTCCAATGTTACATCCGAGGTGTTAGGTTGCCTTAGGTTAGGCTATATGACGTTATAGACGAATATAATGTTCCCACCGAGAAGTAGGTCCGGCAAGCCTGGATTGTTGTCAAATATTACATCCGAGATGTTAGGTTGCCTTAGGTTAGGATATATAACGTTATCGACGCATATAATGTTCCCACTGAGAAGTAGGGTCCGACACACGTGGAATGTTGTCCAATGTTACATCCGAGGTGTTAGGTTGCCTTAGGTTAGTTTATATGACGTTATAGACGCATATAATGTTCCACCGAGAAGTAGGGGCCGACTCGCCAGGAATGTTGTCAAATGTTACATCTGAGGTGTTAGGTTGCCTTAGGTTAGGATATATGACGTTATAGACGAATATAATGTTCCCACCGAGAAGTAGGTCCGACACGCCTGGATTGTTGTCAAATATACATCCGAGATGTTAGGTTGCCTTAGGTTAGGTTATATAACGTTATAGACGCATATAATGTTCCCACCGAGAAGTAGGGTCCGACTCGCAAGAAATGTTGTCAAATGTTACATCCGAGGTGTTTGGTTGCCTTAGGTTAGTTTATATGACGTTATAGACGCATATAATGTTCCCACCGAGAAGTAGGTCCGACACGCCTGGATTGTTGTCAAATATTACATCCGAGATGTTAGGTTGCCTTAGGTTAGGATATATAACGTTATAGACGTATATACTGTTCCCACCGAGAAGTAGGGTCCGACACACGTGGAATGTTGTCAAATGTTACATCCGAGGTGTTAGGTTGCCTTAGGTTAGGTTATAAAACGTTATAGACGCAAATAATGTTCCCACCAAGAAGTAGGGTCCGACACACATGGAATGTTGTCAAATGTTACATCCGAGGTGTTAGGTTGCCTTAGGTTATGATATATATCGTTATAGACGCGTATAATGTTCCCACCGAGAAGTAGGGTCCGACTCGCCAGAAATGTTGTCAAATGTTACATCTGAGGTGTTAGGTTGCCTTAGGTTAGGTTATAAGACGTTATAGACGAATATAATGTTCCCACCGAGAAGTAGGTCCGACACGCCTGGATTGTTGTCAAATATTACATCCGAGATGTTAGGTTGCCTTAGGTTAGGATATATAACGTTATAGACGCATATAATGTTCCCACCGAGAAGTGGGGTCCGACACACGTGGAATGTTGTCCAATGTTACATCCGAGGTGTTAGGCTGCCTTAGGTTAGCTTATATGACGTTATAGACGCATATAATGTTCCCACCGAGAAGTAGGGTCCGACTCGCCAGGAATGTTGTCAAAAGTTACATCTGACGTGTTAGGTTGCCTTAGGTTAGGTTATATGACGTTATAGACGAATATAATGTTCCCACCGAGAAGTAGGTCCGACACGCCTGGATTGTTGTCAAATATTACATCCGAGATGTTAGGTTGCCTTAGGTTAGGATATATAACGTTATAGACGCATATAATGTTCCCACCGAGAAGTAGGGTCCGACACACGTGGAATATTGTCCAATGTTACATCCGAGGTGTTAGGTTGCCTTCAGTTAGGTTATATGACGTTATAGACGCATATAATGTTCCACCGAGAAGTAGGTCCGACACGCCTGGATTGTTGTCAAATATACATCCGAGATGTTAGGTTGCCTTAGGTTAGGTTATATAACGTTATAGACGCATATAATGTTCCCACCGAGAAGTAGGGTCCGACTCGCCAGAAATGTTGTCAAATGTTACATCCGAGGTGTTTGGTTGCCTTAGGTTAGTTTATATGACGTTATAGACGCATATAATGTTCCCACCGAGAAGTAGGTCCGACACGCCTGGATTGTTGTCAAATATTACATCCGAGATGTTAGGTTGCCTTAGGTTAGGATATATAACGTTATAGACGTATATACTGTTCCCACCGAGAAGTAGGGTCCGACACACGTGGAATGTTGTCAAATGTTACATCCGAGGTGTTAGTTTGCCTTAGGTTAGGTTATAAAACGTTATAGACGCATATAATGTTCCCACCGAGAAGTGGGGTCCGACACACGTGGAATGTTGTCCAATGTTACATCCGAGGTGTTAGGCTGCCTTAGGTTAGCTTATATGACGTTATAGACGCATATAATGTTCCCACCGAGAAGTAGGGTCCGACTCGCCAGGAATGTTGTCAAAAGTTACATCTGACGTGTTAGGTTGCCTTAGGTTAGGTTATATGACGTTATAGACGAATATAATGTTCCCACCGAGAAGTAGGTCCGACACGCCTGGATTGTTGTCAAATATTACATCCGAGATGTTAGGTTGCCTTAGGTTAGGATATATAACGTTATAGACGCATATAATGTTCCCACCGAGAAGTAGGGTCCGACTCGCCAGGAATGTTGTCAAAAGTTACATCTGACGTGTTAGGTTGCCTTAGGTTAGGTTATATGACGTTATAGACGAATATAATGTTCCCACCGAGAAGTAGGTCCGACACGCCTGGATTGTTGTCAAATATTACATCCGAGATGTTAGGTTGCCTTAGGTTAGGATATATAACGTTATAGACGTATATACTGTTACCACCGAGAAGTAGGGTCCGACACACGTGGAATGTTGTCAAATGTTACATCCGAGGTGTTAGGTTGCCTTAGGTTAGGTTATAAAACGTTATAGACGCAAATAATGTTCCCACCAAGAAGTAGGGTCCGACACACATGGAATGTTGTCAAATGTTACATCCGAGGTGTTAGGTTGCCTTAGGTTATGATATATATCGTTATAGACGCGTATAATGTTCCCACCGAGAAGTAGGGTCCGACTCGCCAGAAATGTTGTCAAATGTTACATCTGAGGTGTTAGGTTGCCTTAGGTTAGGTTATAAGACGTTATAGACGAATATAATGTTCCCACCGAGAAGTAGGTCCGACACGCCTGGATTGTTGTCAAATATTACATCCGAGATGTTAGGTTGCCTTAGGTTAGGATATATAACGTTATAGACGCATATAATGTTCCCACCGAGAAGTGGGGTCCGACACACGTGGAATGTTGTCCAATGTTACATCCGAGGTGTTAGGCTGCCTTAGGTTAGCTTATATGACGTTATAGACGCATATAATGTTCCCACCGAGAAGTAGGGTCCGACTCGCCAGGAATGTTGTCAAAAGTTACATCTGACGTGTTAGGTTGCCTTAGGTTAGGTTATATGACGTTATAGACGAATATAATGTTCCCACCGTGAAGTAGGTCCGACACGCCTGGATTGTTGTCAAATATTACATCCGAGATGTTAGGTTGCCTTAGGTTAGGATATATAACGTTATAGACGTATATACTGTTACCACCGAGAAGTAGGGTCCGACACACGTGGAATGTTGTCCAATGTTACATCCGAGGTGTTAGGTTGCCTTAGGTTAGGCTATATGACGTTATAGACGAATATAATGTTCCCACCGAGAAGTAGGTCCGACAAGTCTGGATTGTTGTCAAATATTACATCCGAGATGTTAAGTTGCCTTAGGTTAGGATATAAAACGTTATAGACGCATATAATGTTCCCACCGAGAAGTAGGGTCCGACTCGACAGAAATGTTGTCAAATGTTACATCCGAGGTGTTTGGTTGCCTTAGGTTAGGTCATATGACGTTATAGACGCATATAATGTTCCCACCGAGAAGTAGGTCCGACACGCCTGGATTGTTGTCAAATATTACATCCGAGATGTTAGGTTGCCTTAGGTTAGGATATATAACGTTATAGACGTATATACTGTTCCCACCGAGAAGTAGGGTCCGACACAAGTGGAATGTTGTCCAATGTTACATCCGAGGTGTTAGGTTGCCTTAGGTTAGGCTATATGACGTTATAGACGAATATAATGTTCCCACCGAGAAGTAGGTCCGGCAAGCCTGGATTGTTGTCAAATATTACATCCGAGATGTTAGGTTGCCTTAGGTTAGGATATATAACGTTATCGACGCATATAATGTTCCCACTGAGAAGTAGGGTCCGACACACGTGGAATGTTGTCCAATGTTACATCCGAGGTGTTAGGTTGCCTTAGGTTAGGTTATATGACGTTATAGACGCATATAATGTTCCACCGAGCAGTAGGGGCCGACTCGCCAGGAATGTTGTCAAATGTTACATCTGAGGTGTTAGGTTGCCTTAGGTTACGATATATGACGTTATAGACGAATATAATGTTCCCACCGAGAAGTAGGTCCGACACGCCTGGATTGTTGTCAAATATACATCCGAGAAGTTAGGTTGCCTTAGGTTAGGTTATATAACGTTATAGACGCATATAATGTTCCCACCGAGAAGTAGGGTCCGACTCGCCAGAAATGTTGTCAAATGTTACATCCGAGGTGTTTGGTTGCCTTAGGTTAGTTTATATGACGTTATAGACGCATATAATGTTCCCACCGAGAAGTAGGTCCGACACGCCTGGATTGTTGTCAAATATTACATCCGAGATGTTAGGTTGCCTTAGGTTAGGATATATAACGTTATAGACGTATATACTGTTCCCACCGAGAAGTAGGGTCCGACACACGTGGAATGTTGTCAAATGTTACATCCGAGGTGTTAGGTTGCCTTAGGTTAGGTTATAAAACGTTATAGACGCAAATAATGTTCCCACCAGGAAGTAGGGTCCGACACACATGGAATGTTGTCAAATGTTACATCCGAGGTGTTAGGTTGCCTTAGGTTATGATATATATCGTTATAGACGCGTATAATGTTCCCACCGAGAAGTAGGGTCCGACTCGCCAGAAATGTTGTCAAATGTTACATCTGAGGTGTTAGGTTGCCTTAGGTTAGGTTATAAGACGTTATAGACGAATATAATGTTCCCACCGAGAAGTAGGTCCGACACGCCTGGATTGTTGTCAAATATTACATCCGAGATGTTAGGTTGCCTTAGGTTAGGATATATAACGTTATAGACGCATATAATGTTCCCACCGAGAAGTGGGGTCCGACACACGTGGCATGTTGTCCAATGTTACATCCGAGGTGTTAGGCTGCCTTAGGTTAGCTTATATGACGTTATAGACGCATATAATGTTCCCACCGAGAAGTAGGGTCCGACTCGCCAGGAATGTTGTCAAAAGTTACATCTGACGTGTTAGGTTGCCTTAGGTTAGGTTATATGACGTTATAGACGAATATAATGTTCCCACCGAAAAGTAGGTCCGACACGCCTGGATTGTTGTCAAATATTACATCCGAGATGTTAGGTTGCCTTAGGTTAGGATATATAACGTTATAGACGTATATACTGTTACCACCGAGAAGTAGGGTCCGACACACGTGGAATGTTGTCCAATGTTACATCCGAGGTGTTAGGTTGCCTTAGGTTAGGCTATATGACGTTATAGACGAATATAATGTTCCCACCGAGAAGTAGGTCCGACAAGCCTGGATTGTTGTCAAATATTACATCCGAGATGTTAAGTTGCCTTAGGTTAGGATATAAAACGTTATAGACGCATATAATGTTCCCACCGAGAAGTAGGGTCCGACACACGTGGAATGTTGTCCAATGTTACATCCGAGGTGTTAGGTTGCCTTAGGTTAGGTTATATGACGTTATAGACGCATATAATGTTCCACCGAGAAGTAGGGTCCGACTCGCCAGGAATGTTGTCAAATGTTACATCTGAGGTGTTAGGTTGCCTTTGGTTAGGTTATATGACGTTATAGACGAATATAATGTTCCCACCGAGAAGTAGGTCCGACTCGCCAGAAATGTTGTCAAATGTTACATCCGAGGTGTTTGGTTGCCTTAGGTTAGAATATATTACTTTATAGACGCATATAATGTTCCCACCGAGAAGTAGGGTCCGACTCGACAGAAATGTTGTCAAATGTTACATCCGAGGTGTTTGGTTGCCTTAGGTTAGGTCATATGACGTTATAGACGCATATAATGTTCCCACCGAGAAGTAGGTCCGACACGCCTGGATTGTTGTCAAATATTACATCCGAGATGTTAGGTTGCCTTAGGTTAGGATATATAACGTTATAGACGTATATACTGTTCCCACCGAGAAGTAGGGTCCGACACAAGTGGAATGTTGTCCAATGTTACATCCGAGGTGTTAGGTTGCCTTAGGTTAGGCTATATGACGTTATAGACGAATATAATGTTCCCACCGAGAAGTAGGTCCGGCAAGCCTGGATTGTTGTCAAATATTACATCCGAGATGTTAGGTTGCCTTAGGTTAGGATATATAACGTTATCGACGCATATAATGTTCCCACTGAGAAGTAGGGTCCGACACACGTGGAATGTTGTCCAATGGTACATCCGAGGTGTTAGGTTGCCTTAGGTTAGTTTATATGACGTTATAGACGCATATAATGTTCCACCGAGAAGTAGGGGCCGACTCGCCAGGAATGTTGTTAAATGTTACATCTGAGGTGTTAGGTTGCCTTAGGTTAGGATATATGACGTTATAGACGAATATAATGTTCCCACCGAGAAGTAGGTCCGACACGCCTGGATTGTTGTCAAATATACATCCGAGATGTTAGGTTGCCTTAGGTTAGGTTATATAACGTTATAGACGCATATAATGTTCCCACCGAGAAGTAGGGTCCGACTCGCCAGAAATGTTGTCAAATGTTACATCCGAGGTGTTTGGTTGCCTTAGGTTAGTTTATATGACGTTATAGACGCATATAATGTTCCCACCGAGAAGTAGGTCCGACACGCCTGGATTGTTGTCAAATATTACATCCGAGATGTTAGGTTGCCTTAGGTTAGGATATATAACGTTATAGACGTATATACTGTTCCCACCGAGAAGTAGGGTCCGACACACGTGGAATGTTGTCAAATGTTACATCCGAGGTGTTAGGTTGCCTTAGGTTAGGTTATAAAACGTTATAGACGCAAATAATGTTCCCACCAAGAAGTAGGGTCCGACACACATGGAATGTTGTCAAATGTTACATCCGAGGTGTTAGGTTGCCTTAGGTTATGATATATATCGTTATAGACGCGTATAATGTTCCCACCGAGAAGTAGGGTCCGACTCGCCAGAAATGTTGTCAAATGTTACATCTGAGGTGTTAGGTTGCCTTAGGTTAGGTTATAAGACGTTATAGACGAATATAATGTTCCCACCGAGAAGTAGGTCCGACACGCCTGGATTGTTGTCAAATATTACATCCGAGATGTTAGGTTGCCTTAGGTTAGGATATATAACGTTATAGACTTATATACTGTTACCACCGAGAAGTAGGGTCCGACACACGTGGAATGTTGTCCAATGTTACATCCGAGGTGTTAGGTTGCCTTAGGTTAGGCTATATGACGTTATAGACGTATATAATGTTCCCACCGAGAAGTAGGTCGGACACGCCAGGAATATTGACAAATGTTACATCCGAGGTGTTTGGTTGCCTTAGGTTAGGATATACAACGTTATAGACGCATATAATGTTCCCACCGAGAAGTAGGGTCCGACACACCTGCAATGTTGTCAAATGTTACATCCGAGTTGTTAGGTTGCCTTAGGTTAGGTTATAAAACGTTATAGACGCAAATAATGTTCCCACCAAGAAGTAGGGTCCGACACACATGGAATGTTGTCAAATGTTACATCCGAGGTGTTAGGTTGCCTTAGGTTATGATATATATCGTTATAGACGCATATAATGTTCCCACCGAGAAGTAGGGTCCGACTCGCCAGAAATGTTGTCAAATGTTACATCTGAGGTGTTAGGTTGCCTTAGGTTAGGTTATAAGACGTTATAGACGAATATAATGTTCCCACCGAGAAGTAGGTCCGACACGCCTGGATTGTTGTCAAATATTACATCCGAGATGTTAGATTGCCTTAGGTTAGGATATATAACGTTATAGACGCATATAATGTTCCCACCGAGAAGTAGGGTCCGACACACGTGGAATGTTGTCCAATGTTACATCCGAGGTGTTAGGTTGCCTTAGGTTAGCTTATATGACGTTATAGACGCATATAATGTTCCCACCGAGAAGTAGGGTCCGACTCGCCAGGAATGTTGTCAAAAGTTACATCTGACGTGTTAGGTTGCCTTAGGTTAGGTTATATGACGTTATAGACGAATATAATGTTCCCACCGAGAAGTAGGTCCGACACGCCTGGATTGTTGTCAAATATTACATCCGAGATGTTAGGTTGCCTTAGGTTAGGATATATAACGTTATAGACGTATATACTGTTACCACCGAGAAGTAGGGTCCGACACACGTGGAATGTTGTCCAATGTTACATCCGAGGTGTTAGGTTGCCTTAGGTTAGGCTATATGACGTTATAGACGAATATAATGTTCCCACCGAGAAGTAGGTCCGACAAGCCTGGATTGTTGTCAAATATTACATCCGAGATGTTAAGTTGCCTTAGGTTAGGATATAAAACGTTATAGACGCATATAATGTACCCACCGAGAAGTAGGGTCCGACACACGTGGAATGTTGTCCAATGTTACATCCGAGGTGTTAGGTTGCCTTAGGTTAGGCTATATGACGTTATAGACGAATATAATGTTCCCACCGAGAAGTAGGTCCGACAAACCTGGATTGTTGTCAAATATTACATCCGAGATGTTAGGTTGCCTTAGGTTAGGATATAAAACGTTATAGACGCATATAATGTGCCCACCGAGAAGTAGGGTCCGACACACGTGGAATGTTGTCCAATGTTACATCCGAGGTGTTAGGTTGCCTTAGGTTAGGTTATATGACGTTATAGACGCATATAATGTTCCACCGAGAAGTAGGGTCCGACTCGCCAGGAATGTTGTCAAATGTTACATCTGAGGTGTTAGGTTGCCTTAGGTTAGGTTATATGACGTTATAGACGAATATAATGTTCCCACCGAGAAGTAGGTCCGACACGCCTGGATTGTTGTCAAATATTACATCCGAGATGTTAGGTTGCCTTAGGTTAGGATATATAACGTTATAGACGCATATAATGTTCCCACCGAGAAGTAGGGTCCGACACACGTGGAATGTTGTCCAATGTTACATCCGAGGTGTTAGGTTGCCTTAGGTTAGCTTATATGACGTTATAGACGCATATAATGTTCCCACCGAGAAGTAGGGTCCGACTCGCCAGGAATGTTGTCAAAAGTTACATCTGACGTGTTAGGTTGCCTTAGGTTAGGTTATATGACGTTATAGACGAATATAATGTTCCCACCGAGAAGTAGGTCCGACACGCCTGGATTGTTGTCAAATATTACACCCGAGATGTTAGGTTGCCTTAGGTTAGGATATATAACGTTATAGACGCATATAATGTTCCCACCGAGAAGTAGGGTCCGACACACGTGGAATGTTGTCCAATGTTACATCCGAGGTGTTAGGTTGCCTTAGGTTAGCTTATATGACGTTATAGACGCATATAATGTTCCCACCGAGAAGTAGGGTCCGACTCGCCAGGAATGTTGTCAAAAGTTACATCTGACGTGTTAGGTTGCCTTAGGTTAGGTTATATGACGTTATAGACGAATATAATGTTCCCACCGAGAAGTAGGTCCGACACGCCTGGATTGTTGTCAAATATTACATCCGAGATGTTAGGTTGCCTTAGGTTAGGATATATAACGTTATAGACGTATATACTGTTACCACCGAGAAGTAGGGTCCGACACACGTGGAATGTTGTCCAATGTTACATCCGAGGTGTTAGGTTGCCTTAGGTTAGGCTATATGACGTTATAGACGAAAATAATGTTCCCACCGAGAAGTAGGTCCGACAAGCCTGGATTGTTGTCAAATATTACATCCGAGATGTTAGGTTGCCTTAGGTTAGGATATATAACGTTATAGACGTATATACTGTTACCACCGAGAAGTAGGGTCCGACACACGTGGAATGTTGTCCAATGTTACATCCGAGGTGTTAGGTTGCCTTAGGTTAGGCTATATGACGTTATAGACGAAAATAATGTTCCCACCGAGAAGTAGGTCCGACAAGCCTGGATTGTTGTCAAATATTACATCCGAGATGTTAAGTTGCCTTAGGTTAGGATATAAAACGTTATAGACGCATATAATGTTCCCACCGAGAAGTAGGGTCCGACACACGTGGAATGTTGTCCAATGTTACATCCGAGGTGTTTGGTTGCCTTAGGTTAGAATATATTACTTTATAGACGCATATAATGTTCCCACCGAGAAGTAGGGTCCGACTCGCCAGAAATGTTGTCAAATGTTACATCTGAGGTGTTAGGTTGCCTTAGGTTAGGTTATAAGACGTTATAGACGAATATAATGTTCCCACCGAGAAGTAGGTCCGACACGCCTGGATTGTTGTCAAATATTACATCCGAGATGTTAGGTTGCCTTAGGTTAGGATATATAACGTTATAGACGCATATAATGTTCCCACCGAGAAGTGGGGTCCGACACACGTGGAATGTTGTCCAATGTTACATCCGAGGTGTTAGGCTGCCTTAGGTTAGCTTATATGACGTTATAGACGCATATAATGTTCCCACCGAGAAGTAGGGTCCGACTCGCCAGGAATGTTGTCAAAAGTTACATCTGACGTGTTAGGTTGCCTTAGGTTAGGTTATATGACGTTATAGACGAATATAATGTTCCCACCGAGAAGTAGGTCCGACACGCCTGGATTGTTGTCAAATATTACATCCGAGATGTTAGGTTGCCTTAGGTTAGGATATATAACGTTATAGACGCATATAATGTTCCCACCGAGAAGTAGGGTCCGACTCGCCAGGAATGTTGTCAAAAGTTACATCTGACGTGTTAGGTTGCCTTAGGTTAGGTTATATGACGTTATAGACGAATATAATGTTCCCACCGAGAAGTAGGTCCGACACGCCTGGATTGTTGTCAAATATTACATCCGAGATGTTAGGTTGCCTTAGGTTAGGATATATAACGTTATAGACGTATATACTGTTACCACCGAGAAGTAGGGTCCGACACACGTGGAATGTTGTCAAATGTTACATCCGAGGTGTTAGGTTGCCTTAGGTTAGGTTATAAAACGTTATAGACGCAAATAATGTTCCCACCAAGAAGTAGGGTCCGACACACATGGAATGTTGTCAAATGTTACATCCGAGGTGTTAGGTTGCCTTAGGTTATGATATATATCGTTATAGACGCGTATAATGTTCCCACCGAGAAGTAGGGTCCGACTCGCCAGAAATGTTGTCAAATGTTACATCTGAGGTGTTAGGTTGCCTTAGGTTAGGTTATAAGACGTTATAGACGAATATAATGTTCCCACCGAGAAGTAGGTCCGACACGCCTGGATTGTTGTCAAATATTACATCCGAGATGTTAGGTTGCCTTAGGTTAGGATATATAACGTTATAGACGCATATAATGTTCCCACCGAGAAGTGGGGTCCGACACACGTGGAATGTTGTCCAATGTTACATCCGAGGTGTTAGGCTGCCTTAGGTTAGCTTATATGACGTTATAGACGCATATAATGTTCCCACCGAGAAGTAGGGTCCGACTCGCCAGGAATGTTGTCAAAAGTTACATCTGACGTGTTAGGTTGCCTTAGGTTAGGTTATATGACGTTATAGACGAATATAATGTTCCCACCGTGAAGTAGGTCCGACACGCCTGGATTGTTGTCAAATATTACATCCGAGATGTTAGGTTGCCTTAGGTTAGGATATATAACGTTATAGACGTATATACTGTTACCACCGAGAAGTAGGGTCCGACACACGTGGAATGTTGTCCAATGTTACATCCGAGGTGTTAGGTTGCCTTAGGTTAGGCTATATGACGTTATAGACGAATATAATGTTCCCACCGAGAAGTAGGTCCGACAAGTCTGGATTGTTGTCAAATATTACATCCGAGATGTTAAGTTGCCTTAGGTTAGGATATAAAACGTTATAGACGCATATAATGTTCCCACCGAGAAGTAGGGTCCGACTCGACAGAAATGTTGTCAAATGTTACATCCGAGGTGTTTGGTTGCCTTAGGTTAGGTCATATGACGTTATAGACGCATATAATGTTCCCACCGAGAAGTAGGTCCGACACGCCTGGATTGTTGTCAAATATTACATCCGAGATGTTAGGTTGCCTTAGGTTAGGATATATAACGTTATAGACGTATATACTGTTCCCACCGAGAAGTAGGGTCCGACACAAGTGGAATGTTGTCCAATGTTACATCCGAGGTGTTAGGTTGCCTTAGGTTAGGCTATATGACGTTATAGACGAATATAATGTTCCCACCGAGAAGTAGGTCCGGCAAGCCTGGATTGTTGTCAAATATTACATCCGAGATGTTAGGTTGCCTTAGGTTAGGATATATAACGTTATCGACGCATATAATGTTCCCACTGAGAAGTAGGGTCCGACACACGTGGAATGTTGTCCAATGTTACATCCGAGGTGTTAGGTTGCCTTAGGTTAGGTTATATGACGTTATAGACGCATATAATGTTCCACCGAGCAGTAGGGGCCGACTCGCCAGGAATGTTGTCAAATGTTACATCTGAGGTGTTAGGTTGCCTTAGGTTACGATATATGACGTTATAGACGAATATAATGTTCCCACCGAGAAGTAGGTCCGACACGCCTGGATTGTTGTCAAATATACATCCGAGAAGTTAGGTTGCCTTAGGTTAGGTTATATAACGTTATAGACGCATATAATGTTCCCACCGAGAAGTAGGGTCCGACTCGCCAGAAATGTTGTCAAATGTTACATCCGAGGTGTTTGGTTGCCTTAGGTTAGTTTATATGACGTTATAGACGCATATAATGTTCCCACCGAGAAGTAGGTCCGACACGCCTGGATTGTTGTCAAATATTACATCCGAGATGTTAGGTTGCCTTAGGTTAGGATATATAACGTTATAGACGTATATACTGTTCCCACCGAGAAGTAGGGTCCGACACACGTGGAATGTTGTCAAATGTTACATCCGAGGTGTTAGGTTGCCTTAGGTTAGGTTATAAAACGTTATAGACGCAAATAATGTTCCCACCAGGAAGTAGGGTCCGACACACATGGAATGTTGTCAAATGTTACATCCGAGGTGTTAGGTTGCCTTAGGTTATGATATATATCGTTATAGACGCGTATAATGTTCCCACCGAGAAGTAGGGTCCGACTCGCCAGAAATGTTGTCAAATGTTACATCTGAGGTGTTAGGTTGCCTTAGGTTAGGTTATAAGACGTTATAGACGAATATAATGTTCCCACCGAGAAGTAGGTCCGACACGCCTGGATTGTTGTCAAATATTACATCCGAGATGTTAGGTTGCCTTAGGTTAGGATATATAACGTTATAGACGCATATAATGTTCCCACCGAGAAGTGGGGTCCGACACACGTGGCATGTTGTCCAATGTTACATCCGAGGTGTTAGGCTGCCTTAGGTTAGCTTATATGACGTTATAGACGCATATAATGTTCCCACCGAGAAGTAGGGTCCGACTCGCCAGGAATGTTGTCAAAAGTTACATCTGACGTGTTAGGTTGCCTTAGGTTAGGTTATATGACGTTATAGACGAATATAATGTTCCCACCGAAAAGTAGGTCCGACACGCCTGGATTGTTGTCAAATATTACATCCGAGATGTTAGGTTGCCTTAGGTTAGGATATATAACGTTATAGACGTATATACTGTTACCACCGAGAAGTAGGGTCCGACACACGTGGAATGTTGTCCAATGTTACATCCGAGGTGTTAGGTTGCCTTAGGTTAGGTTATAAGACGTTATAGACGAATATAATGTTCCCACCGAGAAGTAGGTCCGACAAGCCTGGATTGTTGTCAAATATTACATCCGAGATGTTAAGTTGCCTTAGGTTAGGATATAAAACGTTATAGACGCATATAATGTTCCCACCGAGAAGTAGGGTCCGACACACGTGGAATGTTGTCCAATGTTACATCCGAGGTGTTAGGTTGCCTTAGGTTAGGTTATATGACGTTATAGACGCATATAATGTTCCACCGAGAAGTAGGGTCCGACTCGCCAGGAATGTTGTCAAATGTTACATCTGAGGTGTTAGGTTGCCTTTGGTTAGGTTATATGACGTTATAGACGAATATAATGTTCCCACCGAGAAGTAGGTCCGACTCGCCAGAAATGTTGTCAAATGTTACATCCGAGGTGTTTGGTTGCCTTAGGTTAGAATATATTACTTTATAGACGCATATAATGTTCCCACCGAGAAGTAGGGTCCGACTCGACAGAAATGTTGTCAAATGTTACATCCGAGGTGTTTGGTTGCCTTAGGTTAGGTCATATGACGTTATAGACGCATATAATGTTCCCACCGAGAAGTAGGTCCGACACGCCTGGATTGTTGTCAAATATTACATCCGAGATGTTAGGTTGCCTTAGGTTAGGATATATAACGTTATAGACGTATATACTGTTCCCACCGAGAAGTAGGGTCCGACACAAGTGGAATGTTGTCCAATGTTACATCCGAGGTGTTAGGTTGCCTTAGGTTAGGCTATATGACGTTATAGACGAATATAATGTTCCCACCGAGAAGTAGGTCCGGCAAGCCTGGATTGTTGTCAAATATTACATCCGAGATGTTAGGTTGCCTTAGGTTAGGATATATAACGTTATCGACGCATATAATGTTCCCACTGAGAAGTAGGGTCCGACACACGTGGAATGTTGTCCAATGGTACATCCGAGGTGTTAGGTTGCCTTAGGTTAGTTTATATGACGTTATAGACGCATATAATGTTCCACCGAGAAGTAGGGGCCGACTCGCCAGGAATGTTGTTAAATGTTACATCTGAGGTGTTAGGTTGCCTTAGGTTAGGATATATGACGTTATAGACGAATATAATGTTCCCACCGAGAAGTAGGTCCGACACGCCTGGATTGTTGTCAAATATACATCCGAGATGTTAGGTTGCCTTAGGTTAGGTTATATAACGTTATAGACGCATATAATGTTCCCACCGAGAAGTAGGGTCCGACTCGCCAGAAATGTTGTCAAATGTTACATCCGAGGTGTTTGGTTGCCTTAGGTTAGTTTATATGACGTTATAGACGCATATAATGTTCCCACCGAGAAGTAGGTCCGACACGCCTGGATTGTTGTCAAATATTACATCCGAGATGTTAGGTTGCCTTAGGTTAGGATATATAACGTTATAGACGTATATACTGTTCCCACCGAGAAGTAGGGTCCGACACACGTGGAATGTTGTCAAATGTTACATCCGAGGTGTTAGGTTGCCTTAGGTTAGGTTATAAAACGTTATAGACGCAAATAATGTTCCCACCAAGAAGTAGGGTCCGACACACATGGAATGTTGTCAAATGTTACATCCGAGGTGTTAGGTTGCCTTAGGTTATGATATATATCGTTATAGACGCGTATAATGTTCCCACCGAGAAGTAGGGTCCGACTCGCCAGAAATGTTGTCAAATGTTACATCTGAGGTGTTAGGTTGCCTTAGGTTAGGTTATAAGACGTTATAGACGAATATAATGTTCCCACCGAGAAGTAGGTCCGACACGCCTGGATTGTTGTCAAATATTACATCCGAGATGTTAGGTTGCCTTAGGTTAGGATATATAACGTTATAGACTTATATACTGTTACCACCGAGAAGTAGGGTCCGACACACGTGGAATGTTGTCCAATGTTACATCCGAGGTGTTAGGTTGCCTTAGGTTAGGCTATATGACGTTATAGACGTATATAATGTTCCCACCGAGAAGTAGGTCGGACACGCCAGGAATATTGACAAATGTTACATCCGAGGTGTTTGGTTGCCTTAGGTTAGGATATACAACGTTATAGACGCATATAATGTTCCCACCGAGAAGTAGGGTCCGACACACCTGCAATGTTGTCAAATGTTACATCCGAGTTGTTAGGTTGCCTTAGGTTAGGTTATAAAACGTTATAGACGCAAATAATGTTCCCACCAAGAAGTAGGGTCCGACACACATGGAATGTTGTCAAATGTTACATCCGAGGTGTTAGGTTGCCTTAGGTTATGATATATATCGTTATAGACGCATATAATGTTCCCACCGAGAAGTAGGGTCCGACTCGCCAGAAATGTTGTCAAATGTTACATCTGAGGTGTTAGGTTGCCTTAGGTTAGGTTATAAGACGTTATAGACGAATATAATGTTCCCACCGAGAAGTAGGTCCGACACGCCTGGATTGTTGTCAAATATTACATCCGAGATGTTAGATTGCCTTAGGTTAGGATATATAACGTTATAGACGCATATAATGTTCCCACCGAGAAGTAGGGTCCGACACACGTGGAATGTTGTCCAATGTTACATCCGAGGTGTTAGGTTGCCTTAGGTTAGCTTATATGACGTTATAGACGCATATAATGTTCCCACCGAGAAGTAGGGTCCGACTCGCCAGGAATGTTGTCAAAAGTTACATCTGACGTGTTAGGTTGCCTTAGGTTAGGTTATATGACGTTATAGACGAATATAATGTTCCCACCGAGAAGTAGGTCCGACACGCCTGGATTGTTGTCAAATATTACATCCGAGATGTTAGGTTGCCTTAGGTTAGGATATATAACGTTATAGACGTATATACTGTTACCACCGAGAAGTAGGGTCCGACACACGTGGAATGTTGTCCAATGTTACATCCGAGGTGTTAGGTTGCCTTAGGTTAGGCTATATGACGTTATAGACGAATATAATGTTCCCACCGAGAAGTAGGTCCGACAAGCCTGGATTGTTGTCAAATATTACATCCGAGATGTTAAGTTGCCTTAGGTTAGGATATAAAACGTTATAGACGCATATAATGTACCCACCGAGAAGTAGGGTCCGACACACGTGGAATGTTGTCCAATGTTACATCCGAGGTGTTAGGTTGCCTTAGGTTAGGCTATATGACGTTATAGACGAATATAATGTTCCCACCGAGAAGTAGGTCCGACAAACCTGGATTGTTGTCAAATATTACATCCGAGATGTTAGGTTGCCTTAGGTTAGGATATAAAACGTTATAGACGCATATAATGTGCCCACCGAGAAGTAGGGTCCGACACACGTGGAATGTTGTCCAATGTTACATCCGAGGTGTTAGGTTGCCTTAGGTTAGGTTATATGACGTTATAGACGCATATAATGTTCCACCGAGAAGTAGGGTCCGACTCGCCAGGAATGTTGTCAAATGTTACATCTGAGGTGTTAGGTTGCCTTAGGTTAGGTTATATGACGTTATAGACGAATATAATGTTCCCACCGAGAAGTAGGTCCGACACGCCTGGATTGTTGTCAAATATTACATCCGAGATGTTAGGTTGCCTTAGGTTAGGATATATAACGTTATAGACGCATATAATGTTCCCACCGAGAAGTAGGGTCCGACACACGTGGAATGTTGTCCAATGTTACATCCGAGGTGTTAGGTTGCCTTAGGTTAGCTTATATGACGTTATAGACGCATATAATGTTCCCACCGAGAAGTAGGGTCCGACTCGCCAGGAATGTTGTCAAAAGTTACATCTGACGTGTTAGGTTGCCTTAGGTTAGGTTATATGACGTTATAGACGAATATAATGTTCCCACCGAGAAGTAGGTCCGACACGCCTGGATTGTTGTCAAATATTACATCCGAGATGTTAGGTTGCCTTAGGTTAGGATATATAACGTTATAGACGTATATACTGTTACCACCGAGAAGTAGGGTCCGACACACGTGGAATGTTGTCCAATGTTACATCCGAGGTGTTAGGTTGCCTTAGGTTAGGCTATATGACGTTATAGACGAAAATAATGTTCCCACCGAGAAGTAGGTCCGACAAGCCTGGATTGTTGTCAAATATTACATCCGAGATGTTAAGTTGCCTTAGGTTAGGATATAAAACGTTATAGACGCATATAATGTTCCCACCGAGAAGTAGGGTCCGACACACGTGGAATGTTGTCCAATGTTACATCCGAGGTGTTAGGTTGCCTTAGGTTAGGTTATATGACGTTATAGACGCATATAATGTTCCACCGAGAAGTAGGGTCCGACTCGCCAGGAATGTTGTCAAATGTTACATCTGAGGTGTTAGGTTGCCTTTGGCTAGGTTATATGACGTTATAGACGAATATAATGTTCCCACCGAGAAGTAGGTCCGACACGCCTGGATTGTTGTCAAATATTACATCCGAGATGTTAGGTTGCCTTAGGTTAGGATATATAACGTTATAGACGCATATAATGTTCCCACCGAGAAGTAGGGTCCGACTCGCCAGAAATGTTGTCAAATGTTACATCCGAGGTGTTTGGTTGCCTTAGGTTAGAATATATTACTTTATAGACGCATATAATTTTCCCACCGAGAAGTAGGGTCCGACTCGACAGAAATGTTGTCAAATGTTACATCCGAGGTGTTTGGTTGCCTTAGGTTAGGTCATATGACGTTATAGACGTATATACTGTTACCACCGAGAAGTAGGGTCCGACACACGTGGAATGTTGTCCAATGTTACATCCGAGGTGTTAGGTTGCCTTAGGTTAGGCTATATGACGTTATAGACGAATATAATGTTCCCACCGAGAAGTAGGTCCGACAAACCTGGATTGTTGTCAAATATTACATCCGAGATGTTAGGTTGCCTTAGGTTAGGATATAAAACGTTATAGACGCATATAATGTGCCCACCGAGAAGTAGGGTCCGACACACGTGGAATGTTGTCCAATGTTACATCCGAGGTGTTAGGTTGCCTTAGGTTAGGTTATATGACGTTATAGACGCATATAATGTTCCACCGAGAAGTAGGGTCCGACTCGCCAGGAATGTTGTCAAATGTTACATCTGAGGTGTTAGGTTGCCTTAGGTTAGGTTATATGACGTTATAGACGAATATAATGTTCCCACCGAGAAGTAGGTCCGACACGCCTGGATTGTTGTCAAATATTACATCCGAGATGTTAGGTTGCCTTAGGTTAGGATATATAACGTTATAGACGCATATAATGTTCCCACCGAGAAGTAGGGTCCGACACACGTGGAATGTTGTCCAATGTTACATCCGAGGTGTTAGGTTGCCTTAGGTTAGGTTATATGACGTTATAGAGGCATATAATGTTCCACCGAGAAGTAGGGTCCGACTCGCCAGGAATGTTGTCAAATGTTACATCTGAGGTGTTAGGTTGCCTTAGGTTAGGTTATATGACGTTATAGACGAATATAATGTTCCCACCGAGAAGTAGGTCCGACACGCCTGGATTGTTGTCAAATATTACATCCGAGATGTTAGGTTGCCTTAGGTTAGGATATATAACGTTATAGACGCATATAATGTTCCCACCGAGAAGTAGGGTCCGACACACGTGGAATGTTGTCCAATGTTACATCCGAGGTGTTAGGTTGCCTTAGGTTAGCTTATATGACGTTATAGACGCATATAATGTTCCCACCGAGAAGTAGGGTCCGACTCGCCAGGAATGTTGTCAAAAGTTACATCTGACGTATTAGGTTGCCTTAGGTTAGGTTATATGACGTTATAGACGAATATAATGTTCCCACCGAGAAGTAGGTCCGACACGCCTGGATTGATGTCAAATATTACATCCGAGATGTTAGGTTGCCTTAGGTTAGGATATATAACGTTATAGACGCATATAATGTTCCCACCGAGAAGTAGGGTCCGACACACGTGGAATGTTGTCCAATGTTACATCCGAGGTGTTAGGTTGCCTTAGGTTAGCTTATATGACGTTATAGACGCATATAATGTTCCCACCGAGAAGTAGGGTCCGACTCGCCAGGAATGTTGTCAAAAGTTACATCTGACGTGTTAGGTTGCCTTAGGTTAGGTTATATGACGTTATAGACGAATATAATGTTCCCACCGAGAAGTAGGTCCGACACGCCTGGATTGTTGTCAAATATTACATCCGAGATGTTAGGTTGCCTTAGGTTAGGATATATAACGTTATAGACGTATATACTGTTACCACCGAGAAGTAGGGTCCGACACACGTGGAATGTTGTCCAATGTTACATCCGAGGTGTTAGGTTGCCTTAGGTTAGGCTATATGACGTTATAGACGCATATAATGTTCCCACCGAGAAGTAGGGTCCGACTCGCCAGGAATGTTGTCAAAAGTTACATCTGACGTGTTAGGTTGCCTTAGGTTAGGTTATATGACGTTATAGACGAATATAATGTTCCCACCAAGAAGTAGGTCCGACACGCCTGGATTGTTGTCCAATATTACATCCGAGATGTTAGGTTGCCTTAGGTTAGGATATATAACGTTATAGACGCATATAATGTTCCCACCGAGAAGTAGGGTCCGACACACGTGGAATGTTGTCCAATGTTACATCCGAGGTGTTAGGTTGCCTTAGGTTAGCTTATATGACGTTATAGACGCATATAATGTTCCCACCGAGAAGTAGGGTCCGACTCGCCAGGAATGTTGTCAAAAGTTACATCTGACGTGTTAGGTTGCCTTAGGTTAGGTTATATGACGTTATAGACGAATATAATGTTCCCACCGAGAAGTAGGTCCGACACGCCTGGATTGTTGTCAAATATTACATCCGAGATGTTAGGTTGCCTTAGGTTAGGATATATAACGTTATAGACGTATATACTGTTACCACCGAGAAGTAGGGTCCGACACACGTGGAATGTTGTCCAATGTTACATCCGAGGTGTTAGGTTGCCTTAGGTTAGGCTATATGACGTTATAGACGAATATAATGTTCCCACCGAGAAGTAGGTCCGACAAGCCTGGATTGTTGTCAAATATTACATCCGAGATGTTAAGTTGCCTTAGGTTAGGATATAAAACGTTATAGACGCATATAATGTTCCCACCGAGAAGTAGGGTCCGACACACGTGGAATGTTGTCCAATGTTACATCCGAGGTGTTAGGTTGCCTTAGGTTAGGTTATATGACGTTATAGACGCATATAATGTTCCACCGAGAAGTAGGGTCCGACTCGCCAGGAATGTTGTCAAAAGTTACATCTGACGTGTTAGGTTGCCTTAGGTTAGGTTATATGACGTTATAGACGAATATAATGTTCCCACCGAGAAGTAGGTCCGACACGCCTGGATTGTTGTCAAATATTACATCCGAGATGTTAGGTTGCCTTAGGTTAGGATATATAACGTTATAGACGCATATAATGTTCCCACCGAGAAGTAGGGTCCGACACACGTGGAATGTTGTCCAATGTTACATCCGAGGTGTTAGGTTGCCTTAGGTTAGCTTATATGACGTTATAGACGCATATAATGTTCCCACCGAGAAGTAGGGTCCGACTCGCCAGGAATGTTGTCAAAAGTTACATCTGACGTGTTAGGTTGCCTTAGGTTAGGTTATATGACGTTATAGACGAATATAATGTTCCCACCGAGAAGTAGGTCCGACACGCCTGGATTGTTGTCAAATATTACATCCGAGATGTTAGGTTGCCTTAGGTTAGGATATATAACGTTATAGACGTATATACTGTTACCACCGAGAAGTAGGGTCCGACACACGTGGAATGTTGTCCAATGTTACATCCGAGGTGTTAGGTTGCCTTAGGTTAGGCTATATGACGTTATAGACGCATATAATGTTCCCACCGAGAAGTAGGGTCCGACTCGCCAGGAATGTTGTCAAAAGTTACATCTGACGTGTTAGGTTGCCTTAGGTTAGGTTATATGACGTTATAGACGAATATAATGTTCCCACCGAGAAGTAGGTCCGACACGCCTGGATTGTTGTCAAATATTACATCCGAGATGTTAGGTTGCCTTAGGTTAGGATATATAACGTTATAGACGCATATAATGTTCCCACCGAGAAGTAGGGTCCGACACACGTGGAATGTTAGCCAATGTTACATCCGAGGTGTTAGGTTGCCTTAGGTTAGCTTATATGACGTTATAGACGCATATAATGTTCCCACCGAGAAGTAGGGTCCGACTCGCCAGGAATGTTGTTAAATGTTACATCTGAGGTGTTAGGTTGCCTTGGGTTAGGATATATGACGTTATAGACGAATATAATGTTCCCACCGAGAAGTAGGTCCGACACGCCTGGATTGTTGTCAAATATACATCCGAGATGTTAGGTTGCCTTAGGTTAGGTTATATAACGTTATAGACGCATATAATGTTCCCACCGAGAAGTAGGGTCCGACTCGCCAGAAATGTTGTCAAATGTTACATCCGAGGTGTTTGGTTGCCTTAGGTTAGTTTATATGACGTTATAGACGCATATAATGTTCCCACCGAGAAGTAGGTCCGACACGCCTGGATTGTTGTCAAATATTACATCCGAGATGTTAGGTTGCCTTAGGTTAGGATATATAACGTTATAGACGTATATACTGTTCCCACCGAGAAGTAGGGTCCGACACACGTGGAATGTTGTCAAATGTTACATCCGAGGTGTTAGGTTGCCTTAGGTTAGGTTATAAAACGTTATAGACGCAAATAATGTTCCCACCAAGAAGTAGGGTCCGACACACATGGAATGTTGTCAAATGTTACATCCGAGGTGTTAGGTTGCCTTAGGTTATGATATATATCGTTATAGACGCGTATAATGTTCCCACCGAGAAGTAGGGACCGACTCGCCAGAAATGTTGTCAAATGTTACATCTGAGGTGTTAGGTTGCCTTAGGTTAGGTTATTAGACGTTATAGACGAATATAATGTTCCCACCGAGAAGTAGGTCCGACACGCCTGGATTGTTGTCAAATATTACATCCGAGATGTTAGGTTGCCTTAGGTTAGGATATATAACGTTATAGACGCATATAATGTTCCCACCGAGAAGTAGGGTCCGACTCGCCAGAAATGTTGTCAAATGTTACATCCGAGGTGTTTGGTTGCCTTAGGTTAGAATATATTACTTTATAGACGCATATAATGTTCCCACCGAGAAGTAGGGTCCGACTCGACAGAAATGTTGTCAAATGTTACATCCGAGGTGTTTGGTTGCCTTAGGTTAGGTCATATGACGTTATAGACGTATATACTGTTACCACCGAGAAGTAGGGTCCGACACACGTGGAATGTTGTCCAATGTTACATCCGAGGTGTTAGGTTGCCTTAGGTTAGGCTATATGACGTTATAGACGAATATAATGTTCCCACCGAGAAGTAGGTCCGACAAGCCTGGATTGTTGTCAAATATTACATCCGAGATGTTAAGTTGCCTTAGGTTAGGATATAAAACGTTATAGACGCATATAATGTACCCACCGAGAAGTAGGGTCCGACACACGTGGAATGTTGTCCAATGTTACATCCGAGGTGTTAGGTTGCCTTAGGTTAGGCTATATGACGTTATAGACGAATATAATGTTCCCACCGAGAAGTAGGTCCGACAAACCTGGATTGTTGTCAAATATTACATCCGAGATGTTAGGTTGCCTTAGGTTAGGATATAAAACGTTATAGACGCATATAATGTGCCCACCGAGAAGTAGGGTCCGACACACGTGGAATGTTGTCCAATGTTACATCCGAGGTGTTAGGTTGCCTTAGGTTAGGTTATATGACGTTATAGACGCATATAATGTTCCACCGAGAAGTAGGGTCCGACTCGCCAGGAATGTTGTCAAATGTTACATCTGAGGTGTTAGGTTGCCTTAGGTTAGGTTATATGACGTTATAGACGAATATAATGTTCCCACCGAGAAGTAGGTCCGACACGCCTGGATTGTTGTCAAATATTACATCCGAGATGTTAGGTTGCCTTAGGTTAGGATATATAACGTTATAGACGCATATAATGTTCCCACCGAGAAGTAGGGTCCGACACACGTGGAATGTTGTCCAATGTTACATCCGAGGTGTTAGGTTGCCTTAGGTTAGGTTATATGACGTTATAGACGCATATAATGTTCCACCGAGAAGTAGGGTCCGACTCGCCAGGAATGTTGTCAAATGTTACATCTGAGGTGTTAGGTTGCCTTAGGTTAGGTTATATGACGTTATAGACGAATATAATGTTCCCACCGAGAAGTAGGTCCGACACGCCTGGATTGTTGTCAAATATTACATCCGAGATGTTAGGTTGCCTTAGGTTAGGATATATAACGTTATAGACGCATATAATGTTCCCACCGAGAAGTAGGGTCCGACACACGTGGAATGTTGTCCAATGTTACATCCGAGGTGTTAGGTTGCCTTAGGTTAGCTTATATGACGTTATAGACGCATATAATGTTCCCACCGAGAAGTAGGGTCCGACTCGCCAGGAATGTTGTCAAAAGTTACATCTGACGTATTAGGTTGCCTTAGGTTAGGTTATATGACGTTATAGACGAATATAATGTTCCCACCGAGAAGTAGGTCCGACACGCCTGGATTGTTGTCAAATATTACATCCGAGATGTTAGGTTGCCTTAGGTTAGGATATATAACGTTATAGACGCATATAATGTTCCCACCGAGAAGTAGGGTCCGACACACGTGGAATGTTGTCCAATGTTACATCCGAGGTGTTAGGTTGCCTTAGGTTAGCTTATATGACGTTATAGACGCATATAATGTTCCCACCGAGAAGTAGGGTCCGACTCGCCAGGAATGTTGTCAAAAGTTACATCTGACGTGTTAGGTTGCCTTAGGTTAGGTTATATGACGTTATAGACGAATATAATGTTCCCACCGAGAAGTAGGTCCGACACGCCTGGATTGTTGTCAAATATTACATCCGAGATGTTAGGTTGCCTTAGGTTAGGATATATAACGTTATAGACGTATATACTGTTACCACCGAGAAGTAGGGTCCGACACACGTGGAATGTTGTCCAATGTTACATCCGAGGTGTTAGGTTGCCTTAGGTTAGGCTATATGACGTTATAGACGCATATAATGTTCCCACCGAGAAGTAGGGTCCGACTCGCCAGGAATGTTGTCAAAAGTTACATCTGACGTGTTAGGTTGCCTTAGGTTAGGTTATATGACGTTATAGACGAATATAATGTTCCCACCAAGAAGTAGGTCCGACACGCCTGGATTGTTGTCCAATATTACATCCGAGATGTTAGGTTGCCTTAGGTTAGGATATATAACGTTATAGACGCATATAATGTTCCCACCGAGAAGTAGGGTCCGACACACGTGGAATGTTGTCCAATGTTACATCCGAGGTGTTAGGTTGCCTTAGGTTAGCTTATATGACGTTATAGACGCATATAATGTTCCCACCGAGAAGTAGGGTCCGACTCGCCAGGAATGTTGTCAAAAGTTACATCTGACGTGTTAGGTTGCCTTAGGTTAGGTTATATGACGTTATAGACGAATATAATGTTCCCACCGAGAAGTAGGTCCGACACGCCTGGATTGTTGTCAAATATTACATCCGAGATGTTAGGTTGCCTTAGGTTAGGATATATAACGTTATAGACGTATATACTGTTACCACCGAGAAGTAGGGTCCGACACACGTGGAATGTTGTCCAATGTTACATCCGATGTGTTAGGTTGCCTTAGGTTAGGCTATATGACGTTATAGACGAATATAATGTTCCCACCGAGAAGTAGGTCCGACAAGCCTGGATTGTTGTCAAATATTACATCCGAGATGTTAAGTTGCCTTAGGTTAGGATATAAAACGTTATAGACGCATATAATGTTCCCACCGAGAAGTAGGGTCCGACACACGTGGAATGTTGTCCAATGTTACATCCGAGGTGTTAGGTTGCCTTAGGTTAGGTTATATGACGTTATAGACGCATATAATGTTCCACCGAGAAGTAGGGTCCGACTCGCCAGGAATGTTGTCAAAAGTTACATCTGACGTGTTAGGTTGCCTTAGGTTAGGTTATATGACGTTATAGACGAATATAATGTTCCCACCGAGAAGTAGGTCCGACACGCCTGGATTGTTGTCAAATATTACATCCGAGATGTTAGGTTGCCTTAGGTTAGGATATATAACGTTATAGACGCATATAATGTTCCCACCGAGAAGTAGGGTCCGACACACGTGGAATGTTGTCCAATGTTACATCCGAGGTGTTAGGTTGCCTTAGGTTAGCTTATATGACGTTATAGACGCATATAATGTTCCCACCGAGAAGTAGGGTCCGACTCGCCAGGAATGTTGTCAAAAGTTACATCTGACGTGTTAGGTTGCCTTAGGTTAGGTTATATGACGTTATAGACGAATATAATGTTCCCACCGAGAAGTAGGTCCGACACGCCTGGATTGTTGTCAAATATTACATCCGAGATGTTAGGTTGCCTTAGGTTAGGATATATAACGTTATAGACGTATATACTGTTACCACCGAGAAGTAGGGTCCGACACACGTGGAATGTTGTCCAATGTTACATCCGAGGTGTTAGGTTGCCTTAGGTTAGGCTATATGACGTTATAGACGCATATAATGTTCCCACCGAGAAGTAGGGTCCGACTCGCCAGGAATGTTGTCAAAAGTTACATCTGACGTGTTAGGTTGCCTTAGGTTAGGTTATATGACGTTATAGACGAATATAATGTTCCCACCGAGAAGTAGGTCCGACACGCCTGGATTGTTGTCAAATATTACATCCGAGATGTTAGGTTGCCTTAGGTTAGGATATATAACGTTATAGACGCATATAATGTTCCCACCGAGAAGTAGGGTCCGACACACGTGGAATGTTGTCAAATGTTACATCCGAGGTGTTAGGTTGCCTTAGGTTAGGTTATAAAACGTTATAGACGCAAATAATGTTCCCACCAAGAAGTAGGGTCCGACACACATGGAATGTTGTCAAATGTTACATCCGAGGTGTTAGGTTGCCTTAGGTTATGATATATATCGTTATAGACGCGTATAATGTTCCCACCGAGAAGTAGGGTCCGACTCGCCAGAAATGTTGTCAAATGTTACATCTGAGGTGTTAGGTTGCCTTAGGTTAGGTTATTAGACGTTATAGACGAATATAATGTTCCCACCGAGAAGTAGGTCCGACACGCCTGGATTGTTGTCAAATATTACATCCGAGATGTTAGGTTGCCTTAGGTTAGGATATATAACGTTATAGACGCATATAATGTTCCCACCGAGAAGTAGGGTCCGACTCGCCAGAAATGTTGTCAAATGTTACATCCGAGGTGTTTGGTTGCCTTAGGTTAGAATATATTACTTTATAGACGCATATAATGTTCCCACCGAGAAGTAGGGTCCGACTCGACAGAAATGTTGTCAAATGTTACATCCGAGGTGTTTGGTTGCCTTAGGTTAGGTCATATGACGTTATAGACGTATATACTGTTACCACCGAGAAGTAGGGTCCGACACACGTGGAATGTTGTCCAATGTTACATCCGAGGTGTTAGGTTGCCTTAGGTTAGGCTATATGACGTTATAGACGAATATAATGTTCCCACCGAGAAGTAGGTCCGACAAGCCTGGATTGTTGTCAAATATTACATCCGAGATGTTAAGTTGCCTTAGGTTAGGATATAAAACGTTATAGACGCATATAATGTACCCACCGAGAAGTAGGGTCCGACACACGTGGAATGTTGTCCAATGTTACATCCGAGGTGTTAGGTTGCCTTAGGTTAGGCTATATGACGTTATAGACGAATATAATGTTCCCACCGAGAAGTAGGTCCGACAAACCTGGATTGTTGTCAAATATTACATCCGAGATGTTAGGTTGCCTTAGGTTAGGATATAAAACGTTATAGACGCATATAATGTGCCCACCGAGAAGTAGGGTCCGACACACGTGGAATGTTGTCCAATGTTACATCCGAGGTGTTAGGTTGCCTTAGGTTAGGTTATATGACGTTATAGACGCATATAATGTTCCACCGAGAAGTAGGGTCCGACTCGCCAGGAATGTTGTCAAATGTTACATCTGAGGTGTTAGGTTGCCTTAGGTTAGGTTATATGACGTTATAGACGAATATAATGTTCCCACCGAGAAGTAGGTCCGACACGCCTGGATTGTTGTCAAATATTACATCCGAGATGTTAGGTTGCCTTAGGTTAGGATATATAACGTTATAGACGCATATAATGTTCCCACCGAGAAGTAGGGTCCGACACACGTGGAATGTTGTCCAATGTTACATCCGAGGTGTTAGGTTGCCTTAGGTTAGGTTATATGACGTTATAGACGCATATAATGTTCCACCGAGAAGTAGGGTCCGACTCGCCAGGAATGTTGTCAAATGTTACATCTGAGGTGTTAGGTTGCCTTAGGTTAGGTTATATGACGTTATAGACGAATATAATGTTCCCACCGAGAAGTAGGTCCGACACGCCTGGATTGTTGTCAAATATTACATCCGAGATGTTAGGTTGCCTTAGGTTAGGATATATAACGTTATAGACGCATATAATGTTCCCACCGAGAAGTAGGGTCCGACACACGTGGAATGTTGTCCAATGTTACATCCGAGGTGTTAGGTTGCCTTAGGTTAGCTTATATGACGTTATAGACGCATATAATGTTCCCACCGAGAAGTAGGGTCCGACTCGCCAGGAATGTTGTCAAAAGTTACATCTGACGTATTAGGTTGCCTTAGGTTAGGTTATATGACGTTATAGACGAATATAATGTTCCCACCGAGAAGTAGGTCCGACACGCCTGGATTGTTGTCAAATATTACATCCGAGATGTTAGGTTGCCTTAGGTTAGGATATATAACGTTATAGACGCATATAATGTTCCCACCGAGAAGTAGGGTCCGACACACGTGGAATGTTGTCCAATGTTACATCCGAGGTGTTAGGTTGCCTTAGGTTAGCTTATATGACGTTATAGACGCATATAATGTTCCCACCGAGAAGTAGGGTCCGACTCGCCAGGAATGTTGTCAAAAGTTACATCTGACGTGTTAGGTTGCCTTAGGTTAGGTTATATGACGTTATAGACGAATATAATGTTCCCACCGAGAAGTAGGTCCGACACGCCTGGATTGTTGTCAAATATTACATCCGAGATGTTAGGTTGCCTTAGGTTAGGATATATAACGTTATAGACGTATATACTGTTACCACCGAGAAGTAGGGTCCGACACACGTGGAATGTTGTCCAATGTTACATCCGAGGTGTTAGGTTGCCTTAGGTTAGGATATATAACGTTATAGACGTATATACTGTTACCACCGAGAAGTAGGGTCCGACACACGTGGAATGTTGTCCAATGTTACATCCGATGTGTTAGGTTGCCTTAGGTTAGGCTATATGACGTTATAGACGAATATAATGTTCCCACCGAGAAGTAGGTCCGACAAGCCTGGATTGTTGTCAAATATTACATCCGAGATGTTAAGTTGCCTTAGGTTAGGATATAAAACGTTATAGACGCATATAATGTTCCCACCGAGAAGTAGGGTCCGACACACGTGGAATGTTGTCCAATGTTACATCCGAGGTGTTAGGTTGCCTTAGGTTAGGTTATATGACGTTATAGACGCATATAATGTTCCACCGAGAAGTAGGGTCCGACTCGCCAGGAATGTTGTCAAAAGTTACATCTGACGTGTTAGGTTGCCTTAGGTTAGGTTATATGACGTTATAGACGAATATAATGTTCCCACCGAGAAGTAGGTCCGACACGCCTGGATTGTTGTCAAATATTACATCCGAGATGTTAGGTTGCCTTAGGTTAGGATATATAACGTTATAGACGCATATAATGTTCCCACCGAGAAGTAGGGTCCGACACACGTGGAATGTTGTCCAATGTTACATCCGAGGTGTTAGGTTGCCTTAGGTTAGCTTATATGACGTTATAGACGCATATAATGTTCCCACCGAGAAGTAGGGTCCGACTCGCCAGGAATGTTGTCAAAAGTTACATCTGACGTGTTAGGTTGCCTTAGGTTAGGTTATATGACGTTATAGACGAATATAATGTTCCCACCGAGAAGTAGGTCCGACACGCCTGGATTGTTGTCAAATATTACATCCGAGATGTTAGGTTGCCTTAGGTTAGGATATATAACGTTATAGACGTATATACTGTTACCACCGAGAAGTAGGGTCCGACACACGTGGAATGTTGTCCAATGTTACATCCGAGGTGTTAGGTTGCCTTAGGTTAGGCTATATGACGTTATAGACGCATATAATGTTCCCACCGAGAAGTAGGGTCCGACTCGCCAGGAATGTTGTCAAAAGTTACATCTGACGTGTTAGGTTGCCTTAGGTTAGGTTATATGACGTTATAGACGAATATAATGTTCCCACCGAGAAGTAGGTCCGACACGCCTGGATTGTTGTCAAATATTACATCCGAGATGTTAGGTTGCCTTAGGTTAGGATATATAACGTTATAGACGCATATAATGTTCCCACCGAGAAGTAGGGTCCGACACACGTGGAATGTTAGCCAATGTTACATCCGAGGTGTTAGGTTGCCTTAGGTTAGCTTATATGACGTTATAGACGCATATAATGTTCCCACCGAGAAGTAGGGTCCGACTCGCCAGGAATGTTGTTAAATGTTACATCTGAGGTGTTAGGTTGCCTTGGGTTAGGATATATGACGTTATAGACGAATATAATGTTCCCACCGAGAAGTAGGTCCGACACGCCTGGATTGTTGTCAAATATACATCCGAGATGTTAGGTTGCCTTAGGTTAGGTTATATAACGTTATAGACGCATATAATGTTCCCACCGAGAAGTAGGGTCCGACTCGCCAGAAATGTTGTCAAATGTTACATCCGAGGTGTTTGGTTGCCTTAGGTTAGTTTATATGACGTTATAGACGCATATAATGTTCCCACCGAGAAGTAGGTCCGACACGCCTGGATTGTTGTCAAATATTACATCCGAGATGTTAGGTTGCCTTAGGTTAGGATATATAACGTTATAGACGTATATACTGTTCCCACCGAGAAGTAGGGTCCGACACACGTGGAATGTTGTCAAATGTTACATCCGAGGTGTTAGGTTGCCTTAGGTTAGGTTATAAAACGTTATAGACGCAAATAATGTTCCCACCAAGAAGTAGGGTCCGACACACATGGAATGTTGTCAAATGTTACATCCGAGGTGTTAGGTTGCCTTAGGTTATGATATATATCGTTATAGACGCGTATAATGTTCCCACCGAGAAGTAGGGTCCGACTCGCCAGAAATGTTGTCAAATGTTACATCTGAGGTGTTAGGTTGCCTTAGGTTAGGTTATTAGACGTTATAGACGAATATAATGTTCCCACCGAGAAGTAGGTCCGACACGCCTGGATTGTTGTCAAATATTACATCCGAGATGTTAGGTTGCCTTAGGTTAGGATATATAACGTTATAGACTTATATACTGTTACCACCGAGAAGTAGGGTCCGACACACGTGGAATGTTGTCCAATGTTACATCCGAGGTGTTAGGTTGCCTTAGGTTAGGCTATATGACGTTATAGACGTATATAATGTTCCCACCGAGAAGTAGGTCGGACACGCCAGGAATATTGACAAATGTTACATCCGAGGTGTTTGGTTGCCTTAGGTTAGGATATACAACGTTATAGACGCATATAATGTTCCCACCGAGAAGTAGGGTCCGACACACCTGCAATGTTGTCAAATGTTACATCCGAGTTGTTAGGTTGCCTTAGGTTAGGTTATAAAACGTTATAGACGCAAATAATGTTCCCACCAAGAAGTAGGGTCCGACACACATGGAATGTTGTCAAATGTTACATCCGAGGTGTTAGGTTGCCTTAGGTTATGATATATATCGTTATAGACGCATATAATGTTCCCACCGAGAAGTAGGGTCCGACTCGCCAGAAATGTTGTCAAATGTTACATCTGAGGTGTTAGGTTGCCTTAGGTTAGGTTATAAGACGTTATAGACGAATATAATGTTCCCACCGAGAAGTAGGTCCGACACGCCTGGATTGTTGTCAAATATTACATCCGAGATGTTAGGTTGCCTTAGGTTAGGATATATAACGTTATAGACGCATATAATGTTCCCACCGAGAAGTAGGGTCCGACACACGTGGAATGTTGTCCAATGTTACATCCGAGGTGTTAGGTTGCCTTAGGTTAGGATATATAACGTTATAGACGCATATAATGTTCCCACCGAGAAGTAGGGTCCGACTCGCCAGAAATGTTGTCAAATGTTACATCCGAGGTGTTTGGTTGCCTTAGGTTAGAATATATTACTTTATAGACGCATATACTGTTCCCACCGAGAAGTAGGGTCCGACACAAGTGGAATGTTGTCCAATGTTACATCCGAGGTGTTAGGTTGCCTTAGGTTAGGCTATATGACGTTATAGACGAATATAATGTTCCCACCGAGAAGTAGGTCCGGCAAGCCTGGATTGTTGTCAAATATTACATCCCAGATGTTAGGTTGCCTTAGGTTAGGATATATAACGTTATCGACGCATATAATGTTCCCACTGAGAAGTAGGGTCCGACACACGTGGAATGTTGTCCAATGTTACATCCGAGGTGTTAGGTTGCCTTAGGTTAGGTTATATGACGTTATAGACGCATATAATGTTCCACCGAGAAGTAGGGGCCGACTCGCCAGGAATGTTGTTAAATGTTACATCTGAGGTGTTAGGTTGCCTTAGGTTAGGATATATGACGTTATAGACGAATATAATGTTCCCACCGAGAAGTAGGTCCGACACGCCTGGATTGTTGTCAAATATACATCCGAGATGTTAGGTTGCCTTAGGTTAGGTTATATGACGTTATAGACGCATATAATGTTCCCACCGAGAAGTAGGGTCCGACTCGCCAGGAATGTTGTCAAAAGTTACATCTGACGTGTTAGGTTGCCTTAGGTTAGGTTATATGACGTTATAGACGAATATAATGTTCCCACCGAGAAGTAGGTCCGACACGCCTGGATTGTTGTCAAATATTACATCCGAGATGTTAGGTTGCCTTAGGTTAGGATATATAACGTTATAGACGCATATAATGTTCCCACCGAGAAGTAGGGTCCGACACACGTGGAATGTTGTCCAATGTTACATCCGAGGTGTTAGGTTGCCTTAGGTTAGCTTATATGACGTTATAGACGCATATAATGTTCCCACCGAGAAGTAGGGTCCGACTCGCCAGGAATGTTGTCAAAAGTTACATCTGACGTGTTAGGTTGCCTTAGGTTAGGTTATATGACGTTATAGACGAATATAATGTTCCCACCGAGAAGTAGGTCCGACACGCCTGGATTGTTGTCAAATATTACATCCGAGATGTTAGGTTGCCTTAGGTTAGGATATATAACGTTATAGACGTATATACTGTTACCACCGAGAAGTAGGGTCCGACACACGTGGAATGTTGTCCAATGTTACATCCGAGGTGTTAGGTTGCCTTAGGTTAGGCTATATGACGTTATAGACGAATATAATGTTCCCACCGAGAAGTAGGTCCGACAAGCCTGGATTGTTGTCAAATATTACATCCGAGATGTTAAGTTGCCTTAGGTTAGGATATAAAACGTTATAGACGCATATAATGTTCCCACCGAGAAGTAGGGTCCGACACACGTGGAATGTTGTCCAATGTTACATCCGAGGTGTTAGGTTGCCTTAGGTTAGGTTATATGACGTTATAGACGCATATAATGTTCCACCGAGAAGTAGGGTCCGACTCGCCAGGAATGTTGTCAAATGTTACATCTGAGGTGTTAGGTTGCCTTTGGTTAGGTTATATGACGTTATAGACGAATATAATGTTCCCACCGAGAAGTAGGTCCGACACGCCTGGATTGTTGTCAAATATTACATCCGAGATGTTAGGTTGCCTTAGGTTAGGATATATAACGTTATAGACGCATATAATGTTCCCACCGAGAAGTAGGGTCCGACTCGCCAGAAATGTTGTCAAATGTTACATCCGAGGTGTTTGGTTGCCTTAGGTTAGAATATATTACTTTATAGACGCATATAATGTTCCCACCGAGAAGTAGGGTCCGACTCGACAGAAATGTTGTCAAATGTTACATCCGAGGTGTTTGGTTGCCTTAGGTTAGGTCATATGACGTTATAGACGCATATAATGTTCCCACCGAGAAGTAGGTCCGACACGCCTGGATTGTTGTCAAATATTACATCCGAGATGTTAGGTTGCCTTAGGTTAGGATATATAACGTTATAGACGTATATACTGTTCCCACCGAGAAGTAGGGTCCGACACAAGTGGAATGTTGTCCAATGTTACATCCGAGGTGTTAGGTTGCCTTAGGTTAGGCTATATGACGTTATAGATGAATATAATGTTCCCACCGAGAAGTAGGTCCGGCAAGCCTGGATTGTTGTCAAATATTACATCCGAGATGTTAGGTTGCCTTAGGTTAGGATATATAACGTTATCGACGCATATAATGTTCCCACTGAGAAGTAGGGTCCGACACACGTGGAATGTTGTCCAATGTTACATCCGAGGTGTTAGGTTGCCTTAGGTTAGGTTATATGACGTTATAGACGCATATAATGTTCCACCGAGAAGTAGGGGCCGACTCGCCAGGAATGTTGTTAAATGTTACATCTGAGGTGTTAGGTTGCCTTAGGTTAGGATATATGACGTTATAGACGAATATAATGTTCCCACCGAGAAGTAGGTCCGACACGCCTGGATTGTTGTCAAATATACATCCGAGATGTTAGGTTGCCTTAGGTTAGGTTATATAACGTTATAGACGCATATAATGTTCCCACCGAGAAGTAGGGTCCGACTCGCCAGAAATGTTGTCAAATGTTACATCCGAGGTGTTTGGTTGCCTTAGGTTAGTTTATATGACGTTATAGACGCATATAATGTTCCCACCGAGAAGTAGGTCCGACACGCCTGGATTGTTGTCAAATATTACATCCGAGATGTTAGGTTGCCTTAGGTTAGGATATATAACGTTATAGACGTATATACTGTTCCCACCGAGAAGTAGGGTCCGACACACGTGGAATGTTGTCAAATGTTACATCCGAGGTGTTAGGTTGCCTTAGGTTAGGTTATAAAACGTTATAGACGCAAATAATGTTCCCACCAAGAAGTAGGGTCCGACACACATGGAATGTTGTCAAATGTTACATCCGAGGTGTTAGGTTGCCTTAGGTTATGATATATATCGTTATAGACGCGTATAATGTTCCCACCGAGAAGTAGGGTCCGACTCGCCAGAAATGTTGTCAAATGTTACATCTGAGGTGTTAGGTTGCCTTAGGTTAGGTTATAAGACGTTATAGACGAATATAATGTTCCCACCGAGAAGTAGGACCGACACGCCTGGATTGTTGTCAAATATTACATCCGAGATGTTAGGTTGCCTTAGGTTAGGATATATAACGTTATAGACTTATATACTGTTACCACCGAGAAGTAGGGTCCGACACACGTGGAATGTTGTCCAATGTTACATCCGAGGTGTTAGGTTGCCTTAGGTTAGGCTATATGACGTTATAGACGTATATAATGTTCCCACCGAGAAGTAGGTCGGACACGCCAGGAATATTGACAAATGTTACATCCGAGGTGTTTGGTTGCCTTAGGTTAGGATATACAACGTTATAGACGCATATAATGTTCCCACCGAGAAGTAGGGTCCGACACACCTGCAATGTTGTCAAATGTTACATCCGAGTTGTTAGGTTGCCTTAGGTTAGGTTATAAAACGTTATAGACGCAAATAATGTTCCCACCAAGAAGTAGGGTCCGACACACATGGAATGTTGTCAAATGTTACATCCGAGGTGTTAGGTTGCCTTAGGTTATGATATATATCGTTATAGACGCATATAATGTTCCCACCGAGAAGTAGGGTCCGACTCGCCAGAAATGTTGTCAAATGTTACATCTCAGGTGTTAGGTTGCCTTAGGTTAGGTTATAAGACGTTATAGACGAATATAATGTTCCCACCGAGAAGTAGGTCCGACACGCCTGGATTGTTGTCAAATATTACATCCGAGATGTTAGGTTGCCTTAGGTTAGGATATATAACGTTATAGACGCATATAATGTTCCCACCGAGAAGTAGGGTCCGACACACGTGGAATGTTGTCCAATGTTACATCCGAGGTGTTAGGTTGCCTTAGGTTAGGATATATAACGTTATAGACGCATATAATGTTCCCACCGAGAAGTAGGGTCCGACTCGCCAGAAATGTTGTCAAATGTTACATCCGAGGTGTTTGGTTGCCTTAGGTTAGAATATATTACTTTATAGACGCATATACTGTTCCCACCGAGAAGTAGGGTCCGACACAAGTGGAATGTTGTCCAATGTTACATCCGAGGTGTTAGGTTGCCTTAGGTTAGGCTATATGACGTTATAGACGAATATAATGTTCCCACCGAGAAGTAGGTCCGGCAAGCCTGGATTGTTGTCAAATATTACATCCGAGATGTTAGGTTGCCTTAGGTTAGGATATATAACGTTATCGACGCATATAATGTTCCCACTGAGAAGTAGGGTCCGACACACGTGGAATGTTGTCCAATGTTACATCCGAGGTGTTAGGTTGCCTTAGGTTAGGTTATATGACGTTATAGACGCATATAATGTTCCCACCGAGAAGTAGGTCCGACACGCCTGGATTGTTGTCAAATATACATCCGAGATGTTAGGTTGCCTTAGGTTAGGTTATATAACGTTATAGACGCATATAATGTTCCCACCGAGAAGTAGGGTCCGACTCGCCAGAAATGTTGTCAAATGTTACATCCGAGGTGTTTGGTTGCCTTAGGTTAGTTTATATGACGTTATAGACGCATATAATGTTCCCACCGAGAAGTAGGTCCGACACGCCTGGATTGTTGTCAAATATTACATCCGAGATGTTAGGTTGCCTTAGGTTAGGATATATAACGTTATAGACGTATATACTGTTCCCACCGAGAAGTAGGGTCCGACACACGTGGAATGTTGTCAAATGTTACATCCGAGGTGTTAGGTTGCCTTAGGTTAGGTTATAAAACGTTATAGACGCAAATAATGTTCCCACCAAGAAGTAGGGTCCGACACACATGGAATGTTGTCAAATGTTACATCCGAGGTGTTAGGTTGCCTTAGGTTATGATATATATCGTTATAGACGCGTATAATGTTCCCACCGAGAAGTAGGGTCCGACTCGCCAGAAATGTTGTCAAATGTTACATCTGAGGTGTTAGGTTGCCTTAGGTTAGGTTATAAGACGTTATAGACGAATATAATGTTCCCACCGAGAAGTAGGTCCGACACGCCTGGATTGTTGTCAAATATTACATCCGAGATGTTAGGTTGCCTTAGGTTAGGATATATAACGTTATAGACTTATATACTGTTACCACCGAGAAGTAGGGTCCGACACACGTGGAATGTTGTCCAATGTTACATCCGAGGTGTTAGGTTGCCTTAGGTTAGGCTATATGACGTTATAGACGTATATAATGTTCCCACCGAGAAGTAGGTCGGACACGCCAGGAATATTGACAAATGTTACATCCGAGGTGTTTGGTTGCCTTAGGTTAGGATATACAACGTTATAGACGCATATAATGTTCCCACCGAGAAGTAGGGTCCGACACACCTGCAATGTTGTCAAATGTTACATCCGAGTTGTTAGGTTGCCTTAGGTTAGGTTATAAAACGTTATAGACGCAAATAATGTTCCCACCAAGAAGTAGGGTCCGACACACATGGAATGTTGTCAAATGTTACATCCGAGGTGTTAGGTTGCCTTAGGTTATGATATATATCGTTATAGACGCATATAATGTTCCCACCGAGAAGTAGGGTCCGACTCGCCAGAAATGTTGTCAAATGTTACATCTGAGGTGTTAGGTTGCCTTAGGTTAGGTTATAAGACGTTATAGACGAATATAATGTTCCCACCGAGAAGTAGGTCCGACACGCTTGGATTGTTGTCAAATATTACATCCGAGATGTTAGGTTGCCTTAGGTTAGGATATATAACGTTATAGACGCATATAATGTTCCCACCGAGAAGTAGGGTCCGACACACGTGGAATGTTGTCCAATGTTACATCCGAGGTGTTAGGTTGCCTTAGGTTAGGATATATAACGTTATAGACGCATATAATGTTCCCACCGAGAAGTAGGGTCCGACTCGCCAGAAATGTTGTCAAATGTTACATCCGAGGTGTTTGGTTGCCTTAGGTTAGAATATATTACTTTATAGACGCATATACTGTTCCCACCGAGAAGTAGGGTCCGACACAAGTGGAATGTTGTCCAATGTTACATCCGAGGTGTTAGGTTGCCTTAGGTTAGGCTATATGACGTTATAGACGAATATAATGTTCCCACCGAGAAGTAGGTCCGGCAAGCCTGGATTGTTGTCAAATATTACATCCGAGATGTTAGGTTGCCTTAGGTTAGGATATATAACGTTATCGACGCATATAATGTTCCCACTGAGAAGTAGGGTCCGACACACGTGGAATGTTGTCCAATGTTACATCCGAGGTGTTAGGTTGCCTTAGGTTAGGTTATATGACGTTATAGACGCATATAATGTTCCACCGAGAAGTAGGGGCCGACTCGCCAGGAATGTTGTTAAATGTTACATCTGAGGTGTTAGGTTGCCTTAGGTTAGGATATATGACGTTATAGACGAATATAATGTTCCCACCGAGATGTAGGTCCGACACGCCTGGATTGTTGTGAAATATACATCCGAGATGTTAGGTTGCCTTAGGTTAGGTTATATAACGTTATAGACGCATATAATGTTCCCACCGAGAAGTAGGGTCCGACTCGCCAGAAATGTTGTCAAATGTTACATCCGAGGTGTTTGGTTGCCTTAGGTTAGTTTATATGACGTTATAGACGCATATAATGTTCCCACCGAGAAGTAGGTCCGACACGCCTGGATTGTTGTCAAATATTACATCCGAGATGTTAGGTTGCCTTAGGTTAGGATATGTAACGTTATAGACGTATATACTGTTCCCACCGAGAAGTAGGGTCCGACACACGTGGAATGTTGTCAAATGTTACATCCGAGGTGTTAGGTTGCCTTAGGTTAGGTTATAAAACGTTATAGACGCAAATAATGTTCCCACCAAGAAGTAGGGTCCGACACACATGGAATGTTGTCAAATGTTACATCCGAGGTGTTAGGTTGCCTTAGGTTATGATATATATCGTTATAGACGCGTATAATGTTCCCACCGAGAAGTAGGGTCCGACTCGCCAGAAATGTTGTCAAATGTTACATCTGAGGTGTTAGGTTGCCTTAGGTTAGGTTATAAGACGTTATAGACGAATATAATGTTCCCACCGAGAAGTAGGTCCGACACGCCTGGATTGTTGTCAAATATTACATCCGAGATGTTAGGTTGCCTTAGGTTAGGATATATAACGTTATAGACTTATATACTGTTACCACCGAGAAGTAGGGTCCGACACACGTGGAATGTTGTCCAATGTTACATCCGAGGTGTTAGGTTGCCTTAGGTTAGGCTATATGACGTTATAGACGTATATAATGTTCCCACCGAGAAGTAGGTCGGACACGCCAGGAATATTGACAAATGTTACATCCGAGGTGTTTGGTTGCCTTAGGTTAGGATATACAACGTTATAGACGCATATAATGTTCCCACCGAGAAGTAGGGTCCGACACACCTGCAATGTTGTCAAATGTTACATCCGAGTTGTTAGGTTGCCTTAGGTTAGGTTATAAAACGTTATAGACGCAAATAATGTTCCCACCAAGAAGTAGGGTCCGACACACATGGAATGTTGTCAAATGTTACATCCGAGGTGTTAGGTTGCCTTAGGTTATGATATATATCTTTATAGACGCATATAATGTTCCCACCGAGAAGTAGGGTCCGACTCGCCAGAAATGTTGTCAAATGTTACATCTGAGGTGTTAGGTTGCCTTAGGTTAGGTTATAAGACGTTATAGACGAATATAATGTTCCCACCGAGAAGTAGGTCCGACACGCCTGGATTGTTGTCAAATATTACATCCGAGATGTTAGGTTGCCTTAGGTTAGGATATATAACGTTATAGACGCATATAATGTTCCCACCGAGAAGTAGGGTCCGACACACGTGGAATGTTGTCCAATGTTACATCCGAGGTGTTAGGTTGCCTTAGGTTAGCTTATATGACGTTATAGACGCATATAATGTTCCCACCGAGAAGTAGGGTCCGACTCGCCAGGAATGTTGTCAAAAGTTACATCTGACGTGTTAGGTTGCCTTAGGTTAGGTTATATGACGTTATAGACGAATATAATGTTCCCACCGAGAAGTAGGTCCGACACGCCTGGATTGTTGTCAAATATTACATCCGAGATGTTAGGTTGCCTTAGGTTAGGATATATAACGTTATAGACGTATATACTGTTACCACCGAGAAGTAGGGTCCGACACACGTGGAATGTTGTCCAATGTTACATCCGAGGTGTTAGGTTGCCTTAGGTTAGGCTATATGACGTTATAGACGAATATAATGTTCCCACCGAGAAGTAGGTCCGACAAGCCTGGATTGTTGTCAAATATTACATCCGAGATGTTAAGTTGCCTTAGGTTAGGATATAAAACGTTATAGACGCATATAATGTACCCACCGAGAAGTAGGGTCCGACACACGTGGAATGTTGTCCAATGTTACATCCGAGGTGTTAGGTTGCCTTAGGTTAGGTTATATGACGTTATAGACGCATATAATGTTCCACCGAGAAGTAGGGTCCGACTCGCCAGGAATGTTGTTAAATGTTACATCTGAGGTGTTACGTTGCCTTAGGTTAGGTTATATGACGTTATAGACGAATATAATGTTCCCACCGAGAAGTAGGTCCGACACGCCTGGATTGTTGTCAAATATTACATCCGAGATGTTAGGTTGCCTTAAGTTAGGATATATAACGTTATAGACGCATATAATGTTCCCACCGAGAAGTAGGGTCCGACTCGCCAGAAATGTTGTCAAATGTTACATCCGAGGTGTTTGGTTGCCTTAGGTTAGTTTATATGACGTTATAGACGCATATAATGTTCCCACCGAGAAGTAGGTCCGACACGCCTGGATTGTTGTCAAATATTACATCCGAGATGTTAGGTTGCCTTAGGTTAGGATATATAACGTTATAGACGTATATACTGTTCCCACCGAGAAGTAGGGTCCGACACACGTAGAATGTTGTCAAATGTTACATCCGAGGTGTTAGGTTGCCTTAGGTTAGGTTATAAAACGTTATAGACGCAAATAATGTTCCCACCAAGAAGTAGGGTCCGACACACATGGAATGTTGTCAAATGTTACATCCGAGGTGTTAGGTTGCCTTAGGTTATGATATATATCGTTATAGACGCATATAATGTTCCCACCGAGAAGTAGGGTCCGACTCGCCAGAAATGTTGTCAAATGTTACATCTGAGGTGTTAGGTTGCCTTAGGTTAGGTTATAAGACGTTATAGACGAATATAATGTTCCCACCGAGAAGTAGGTCCGACACGCCTGGATTGTTGTCAAATATTACATCCGAGATGTTAGGTTGCCTTAGGTTAGGATATATAACGTTATAGACGCATATAATGTTCCCACCGAGAAGTGGGGTCCGACACACGTGGAATGTTGTCCAATGTTACATCCGAGGTGTTAGGCTGCCTTAGGTTAGCTTATATGACGTTATAGACGCATATAATGTTCCCACCGAGAAGTAGGGTCCGACTCGCCAGGAATGTTGTCAAAAGTTACATCTGACGTGTTAGGTTGCCTTAGGTTAGGTTATATGACGTTATAGACGAATATAATGTTCCCACCGAGAAGTAGGTCCGACACGCCTGGATTGTTGTCAAATATTACATCCGAGATGTTAGGTTGCCTTAGGTTAGGATATATAACGTTATAGACTTATATACTGTTACCACCGAGAAGTAGGGTCCGACACACGTGGAATGTTGTCCAATGTTACATCCGAGGTGTTAGGTTGCCTTAGGTTAGGCTATATGACGTTATAGACGAATATAATGTTCCCACCGAGAAGTAGGTCCGACAAGCCTGGATTGTTGTCAAATATTACATCCGAGATGTTAGGTTGCCTTAGGTTAGGATATAAAACGTTATAGACGCATATAATGTTCCCACCGAGAAGTAGGGTCCGACACACGTGGAATGTTGTCCAATGTTACATCCGAGGTGTTAGGTTGCCTTAGGTTAGGTTATATGACGTTATAGACGCATATAATGTTCCACCGAGAAGTAGGGTCCGACTCGCCAGGAATGTTGTCAAATGTTACATCTGAGGTGTTAGGTTGCCTTAGGTTAGGTTATATGACGTTATAGACGAATATAATGTTCCCACCGAGAAGTAGGTCCGACACGCCTGGATTGTTGTCAAATATTACATCCGAGATGTTAGGTTGCCTTAGGTTAGGATATATAACGTTATAGACGCATATAATGTTCCCACCGAGAAGTAGGGTCCGACTCGCCAGAAATGTTGTCAAATGTTACATCCGAGGTGTTTGGTTGCCTTAGGTTAGAATATATTACTTTATAGACGCATATAATGTTCCCACCGAGAAGTAGGGTCCGACTCGGCAGAAATGTTGTCAAATGTTACAACCGAGGTGTTTGGTTGCCTTAGGTTAGGTCATATGACGTTATAGACGCATATAATGTTCCCACCGAGATGTAGGTCCGACACGCCTGGATTGTTGTCAAATATTACTTCCGAGATGTTAGGTTGCCTTAGGTTAGGATATATAACGTTATAGACGTATATACTGTTCCCACCGAGAAGTAGGGTCCGACACACGTGGAATGTTGTCCAATGTTACATCCGAGGTGTTATGTTGCCTTAGGTTAGGTTATATGACGTTATAGACGAATATAATGTTCCCACCGAGAAGTAGGTCCGACACGCCTGGATTGTAGTCAAATATTACATCCGAGATGTTAGGTTGCCTTAGGTTAGAATATATTACTTTATAGACGCATATAATGTTCCCACCGAGAAGTAGGGTTCGACTCGCCAGGAATGTTGTCAAATGTTACATCCGATGTGTTAGGTTGCCTTAGGTTAGGGTGTATAACGTTATAGACGAATATAATGTTTCCACCGAGAAGTAGGTCCGACACGCCTGGATTTTTGTCAAATGTTACATCCGAGGTGCTAGGTTGCCTTAGGTTAGGATATACAACGTTATAGACGCATATAATGTTCCCACCGAGAAGTAGGGTCCGACACACCTGGAATGTTGTCAAATGTTACATCCGAGGTGTTTGGTTGCCTTAGGTTAGGTTATATGACGTTATAGACGCATATAATGTTCCCACCGAGAAGTAGGTCCGACACGCCTCGATTGTTGTCATATATTACATCCGAGATGTTAGGTTGCCTTAGGTTAGGATATATGACGTTATAGACGAATATAATGTTCCCACCGAGAAGTAGGTCCGACACGCCTGGATTGTTGTCAAATATACATCCGAGATGTTAGGTTGCCTTAGGTTAGGTTATATAACGTTATAGACGCATATAATGTTCCCACCGAGAAGTAGGGTCCGACTCGCCAGAAATGTTGTCAAATGTTACATCCGAGGTGTTTGGTTGCCTTAGGTTAGTTTATATGACGTTATAGACGCATATAATGTTCCCACCGAGAAGTAGGTCCGACACGCCTGGATTGTTGTCAAATATTACATCCGAGATGTTAGGTTGCCTTAGGTTAGGATATATAACGTTATAGACGTATATACTGTTCCCACCGAGAAGTAGGGTCCGACACACGTGGAATGTTGTCCAATGTTACACCCGAGGTGTTATGTTGCCTTAGGTTAGGTTATATGACGTTATAGGCGAATATAATGTTCCCACCGAGAAGTAGGTCCGACACGCCTGGATTGTAGTCAAATATTACATCCGAGATGTTAGGTTGCCTTAGGTTAGAATATATTACTTTATAGACGCATATAATGTTCCCACCGAGAAGTAGGGTTCGACTCGCCAGGAATGTTGTCAAATGTTACATCCGATGTGTTAGGTTGCCTTAGGTTACGGTGTATAACGTTATAGACGAATATAATGTTTCCACCGAGAAGTAGGTCCGACACGCCTGGATTTTTGTCAAATGTTACATCCGAGGTGCTAGGTTGCCTTAGGTTAGGATATACAACGTTATAGACGCATATAATGTTCCCACCGAGAAGTAGGGTCCGACACACCTGGAATGTTGTCAAATGTTACATCCGAGGTGTTTGGTTGCCTTAGCTTAGGTTATATGACGTTATAGACGCATATAATGTTCCCACCGAGAAGTAGGTCCGACACGCCTGGATTGTTGTCATATATTACATCCGAGATGTTAGGTTGCCTTAGGTTAGGATATATGACGTTATAGACGAATATAATGTTCCCACCGAGAAGTAGGTCCGACACGCCTGGATTGTTGTCAAATATACATCCGAGATGTTAGGTTGCCTTAGGTTAGGTTATATAACGTTATAGACGCATATAATGTTCCCACCGAGAAGTAGGGTCCGACTCGCCAGAAATGTTGTCAAATGTTACATCCGAGGTGTTTGGTTGCCTTAGGTTAGTTTATATGACGTTATAGACGCATATAATGTTCCCACCGAGAAGTAGGTCCGACACGCCTGGATTGTTGTCAAATATTACATCCGAGATGTTAGGTTGCCTTAGGTTAGGATATATAACGTTATAGACGTATATACTGTTCCCACCGAGAAGTAGGGTCCGACACACGTGGAATGTTGTCAAATGTTACATCCGAGGTGTTATGTTGCCTTAGGTTAGGTTATATGACGTTATAGACGAATATAATGTTCCCACCGAGAAGTAGGTCCGACACGCCTGGATTGTTCTCAAATATTACATCCGAGATGTTAGGTTGCCTTAGGTTAGGATATATAACGTTATAGACGTATATACTGTTCCGACCGAGAAGTAAGGTCCGACACACGAGGAATGTTGTCAAATGTTACATCCGAGGTGTTAGGTTGCCTTAGGTTAGGATATATAACGTTATAGACACATATAATGTTCCCACCGGGAAGTAGGGCCCGACACGCTTGGAATATTGTCAAATGTTATATCCGATGTGTTAGGATGCCTTAGGTTAGGTTATATGACGTTATAGACGCATATAATGTTCCCACCGAGAAGTAGGTCCGACACGCCAGGAATATTGACAAATATTACATCCGAGTTGTTACTTTGCCTTATTTTACGATATAAGGCGTTATAGACGCATACAATGTTCCCACCGAGATGTAGGGTCCGACAGGCTTGGAATGTTGACAAATATTACATCCGTGGAGTTAGATTGCCTTAGGTTAGGATATACAACATTATAGACGCATATAATGCTCCCACCGAGAAGTAGGTCCGACACGTCAGGAATATTGACAAATATTACATCCGAGTTGTTACTTTGCCTTATTTTACGATATACAGCGTTATAGACGCATACAATGTTCCCACCGAGATGTAGGGTCCGACAGGCTTGGAATGATGACAAATATTACATCCGAGGAGTTAGGTTGCCTTAGGTTAGGATATACAACGTTATAGACTCGTATAAGGTTCCCACCGAGAAGTAGGGTCCGACACGCCAGGAATATTGTCAAATATTACATCCGAGTTATTAGGTTGCCTTAGGATAGGATATATAACGTTATAGACGCATTTCATGTTCCCACCGAGAAGTAGGGTCCGCCTCGCCAGGAATGTTGTCAAATGTCACATCCGAGGTGCTAGGTTCCCTTAGGTTAGGATATATAACGTTATAGACTTATATAATGTTCCCACCGAGAAGTACGGCCCGACACGCTTGGAGTGTTGTCAAATGTTACATCCGAGGTGTTAGGTTGCCTTAGGTTAGGTTATATGACGTTATAGAGGCATATAATGTTCCCACCGAGAAGTAGGTCCGACAAGCCTGGATTGTTGTCAAATATTACATCCGAGGTGCTAGGTTGCCTTAGGTTAGGATATACAACGTTATAGACGGATATAGTGTTCCCACCGAGAAGTAGGGTCCGACACACCTGGAATGTTGTCAAATGTTACAGCCGAGGTGTTAGGTTAACTTAGGTTGGGATATATAACGTTATAGTCGTATACAATGTTCCGACCGAGAAGTAGGTTCGGAGAAGCCAGGAATGTTGTAAAATGTTACATTCGCGATGTTAGGTTGCCTTAGGTTAGGATATATAACGTTATAGACGCATATAATGTTCCCACCGATAAGTACGGTCCGACACGCCAGGAATATTGTCAAATATTACATCCGAGTTATTAGGTTACCTTAGGTTAGGATATATAACGTAATAGACGCATATAATGTTCCCACCGAGAAGTAGGGTCCGACTCGCCAGGAATGTTGTCAAATCTTACATCCGAGTTGTTACTTTGCCTTATTTTACGATATACAGCGTTATAGACGCATACAATGTTCCCACCGAGATGTAGGGTCCGACAGGCTTGGAATGTTGACAAATATTACATCCGTGGAGTTAGATTGCCTTAGGTTAGGATATACAACATTATAGACGCATATAATGCTCCCACCGAGAAGTAGGGTCCGACTCGCTAGGAATGCTGTCAAATGTTACATCCGAGGTGCTAGGTTGCCTTAGGGTAGGATATATAACGTCATAGACGCATATAATGTTCCCACTGAGATGTAGGTTCCGACTCGCCCGGAATGTTGTCAAATGTTACATCCGAGCTGCTAGGTTGCCTTAGGTTAGGATAGACAACGTTATAGACGCATATAATGTTCCACCGAGAAGTAGGGTCCGACACACATGGAATCTTGTCAAATATTACATCCGAGGTGTTAGATTGCCTTAGGTTAGGATATATAACGTTATAGACGTATATACTGTTCCCACCGTGAAGTAGGGTCCGACACACCAGGAATATTGACAACTATTACATCCGAGTTGTTAGGTTGCCTTATTTTACGATATACAGCGTTATAGACGCATACAATGTTCCCACCGAGAAGTAGATTCCGACAGGTTTGGAATGTTGGCAAATATTACATCCGAGGAGTTAGGTTGCCTTAGGTTAGGATATACAACGTTATAGACGCATATAATGTTCCCACCGAGAAGTGGGTCCGACACACCTGGAATGTTGTCAAATGTTACATCCGAGGTGTTAGGTTGCCTTAGGTTTGGATATATAACGTTATAGACGCATACAATGTTCCCACCGAGAAGTAGGGCCCGACAGGTTTGGAATGTTGGCTAATATTACATCCGTGGTGTTAGGTTGCCTTAGGTTAGTATATACAACGTTATAGACTCATATAAGGTTGCCACCGAGAAGTAGGGTCCGACACGCCTGGATTTTTGTCAAATGTTACATCCGCGGTGTTAGGTTGAATTAGGTTAGGTTATATGACGTTATAGACGCATATAATGTTCCAACCGAGAAGTAGGTCCGACACGCCTGGATTGTTGTCAAATATTACATCCGAGGTGCTAGGTTGCCTTAGGTTAGGATATACAACGTTATAGACGCATATAATGTTCCCACCGAGATGTAGGGTCCGACACACCTGGAATGTTGTCAAATGTTACATCCGAGGTGCTTGGTTGCCTTAGGTTAGGTTATAGGACGTTATAGACGTATATAATGTTCCCACCGAGAAGTAGGTCCGACACGCCTGGATTGTTGTAAAATATTACATCCGAGGTGCTAGGTTGCATTAGGATAGGATATACAACGTTATAGACGCATATAATGTTCCCACCGAGAAGTAGGGTCCGACTCGCCAGAAATGTTGTCAAATGTTACATCCGTGGAGTTAGGTTGCCTTAGGTTAGGATATACAACGTTATAGACGCATATAATATTCCCACCGAGAAGTAGGGTCCGACTCGCCAGAAATGTTGTCAAATGTTACATCCGATGTGTTAGGTTGCCTTAGGTTAGGTTATATGACGTTATAGACGCATATAATGTTCCCACCGAGAAGTAGGTCCGCCACGCCCGGATTGTTGTCAAATATTACATCCGAGATGTTAGGTTGCCTTAGGTTAGGATATATAACGTTATAGACGTATATACTGTTCCCACCGAGAAGTACGGCCCGACACGCTTGGAATGTTGTCAAATGTTACATCCGAGGTGCTAGGTTCCCTTAGGTTAGGATATATAACGTTATAGACGAATATAATGTTCCCACCGAGAAGCTGCTCCGACACGCCTGGATTTTTGTCAAATGTTACATCCGAGGTGCTAGGTTGCCTTAGGTTAGGATATACAACGTCATAGACGCATATAATGTTCCCACCGAGAAGTAGGTCCGACACGCCTGGATTGTTGTCAAATATTACATCCGTGGTGCTAGGTTGCCTTAGGTTAGGATATATAACGTTATAGACGTATATACTGTTCCCACCGAGAAGTAGGGACCGACACACGTGGAATGTTGTCAAATGTTACATCCGAGGTGATAGGTTGCCTTAGGATGGGTTATATGACGTTATAGACGCATATAATGTTCCCACCGGGAAGTAGGACCGACACGCCTGGATTGTTGTCAAATGTTACATCTGAGGTGTTAGGTTGCCTTAGGTTAGGGTATATAACGTTATAGACGCATATAATGTTCCCACCGAGAAGTAGGGACCGACACACGTGGAATGTTGTCAAATGTTACATCCGAGGTGTTAGGTTGCCTTAGGATAGGTTATATGACGTTATAGACGCATATAATGTTCCCACCGAGAAGTACGGCCCGACACGCTTGGAGTGTTGTCAAATGTTACATCCGAGGTGTTAGGTTGCCTTAGGTTAGGTTATATGACGTTATAGGGGCATATAATGTTCCCACCGAGAAGTAGGTCCGACACGCCTGGATTGTTGTCAAATATTACATCCGAGGTGCTAGGTTGCCTTAGGTTAGGATATACAACGTTATAGACGCATATAATGTTCCCACCGAGAAGTAGGATCCGACACACCTGGAATGTTGTCAAATGTTACATCCGAGGTGTTTGGTTGCCTTAGGGTAGGTTATATTACGATATAGACGCATATAATGTTCCCACCGAGAAGTAGGTCCGACACGCCTGGATTGTTGTCAAATATTACATCCGAGATGTTTGGTTGCCTTAGGGTAGGTTATATGACGTTATAGACGAATATAATGTTCCCACCGAGAAGTAGGTCCGACACACCTGGATTGTTGTCAAATATTACATCCGAGATGTTAGGTTGCCTTAGGTTAGGATATATAACGTTATAGACTCACATAATGTTCCCACCGAGAAGTAGGGTCCGACTCGCCAGAAATGTTGTCAAATGTTACATCTGAGGTGTTAGGTTGCCTTAGATTAGGGTATATAACGTTATAGACGCATATAATGTTCCCACCGAGAAGTACGGCCCGACACGCTTGGAATGTTGTCAAATGTTACATCCGAGGTGCTAGGTTCCCTTAGGTTAGGATATATAACGTTATAGACGAATATAATGTTCCCACCGAGAAGCTGCTCCGACACGCCTGGATTTTTGTCAAATGTTACATCCGAGGTGCTAGGTTGCCTTAGGTTAGGATATACAACGTTATAGACGCATATAATGTTCCCACCGAGAAGTAGGGTCCCACTCGCCAGAAATGTTGTCAAATGTTACATCCGAGGTGTTAGGTTGCCTTAGGTTAGGTTATATGACGTTATAGACGCATATAATGTTCCAACCGAGAAGTAGGTCCGACACGACTGGATTGTTGTCAAATATTACATCCGAGATGTTAGGTTGCCTTAGGTTAGGATATATATCGTTATAGACGTATATACTGTTCCGACCGAGAAGTAGGGTCCGACACACGTGGAATGTGGTCAAATGTTACATCCGAGGTGTTAGGTTGCCTTAGGTTAGGATATATAACGTTATAGACGCATATAATGTTCCCACCGAGAAGTAGGGTCCGACACACGTGGAATGTTGTCCAATGTTACATCCGAGGTGTTAGGTTGCCTTAGGTTAGAGTATATAACGTTATAGACGAATATAATGTTCCCACCGAGAAGTAGGTCCGACACGCCTGGATTGTTGTCAAATATTACATCCGAGGTGCTAGGTTGCCTTAGGTTAGGATATACAACGTTATAGACGCATATAATGTTCCCACCGAGAAGTAGGGTCCGACACACCTGGAATGTTGTCAAATGTTACATCCGAGGTGTTTGGTTGCCTTAGGGTAGGTTATATTACGATGTAGACGCATATAATGTTCCCACCGAGAAGTAGGGTCCGACTCGCCAGAAATGTTGTCAAACGTTACATCGGAGGTGTTTGGTTGCCTTAGGTTAGGTTATATGACGTTATAGACGCATATAATGTTCCCACCGAGAAGTAGGTCCGACACGCCTGGATTGTTGTCAAATATTACATCCGAGATGTTAGGTTGCCTTAGGTTAGGATATATATCGTTATAGACGTATATACTGTTCCGACCGAGAAGTAGGGTCCGACACACGTGGAATGTGGTCAAATGTTACATCCGAGGTGTTAGGTTGCCTTAGGTTAGGATATATAACGTTATAGACGCATATAATGTTCCCACCGAGAAGTAGGGTCCGACACACGTGGAATGTTGTCCAATGTTACATCCGAGGTGTTAGGTTGCCTTAGGTTAGAGTATATAACGTTATAGACGAATATAATGTTCCCACCGAGAAGTAGGTCCGACACGCCAGGAATATTGACAAATATTACATCCGAGTTGTTACTTTGCCTTATTTTACGATATACAGCGTTATAGACGCATATAATGTTCCCACCGAGAAGTAGGGTCCGACACACCTGGAATGTTGTCAAATGTTACAGCCGCGGTGTTAGGTTAACTTAGGTTGGGATATATAACGTTATAGTCGTATACAATGTTCCGACCGAGAAGTAGGTTCCGAGAAGCCAGGACTGTTGTAAAATGTTACATTCGCGATGTTAGGTTGCCTTAGGTTAGGATATATAACGTTATAGACGGATATAATGTTCCCACCGAGAAGTAGGTCCGACACGCCTGGATTGTTGTCAAATGTTACATCCGAAGTGTTAGGTTGCCTTAGGTTAGGATATATAACGTTATAGACGCATATAATTTTCCCGCCGAGAAGTAGGGTCCGACTCGCCAGAAATGTTGTCAAATGTTACATCCGAGGAGCTAGGTTGCCTTAGGTTAGGTTATATGACGTTATAGACGCATATAATGTTCCAACCGAGAAGTAGATCCGACACGCCTGGATTTTTGTCAAATGTTACATCCGAGGTGCTAGGTTGCCTTAGGATAGGATATACAACGTTATAGACGCATGTAATGTTCCCACCGAGAAGTAGGGTCCGACACACCTGGAATGTTGTCAAATGTTACATCCGAGGTGTTTGGTTACCTTAGGGTAGGTTATATGACGATATAGACGCATATAATGTTCCCACCGAGAAGTAGGTCCGACACGCCTGGATTGTTGTCAAATATTACATCCGAGATGTTAGGTTGCCTTAGGTTAGGATATATAACGTTATAGACGTATATACTGTTCCCACCGAGAAGTAGGGTCCGACACACGTGGAATGTAGTCAAATGTTACATCCGATGTGTTAGGTTGCCTTAGGTTAGGTTATATGGCGTTACAGACGCATATAATTTTCCCACCGAGAAGTAGGTCCGACACGCCTGGATTGTTGTCAAATGTTACATCCGAGGTGTTAGCTTGCCTTAGGTTAGGATATATAACGTTATAGACGCATATAATGTTCCCACCGAGAAGTAGGACCGACACGCCTGGATTGTTGTCAAATGTTACATCTGAGGTGTTAGGTTGCCTTAGGTTAGGGTATATAACGTTATAGACGCATATAATGTTCCCACCGAGAAGTAGGGACCGACACACGTGGAATGTTGTCAAATGTTACATCCGAGGTGTTAGGTTGCCTTAGGATAGGTTATATGACGTTATAGACGCATATAATGTTCCCACCGAGAAGTACGGCCCGACACGCTTGGAGTGTTGTCAAATGTTACATCCGAGGTGTTAGGTTGCCTTAGGTTAGGTTATATGACGTTATAGGGGCATATAATGTTCCCACCGAGAAGTAGGTCCGACACGCCTGGATTGTTGTCAAATATTACATCCGAGGTGCTAGGTTGCCTTAGGTTAGGATATACAACGTTATAGACGCATATAATGTTCCCACCGAGAAGTAGGGTCCGACACACCTGGAATGTTGTCAAATGTTACATCCGAGGTGTTTGGTTGTCTTAGGGTAGGTTATATTACGATATAGACGCATATAATGTTCCCACCGAGAAGTAGGGTCCGACTCGCCAGAAATGTTGTCAAACGTTACATCGGAGGTGTTTGGTTGCCTTAGGTTAGGTTATATGACGTTATAGACGCATATAATGTTCCCACCGAGAAGTAGGTCCGACACGCCTGGATTGTTGTCAAATATTACATCCGAGATGTTAGGTTGCCTTAGGTTAGGATATATAACGTTATAGACGCATATAATGTTCCCACCGAGGAGTAGGGTCCGACACACGTGGAATGTTGTCCAATGTTACATCCGAGGTGTTAGGTTGCCTTAGGTTAGAGTATATAACGTTATAGACGAATATAATGTTCCCACCGAGAAGTAGGTCCGACACGCCAGGAATATTGACAAATATTACATCCGAGTTGTTACTTTGCCTTATTTTACGATATACAGCGTTATAGACGCATATAATGTTCCCACCGAGAAGTAGGGTCCGACACACCTGGAATGTTGTCAAATGTTACAGCCGCGGTGTTAGGTTAACTTAGGTTGGGATATATAACGTTATAGTCGTATACAATGTTCCGACCGAGAAGTAGGTTCCGAGAAGCCAGGACTGTTGTAAAATGTTACATTCGCGATGTTAGGTTGCCTTAGGTTAGGATATATAACGTTATAGACGGATATAATGTTCCCACCGAGAAGTAGGTCCGACACGCCTGGATTGTTGTCAAATGTTACATCCGAAGTGTTAGGTTGCCTTAGGTTAGGATATATAACGTTATAGACGCATATAATGTTCCCACCGAGAAGTAGGGTCCGACTCGCCAGAAATGTTGTCAAATGTTACATCCGAGGAGTTAGGTTGCCTTAGGTTAGGTTATATGACGTTATAGACGCATATAATGTTCCAACCGAGAAGTAGATCCGACACGCCTGGATTTTTGTCAAATGTTACATCCGAGGTGCTACGTTGCCTTAGGATAGGATATACAACGTTATAGACGCATGTAATGTTCCCACCGAGAAGTAGGGTCCGACACACCTGGAATGTTGTCAAATGTTACATCCGAGGTGTTTGGTTACCTTAGGGTAGGTTATATGACGATATAGACGCATATAATGTTCCCACCGAGAAGTAGGTCCGACACGCCTGGATTGTTGTCAAATATTACATCCGAGATGTTAGGTTGCCTTAGGTTAGGATATATAACGTTATAGACGTATATACTGTTCCCACCGAGAAGTAGGGTCCGACACACGTGGAATGTTGTCAAATGTTACATCCGATGTGTTAGGTTGCCTTAGGTTAGGTTATATGACGTTATAGACGCATATAATTTTCCCACCGAGAAGTAGGTCCGACACGCCTGGATTGTTGTCAAATGTTACATCCGAGGTGTTAGGTTGCCTTAGGTTAGGATATATAACGTTATAGACGCATATAATGTTCCCACCGAGAAGTAGGGTCCGACTCGCTAGAAATGTTGTCAAATGTTACATCCGATGTGTTGGGTTGCCTTAGGTTAGGATATATAACGTTATAGACGTATATACTGTTCCGACCGAGAAGTAGGGTCCGACACACGTGGAATGTGGTCAAATGTTACATCCGAGGAGTTAGGTTGCCTTAGGTTAGGATATATAACGTTATAGACGCATATAATGTTCCCACCGAGAAGTAGGGTCCGACACACGTGGAATGTTGTCCAATGTTACATCCGAGGTGTTAGGTTGCCTTAGGTTAGAGTATATAACGTTATAGACGAATATAATGTTCCCATCGAGAAGTAGGTCCGACACGCCAGGAATATTGACAAATATTACATCCGAGTTGTTACTTTGCCTTATTTTACGATATACAGCGTTATAGACGCATACAATGTTCCCACCGAGATGTAGGGTCCGACAGGTTTGGAATGTTGGCAAATATTACATCCGAGGAGTTAGGTTGCCTCAGGTTAGGATATACAACGTTATAGACGCATATAATGTTCCCACCGAGAAGTAGGGTCTGACAAACCTGGAATGTTGTCAAATGTTACAGCAGCGGTGTTAGGTTAACTTAGGTTGGGATATATAACGTTATAGTCGTATACAATGTTCCGACCGAGAAGTAGGTTCCGAGAAGCCAGGAATGTTGTAAAATGTTACATTCGCGATGTTAGGTTGCCTTAGGTTAGGATATATAACGTTATAGACGCATATAATGTTCCCACCGAGAAGTAGGGCCCGACACGCTTGGAATGTTGTCAAATATTACATCCGAGGTGTTAGGTTGCCTTAGGTTAGGTTATAATACGTTATAGACGCATATAATGTTCCCACCGAGAAGTAGGTCCGACACGCCTGCATTGTTGTCAAATGTTACATCCGAAGTGTTAGGTTGCCTTAGGTTAGGATATATAACGTTATAGACGCATATAATGTTCCCACCGAGAAGTAGGGTCCGACTCGCCAGAAATGTTGTCAAATGTTACATCCGAGGTGTTAGGTTGCCTTAGGTTAGGTTATATGACGTTATAGACGTATATACTGTTCCCACCGAGAAATAGGGTCCGACACACGTGGAATGTTGTCAAATGTTACATCCGAGGTGTTAGGTTGCCTTAGGATAGGTTATATGACGTTATAGACGCATATAATGTTCCCACCGAGAAGTAGGGTCCGACACACGTGGAATGTTGTCCAATGTTACATCCGAGGTGTTAGGTTGCCTTAGGATGGGTTATATGACGTTATAGACGCATATAATGTTCCCACCGAGAAGTAGGACCGACACGCCTGGATTGTTGTCAAATGTTACATCTGAGGTGTTAGGTTGCCTTAGGTTAGGGTATATAACGTTATAGACGCATATAATGTTCCCACCGAGAAGTAGGGACCGACACACGTGGAATGTTGTCAAATGTTACATCCGAGGTGTTAGGTTGCCTTAGGATAGGTTATATGACGTTATAGACGCATATAATGTTCCCACCGAGAAGTACGGCCCGACACGCTTGGAGTGTTGTCAAATGTTACATCCGAGGTGTTAGGTTGCCTTAGGTTAGGTTATATGACGTTATAGGGGCATATAATGTTCCCACCGAGAAGTAGGTCCGACACGCCTGGATTGTTGTCAAATATTACATCCGAGGTGCTAGGTTGCCTTAGGTTAGGATATACAACGTTATAGACGCATATAATGTTCCCACCGAGAAGTAGGATCCGACACACCTGGAATGTGGTCAAATGTTACATCCGAGGTGTTTGGTTGCCTTAGGGTAGGTTATATTACGATATAGACGCATATAATGTTCCCACCGAGAAGTAGGGTCCGACTCGCCAGAAATGTTGTCAAACGTTACATCGGAGGTGTTTGGTTGCCTTAGGTTAGGTTATATGACGTTATAGATGCATATAATGTTCCCACCGAGAAGTAGGTCCGACACGCCTGGATTGTTGTCAAATATTACATCCGAGATGTTAGGTTGCCTTAGGTTAGGATATATAACGTTATAGACGTATATACTGTTCCGACCGAGAAGTAGGGTCCGACACACGTGGAATGTTGTCCAATGTTACATCCGAGGTGTTAGGTTGCCTTAGGTTAGAGTATATAACGTTATAGACGAATATAATGTTCCCATCGAGAAGTGGGTCCGACACGCCAGGAATATTGACAAATATTACATCCGAGTTGTTACTTTGCCTTACTTTACGATATACAGCGTTATAGACGCATACAATGTTCCCACCGAGATTTAGGGTCCGACAGGTTTGGAATGTTGGCAAATATTACATCCGAGGAGTTAGGTTGCCTCAGGTTAGGATATACAACGTTATAGACGCATATAGTGTTCCCACCGAGAAGTAGGGTCCGACAAACCTGGAATGTAGTCAAATGTTACAGCCGCGGTGTTAGGTTAACTTAGGTTGGGATATATAACGTTATAGTCGTATACAATGTTCCGACCGAGAAGTAGGTTCCGAGAAGCCAGGAATGTTGTAAAATGTTACATTCGCGTTGTTAGGTTGCCTTAGGTTAGGATATATAACGTTATAGACGCATATAATGTTCCCACCGAGAAGTAGGGCCCGACACGCTTGGAATGTTGTCAAATATTACATCCGAGGTGTTAGGTTGCCTTAGGTTAGGTTATATGACGTTATAGACGCATATAATGTTCCCACCGAGAAGTAGGGTCCGACTCTCCAGGAATGTTGTCAAATGTTACATCTGAGGTGTTAGGTTGCCTTAGGTTAGGGTATATAACGTTATAGACGCATATAATGTTCCCACCGAGAAGTAGGGCCCGACACGCTTGGAATGTTTCAAATATTACATCCGAGGTGTTAGGTTGCCTTAGGTTAGGTTATATGACGTTATAGACGCATATAATTTTCCCACCGAGAAGTAGGTCCGACACGCCTGGATTGTTGTCAAATGTTACATCCGAGGTGTTAGGTTGCCTTAGGTTAGGATATATAACGTTATAGACGCATATAATGTTCCCACCGAGAAGTAGGGTCCGACTCGCTAGAAATGTTGTCAAATGTTACATCCGATGTGTTGGGTTGCCTTAGGTTAGGATATATAACGTTATAGACGTATATACTGTTCCGACCGAGAAGTAGGGTCCGACACACGTGGAATGTGGTCAAATGTTACATCCGAGGAGTTAGGTTGCCTTAGGTTAGGATATATAACGTTATAGACGCATATAATGTTCCCACCGAGAAGTAGGGTCCGACACACGTGGAATGTTGTCCAATGTTACATCCGAGGTGTTAGGTTGCCTTAGGTTAGAGTATATAACGTTATAGACGAATATAATGTTCCCATCGAGAAGTAGGTCCGACACGCCAGGAATATTGACAAATATTACATCCGAGTTGTTACTTTGCCTTATTTTACGATATACAGCGTTATAGACGCATACAATGTTCCCACCGAGATGTAGGGTCCGACAGGTTTGGAATGTTGGCAAATATTACATCCGAGGAGTTAGGTTGCCTCAGGTTAGGATATACAACGTTATAGACGCATATAATGTTCCCACCGAGAAGTAGGGTCCGACAAACCTGGAATGTTGTCAAATGTTACAGCAGCGGTGTTAGGTTAACTTAGGTTGGGATATATAACGTTATAGTCGTATACAATGTTCCGACCGAGAAGTAGGTTCCGAGAAGCCAGGAATGTTGTAAAATGTTACATTCGCGATGTTAGGTTGCCTTAGGTTAGGATATATAACGTTATAGACGCATATAATGTTCCCACCGAGAAGTAGGGCCCGACACGCTTGGAATGTTGTCAAATATTACATCCGAGGTGTTAGGTTGCCTTAGGTTAGGTTATAATACGTTATAGACGCATATAATGTTCCCACCGAGAAGTAGGTCCGACACGCCTGCATTGTTGTCAAATGTTACATCCGAAGTGTTAGGTTGCCTTAGGTTAGGATATATAACGTTATAGACGCATATAATGTTCCCACCGAGAAGTAGGGTCCGACTCGCCAGAAATGTTGTCAAATGTTACATCCGAGGTGTTAGGTTGCCTTAGGTTAGGTTATATGACGTTATAGACGTATATACTGTTCCCACCGAGAAATAGGGTCCGACACACGTGGAATGTTGTCAAATGTTACATCCGAGGTGTTAGGTTGCCTTAGGATAGGTTATATGACGTTATAGACGCATATAATGTTCCCACCGAGAAGTAGGGTCCGACACACGTGGAATGTTGTCCAATGTTACATCCGAGGTGTTAGGTTGCCTTAGGATGGGTTATATGACGTTATAGACGCATATAATGTTCCCACCGAGAAGTAGGACCGACACGCCTGGATTGTTGTCAAATGTTACATCTGAGGTGTTAGGTTGCCTTAGGTTAGGGTATATAACGTTATAGACGCATATAATGTTCCCACCGAGAAGTAGGGACCGACACACGTGGAATGTTGTCAAATGTTACATCCGAGGTGTTAGGTTGCCTTAGGATAGGTTATATGACGTTATAGACGCATATAATGTTCCCACCGAGAAGTACGGCCCGACACGCTTGGAGTGTTGTCAAATGTTACATCCGAGGTGTTAGGTTGCCTTAGGTTAGGTTATATGACGTTATAGGGGCATATAATGTTCCCACCGAGAAGTAGGTCCGACACGCCTGGATTGTTGTCAAATATTACATCCGAGGTGCTAGGTTGCCTTAGGTTAGGATATACAACGTTATAGACGCATATAATGTTCCCACCGAGAAGTAGGATCCGACACACCTGGAATGTGGTCAAATGTTACATCCGAGGTGTTTGGTTGCCTTAGGGTAGGTTATATTACGATATAGACGCATATAATGTTCCCACCGAGAAGTAGGGTCCGACTCGCCAGAAATGTTGTCAAACGTTACATCGGAGGTGTTTGGTTGCCTTAGGTTAGGTTATATGACGTTATAGATGCATATAATGTTCCCACCGAGAAGTAGGTCCGACACGCCTGGATTGTTGTCAAATATTACATCCGAGATGTTAGGTTGCCTTAGGTTAGGATATATAACGTTATAGACGTATATACTGTTCCGACCGAGAAGTAGGGTCCGACACACGTGGAATGTTGTCCAATGTTACATCCGAGGTGTTAGGTTGCCTTAGGTTAGAGTATATAACGTTATAGACGAATATAATGTTCCCATCGAGAAGTGGGTCCGACACGCCAGGAATATTGACAAATATTACATCCGAGTTGTTACTTTGCCTTACTTTACGATATACAGCGTTATAGACGCATACAATGTTCCCACCGAGATTTAGGGTCCGACAGGTTTGGAATGTTGGCAAATATTACATCCGAGGAGTTAGGTTGCCTCAGGTTAGGATATACAACGTTATAGACGCATATAGTGTTCCCACCGAGAAGTAGGGTCCGACAAACCTGGAATGTAGTCAAATGTTACAGCCGCGGTGTTAGGTTAACTTAGGTTGGGATATATAACGTTATAGTCGTATACAATGTTCCGACCGAGAAGTAGGTTCCGAGAAGCCAGGAATGTTGTAAAATGTTACATTCGCGTTGTTAGGTTGCCTTAGGTTAGGATATATAACGTTATAGACGCATATAATGTTCCCACCGAGAAGTAGGGCCCGACACGCTTGGAATGTTGTCAAATATTACATCCGAGGTGTTAGGTTGCCTTAGGTTAGGTTATATGACGTTATAGACGCATATAATGTTCCCACCGAGAAGTAGGGTCCGACTCTCCAGGAATGTTGTCAAATGTTACATCTGAGGTGTTAGGTTGCCTTAGGTTAGGGTATATAACGTTATAGACGCATATAATGTTCCCACCGAGAAGTAGGGCCCGACACGCTTGGAATGTTTCAAATATTACATCCGAGGTGTTAGGTTGCCTTAGGTTAGGTTATATGACGTTATAGACGTATATACTGTTCCCACCGAGAAGTAGGGTCCGACACACGTGGAATGTTGTCAAATGTTACATCTGAGGTGTTTGGTTGCCTTAGGTTAGGTTATATTACGTTATAGACGCATATAATGTTCCCACCGAGAAGTAGGTCCGACACGCCTGCATTGTTGTCAAATATTACATCCGAGATGTTAGGTTGCCTTAGGTTAGGATATATAACGTTATAGACTCACATAATGTTCCCACCGAGAAGTAGGGTCCGACTCGCCAGAAATGTTGTCAAATGTTACATCGGAGGTGTTTGGTTGCCTTAGGTTAGGTTATATGACGTTATAGACGCATATAATGTTCCCCCCGAGAAGTAGGGTCCGACTCGCCAGAAATGTTGTCAAATGTTACATCCGATGTGTTAGGTTGCCTTAGGTTAGGTTATATGACGTTATAGACGCATATAATGTTCCCACCGTGAAGTAGGTCCGACACGCCTGGATTGTTGTCAAATGTTACATCCGAGGTGTTAGGTTGCCATGGGATAGGTTATATAACGTTATAGACGCATATAATGTTCCCACCGAGAACTAGGGTCCGACTCGCCAGAAATGATGTCAAATGTTACATCTGAGGTGTTAGGTTGCCTTAGATTAGGGTATATAACGTTAAAGACGCATATAATGTTCCCACCGAGAAGTACGGCCCGACACGCTTGGAATGTTGTCAAATGTTACATCCGAGGTGCTAGGTTCCCTTAGGTTAGGATATATAACGTTATAGACGCACATAATGTTCCCACCGAGAAGTAGGGTCCGACACACGTGGAATGTTGTCCAATGTTACATCCGAGGTGTTAGGTTGCCTTAGGTTAGAGTATATAACGTTATAGACGAATATAATGTTCCCATCGAGAAGTGGGTCCGACACGCCAGGAATATTGACAAATATTACATCCGAGTTGTTACTTTGCCTTACTTTACGATATAGAGCGTTATAGACGCATACAATGTTCCCACCGAGATGTAGGGTCCGACAGGTTTGGAATGTTGGCAAATATTACATCCGAGGAGTTAGGTTGCCTCAGGTTAGGATATACAACGTTATAGACGCATATAATGTTCCCACCGAGAAGTAGGGTCCGACAAACCTGGAATGTAGTCAAATGTTACAGCCGCGGCGTTAGGTTAACTTAGGTTGGGATATATAACGTTATAGTCGTATACAATGTTCCGACCGAGAAGTAGGTTCCGAGAAGCCAGGAATGTTGTAAAATGTTACATTCGCGATGTTAGGTTGCCTTAGGTTAGGATATATAACGTTATAGACGCATATAATGTTCCCACCGAGAAGTAGGGCCCGACACGCTTGGAATGTTGTCAAATATTACATCCGAGGTGTTAGGTTGCCTTAGGTTAGGTTATATGACGTTATAGACGCATATAATGTTCCCACCGAGAAGTAGGGTCCGACTCTCCAGGAATGTTGTCAAATGTTACATCTGAGGTGTTAGGTTGCCTTAGGTTAGGGTATATAACGTTATAGACGCATATAATGTTCCCACCGAGAAGTAGGGCCCGACACGCTTGGAATGTTTCAAATATTACATCCGAGGTGTTAGGTTGCCTTAGGTTAGGTTATATGACGTTATAGACGTATATACTGTTCCCACCGAGAAGTAGGGTCAGACACACGTGGAATGTTGTCAAATGTTACATCCGAGGTGTTAGGTTGCCTTAGGATAGGTTATATGACGTTATAGACGCACATAATGTTCCCACCGAGAAGTAGAGTCCGACACACCTGGAATGTTGTCAAATGTTACATCTGAGGTGTTTGGTTGCCTTAGGTTAGGTTATATTACGTTATAGACGCATATAATGTTCCCACCGAGAAGTAGGTCCGACACGCCTGCATTGTTGTCAAATATTACATCCGAGATGTTAGGTTGCCTTAGGTTAGGATATATAACGTTATAGACTCACATAATGTTCCCACCGAGAAGTAGGGTCCGACTCGCCAGAAATGTTGTCAAATGTTACATCGGAGGTGTTTGGTTGCCTTAGGTTAGGTTATATGACGTTATAGACGCATATAATGTTCCCCCCGAGAAGTAGGGTCCGACTCGCCAGAAATGTTGTCAAATGTTACATCCGATGTGTTAGGTTGCCTTAGGTTAGGTTATATGACGTTATAGACGCATATAATGTTCCCACTGTGAAGTAGGTCCGACACGCCTGGATTGTTGTCAAATGTTACATCCGAGATGTTAGGTTGCCATAGGATAGGTTATATAACGTTATAGACGCATATAATGTTCCCACCGAGATGTAGGGTCCGACTCGCCAGGAATGTTGTCAAATGTTACATCTGAGGTGTTAGGTTGCCTTAGATTAGGGTATATAACGTTAAAGACGCATATAATGTTCCCACCGAGAAGTACGGCCCGACACGCTTGGAATGTTGTCAAATGTTACATCCGAGGTGCTAGGTTCCCTTAGGTTAGGATATATAACGTTATAGACGAATATAATGTTCCCACCGAGAAGCTGCTCCGACACGCCTGGATTTTTGTCAAATGTTACATCCGAGGTGCTAGGTTGCCTTAGGTTAGGATATATAACGTTATAGACGTATATACTGTTCCCACCGAGAAGTAGGGTCCGACACACGTGGAATGTTGTCAAATGTTACATCCGAGGTGCTAGGTTGCCTTAGGTTAGGATATATAACGTTATAGACGTATATACTGTTCCCACCGAGAAGTAGGGTCCGACACACGTGGAATGTTGTCAAATGTTACATCCGAGGTGTTAGGTTGCCTTAGGATGGGTTATATGACGTTATAGACGCATATAATGTTCCCACCGAGAAGTAGGACCGACACGCCTGGATTGTTGTCAAATGTTACATCTAAGGTGTTAGGTTGCCTTAGGTTAGGGTATATAACGTTATAGACGCATATAATGTTCCCACCGAGAAGTAGGGCCCGACACGCTTGGAATGTTGTCAAATGTTACATCCGAGGTGTTAGGTTGCCATAGGATAGGTTATATAACGTTATAGACGCATATAATGTTCCCACCGAGATGTAGGGTCCGACTCGCCAGGAATGTTGTCAAATGTTACATCTGAGGTGTTAGGTTGCCTTAGATTAGGGTATATAACGTTATAGACGCATTTAATGTTCCCACCGAGAAGTACGCCCCGACACGCTTGGAATGTTGTCAAATGTTACATCCGAGGTGCTAGGTTCCCTTAGGTTAGGATATATAACGTTATAGACGAATATAATGTTCCCACCGAGAAGCTGCTCCGACACGCCTGGATTTTTGTCAAATGTTACATCCGAGGTGCTAGGTTGCCTTAGGTTAGGATATACAACGTTATAGACGCATATAATGTTCCCACCGAGAAGTAGGGTCCCACTCGCCAGAAATGTTGTCAAATGTTACATCCGAGGTGTTAGGTTGCCTTAGGTTAGGTTATATGACGTTATAGACGCATATAATGTTCCAACCGAGAAGTAGGTCCGACACGACTGGATTGTTGTCAAATATTACATCCGAGATGTTAGGTTGCCTTAGGTTAGGATATATAACGTTATAGACGTATATACTGTTCCCACCGAGAAGTAGGGTCCGACACACGTGGGATGTTGTCAAATGTTACATCCGAGGTGTTAGGTTGCCTTAGGTTAGGTTATATGACGTTATAGACGCATATAATGTTCCCACCGAGAAGTAGGTCCGACACGCCTGGATTGTTGTCAAATATTACATCCGAGGTGCTAGGTTGCCTTAGGTTAGGATATACAACGTTATAGACGCATATAATGTTCCCACCGGGAAGTAGGGTCCGACACACCTGGAATGTTGTCAAATGTTACATCCGAGGTGTTTGGTTGCCTTAGGGTAGGTTATATTACGATATAGACGCATATAATGTTCCCACCGAGAAGTAGGGTCCGACTCGCCAGAAATGTTGTCAAACGTTACATCGGAGGTGTTTGGTTGCCTTAGGATAGGTTATATGACGTTATAGACGCATATAATGTTCCCACCGAGAAGTAGGTCCGACACGCCTGGATTGTTGTCAAATATTACATCCGAGATGTTAGGTTGCCTTAGGTTAGGATATATAACGTTATAGACGTATATACTGTTCCGACCGAGAAGTAGGGTCCGACACACGTGGAATGTGGTCAAATGTTACATCCGAGGTGTTAGGTTGCCTTAGGTTAGGATATATAACGTTATAGACGCATATAATGTTCCCACCGAGAAGTAGGGTCCGACACACGTGGAATGTTGTCCAATGTTACATCCGAGGTGTTAGGTTGCCTTAGGTTAGAGTATATAACGTTATAGACGAATATAATGTTCCCACCGAGAAGTAGGTCCGACACGCCAGGAATATTGACAAATATTACATCCGAGTTGTTACTTTGCCTTATTTTACGATATACAGCGTTATAGACGCATATAATGTTCCCACCGAGAAGTAGGGTCCGACACACCTGGAATGTTGTCAAATGTTACATCCGAGGTGTTTGGTTACCTTAGGGTAGGTTATATGACGATATAGACGCATATAATGTTCCCACCGAGAAGTAGGTCCGACACGCCTGGATTGTTGTCAAATATTACATCCGAGATGTTAGGTTGCCTTAGGTTAGGATATATAACGTTATAGACGTATATACTGTTCCGACCGAGAAGTAGGGTCCGACACACGTGGAATGTGGTCAAATGTTACATCCGAGGAGTTAGGTTGCCTTAGGTTAGGATATATAACGTTATAGACGCATATAATGTTCCCACCGAGAAGTAGGGTCCGACACACGTGGAATGTTGTCCAATGTTACATCCGAGGTGTTAGGTTGCCTTAGGTTAGAGTATATAACGTTATAGACGAATATAATGTTCCCATCGAGAAGTAGGTCCGACACGCCAGGAATATTGACAAATATTACATCCGAGTTGTTACTTTGCCTTATTTTACGATATACAGCGTTATAGACGCATACAATGTTCCCACCGAGATGTAGAGTCCGACAGGTTTGGAATGTTGGCAAATATTACATCCGAGGAGTTAGGTTGCCTCAGGTTAGGATATACAACGTTATAGACGCATATAATGTTCCCACCGAGAAGTAGGGTCCGACAAACCTGGAATGTTGTCAAATGTTACAGCAGCGGTGTTAGGTTGCCTTAGGTTAGGATATACAACGTTATAGACGCATATAATGTTCCCACCGAGAAGTAGGGTCCCACTCGCCAGAAATGTTGTCAAATGTTACATCCGAGGTGTTAGGTTGCCTTAGGTTAGGTTATATGACGTTATAGACGCATATAATGTTCCATCCGAGAAGTAGGTCCGACACGACTGGATTGTTGTCAAATATTACATCCGAGATGTTAGGTTGCCTTAGGTTAGGATATATAACGTTATAGACGCATATAATGTTCCCACCGAGAAGTAGGTCCGACACGCCTGGATTGTTGTCAAATGTTACATCCGAAGTGTTAGGTTGCCTTAGGTTAGGATATATAACGTTATAGACGCATATAATGTTCCCACCGAGAAGTAGGGTCCGACTCGCCAGAAATGTTGTCAAATGTTACATCCGAGGTGTTAGGTTGCCTTAGGTTAGGTTATATGACGTTATAGACGTATATACTGTTCCCACCGAGAAATAGGGTCCGACACACGTGGAATGTTGTCAAATGTTACATCCGAGGTGTTAGGTTGCCTTAGGATAGGTTATATGACGTTATAGACGCATATAATGTTCCCACCGAGAAGTACGGCCCGACACGCTTGGAGTGTTGTCAAATGTTACATCCGAGGTGTTAGGTTGCCTTAGGTTAGGTTATATGACGTTATAGGGGCATATAATGTTCCCACCGAGAAGTAGGTCCGACACGCCTGGATTGTTGTCAAATATTACATCCGAGGTGCTAGGTTGCCTTAGGTTAGGATATACAACGTCATAGACGCATATAATGTTCCCACCGAGAAGTAGGGTCCGACACACCTGGAATGTTGTCAAATGTTACATCCGAGGTGTTTGGTTGCCTTAGGGTAGGTTATATGACGATATAGACGCATATAATGTTCCCACCGGGAAGTAGGTCCGACACGCCTGGATTGTTGTCAAATATTACATCCGAGATGTTAGGTTGCCTTAGGTTAGGATATATAACGTTATAGACGTATATACTGTTCCCACCGAGAAGTAGGGTCCGACACACGTGGAATGTTGTCAAATGTTACATCCGAGGTGTTAGGTTGCCTTAGGATAGGTTATATGACGTTATAGACGCATATAATGTTCCCACCGAGAAGTAGGACCGACACGCCTGGATTGTTGTCAAATGTTACATCCGAGGTGTTCGGTTGCCTTAGGTTAGGATATATAACGTTATAGACGCATATAATGTTCCCACCGAGAAGTAGGGTCCGACGTGCCAGAAATGTTGTCAAATGTTACATCCGATGTGTTAGGTTGCCTTAGGTTAGGTTATATGACGTTATAGACGCATATAATTTTCCCACCGAGAAGTAGGTCCGACATGCCTGGATTGTTGTCAAATGTTACATCCGAGGTGTTAGGTTGCCTTAGGTTAGGATATATAACGTTATAGACGCATATAATGTTCCCACCGAGAACTAGGGTCCGACTCGCCAGAAATGATGTCAAATGTTACATCCGATGTGTTGGGTTGCCTTAGGTTAGGATATATAACGTTATAGACGTATATACTGTTCCGACCGAGAAGTAGGGTCCGACACACGTGGAATGTGGTCAAATGTTACATCCGAGGAGTTAGGTTGCCTTAGGTTAGGATATATAACGTTATAGACGCATATAATGTTCCCACTGTGAAGTAGGTCCGACACGCCTGGATTGTTGTCAAATGTTACATCCGAGATGTTTGGTTGCCTTAGGGTAGGTTATATTACGATATAGACGCATATAATGTTCCCACCGAGAAGTAGGGTCCGACTCGCCAGAAATGTTGTCAAACGTTACATCGGAGGTGTTTGGTTGCCTTAGGATAGGTTATATGACGTTATAGACGCATATAATGTTCCCACCGAGAAGTAGGTCCGACACGCCTGGATTGTTGTCAAATATTACATCCGAGATGTTAGGTTGCCTTAGGTTAGGATATATAACGTTATAGACGTATATACTGTTCCGACCGAGAAGTAGGGTCCGACACACGTGGAATGTGGTCAAATGTTACATCCGAGGTGTTAGGTTGCCTTAGGTTAGGATATATAACGTTATAGACGCATATAATGTTCCCACCGAGAAGTAGGGTCCGACACACGTGGAATGTTGTCCAATGTTACATCCGAGGTGTTAGGTTGCCTTAGGTTAGAGTATATAACGTTATAGACGAATATAATGTTCCCACCGAGAAGTAGGTCCGACACGCCAGGAATATTGACAAATATTACATCCGAGTTGTTACTTTGCCTTATTTTACGATATACAGCGTTATAGACGCATATAATGTTCCCACCGAGAAGTAGGGTCCGACACACCTGGAATGTTGTCAAATGTTACATCCGAGGTGTTTGGTTACCTTAGGGTAGGTTATATGACGATATAGACGCATATAATGTTCCCACCGAGAAGTAGGTCCGACACGCCTGGATTGTTGTCAAATATTACATCCGAGATGTTAGGTTGCCTTAGGTTAGGATATATAACGTTATAGACGTATATACTGTTCCGACCGAGAAGTAGGGTCCGACACACGTGGAATGTGGTCAAATGTTACATCCGAGGAGTTAGGTTGCCTTAGGTTAGGATATATAACGTTATAGACGCATATAATGTTCCCACCGAGAAGTAGGGTCCGACACACGTGGAATGTTGTCCAATGTTACATCCGAGGTGTTAGGTTGCCTTAGGTTAGAGTATATAACGTTATAGACGAATATAATGTTCCCATCGAGAAGTAGGTCCGACACGCCAGGAATATTGACAAATATTACATCCGAGTTGTTACTTTGCCTTATTTTACGATATACAGCGTTATAGACGCATACAATGTTCCCACCGAGATGTAGGGTCCGACAGGTTTGGAATGTTGGCAAATATTACATCCGAGGAGTTAGGTTGCCTCAGGTTAGGATATACAACGTTATAGACGCATATAATGTTCCCACCGAGAAGTAGGGTCCGACAAACCTGGAATGTTGTCAAATGTTACAGCAGCGGTGTTAGGTTGCCTTAGGTTAGGATATACAACGTTATAGACGCATATAATGTTCCCACCGAGAAGTAGGGTCCCACTCGCCAGAAATGTTGTCAAATGTTACATCCGAGGTGTTAGGTTGCCTTAGGTTAGGTTATATGACGTTATAGACGCATATAATGTTCCATCCGAGAAGTAGGTCCGACACGACTGGATTGTTGTCAAATATTACATCCGAGATGTTAGGTTGCCTTAGGTTAGGATATATAACGTTATAGACGCATATAATGTTCCCACCGAGAAGTAGGTCCGACACGCCTGGATTGTTGTCAAATGTTACATCCGAAGTGTTAGGTTGCCTTAGGTTAGGATATATAACGTTATAGACGCATATAATGTTCCCACCGAGAAGTAGGGTCCGACTCGCCAGAAATGTTGTCAAATGTTACATCCGAGGTGTTAGGTTGCCTTAGGTTAGGTTATATGACGTTATAGACGTATATACTGTTCCCACCGAGAAATAGGGTCCGACACACGTGGAATGTTGTCAAATGTTACATCCGAGGTGTTAGGTTGCCTTAGGATAGGTTATATGACGTTATAGACGCATATAATGTTCCCACCGAGAAGTACGGCCCGACACGCTTGGAGTGTTGTCAAATGTTACATCCGAGGTGTTAGGTTGCCTTAGGTTAGGTTATATGACGTTATAGGGGCATATAATGTTCCCACCGAGAAGTAGGTCCGACACGCCTGGATTGTTGTCAAATATTACATCCGAGGTGCTAGGTTGCCTTAGGTTAGGATATACAACGTTATAGACGCATATAATGTTCCCACCGAGAAGTAGGGTCCGACACACCTGGAATGTTGTCAAATGTTACATCCGAGGTGTTTGGTTGCCTTAGGGTAGGTTATATGACGATATAGACGCATATAATGTTCCCACCGGGAAGTAGGTCCGACACGCCTGGATTGTTGTCAAATATTACATCCGAGATGTTAGGTTGCCTTAGGTTAGGATATATAACGTTATAGACGTATATACTGTTCCCACCGAGAAGTAGGGTCCGACACACGTGGAATGTTGTCAAATGTTACATCCGAGGTGTTAGGTTGCCTTAGGATAGGTTATATGACGTTATAGACGCATATAATGTTCCCACCGAGAAGTAGGACCGACACGCCTGGATTGTTGTCAAATGTTACATCCGAGGTGTTCGGTTGCCTTAGGTTAGGATATATAACGTTATAGACGCATATAATGTTCCCACCGAGAAGTAGGGTCCGACGTGCCAGAAATGTTGTCAAATGTTACATCCGATGTGTTAGGTTGCCTTAGGTTAGGTTATATGACGTTATAGACGCATATAATTTTCCCACCGAGAAGTAGGTCCGACATGCATGGATTGTTGTCAAATGTTACATCCGAGGTGTTAGGTTGCCTTAGGTTAGGATATATAACGTTATAGACGCATATAATGTTCCCACCGAGAACTAGGGTCCGACTCGCCAGAAATGATGTCAAATGTTACATCCGATGTGTTGGGTTGCCTTAGGTTAGGATATATAACGTTATAGACGTATATACTGTTCCGACCGAGAAGTAGGGTCCGACACACGTGGAATGTGGTCAAATGTTACATCCGAGGAGTTAGGTTGCCTTAGGTTAGGATATATAACGTTATAGACGCACATAATGTTCCCACCGAGAAGTAGGGTCCGACACACGTGGAATGTTGTCCAATGTTACATCCGAGGTGTTAGGTTGCCTTAGGTTAGAGTATATAACGTTATAGACGGATATAATGTTCCCATCGAGAAGTGGGTCCGACACGCCAGGAATATTGACAAATATTACATCCGAGTTGTTACTTTGCCTTATTTTACGATATACAGCGTTATAGACGCATACAATGTTCCCACCGAGATGTAGGGTCCGACAGGTTTGGAATGTTGGCAAATATTACATCCGAGGAGTTAGGTTGCCTCAGGTTAGGATATACAACGTTATAGACGCATATAATGTTCCCACCGAGAAGTAGGGTCCGACAAACCTGGAATGTAGTCAAATGTTACAGCCGCGGTGTTAGGTTAACTTAGGTTGGGATATATAACGTTATAGTCGTATACAATGTTCCGACCGAGAAGTAGGTTCCGAGAAGCCAGGAATGTTGTAAAATGTTACATTCGCGATGTTAGGTTGCCTTAGGTTAGGATATATAACGTTATAGACGTATATACTGTTCCGACCGAGAAGTAGGGTCCGACACACGTGGAATGTGGTCAAATGTTACATCCGAGGTGTTAGGTTGCCTTAGGTTAGGATATATAACGTTATAGACGCATATAATGTTCCCACCGAGAAGTAGGGTCCGACACACGTGGAATGTTGTCAAATGTTACATCTGAGGTGTTAGGTTGCCTTAGGTTAGGGTATATAACGTTATAGACGCATATAATGTTCCCACCGAGAAGTAGGGCCCGACACGCTTGGAATGTTTCAAATATTACATCCGAGGTGTTAGGTTGCCTTAGGTTAGGTTATATGACGTTATAGACGTATATACTGTTCCCACCGAGAAGTAGGGTCCGACACACGTGGAATGTTGTCAAATGTTACATCCGAGGAGTTAGGTTGCCTTAGGATAGGTTATATGACGTTATAGACGCACATAATGTTCCCACCGAGAAGTAGAGTCCGACACACCTGGAATGTTGTCAAATGTTACATCTGAGGTGTTTGGTTGCCTTAGGATAGGTTATATTACGTTATAGACGCATATAATGTTCCCACCGAGAAGTAGGTCCGACACGCCTGCATTGTTGTGAAATATTACATCCGAGATGTTAGGTTGCCTTAGGTTAGGATATATAACGTTATAGACTCACATAATGTTCCCACCGAGAAGTAGGGTCCGACTCGCCAGAAATGTTGTCAAATGTTACATCGGAGGTGTTTGATTGCCTTAGGTTAGGTTATATGACGTTATAGACGCATATAATGTTCCCCCCGAGAAGTAGGGTCCGACTCGCCAGAAATGTTGTCAAATGTTACATCCGATGTGTTAGGTTCCCTTAGGTTAGGATATATAACGTTATAGACGAATATAATGTTCCCACCGAGAAGCTGCTCCGACACGCCTGGATTTTTGTCAAATGTTACATCCGAGGTGCTAGGTTGCCTTAGGTTAGGATATATAACGTTATAGACTCACATAATGTTCCCACCGAGAAGTAGGGTCCGACTCGCCAGAAATGTTGTCAAATGTTACATCGGAGGTGTTTGGTTGCCTTAGGTTAGGTTATATGACGTTATAGACGCATATAATGTTCCCCCCGAGAAGTAGGGTCCGACTCGCCAGAAATGTTGTCAAATGTTACATCCGATGTGTTAGGTTGCCTTAGGTTAGGTTATATGACGTTATAGACGCATATAATGTTCCCACCGTGAAGTAGGTCCGACACGCCTGGATTGTTGTCAAATGTTACATCCGAGGTGTTAGGTTGCCATAGGATAGGTTATATAACGTTATAGACGCATATAATGTTCCCACCGAGAACTAGGGTCCGACTCGCCAGAAATGATGTCAAATGTTACATCTGAGGTGTTAGGTTGCCTTAGATTAGGGTATATAACGTTAAAGACGCATATAATGTTCCCACCGAGAAGTACGGCCCGACACGCTTGGAATGTTGTCAAATGTTACATCCGAGGTGCTAGGTTCCCTTAGGTTAGGATATATAACGTTATAGACGCACATAATGTTCCCACCGAGAAGTAGGGTCCGACACACGTGGAATGTTGTCCAATGTTACATCCGAGGTGTTAGGTTGCCTTAGGTTAGAGTATATAACGTTATAGACGAATATAATGTTCCCATCGAGAAGTGGGTCCGACACGCCAGGAATATTGACAAATATTACATCCGAGTTGTTACTTTGCCTTACTTTACGATATAGAGCGTTATAGACGCATACAATGTTCCCACCGAGATGTAGGGTCCGACAGGTTTGGAATGTTGGCAAATATTACATCCGAGGAGTTAGGTTGCCTCAGGTTAGGATATACAACGTTATAGACGCATATAATGTTCCCACCGAGAAGTAGGGTCCGACAAACCTGGAATGTAGTCAAATGTTACAGCCGCGGCGTTAGGTTAACTTAGGTTGGGATATATAACGTTATAGTCGTATACAATGTTCCGACCGAGAAGTAGGTTCCGAGAAGCCAGGAATGTTGTAAAATGTTACATTCGCGATGTTAGGTTGCCTTAGGTTAGGATATATAACGTTATAGACGCATATAATGTTCCCACCGAGAAGTAGGGCCCGACACGCTTGGAATGTTGTCAAATATTACATCCGAGGTTTTAGGTTGCCTTAGGTTAGGTTATATGACGTTATAGACGCATATAATGTTCCCACCGAGAAGTAGGGTCCGACTCTCCAGGAATGTTGTCAAATGTTACATCTGAGGTGTTAGGTTGCCTTAGGTTAGGGTATATAACGTTATAGACGCATATAATGTTCCCACCGAGAAGTAGGGCCCGACACGCTTGGAATGTTTCAAATATTACATCCGAGGTGTTAGGTTGCCTTAGGTTAGGTTATATGACGTTATAGACGTATATACTGTTCCCACCGAGAAGTAGGGTCCGACACACGTGGAATGTTGTCAAATGTTACATCCGAGGTGTTAGGTTGCCTTAGGATAGGTTATATGACGTTATAGACGCACATAATGTTCCCACCGAGAAGTAGAGTCCGACACACCTGGAATGTTGTCAAATGTTACATCTGAGGTGTTTGGTTGCCTTAGGTTAGGTTATATTACGTTATAGACGCATATAATGTTCCCACCGAGAAGTAGGTCCGACACGCCTGCATTGTTGTCAAATATTACATCCGAGATGTTAGGTTGCCTTAGGTTAGGATATATAACGTTATAGACTCACATAATGTTCCCACCGAGAAGTAGGGTCCGACTCGCCAGAAATGTTGTCAAATGTTACATCGGAGGTGTTTGGTTGCCTTAGGTTAGGTTATATGACGTTATAGACGCATATAATGTTCCCCCCGAGAAGTAGGGTCCGACTCGCCAGAAATGTTGTCAAATGTTACATCCGATGTGTTAGGTTGCCTTAGGTTAGGTTATATGACGTTATAGACGCATATAATGTTCCCACTGTGAAGTAGGTCCGACACGCCTGGATTGTTGTCAAATGTTACATCCGAGATGTTAGGTTGCCATAGGATAGGTTATATAACGTTATAGACGCATATAATGTTCCCACCGAGATGTAGGGTCCGACTCGCCAGGAATGTTGTCAAATGTTACATCTGAGGTGTTAGGTTGCCTTAGATTAGGGTATATAACGTTAAAGACGCATATAATGTTCCCACCGAGAAGTACGGCCCGACACGCTTGGAATGTTGTCAAATGTTACATCCGAGGTGCTAGGTTCCCTTAGGTTAGGATATATAACGTTATAGACGAATATAATGTTCCCACCGAGAAGCTGCTCCGACACGCCTGGATTTTTGTCGAATGTTACATCCGAGGTGCTAGGTTGCCTTAGGTTAGGATATATAACGTTATAGACGTATATACTGTTCCCACCGAGAAGTAGGGTCCGACACACGTGGAATGTTGTCAAATGTTACATCCGAGGTGCTAGGTTGCCTTAGGTTAGGATATATAACGTTATAGACGTATATACTGTTCCCACCGAGAAGTAGGGTCCGACACACGTGGAATGTTGTCAAATGTTACATCCGAGGTGTTAGGTTGCCTTAGGATGGGTTATATGACGTTATAGACGCATATAATGTTCCCACCGAGAAGTAGGACCGACACGCCTGGATTGTTGTCAAATGTTACATCTAAGGTGTTAGGTTGCCTTAGGTTAGGGTATATAACGTTATAGACGCATATAATGTTCCCACCGAGAAGTAGGGCCCGACACGCTTGGAATGTTGTCAAATGTTACATCCGAGGTGTTAGGTTGCCATAGGATAGGTTATATAACGTTATAGACGCATATAATGTTCCCACCGAGATGTAGGGTCCGACTCGCCAGGAATGTTGTCAAATGTTACATCTGAGGTGTTAGGTTGCCTTAGATTAGGGTATATAACGTTATAGACGCATATAATGTTCCCACCGAGAAGTACGCCCCGACACGCTTGGAATGTTGTCAAATGTTACATCCGAGGTGCTAGGTTCCCTTAGGTTAGGATATATAACGTTATAGACGAATATAATGTTCCCACCGAGAAGCTGCTCCGACACGCCTGGATTTTTGTCAAATGTTACATCCGAGGTGCTAGGTTGCCTTAGGTTAGGATATACAACGTTATAGACGCATATAATGTTCCCACCGAGAAGTAGGGTCCCACTCGCCAGAAATGTTGTCAAATGTTACATCCGAGGTGTTAGGTTGCCTTAGGTTAGGTTATATGACGTTATAGACGCATATAATGTTCCAACCGAGAAGTAGGTCCGACACGACTGGATTGTTGTCAAATATTACATCCGAGATGTTAGGTTGCCTTAGGTTAGGATATATAACGTTATAGACGTATATACTGTTCCCACCGAGAAGTAGGGTCCGACACACGTGGGATGTTGTCAAATGTTACATCCGAGGTGTTAGGTTGCCTTAGGTTAGGTTATATGACGTTATAGACGCATATAATGTTCCCACCGAGAAGTAGGTCCGACACGCCTGGATTGTTGTCAAATATTACATCCGAGGTGCTAGGTTGCCTTAGGTTAGGATATACAACGTTATAGACGCATATAATGTTCCCACCGGGAAGTAGGGTCCGACACACCTGGAATGTTGTCAAATGTTACATCCGAGGTGTTTGGTTGCCTTAGGGTAGGTTATATTACGATATAGACGCATATAATGTTCCCACCGAGAAGTAGGGTCCGACTCGCCAGAAATGTTGTCAAACGTTACATCGGAGGTGTTTGGTTGCCTTAGGATAGGTTATATGACGTTATAGACGCATATAATGTTCCCACCGAGAAGTAGGTCCGACACGCCTGGATTGTTGTCAAATATTACATCCGAGATGTTAGGTTGCCTTAGGTTAGGATATATAACGTTATAGACGTATATACTGTTCCGACCGAGAAGTAGGGTCCGACACACGTGGAATGTGGTCAAATGTTACATCCGAGGTGTTAGGTTGCCTTAGGTTAGGATATATAACGTTATAGACGCATATAATGTTCCCACCGAGAAGTAGGGTCCGACACACGTGGAATGTTGTCCAATGTTACATCCGAGGTGTTAGGTTGCCTTAGGTTAGAGTATATAACGTTATAGACGAATATAATGTTCCCACCGAGAAGTAGGTCCGACACGCCAGGAATATTGACAAATATTACATCCGAGTTGTTACTTTGCCTTATTTTACGATATACAGCGTTATAGACGCATATAATGTTCCCACCGAGAAGTAGGGTCCGACACACCTGGAATGTTGTCAAATGTTACATCCGAGGTGTTTGGTTACCTTAGGGTAGGTTATATGACGATATAGACGCATATAATGTTCCCACCGAGAAGTAGGTCCGACACGCCTGGATTTTTGTCGAATGTTACATCCGAGGTGCTAGGTTGCCTTAGGTTAGGATATATAACGTTATAGACGTATATACTGTTCCCACCGAGAAGTAGGGTCCGACACACGTGGAATGTTGTCAAATGTTACATCCGAGGTGCTAGGTTGCCTTAGGTTAGGATATATAACGTTATAGACGTATATACTGTTCCCACCGAGAAGTAGGGTCCGACACACGTGGAATGTTGTCAAATGTTACATCCGAGGTGTTAGGTTGCCTTAGGATGGGTTATATGACGTTATAGACGCATATAATGTTCCCACCGAGAAGTAGGACCGACACGCCTGGATTGTTGTCAAATGTTACATCTAAGGTGTTAGGTTGCCTTAGGTTAGGGTATATAACGTTATAGACGCATATAATGTTCCCACCGAGAAGTAGGGCCCGACACGCTTGGAATGTTGTCAAATGTTACATCCGAGGTGTTAGGTTGCCATAGGATAGGTTATATAACGTTATAGACGCATATAATGTTCCCACCGAGATGTAGGGTCCGACTCGCCAGGAATGTTGTCAAATGTTACATCTGAGGTGTTAGGTTGCCTTAGATTAGGGTATATAACGTTATAGACGCATATAATGTTCCCACCGAGAAGTACGCCCCGACACGCTTGGAATGTTGTCAAATGTTACATCCGAGGTGCTAGGTTCCCTTAGGTTAGGATATATAACGTTATAGACGAATATAATGTTCCCACCGAGAAGCTGCTCCGACACGCCTGGATTTTTGTCAAATGTTACATCCGAGGTGCTAGGTTGCCTTAGGTTAGGATATACAACGTTATAGACGCATATAATGTTCCCACCGAGAAGTAGGGTCCCACTCGCCAGAAATGTTGTCAAATGTTACATCCGAGGTGTTAGGTTGCCTTAGGTTAGGTTATATGACGTTATAGACGCATATAATGTTCCAACCGAGAAGTAGGTCCGACACGACTGGATTGTTGTCAAATATTACATCCGAGATGTTAGGTTGCCTTAGGTTAGGATATATAACGTTATAGACGTATATACTGTTCCCACCGAGAAGTAGGGTCCGACACACGTGGGATGTTGTCAAATGTTACATCCGAGGTGTTAGGTTGCCTTAGGTTAGGTTATATGACGTTATAGACGCATATAATGTTCCCACCGAGAAGTAGGTCCGACACGCCTGGATTGTTGTCAAATATTACATCCGAGGTGCTAGGTTGCCTTAGGTTAGGATATACAACGTTATAGACGCATATAATGTTCCCACCGGGAAGTAGGGTCCGACACACCTGGAATGTTGTCAAATGTTACATCCGAGGTGTTTGGTTGCCTTAGGGTAGGTTATATTACGATATAGACGCATATAATGTTCCCACCGAGAAGTAGGGTCCGACTCGCCAGAAATGTTGTCAAACGTTACATCGGAGGTGTTTGGTTGCCTTAGGATAGGTTATATGACGTTATAGACGCATATAATGTTCCCACCGAGAAGTAGGTCCGACACGCCTGGATTGTTGTCAAATATTACATCCGAGATGTTAGGTTGCCTTAGGTTAGGATATATAACGTTATAGACGTATATACTGTTCCGACCGAGAAGTAGGGTCCGACACACGTGGAATGTGGTCAAATGTTACATCCGAGGTGTTAGGTTGCCTTAGGTTAGGATATATAACGTTATAGACGCATATAATGTTCCCACCGAGAAGTAGGGTCCGACACACGTGGAATGTTGTCCAATGTTACATCCGAGGTGTTAGGTTGCCTTAGGTTAGAGTATATAACGTTATAGACGAATATAATGTTCCCACCGAGAAGTAGGTCCGACACGCCAGGAATATTGACAAATATTACATCCGAGTTGTTACTTTGCCTTATTTTACGATATACAGCGTTATAGACGCATATAATGTTCCCACCGAGAAGTAGGGTCCGACACACCTGGAATGTTGTCAAATGTTACATCCGAGGTGTTTGGTTACCTTAGGGTAGGTTATATGACGATATAGACGCATATAATGTTCCCACCGAGAAGTAGGTCCGACACGCCTGGATTGTTGTCAAATATTACATCCGAGATGTTAGGTTGCCTTAGGTTAGGATATATAACGTTATAGACGTATATACTGTTCCGACCGAGAAGTAGGGTCCGACACACGTGGAATGTGGTCAAATGTTACATCCGAGGAGTTAGGTTGCCTTAGGTTAGGATATATAACGTTATAGACGCATATAATGTTCCCACCGAGAAGTAGGGTCCGACACACGTGGAATGTTGTCCAATGTTACATCCGAGGTGTTAGGTTGCCTTAGGTTAGAGTATATAACGTTATAGACGAATATAATGTTCCCATCGAGAAGTAGGTCCGACACGCCAGGAATATTGACAAATATTACATCCGAGTTGTTACTTTGCCTTATTTTACGATATACAGCGTTATAGACGCATACAATGTTCCCACCGAGATGTAGGGTCCGACAGGTTTGGAATGTTGGCAAATATTACATCCGAGGAGTTAGGTTGCCTCAGGTTAGGATATACAACGTTATAGACGCATATAATGTTCCCACCGAGGAGTAGGGTCCGACAAACCTGGAATGTTGTCAAATGTTACAGCAGCGGTGTTAGGTTGCCTTAGGTTAGGATATACAAAGTTATAGACGCATATAATGTTCCCACCGAGAAGTAGGGTCCCACTCGCCAGAAATGTTGTCAAATGTTACATCCGAGGTGTTAGGTTGCCTTAGGTTAGGTTATATGACGTTATAGGGGCATATAATGTTCCCACCGAGAAGTAGGTCCGACACGCCTGGATTGTTGTCAAATATTACATCCGAGGTGCTAGGTTGCCTTAGGTTAGGATATACAACGTTATAGACGCATATAATGTTCCCACCGAGAAGTAGGGTCCGACACACCTGGAATGTTGTCAAATGTTACATCCGAGGTGTTTGGTTGCCTTAGGGTAGGTTATATGACGATATAGACGCATATAATGTTCCCACCGGGAAGTAGGTCCGACACGCCTGGATTGTTGTCAAATATTACATCCGAGATGTTAGGTTGCCTTAGGTTAGGATATATAACGTTATAGACGTATATACTGTTCCCACCGAGAAGTAGGGTCCGACACACGTGGAATGTTGTCAAATGTTACATCCGAGGTGTTAGGTTGCCTTAGGATAGGTTATATGACGTTATAGACGCATATAATGTTCCCACCGAGAAGTAGGACCGACACGCCTGGATTGTTGTCAAATGTTACATCCGAGGTGTTCGGTTGCCTTAGGTTAGGATATATAACGTTATAGACGCATATAATGTTCCCACCGAGAAGTAGGGTCCGACGTGCCAGAAATGTTGTCAAATGTTACATCCGATGTGTTAGGTTGCCTTAGGTTAGGTTATATGACGTTATAGACGCATATAATTTTCCCACCGAGAAGTAGGTCCGACATGCCTGGATTGTTGTCAAATGTTACATCCGAGGTGTTAGGTTGCCTTAGGTTAGGATATATAACGTTATAGACGCATATAATGTTCCCACCGAGAACTAGGGTCCGACTCGCCAGAAATGATGTCAAATGTTACATCCGATGTGTTGGGTTGCCTTAGGTTAGGATATATAACGTTATAGACGTATATACTGTTCCGACCGAGAAGTAGGGTCCGACACACGTGGAATGTGGTCAAATGTTACATCCGAGGAGTTAGGTTGCCTTAGGTTAGGATATATAACGTTATAGACGCACATAATGTTCCCACCGAGAAGTAGGGTCCGACACACGTGGAATGTTGTCCAATGTTACATCCGAGGTGTTAGGTTGCCTTAGGTTAGAGTATATAACGTTATAGACGGATATAATGTTCCCATCGAGAAGTGGGTCCGACACGCCAGGAATATTGACAAATATTACATCCGAGTTGTTACTTTGCCTTATTTTACGATATACAGCGTTATAGACGCATACAATGTTCCCACCGAGATGTAGGGTCCGACAGGTTTGGAATGTTGGCAAATATTACATCCGAGGAGTTAGGTTGCCTCAGGTTAGGATATACAACGTTATAGACGCATATAATGTTCCCACCGAGAAGTAGGGTCCGACAAACCTGGAATGTAGTCAAATGTTACAGCCGCGGTGTTAGGTTAACTTAGGTTGGGATATATAACGTTATAGTCGTATACAATGTTCCGACCGAGAAGTAGGTTCCGAGAAGCCAGGAATGTTGTAAAATGTTACATTCGCGATGTTAGGTTGCCTTAGGTTAGGATATATAACGTTATAGACGTATATACTGTTCCGACCGAGAAGTAGGGTCCGACACACGTGGAATGTGGTCAAATGTTACATCCGAGGTGTTAGGTTGCCTTAGGTTAGGATATATAACGTTATAGACGCATATAATGTTCCCACCGAGAAGTAGGGTCCGACACACGTGGAATGTTGTCAAATGTTACATCCGAGGTGTTAGGTTGCCTTAGGATAGGTTATATGACGTTATAGACGCACATAATGTTCCCACCGAGAAGTAGAGTCCGACACACCTGGAATGTTGTCAAATGTTACATCTGAGGTGTTTGGTTGCCTTAGGATAGGTTATATTACGTTATAGACGCATATAATGTTCCCACCGACAAGTAGGTCCGACACGCCTGCATTGTTGTGAAATATTACATCCGAGATGTTAGGTTGCCTTAGGTTAGGATATATAACGTTATAGACTCACATAATGTTCCCACCGAGAAGTAGGGTCCGACTCGCCAGAAATGTTGTCAAATGTTACATCGGAGGTGTTTGATTGCCTTAGGTTAGGTTATATGACGCTATAGACGCATATAATGTTCCCCCCGAGAAGTAGGGTCCGACTCGCCAGAAATGTTGTCAAATGTTACATCCGATGTGTTAGGTTGCCTTAGGTTAGGTTATATGACGTTATAGACGCATATAATGTTCCCACCGTGAAGTAGGTCCGACACGCCTGGATTGTTGTCAAATGTTACATCCGAGGTGTAAGGTTGCCATAGGATAGGTTATATAACGTTATAGACGCATATAATGTTCCCACCGAGATGTAGGGTCCGACTCGCCAGGAATGTTGTCAAATGTTACATCTGAGGTGTTAGGTTGCCTTAGATTAGGGTATATAACGTTAAAGACGCATATAATGTTCCCACCGAGAAGTACGGCCCGACACGCTTGGAATGTTGTCAAATGTTACATCCGAGGTGCTAGGTTCCCTTAGGTTAGGATATATAACGTTATAGACGAATATAATGTTCCCACCGAGAAGCTGCTCCGACACGCCTGGATTTTTGTCAAATGTTACATCCGAGGTGCTAGGTTGCCTTAGGTTAGGATATACAACGTCATAGACGCATATAATGTTCCCACCGAGAAGTAGGTCCGACACGCCTGGATTGTTGTCAAATATTACATCCGAGGTGCTAGGTTGCCTTAGGTTAGGATATATAACGTTATAGACGTATATACTGTTCCCACCGAGAAGTAGGGTCCGACACACGTGGAATGTTGTCAAATGTTACATCCGAGGTGTTAGGTTGCCTTAGGATTTGTTATATGACGTTATAGACGCATATAATGTTCCCACCGAGAAGTAGGACCGACACGCCTGGATTGTTGTCAAATGTTACATCTAAGGTGTTAGGTTGCCTTAGGTTAGGGTATATAACGTTATAGACGCATATAATGTTCCCACCGAGAAGTAGGGCCCGACACGCTTGGAATGTTGTCAAATGTTACATCCGAGGTGTTAGGTTGCCATAGGATAGGTTATATAACGTTATAGACGCATATAATGTTCCCACCGAGATGTAGGGTCCGACTCGCCAGGAATGTTGTCAAATGTTACATCTGAGGTGTTAGGTTGCCTTAGATTAGGGTATATAACGTTATAGACGCATATAATGTTCCCACCGAGAAGTACGGCCCGACACGCTTGGAATGTTGTCAAATGTTACATCCGAGGTGCTAGGTTCCCTTAGGTTAGGATATATAACGTTATAGACGAATATAATGTTCCCACCGAGAAGCTGCTCCGACACGCCTGGATTTTTGTCAAATGTTACATCCGAGGTGCTAGGTTGCCTTAGGTTAGGATATACAACGTTATAGACGCATATAATGTTCCCACCGAGAAGTAGGGTCCCACTCGCCAGAAATGTTGTCAAATGTTACATCCGAGGTGTTAGGTTGCCTTAGGTTAGGTTATATGACGTTATAGACGCATATAATGTTCCATCCGAGAAGTAGGTCCGACACGACTGGATTGTTGTCAAATATTACATCCGAGATGTTAGGTTGCCTTAGGTTAGGATATATAACGTTATAGACGTATATACTGTTCCCACCGAGAAGTAGGGTCCGACACACGTGGGATGTTGTCAAATGTTACATCCGAGGTGTTAGGTTGCCTTAGGTTAGGTTATATGACGTTATAGACGCATATAATGTTCCCACCGAGAAGTAGGTCCGACACGCCTGGATTGTTGTCAAATATTACATCCGAGGTGCTAGGTTGCCTTAGGTTAGGATATACAACGTTATAGACGCATATAATGTTCCCACCGGGAAGTAGGGTCCGACACACCTGGAATGTTGTCAAATGTTACATCCGAGGTGTTTGGTTGCCTTAGGGTAGGTTATATTACGATATAGACGCATATAATGTTCCCACCGAGAAGTAGGGTCCGACTCGCCAGAAATGTTGTCAAACGTTACATCGGAGGTGTTTGGTTGCCTTAGGTTAGGTTATATGACGTTATAGACGCATATAATGTTCCCACCGAGAAGTAGGTCCGACACGCCTGGATTGTTGTCAAATAATACATCCGAGATGTTAGGTTGCCTTAGGTTAGGATATATAACGTTATAGACGTATATACTGTTCCGACCGAGAAGTAGGTTCCGACACACGTGGAATGTGGTCAAATGTTACATCCGAGGTGTTAGGTTGCCTTAGGTTAGGATATATAACGTTATAGACGCATATAATGTTCCCACCGAGAAGTAGGGTCCGACACACGTGGAATGTTGTCCAATGTTACATCCGAGGTGTTAGGTTGCCTTAGGTTAGAGTATATAACGTTATAGACGAATATAATGTTCCCACCGAGAAGTAAGTCCGACACGCCAGGAATATTGACAAATATTACATCCGAGTTGTTACTTTGCCTTATTTTACGATATACAGCGTTATAGACGCATATAATGTTCCCACCGAGAAGTAGGGTCCGACACACCTGGAATGTTGTCAAATGTTACAGCCGCGGTGTTAGGTTAACTTAGGTTGAGATATATAACGTTATAGTCGTATACAATGTTCCGACCGAGAAGTAGGTTCCGAGAAGCCAGGACTGTTGTAAAATGTTACATTCGCGATGTTAGGTTGCCTTAGGTTAGGATATATAACGTTATAGACGCATATAATGTTCCCACCGAGAAGTAGGTCCGACACGCCAGGAATATTGACAAATATTACATCCGAGTTGTTACTTTGCCTTATTTTACGATATACAGCGTTATAGACGCATACAATGTTCCCACCGAGATGTAGGGCCCGACACGCTTGGAATGTTGTCAAATATTACATCCGAGGTGTTAGGTTGCCTTAGGTTAGGTTATATGACGTTATAGACGCATATAATGTTCCCACCGAGAAGTAGGGTCCGACTCTCCAGGAATGTTGTCAAATGTTACATCTGAGGTGTTAGGTTGCCTTAGGTTAGGGTATATAACGTTATAGACGCATATAATGTTCCCACCGAGAAGTAGGGCCCGACACGCTTGGAATGTTTCAAATATTACATCCGAGGTGTTAGGTTGCCTTAGGTTAGGTTATATGACGTTATAGACGTATATACTGTTCCCACCGAGAAGTAGGGTGCGACACACGTGGAATGTTGTCAAATGTTACATCCGAGGTGTTAGGTTGCCTTAGGATAGGTTATATGACGTTATAGACGCACATAATGTTCCCACCGAGAAGTAGGTCCGACACGCCTGGATTGTTGTCAAATATTACATCCGAGATGTTAGGTTGCCTTAGGTTAGGATATATAACGTTATAGACGTATATACTGTTCCCACCGAGAAGTAGGGTCCGACACACGTGGAATGTGGTCAAATGTTACATCCGAGGAGTTAGGTTGCCTTAGGTTAGGATATATAACGTTATAGACGCATATAATGTTCCCACCGAGAAGTAGGGTCCGACACACGTGGAATGTTGTCCAATGTTACATCCGAGGTGTTAGGTTGCCTTAGGTTAGAGTATATAACGTTATAGACGAATATAATGTTCCCATCGAGAAGTAGGTCCGACACGCCAGGAATATTGACAAATATTACATCCGAGTTGTTACTTTGCCTTATTTTACGATATACAGCGTTATAGACGCATACAATGTTCCCACCGAGATGTAGGGTCCGACAGGTTTGGAATGTTGGCAAATATTACATCCGAGGAGTTAGGTTGCCTCAGGTTAGGATATACAACGTTATAGACGCATATAATGTTCCCACCGAGAAGTAGGGTCCGACACACCTGGAATGTTGTCAAATGTTACAGCCGCGGTGTTAGGTTAACTTAGGATAGGTTATATGACGTTATAGACGCACATAATGTTCCCACCGAGAAGTAGAGTCCGACACACCTGGAATGTTGTCAAATGTTACATCTGAGGTGTTTGGTTGCCTTAGGTTAGGTTATATTACGTTATAGACGCATATAATGTTCCCACCGAGAAGTAGGTCCGACACGCCTGGATTGTTGTCAAATGTTACATCCGAAGTGTTAGGTTGCCTTAGGTTAGGATATATAACGTTATAGACGCATATAATGTTCCCACCGAGAAGTAGGGTCCGACTCGTCAGAAATGTTGTCAAATGTTACATCCGAGGTGTTAGGTTGCCTTAGGTTAGGTTATATGACGTTATAGACGCATATAAGGTTCCAACCGAGAAGTAGGTCCGACACGCCTGGATTTTTGTCAAATGTTACATCCGAGGTGCTAGGTTGCCTTAGGTTAGGATATACAACGTTATAGACGCATGTAATGTTCCCACCGAGAAGTAGGGTCCGACACACCTGGAATGTTGTCAAATGTTACATCCGAGGTGTTTGGTTGCCTTAGGGTAGCTTATATGACGATATAGACGCATATAATGTTCCCACCGAGAAGTAGGTCCGACACGCCTGGATTGTTGTCAAATATTACATCCGATATGTTAGGTTGCCTTTGGTTAGGATATATAACGTTATAGACGTATATACTGTTCCCACCGAGAAGTAGAGTCCGACACACCTGGAATGTTGTCAAATGTTACATCTGAGGTGTTTGGTTGCCTTAGGTTAGGTTATATTACGTTATAGACGCATATAATGTTCCCACCGTGAAGTAGGTCCGACACGCCTGGATTGTTGTCAAATGTTACATCCGAGGTGTAAGGTTGCCATAGGATAGGTTATATAACGTTATAGACGCATATAATGTTCCCACCGAGATGTAGGGTCCGACTCGCCAGGAATGTTGTCAAATGTTACATCTGAGGTGTTAGGTTGCCTTAGATTAGGGTATATAACGTTAAAGACGCATATAATGTTCCCACCGAGAAGTAGGTCCGACACGCCAGGAATATTGACAAATATTACATCCGAGTTGTTACTTTGCCTTATTTTACGATATACAGCTTTATAGACGCATATAATGTTCCCACCGAGAAGTAGGGTCCGACACACCTGGAATGTTGTCAAATGTTACAGCCGCGGTGTTAGGTTAACTTAGGTTGGGATATATAACGTTATAGTCGTATACAATGTTCCGACCGAGAAGTAGGTTCCGAGAAGCCAGGACTATTGTAAAATGTTACATTCGCGATGTTAGGTTGCCTTAGGTTAGAATATATAACGTTATAGACGCATATAATGTTCCCACCGAGAAGTAGGTCCGACACGCCAGGAATATTGACAAATATTACATCCGAGTTGTTACTTTGCCTTATTTTACGATATACAGCGTTATAGACGCATACAATGTTCCCACCGAGATGTAGGGCCCGACACGCTTGGAATGTTGTCAAATATTACATCCGAGGTGTTAGGTTGCCTTAGGTTAGGTTATATGACGTTATAGACGCATATAATGTTCCCACCGAGAAGTAGGGTCCGACTCTCCAGGAATGTTGTCAAATGTTACATCTGAGGTGTTAGGTTGCCTTAGGTTAGGGTATATAACGTTATAGACGCATATAATATTCCCACCGAGAAGTAGGGCCCGACACGCTTGGAATGTTTCAAATATTACATCCGAGGTGTTAGGTTGCCTTAGGTTAGGTTATATGACGTTATAGACGCATATAATGTTCCCACCGAGAAGTAGGGTCCGACTCTCCAGGAATGTTGTCAAATGTTACATCTGAGGTGTTAGGTTGCCTTAGGTTAGGGTATATAACGTTATAGACGAATATAATGTTCCCATCGAGAAGTAGGTCCGACACGCCAGGAATATTGACAAATATTACATCCGAGTTGTTACTTTGCCTTATTTTACGATATACAGCGTTATAGACGCATACAATGTTCCCACCGAGATGTAGGGTCCGACAGGTTTGGAATGTTGGCAAATATTACATCCGAGGAGTTAGGTTGCCTCAGGTTAGGATATACAACGTTATAGACGCATATAATGTTCCCACCGAGAAGTAGGGTCCGACACACCTGGAATGTTGTCAAATGTTACAGCCGCGGTGTTAGGTTAACTTAGGATAGGTTATATGACGTTATAGACGCACATAATGTTCCCACCGAGAAGTAGAGTCCGACACACCTGGAATGTTGTCAAATGTTACATCTGAGGTGTTTGGTTGCCTTAGGTTAGGTTATATTACGTTATAGACGCATATAATGTTCCCACCGAGAAGTAGGTCCGACACGCCTGGATTGTTGTCAAATGTTACATCCGAAGTGTTAGGTTGCATTAGGTTAGGATATATAACGTTATAGACGCATATAATGTTCCCACCGAGAAGTAGGGTCCGACTCGTCAGAAATGTTGTCAAATGTTACATCCGAGGTGTTAGGTTGCCTTAGGTTAGGTTATATGACGTTATAGACGCATATAAGGTTCCAACCGAGAAGTAGGTCCGACACGCCTGGATTTTTGTCAAATGTTACATCCGAGGTGCTAGGTTGCCTTAGGTTAGGATATACAACGTTATAGACGCATGTAATGTTCCCACCGAGAAGTAGGGTCCGACACACCTGGAATGTTGTCAAATGTTACATCCGAGGTGTTTGGTTGCCTTAGGGTAGCTTATATGACGATATAGACGCATATAATGTTCCCACCGAGAAGTAGGTCCGACACGCCTGGATTGTTGTCAAATATTACATCCGAGATGTTAGGTTGCCTTTGGTTAGGATATATAACGTTATAGACGTATATACTGTTCCCACCGAGAAGTAGGGTCCGACACACGTGGAATGTTGTCAAATGTTACATCCGAGGTGTTAGGTTGCCTTAGGATAGGTTATATGACGTTATAGACGAATATAATGTTCCCACCGAGAAGTAGGTCCGACACACCTGGATTGTTGTCAAATATTACATCCGAGATGTTAGGTTGCCTTAGGTTAGGATATATAACTTTATAGACTCACATAATGTTCCCACCGAGAAGTAGGGTCCGACTCGCCAGAAATGTTGTCAAATGTTACATCGGAGGTGTTTGGTTGCCTTAGGTTAGGTTATATGACGTTATAGACGCATATAATGTTCCCCCCGAGAAGTAGGGTCCGACTCGCCAGAAATGTTGTCAAATGTTACATCCGATGTGTTAGGTTGCCTTAGGTTAGGTTATATGACGTTATAGACGCATATAATGTTCCCACCGTGAAGTAGGTCCGACACGCCTGGATTGTTGTCAAATGTTACATCCGAGGTGTTAGGTTGCCATAGGATAGGTTATATAACGTTATAGACGCATATAATGTTCCCACCGAGATGTAGTGTCCGACTCGCCAGGAATGTTGTCAAATGTTACATCTGAGGTGTTAGGTTGCCTTAGATTAGGGTATATAACGTTATAGACGCATATAATGTTCCCACCGAGAAGTACGGCCCGACACGCTTGGAATGTTGTCAAATGTTACATCCGAGGTGCTAGGTTCCCTTAGGTTAGGATATATAACGTTATAGACGAATATAATGTTCCCACCGAGAAGCTGCTCCGACACGCCTGGATTTTTGTCAAATGTTACATCCGAGGTGCTAGGTTGCCTTAGGTTAGGATATACAACGTTATAGACGCATATAATGTTCCCACCGAGAAGTAGGGTCCCACTCGCCAGAAATGTTGTCAAATGTTACATCCGAGGTGTTAGGTTGCCTTAGGTTAGGTTATATGACGTTATAGACGCATATAATGTTCCAACCGAGAAGTAGGTCCGACACGACTGGATTGTTGTCAAATATTACATCCGAGATGTTAGGTTGCCTTAGGTTAGGATATATAACGTTATAGACGTATATACTGTTCCCACCGAGAAGTAGGGTCCGACACACGTGGGATGTTGTCAAATGTTACATCCGAGGTGTTAGGTTGCCTTAGGTTAGGTTATATGACGTTATAGACGCATATAATGTTCCCACCGAGAAGTAGGTCCGACACGCCTGGATTGTTGTCAAATATTACATCCGAGGTGCTAGGTTGCCTTAGGTTAGGATATACAACGTTATAGACGCATATAATGTTCCCACCGGGAAGTAGGGTCCGACACACCTGGAATGTTGTCAAATGTTACATCCGAGGTGTTTGGTTGCCTTAGGGTAGGTTATATTACGATATAGACGCATATAATGTTCCCACCGAGAAGTAGGGTCCGACTCGCCAGAAATGTTGTCAAACGTTACATCGGAGGTGTTTGGTTGCCTTAGGTTAGGTTATATGACGTTATAGACGCATATAATGTTCCCACCGAGAAGTAGGTCCGACACGCCTGGATTGTTGTCAAATATTACATCCGAGATGTTAGGTTGCCTTAGGTTAGGATATATAACGTTATAGACGTATATACTGTTCCGACCGAGAAGTAGGGTCCGACACACGTGGAATGTGGTCAAATGTTACATCCGAGGTGTTAGGTTGCCTTAGGTTAGGATATATAACGTTATAGACGCATATAATGTTCTCACCGAGAAGTAGGGTCCGACACACGTGGAATGTTGTCCAATGTTACATCCGAGGTGTTAGGTTGCCTTAGGTTAGAGTATATAACGTTATAGACGAATATAATGTTCCCACCGAGAAGTAGGTCCGACACGCCAGGAATATTGACAAATATTACATCCGAGTTGTTACTTTGCCTTATTTTACGATATACAGCGTTATAGACGCATATAATGTTCCCACCGAGAAGTAGGGTCCGACACACCTGGAATGTTGTCAAATGTTACAGCCGCGGTGTTAGGTTAACTTAGGTTGGGATATATAACGTTATAGTCGTATACAATGTTCCGACCGAGAAGTAGGTTCCGAGAAGCCAGGACTGTTGTAAAATGTTACATTCGCGATGTTAGGTTGCCTTAGGTTAGGATATATAACGTTATAGACGGATATAATGTTCCCACCGAGAAGTAGGTCCGACACGCCTGGATTGTTGTCAAATGTTACATCCGAAGTGTTAGGTTGCCTTAGGTTAGGATATATAACGTTATAGACGCATATAATGTTCCCACCGAGAAGTAGGGTCCGACTCGCCAGAAATGTTGTCAAATGTTACATCCGAGGAGTTAGGTTGCCTTAGGTTAGGTTATATGACGTTATAGACGCATATAATGTTCCAACCGAGAAGTAGATCCGACACGCCTGGATTTTTGTCAAATGTTACATCCGAGGTGCTAGGTTGCCTTAGGATAGGATATACAACGTTATAGACGCATGTAATGTTGCCACCGAGAAGTAGGGTCCGACACAACTGGAATGTTGTCAAATGTTACATCCGAGGTGTTTGGTTACCTTAGGGTAGGTTATATGATGATATAGACGCATATAATGTTCCCACCGAGAAGTAGGTCCGACACGCCTGCATTGTTGTCAAATATTACAACCGAGATGTTAGGTTGCCTTAGGTTAGGATATATAACGTTATAGACGTATATACTGTTCCCACCGAGAAGTAGGGTCCGACACACGTGGAATGTTGTCAAATGTTACATCCGAGGTGTTAGGTTGCCTTAGGATAGGTTATATGACGTTATAGACGCATATAATGTTCCCACCGAGAAGTAGGACCGACACGACTGGATTGTTGTCAAATGTTACATCCGAGGTGTTAGGTTGCCTTAGGTTAGGATATATAACGTTATAGACGCATATAATGTTCCCACCGAGAAGTAGGGTCCGACGCGCCAGAAATGTTGACAAATGTTACATCCGATGTGTTAGGTTGCCTTAGGTTAGGTTATATGACGCTATAGACGCATATAATTTTCCCACCGAGAAGTAGGTCCGACACGCCTGGATTGTTGTCAAATGTTACATCCGAGGTGTTAGGTTGCCTTAGGTTAGGATATATAACGTTATAGACGCATATAATGTTCCCACCGAGAAGTAGGGTCCGACTCGCCAGAAATGTTGTCAAATGTTACATCCGATGTGTTGGGTTGCCTTAGGTTAGGATATATAACGTTATAGACGTATATACTGTTCCGACCGAGAAGTAGGGTCCGACACACGTGGAATGTGGTCAAATGTTACATCCGAGGAGTTAGGTTGCCTTAGGTTAGGATATATAACGTTATAGACGCATATAATGTTCCCACCGAGAAGTAGGGTCCGACACACGTGGAATGTTGTCCAATGTTACATCCGAGGTGTTTGGTTGCCTTAGGTTAGGATATATAACGTTATAGACGCATATAATGTTCCCACCGAGAAGTAGGTCCGACACGCCAGGAATATTGACAAATATTACATCCGAGTTGTTACTTTGCCTTATTTTACGATATACAGCGTTATAGACGCATACAATGTTCCCACCGAGATGTAGGGCCCGACACGCTTGGAATGTTGTCAAATATTACATCCGAGGTGTTAGGTTGCCTTAGGTTAGGTTATATGACGTTATAGACGCATATAATGTTCCCACCGAGAAGTAGGGTCCGACTCTCCAGGAATGTTGTCAAATGTTACATCTGAGGTGTTAGGTTGCCTTAGGTTAGGGTATATAACGTTATAGACGCATATAATGTTCCCACCGAGAAGTAGGGCCCGACACGCTTGGAATGTTTCAAATATTACATCCGAGGTGTTAGGTTGCCTTAGGTTAGGTTATATGACGTTATAGACGTATATACTGTTCCCACCGAGAAGTAGGGTCCGACACACGTGGAATGTTGTCAAATGTTACATCCGAGGTGTTAGGTTGCCTTAGGATAGGTTATATGACGTTATAGACGCACATAATGTTCCCACCGAGAAGTAGGTCCGACACGCCTGGATTGTTGTCAAATATTACATCCGAGATGTTAGGTTGCCTTAGGTTAGGATATATAACGTTATAGACGTATATACTGTTCCCACCGAGAAGTAGGGTCCGACACACGTGGAATGTTGTCAAATGTTACATCCGAGGTGTTAGGTTGCCTTAGGATAGGTTATATGACGTTATAGACGCATATAATGTTCCCACCGAGAAGTAGGACCGACACGCCTGGATTGTTGTCAAATGTTACATCCGAGGTGTTAGGTTGCCTTAGGTTAGGATATATAACGTTATAGACGCATATAATGCTCCCACCGAGAAGTAGGGTCCGACGCGCCAGAAATGTTGTCAAATGTTACATCCGATGTGTTAGGTTGCCTTAGGTTAGGTTATATGACGCTATAGACGCATATAATTTTCCCACCGAGAAGTAGGTCCGACACGCCTGGATTGTTGTCAAATGTTACACCCGAGGTGTTAGGTTGCCTTAGGTTAGGATATATAACGTTATAGACGCATATAATGTTCCCACCGAGAAGTACGGACCGACTCGCCAGAAATGTTGTCAAATGTTACATCCGATGTGTTGGGTTGCCTTAGGTTAGGATATATAACGTTATAGACGTATATACTGTTCCGACCGAGAAGTTGGGTCCGACACACGTGGAATGTGGTCAAATGTTACATCCGAGGAGTTAGGTTGCCTTAGGTTAGGATATATAACGTTATAGACGCATATAATGTTCCCACCGAGAAGTAGGGTCCGACACACGTGGAATGTTGTCCAATGTTACATCCGAGGTGTTTGGTTGCCTTAGGTTAGGATATATAACGTTATAGACGCATATAATGTTCCCACCGAGAAGTAGGTCCGACACGCCAGGAATATTGACAAATATTACATCCGAGTTGTTACTTTGCCTTATTTTACGATATACAGCGTTATAGACGCATACAATGTTCCCACCGAGAAGTAGGACCGACACGACTGGATTGTTGTCAAATGTTACATCCGATGTGTTAGGTTGCCTTAGGTTAGGATATATAACGTTATAGACGCATATAATGTTCCCACCGAGAAGTAGGGTCCGACGCGCCAGAAATGTTGACAAATGTTACATCCGATGTGTTAGGTTGCCTTAGGTTAGGTTATATGACGCTATAGACGCATATAATTTTCCCACCGAGAAGTAGGTCCGACACGCCTGGATTGTTGTCAAATGTTACATCCGAGGTGTTAGGTTGCCTTAGGTTAGGATATATAACGTTATAGACGCATATAATGTTCCCACCGAGAAGTAGGGTCCGACTCGCCAGAAATGTTGTCAAATGTTACATCCGATGTGTTGGGTTGCCTTAGGTTAGGATATATAACGTTATAGACGTATATACTGTTCCGACCGAGAAGTAGGGTCCGACACACGTGGAATGTGGTCAAATGTTACATCCGAGGAGTTAGGTTGCCTTAGGTTAGGATATATAACGTTATAGACGCATATAATGTTCCCACCGAGAAGTAGGGTCCGACACACGTGGAATGTTGTCCAATGTTACATCCGAGGTGTTTGGTTGCCTTAGGTTAGGATATATAACGTTATAGACGCATATAATGTTCCCACCGAGAAGTAGGTCCGACACGCCAGGAATATTGACAAATATTACATCCGAGTTGTTACTTTGCCTTATTTTACGATATACAGCGTTATAGACGCATACAATGTTCCCACCGAGATGTAGGGCCCGACACGCTTGGAATGTTGTCAAATATTACATCCGAGGTGTTATGTTGCCTTAGGTTAGGTTATATGACGTTATAGACGCATATAATGTTCCCACCGAGAAGTAGGGTCCGACTCTCCAGGAATGTTGTCAAATGTTACATCTGAGGTGTTAGGTTGCCTTAGGTTAGGGTATATAACGTTATAGACGCATATAATGTTCCCACCGAGAAGTAGGGCCCGACACGCTTGGAATGTTTCAAATATTACATCCGAGGTGTTAGGTTGCCTTAGGTTAGGTTATATGACGTTATAGACGTATATACTGTTCCCACCGAGAAGTAGGGTCCGACACACGTGGAATGTTGTCAAATGTTACATCCGAGGTGTTAGGTTGCCTTAGGATAGGTTATATGACGTTATAGACGCACATAATGTTCCCACCGAGAAGTAGGTCCGACACGCCTGGATTGTTGTCAAATATTACATCCGAGATGTTAGGTTGCCTTAGGTTAGGATATATAACGTTATAGACGTATATACTGTTCCCACCGAGAAGTAGGGTCCGACACACGTGGAATGTTGTCAAATGTTACATCCGAGGTGTTAGGTTGCCTTAGGATAGGTTATATGACGTTATAGACGCATATAATGTTCCCACCGAGAAGTAGGACCGACACGCCTGGATTGTTGTCAAATGTTACATCCGAGGTGTTAGGTTGCCTTAGGTTAGGATATATAACGTTATAGACGCATATAATGTTCCCACCGAGAAGTAGGGTCCGACGCGCCAGAAATGTTGTCAAATGTTACATCCGATGTGTTAGGTTGCCTTAGGTTAGGTTATATGACGCTATAGACGCATATAATTTTCCCACCGAGAAGTAGGTCCGACACGCCTGGATTGTTGTCAAATGTTACACCCGAGGTGTTAGGTTGCCTTAGGTTAGGATATATAATGTTATAGACGCATATAATGTTCCCACCGAGAAGTAGGGACCGACTCGCCAGAAATGTTGTCAAATGTTACATCCGATGTGTTGGGTTGCCTTAGGTTAGGATATATAACGTTATAGACGTATATACTGTTCCGACCGAGAAGTAGGGTCCGACACACGTGGAATGTGGTCAAATGTTACATCCGAGGAGTTAGGTTGCCTTAGGTTAGGATATATAACGTTATAGACGCATATAATGTTCCCACCGAGAAGTAGGGTCCGACACACGTGGAATGTTGTCCAATGTTACATCCGAGGTGTTAGGTTGCCTTAGGTTAGAGGATATAACGTTATAGACGAATATAATGTTCCCATCGAGAAGTAGGTCCGACACGCCAGGAATATTGACAAATATTACATCCGAGTTGTTACTTTGCCTTATTTTACGATATACAGCGTTATAGACGCATACAATGTTCCCACCGAGATGTAGGGTCCGACAGGTTTGGAATGTTGGCAAATATTACATCCGAGGAGTTAGGTTGCCTCAGGTTAGGATATACAACGTTATAGACGCATATAATGTTCCCACCGAGAAGTAGGGTCCGACACACCTGGAATGTTGTCAAATGTTACAGCCGCGGTGTTAGGTTAACTTAGGTTGGGATATATAACGTTATAGTCGTATACAATGTTCCGACCGAGAAGTAGGTTCCGAGAAGCCAGGAATGTTGTAAAATGTTACATTCGCGATGTTAGGTTGCCTTAGGTTAGGATATATAACGTTATAGACGCATATAATGTTCCCACGGAGAAGTAGGGCCCGACACGCTTGGAATGTTGTCAAATGTTACATCCGAGGTGTTAGGTTGCCTTAGGATAGGTTATATGACGTTATAGACGCACATAATGTTCCCACCGAGAAGTAGAGTCCGACACACCTGGAATGTTGTCAAATGTTACATCTGAGGTGTTTGGTTGCCTTAGGTTAGGTTATATTACGTTATAGACGCATATAATGTTCCCACCGAGAAGTAGGTCCGACACGCCTGGATTGTTGTCAAATGTTACATCCGAAGTGTTAGGTTGCCTTAGGTTAGGATATATAACGTTATAGACGCATATAATGTTCCCACCGAGAAGTAGGGTCCGACTCGCCAGAAATGTTGTCAAATGTTACATCCGAGGTGTTAGGTTGCCTTAGGTTAGGTTATATGACGTTATAGACGCATATAAGGTTCCAACCGAGAAGTAGGTCCGACACGCCTGGATTTTTGTCAAATGTTACATCCGAGGTGCTAGGTTGCCTTAGGTTAGGATATACAACGTTATAGACGCATGTAATGTTCCCACCGAGAAGTAGGGTCGGACACACCTGGAATGTTGTCAAATGTTACATCCGAGGTGTTTGGTTGCCTTAGGGTAGCTTATATGACGATATAGACGCATATAATGTTCCCACCGAGAAGTAGGTCCGACACGCCTGGATTGTTGTCAAATGTTACATCCGAGGTGTTAGGTTGCCTTAGGTTAGGATATATAACGTTATAGACGCATATAATGTTCCCACCGAGAAGTAGGGTCCGACGCGCCAGAAATGTTGTCAAATGTTACATCCGATGTGTTAGGTTGCCTTAGGTTAGGTTATATGACGCTATAGACGCATATAATTTTCCCACCGAGAAGTAGGTCCGACACGCCTGGATTGTTGTCAAATGTTACATCCGAGGTGTTAGGTTGCCTTAGGTTAGGATATATAACGTTATAGACGCATATAATGTTCCCACCGAGAAGTAGGGTCCGACTCGCCAGAAATGTTGTCAAATGTTACATCCGATGTGTTGGGTTGCCTTAGGTTAGGATATATAACGTTATAGACGTATATACTGTTCCGACCGAGAAGTAGGGTCCGACACACGTGGAATGTGGTCAAATGTTACATCCGAGGTGTTAGGTTGCCTTAGGTTAGGATATATAACGTTATAGACGCATATAATGTTCTCACCGAGAAGTAGGGTCCGACACACGTGCAATGTTGTCCAATGTTACATCCGAGGTGTTAGGTTGCCTTAGGTTAGAGTATATAACGTTATAGACGAATATAATGTTCCCACCGAGAAGTAGGTCCGACACGCCAGGAATATTGACAAATATTACATCCGAGTTGTTACTTTGCCTTATTTTACGATATACAGCGTTATAGACGCATATAATGTTCCCACCGAGAAGTAGGGTCCGACACACCTGGAATGTTGTCAAATGTTACAGCCGCGGTGTTAGGTTAACTTAGGTTGGGATATATAACGTTATAGTCGTATACAATGTTCCGACCGAGGAGTAGGTTCCGAGAAGCCAGGACTGTTGTAAAATGTTACATTCACGATGTTAGGTTGCCTTAGGTTAGGATATATAACGTTATAGACGGATATAATGTTCCCACCGAGAAGTAGGTCCGACACGCCTGGATTGTTGTCAAATGTTACATCCGAAGTGTTAGGTTGCCTTAGGTTAGGATATATAACGTTATAGACGCATATAATGTTCCCACCGAGAAGTAGGGTCCGACTCGCCAGAAATGTTGTCAAATGTTACATCCGAGGAGTTAGGTTGCCTCAGGTTAGGTTATATGACGTTATAGACGCATATAATGTTCCAACCGAGAAGTAGATCCGACACGCCTGGATTTTTGTCAAATGTTACATCCGAGGTGCTAGGTTGCCTTAGGATAGGATATACAACGTTATAGACGCATGTAATGTTGCCACCGAGAAGTAGGGTCCGACACACCTGGAATGTTGTCAAATGTTACATCCGAGGTGTTTGGTTACCTTAGGGTAGGTTATATGACGATATAGACGCATATAATGTTCCCACCGAGAAGTAGGACCGACACGCCTGGATTGTTGTCAAATATTACATCCGAGATGTTAGGTTGCCTTAGGTTAGGATATATAACGTTATAGACGTATATACTGTTCCCACCGAGAAGTAGGGTCCGACACACGTGGAATGTTGTCAAATGTTACATCCGAGGTGTTAGGTTGCCTTAGGATAGGTTATATGACGTTATAGACGCATATAATGTTCCCACCGAGAAGTAGGACCGACACGCCTGGATTGTTGTCAAATGTTACATCCGAGGTGTTAGGTTGCCTTAGGTTAGGATATATAACGTTATAGACGCATATAATGTTCCCACCGAGAAGTAGGGTCCGACGCGCCAGAAATGTTGTCAAATGTTACATCCGATGTGTTAGGTTGCCTTAGGTTAGGTTATATGACGCTATAGACGCATATAATTTTCCCACCGAGAAGTAGGTCCGACACGCCTGGATTGTTGTCAAATGTTACATCCGAGGTGTTAGGTTGCCTTAGGTTAGGATATATAACGTTATAGACGCATATAATGTTCCCACCGAGAAGTAGGGTCCGACTCGCCAGAAATGTTGTCAAATCTTACATCCGATGTGTTGGGTTGCCTTAGGTTAGGATATATAACGTTATAGACGTATATACTATTCCGACCGAGAAGTAGGGTCCGACACACGTGGAATGTGGTCAAATGTTACATCCGAGGAGTTAGGTTGCCTTAGGTTAGGACATATAACGTTATAGACGCATATAATGTTCCCACCGAGAAGTAGGGTCCGACACACGTGGAATGTTGTCCAATGTTACATCCGAGGTGTTTGGTTGCCTTAGGTTAGGATATATAACGTTATAGACGCATATAATGTTCCCACCGAGAAGTAGGTCCGACACGCCAGGAGTATTGACAAATATTACATCCGAGTTGTTACTTTGCCTTATTTTACGATATACAGCGTTATAGACGCATACAATGTTCCCACCGAGATGTAGGGCCCGACACGCTTGGAATGTTGTCAAATATTACATCCGAGGTGTTAGGTTGCCTTAGGTTAGGTTATATGACGTTATAGACGCATATAATGTTCCCACCGAGAAGTAGGGTCCGACTCTCCAGGAATGTTGTCAAATGTTACATCTGAGGTGTTAGGTTGCCTTAGGTTAGGGTATATAACGTTATAGACGCATATAATGTTCCCACCGAGAAGTAGGGCCCGACACGCTTGGAATGTTTCAAATATTACATCCGAGGTGTTAGGTTGCCTTAGGTTAGGTTATATGACGTTATAGACGTATATACTGTTCCCACCGAGAAGTAGGGTCCGACACACGTGGAATGTTGTCAAATGTTACATCCGAGGTGTTAGGTTGCCTTAGGATAGGTTATATGACGTTATAGACGCACATAATGTTCCCACCGAGAAGTAGGTCCGACACGCCTGGATTGTTGTCAAATATTACATCCGAGATGTTAGGTTGCCTTAGGTTAGGATATATAACGTTATAGACGAATATACTGTTCCCACCGAGAAGTAGGGTCCGACACACGTGGAATGTTGTCAAATGTTACATCCGAGGTGTTAGGTTGCCTTAGGATAGGTTATATGACGTTATAGACGCATATAATGTTCCCACCGAGAAGTAGGACCGACACGCCTGGATTGTTGTCAAATGTTACATCCGAGGTGTTAGGTTGCCTTAGGTTAGGATATATAACGTTATAGACGCATATAATGTTCCCACCGAGAAGTAGGGTCCGACGCGCCAGAAATGTTGTCAAATGTTACATCCGATGTGTTAGGTTGCCTTAGTTTAGGTTATATGACGCTATAGACGCATATAATTTTCCCACCGAGAAGTAGGTCCGACACGCCTGGATTGTTGTCAAATGTTACACCCGAGGTGTTAGGTTGCCTTAGGTTAGGATATATAACGTTATAGACGCATATAATGTTCCCACCGAGAAGTAGGGTCCGACTCGCCAGAAATGTTGTCAAATGTTACATCCGATGTGTTGGGTTGCCTTAGGTTAGGATATATAACGTTATAGACGTATATACTGTTCCGACCGAGAAGTAGGGTCCGACACACGTGGAATGTGGTCAAATGTTACATCCGAGGAGTTATGTTGCCTTAGGTTAGGATATATAACGTTATAGACGCATATAATGTTCCCACCGAGAAGTAGGGTCCGACACACGTGGAATGTTGTCCAATGTTACATCCGAGGTGTTAGGTTGCCTTAGGTTAGAGTATATAACGTTATAGACGAATATAATGTTCCCATCGAGAAGTAGGTCCGACACGCCAGGAATATTGACAAATATTACATCCGAGTTGTTACTTTGCCTTATTTTACGATATACAGCGTTATAGACGCATACAATGTTCCCACCGAGATGTAGGGTCCGACAGGTTTGGAATGTTGGCAAATATTACATCCGAGGAGTTAGGTTGCCTCAGGTTAGGATATACAACGTTATAGACGCATATAATGTTCCCACCGAGAAGTAGGGTCCGACACACCTGGAATGTTGTCAAATGTTACAGCCGCGGTGTTAGGTTAACTTAGGTTGGGATATATAACGTTATAGTCGTATACAATGTTCCGACCGAGAAGTAGGTTCCGAGAAGCCAGGAATGTTGTAAAATGTTACATTCGCGATGTTAGGTTGCCTTAGGTTAGGATATATAACGTTATAGACGCATATAATGTTCCCACCGAGAAGTAGGGCCCGACACGCTTGGAATGTTGTCAAATGTTACATCCGAGGTGTTAGGTTGCCTTAGGATAGGTTATATGACGTTATAGACGCACATAATGTTCCCACCGAGAAGTAGAGTCCGACACACCTGGAATGTTGTCAAATGTTACATCTGAGGTGTTTGGTTGCCTTAGGTTAGGTTATATTACGTTATAGACGCATATAATGTTCCCACCGAGAAGTAGGTCCGACACGCCTGGATTGTTGTCAAATATTACATCCGAGGAGTTAGGTTGCCTTAGGTTAGGATATATAACGTTATAGACGCATATAATGTTCCCACCGAGAAGTAGGGTCCGACACACGTGGAATGTTGTCCAATGTTACATCCGAGGTGTTTGGTTGCCTTAGGTTAGGATATATAACGTTATAGACGCATATAATGTTCCCACCGAGAAGTAGGTCCGACACGCCAGGAATATTGACAAATATTACATCCGAGTTGTTACTTTGCCTTATTTTACGATATACAGCGTTATAGACGCATACAATGTTCCCACCGAGATGTAGGGCCCGACACGCTTGGAATGTTGTCAAATATTACATCCGAGGTGTTAGGTTGCCTTAGGTTAGGTTATATGACGTTATAGACGCATATAATGTTCCCACCGAGAAGTAGGGTCCGACTCTCCAGGAATGTTGTCAAATGTTACATCTGAGGTGTTAGGTTGCCTTAGGTTAGGGTATATAACGTTATAGACGCATATAATGTTCCCACCGAGAAGTAGGGCCCGACACGCTTGGAATGTTTCAAATATTACATCCGAGGTGTTAGGTTGCCTTAGGTTAGGTTATATGACGTTATAGACGTATATACTGTTCCCACCGAGAAGTAGGGTCCGACACACGTGGAATGTTGTCAAATGTTACATCCGAGGTGTTAGGTTGCCTTAGGATAGGTTATATGACGTTATAGACGCACATAATGTTCCCACCGAGAAGTAGGTCCGACACGCCTGGATTGTTGTCAAATATTACATCCGAGATGTTAGGTTGCCTTAGGTTAGGATATATAACGTTATAGACGTATATACTGTTCCCACCGAGAAGTAGGGTCCGACACACGTGGAATGTTGTCAAATGTTACATCCGAGGTGTTAGGTTGCCTTAGGATAGGTTATATGACGTTATAGACGCATATAATGTTCCCACCGAGAAGTAGGACCGACACGCCTGGATTGTTGTCAAATGTTACATCCGAGGTGTTAGGTTGCCTTAGGTTAGGATATATAACGTTATAGACGCATATAATGTTCCCACCGAGAAGTAGGGTCCGACGCGCCAGAAATGTTGTCAAATGTTACATCCGATGTGTTAGGTTGCCTTAGGTTAGGTTATATGACGCTATAGACGCATATAATTTTCCCACCGAGAAGTAGGTCCGACACGCCTGGATTGTTGTCAAATGTTACATCCGAGGTGTTAGGTTGCCTTAGGTTAGGATATATAACGTTATAGACGCATATAATGTTCCCACCGAGAAGTAGGGTCCGACTCGCCAGAAATGTTGTCAAATGTTACATCCGATGTGTTGGGTTGCCTTAGGTTAGGATATATAACGTTATAGACGTATATACTGTTCCGACCGAGAAGTAGGGTCCGACACACGTGGAATGTGGTCAAATGTTACATCCGAGGTGTTAGGTTGCCTTAGGTTAGGATATATAACGTTATAGACGCATATAATGTTCTCACCGAGAAGTAGGGTCCGACACACGTGCAATGTTGTCCAATGTTACATCCGAGGTGTTAGGTTGCCTTAGGTTAGAGTATATAACGTTATAGACGAATATAATGTTCCCACCGAGAAGTAGGTCCGACACGCCAGGAATATTGACAAATATTACATCCGAGTTGTTACTTTGCCTTATTTTACGATATACAGCGTTATAGACGCATATAATGTTCCCACCGAGAAGTAGGGTCCGACACACCTGGAATGTTGTCAAATGTTACAGCCGCGGTGTTAGGTTAACTTAGGTTGGGATATATAACGTTATAGTCGTATACAATGTTCCGACCGAGGAGTAGGTTCCGAGAAGCCAGGACTGTTGTAAAATGTTACATTCACGATGTTAGGTTGCCTTAGGTTAGGATATATAACGTTATAGACGGATATAATGTTCCCACCGAGAAGTAGGTCCGACACGCCTGGATTGTTGTCAAATGTTACATCCGAAGTGTTAGGTTGCCTTAGGTTAGGTTATATAACGTTATAGACGCATATAATGTTCCCACCGAGAAGTAGGGTCCGACTCGCCAGAAATGTTGTCAAATGTTACATCCGAGGAGTTAGGTTGCCTCAGGTTAGGTTATATGACGTTATAGACGCATATAATGTTCCAACCGAGAAGTAGATCCGACACGCCTGGATTTTTGTCAAATGTTACATCCGAGGTGCTAGGTTGCCTTAGGATAGGATATACAACGTTATAGACGCATGTAATGTTGCCACCGAGAAGTAGGGTCCGACACACCTGGAATGTTGTCAAATGTTACATCCGAGGTGTTTGGTTACCTTAGGGTAGGTTATATGACGATATAGACGCATATAATGTTCCCACCGAGAAGTAGGACCGACACGCCTGGATTGTTGTCAAATATTACATCCGAGATGTTAGGTTGCCTTAGGTTAGGATATATAACGTTATAGACGTATATACTGTTCCCACCGAGAAGTAGGGTCCGACACACGTGGAATGTTGTCAAATGTTACATCCGAGGTGTTAGGTTGCCTTAGGATAGGTTATATGACGTTATAGACGCATATAATGTTCCCACCGAGAAGTAGGACCGACACGCCTGGATTGTTGTCAAATGTTACATCCGAGGTGTTAGGTTGCCTTAGGTTAGGATATATAACGTTATAGACGCATATAATGTTCCCACCGAGAAGTAGGGTCCGACGCGCCAGAAATGTTGTCAAATGTTACATCCGATGTGTTAGGTTGCCTTAGGTTAGGTTATATGACGCTATAGACGCATATAATTTTCCCACCGAGAAGTAGGTCCGACACGCCTGGATTGTTGTCAAATGTTACATCCGAGGTGTTAGGTTGCCTTAGGTTAGGATATCTAACGTTATAGACGCATATAATGTTCCCACCGAGAAGTAGGGTCCGACTCGCCAGAAATGTTGTCAAATCTTACATCCGATGTGTTGGGTTGCCTTAGGTTAGGATATATAACGTTATAGACGTATATACTATTCCGACCGAGAAGTAGGGTCCGACACACGTGGAATGTGGTCAAATGTTACATCCGAGGAGTTAGGTTGCCTTAGGTTAGGACATATAACGTTATAGACGCATATAATGTTCCCACCGAGAAGTAGGGTCCGACACACGTGGAATGTTGTCCAATGTTACATCCGAGGTGTTTGGTTGCCTTAGGTTAGGATATATAACGTTATAGACGCATATAATGTTCCCACCGAGAAGTAGGTCCGACACGCCAGGAGTATTGACAAATATTACATCCGAGTTGTTACTTTGCCTTATTTTACGATATACAGCGTTATAGACGCATACAATGTTCCCACCGAGATGTAGGGCCCGACACACCTGGAATGTTGTCAAATGTTACATCCGAGGTGTTTGGTTGCCTTAGGGTAGCTTATATGACGATATAGACGCATATAATGTTCCCACCGAGAAGTAGGTCCGACACGCCTGGATTGTTGTCAAATGTTACATCCGAGGTGTTAGGTTGCCTTAGGTTAGGATATATAACGTTATAGACGCATATAATGTTCCCACCGAGAAGCAGGGTCCGACACGCCAGAAATGTTGTCAAATGTTACATCCGATGTGTTAGGTTGCCTTAGGTTAGGTTATATGACGCTATAGACGCATATAATTTTCCCACCGAGAAGTAGGTCCGACACGCCTGGATTGTTGTCAAATGTTACATCCGAGGTGTTAGGTTGCCTTAGGTTAGGATATATAACGTTATAGACGCATATAATGTTCCCACCGAGAAGTAGGGTCCGACTCGCCAGAAATGTTGTCAAATGTTACATCCGATGTGTTGGGTTGCCTTAGGTTAGGATATATAACGTTATAGACGTATATACTGTTCCGACCGAGAAGTAGGGTCCGACACACGTGGAATGTTGTCAAATGTTACATCCGAGGTGTTAGGTTGCCTTAGGATAGGTTATATGACGTTATAGACGCACATAATGTTCCCACCGAGAAGTAGGTCCGACACGCCTGGATTGTTGTCAAATATTACATCCGAGATGTTAGGTTGCCTTAGGTTAGGATATATAACGTTATAGACGAATATAATGTTCCCACCGAGAAGTAGGTCCGACACGCCAGGAATATTGACAAATATTACATCCGAGTTGTTACTTTGCCTTATTTTACGATATACAGCGTTATAGACGCATATAATGTTCCCACCGAGAAGTAGGGTCCGACACACCTGGAATGTTGTCAAATGTTACAGCCGCGGTGTTAGGTTAACTTAGGTTGGGATATACAACGTTATAGTCGTATACAATGTTCCGACCGAGGAGTAGGTTCCGAGAAGCCAGGACTGTTGTAAAATGTTACATTCACGATGTTAGGTTGCCTTAGGTTAGGATATATAACGTTATAGACGGATATAATGTTCCCACCGAGAAGTAGGTCCGACACGCCTGGATTGTTGTCAAATGTTACATCCGAAGTGTTAGGTTGCCTTAGGTTAGGATATATAACGTTATAGACGCATATAATGTTCCCACCGAGAAGTAGGGTCCGACTCGCCAGAAATGTTGTCAAATGTTACATCCGAGGAGTTAGGTTGCATTAGGTTAGGTTATATGACGTTATAGACGCATATAATGTTCCAACCGAGAAGTAGATCCGACACGCCTGGATTTTTGTCAAATGTTACATCCGAGGTGCTAGGTTGCCTTAGGATAGGATATACAACGTTATAGACGCATGTAATGTTGCCACCGAGAAGTAGGGTCCGACACACCTGGAATGTTGTCAAATGTTACATCCGAGGTGTTTGGTTACCTTAGGGTAGGTTATATGACGATATAGACGCATATAATGTTCCCACCGAGAAGTAGGTCCGACACGCCTGGATTGTTGTCAAATATTACATCCGAGATGTTAGGTTGCCTTAGGTTAGGATATATAACGTTATAGACGTATATACTGTTCCCACCGAGAAGTAGGGTCCGACACACGTGGAATGTTGTCAAATGTTACATCCGAGGTGTTAGGTTGCCTTAGGATAGGTTATATGATGTTATAGACGCATATAATGTTCCCACCGAGAAGTAGGACCGACACGCCTGGATTGTTGTCAAATGTTACATCCGAGGTGTTAGGTTGCCTTAGGTTAGGATATATAACGTTATAGACGCATATAATGTTCCCACCGAGAAGTAGGGTCCGACGCGCCAGAAATGTTGTCAAATGTTACATCCGATGTGTTAGGTTGCCTTAGGTTAGGTTATATGACGCTATAGACGCATATAATTTTCCCACCGAGAAGTAGGTCCGACACGCCTGGATTGTTGTCAAATGTTACATCCGAGGTGTTAGGTTGCCTTAGGTTAGGATATATAACGTTATAGACGCATATAATGTTCCCACCGAGAAGTAGGGTCCGACTCGCCAGAAATGTTGTCAAATCTTACATCCGATGTGTTGGGTTGCCTTAGGTTAGGATATATAACGTTATAGACGTATATACTATTCCGACCGAGAAGTAGGGTCCGACACACGTGGAATGTGGTCAAATGTTACATCCGAGGAGTTAGGTTGCCTTAGGTTAGGACATATAACGTTATAGACGCATATAATGTTCCCACCGAGAAGTAGGGTCCGACACACGTGGAATGTTGTCCAATGTTACATCCGAGGTGTTTGGTTGCCTTAGGTTAGGATATATAACGTTATAGACGCATATAATGTTCCCACCGAGAAGTAGGTCCGACACGCCAGGAATATTGACAAATATTACATCCGAGTTGTTACTTTGCCTTATTTTACGATATACAGCGTTATAGACGCATACAATGTTCCCACCGAGATGTAGGGCCCGACACGCTTGGAATGTTGTCAAATATTACATCCGAGGTGTTAGGTTGCCTTAGGTTAGGTTATATGACGTTATAGACGCATATAATGTTCCCACCGAGAAGTAGGGTCCGACTCTCCAGGAATGTTGTCAAATGTTACATCTGAGGTGTTAGGTTGCCTTAGGTTAGGGTATATAACGTTATAGACGCATATAATGTTCCCACCGAGAAGTAGGGCCCGACACGCTTGGAATGTTTCAAATATTACATCCGAGGTGTTAGGTTGCCTTAGGTTAGGTTATATGACGTTATAGACGTATATACTGTTCCCACCGAGAAGTAGGGTCCGACACACGTGGAATGTTGTCAAATGTTACATCCGAGGTGTTAGGTTGCCTTAGGATAGGTTATATGACGTTATAGACGCACATAATGTTCCCACCGAGAAGTAGGTCCGACACGCCTGGATTGTTGTCAAATATTACATCCGAGATGTTAGGTTGCCTTAGGTTAGGATATATAACGTTATAGACGTATATACTGTTCCCACCGAGAAGTAGGGTCCGACACACGTGGAATGTTGTCAAATGTTACATCCGAGGTGTTAGGTTGCCTTAGGATAGGTTATATGACGTTATAGACGCATATAATGTTTCCACCGAGAAGTAGGACCGACACGCCTGGATTGTTGTCAAATGTTACATCCGAGGTGTTAGGTTGCCTTAGGTTAGGATATATAACGTTATAGACGCATATAATGTTCCCACCGAGAAGTAGGGTCCGACGCGCCAGGAATATTGACAAATATTACATCCGAGTTGTTACTTTGCCTTATTTTACGATATACAGCGTTATAGACGCATACAATGTTCCCACCGAGATGTAGGGTCCGACAGGTTTGGAATGTTGGCAAATATTACATCCGAGGAGTTAGGTTGCCTCAGGTTAGGATATACAACGTTATAGACGCATATAATGTTCCCACCGAGAAGTAGGGTCCGACTCTCCAGGAATGTTGTCAAATGTTACATCTGAGGTGTTAGGTTGCCTTAGGTTAGGGTATATAACGTTATAGACGCATATAATGTTCCCACCGAGAAGTAGGGCCCGACACGCTTGGAATGTTTCAAATATTACATCCGAGGTGTTAGGTTGCCTTAGGTTAGGTTATATGACGTTATAGACGTATATACTGTTCCCACCGAGAAGTAGGGTCCGACACACGTGGAATGTTGTCAAATGTTACATCCGAGGTGTTAGGTTGCCTTAGGATAGGTTATATGACGTTATAGACGCACATAATGTTCCCACCGAGAAGTAGGTCCGACACGCCTGGATTGTTGTCAAATATTACATCCGAGATGTTAGGATGCCTTAGGTTAGGATATATAACGTTATAGACGTATATACTGTTCCCACCGAGAAGTAGGGTCCGACACACGTGGAATGTTGTCAAATGTTACATCCGAGGTGTTAGGTTGCCTTAGGATAGGTTATATGACGTTATAGACGCATATAATGTTCCCACCGAGAAGTAGGACCGACACGCCTGGATTGTTGTCAAATGTTACATCCGAGGTGTTAGGTTGCCTTAGGTTAGGATATATAACGTTATAGACGCATATAATGTTCCCACCGAGAAGTAGGGTCCGACGCGCCAGAAATGTTGTCAAATGTTACATCCGATGTGTTAGGTTGCCTTAGGTTAGGTTACATGACGCTATAGACGCATATAATTTTCCCACCGAGAAGTAGGTCCGACACGCCTGGATTGTTGTCAAATGTTACATCCGAGGTGTTAGGTTGCCTTAGGTTAGGATATATAACGTTATAGACGCATATAATGTTCCCACCGAGAAGTAGGGTCCGACACACGTGGAATGTTGTCCAATGTTACATCCGAGGTGTTAGGTTGCCTTAGGTTAGAGTATATAACGTTATAGACGAATATAATGTTCCCATCGAGAAGTAGGTCCGACACGCCAGGAATATTGACAAATATTACATCCGAGTTGTTACTTTGCCTTATTTTACGATATACAGCGTTATAGACGCATACAATGTTCCCACCGAGATGTAGGGTCCGACAGGTTTGGAATGTTGGCAAATATTGCATCCGAGGAGTTAGGTTGCCTCAGGTTAGGATATACAACGTTATAGACGCATATAATGTTCCCACCGAGAAGTAGGGTCCGACACACCTGGAATGTTGTCAAATGTTACAGCCGCGGTGTTAGGTTAACTTAGGTTGGGATATATAACGTTATAGTCGTATACAATGTTCCGACCGAGAAGTAGGTTCCGAGAAGCCAGGAATGTTGTAAAATGTTACATTCGCGATGTTAGGTTGCCTTAGGTTAGGATATATAACGTTATAGACGCATATAATGTTCCCACCGAGAAGTAGGGCCCGACACGCTTGGAATGTTGTCAAATGTTACATCCGAGGTGTTAGGTTGCCTTAGGATGGGTTATATGACGTTATAGACGCACATAATGTTCCCACCGAGAAGTAGAGTCCGACACACCTGGAATGTTGTCAAATGTTACATCTGAGGTGTTTGGTTGCCTTAGGTTAGGTTATATTACGTTATAGACGCATATAATGTTCCCACCGAGAAGTAGGTCCGACACGCCTGGATTGTTGTCAAATGTTACATCCGAAGTGTTAGGTTGCCTTAGGTGCGGATATATAACGTTATAGACGCATATAATGTTCCCACCGAGAAGTAGGGGCCGACTCGCCAGAAATATTGTCAAATGTTACATCGGAGGTGTTTGGTTGCCTTAGGTTAGGATATATAACGTTATAGACGCATATAATGTTCCCACCGAGAAGTAGGTCCGACACGCCAGGAATATTGACAAATGTTACATCCGAGTTGTTACTTTGCCTTATTTTACGATATACAGCGTTATAGACGCATACAATGTTCCCACCGAGATGTAGGGTCCGACAGGTTTGGAATGTTGGCAAATATTACATCCGAGGAGTTAGGTTGCCTCAGGTTAGGATATACAACGTTATAGACGCATATAATGTTCCCACCGAGAAGTAGGGTCCGACACACCTGGAATGTTGTCAAATGTTACAGCCGAGGTGTTAGGTTAACTTAAGTTGGGATATATAACGTTGTAGTCGTATACAATGTTCCGACCGAGAAGTAGGTTCCGAGAAGCCAGGAATGTTGTAAAATGTTACATTCGCGATGTTAGGTTGCCTTAGGTTAGGATATGTAACGTTATAGACGCATATAATGTTCCCACCGAGAAGTAGGGCCCGACACTCTTGGAATGTTGTCAAATATTACATCCGAGGTGTTAGGTTGCCTTAGGTTAGGTTATATGACGTTATAGACGCATATAATGTTCCCACCGAGAAGTAGGTCCGACACGCCTGGATTGTTGTCAAATATTACATCCGGGATGTTAGGTTGCCTTAGGTTAGGACATATAACGTTATAGACGTATATAATGTTCCCACCGAGAAGTAGGGTCCGACACACGTGGAATGTTGTCCAATGTTACATCCGAGGTGTTAGGTTGCCTTAGGTTAGGTTATATGACGTTATAGACGAATATAATGTTCCCACCGAGAAGTAGGTCCGACACACCTGGATTGTTGTCAAATATTACACCGGAGGTGTTTGGTTGCCTTAGGTTAGGTTATATGACGTTATAGACGCATATAATGTTCCCACCGAGAAGTAGGGTCCGACTCGCCAGAAATGTTGTCAAATGTTACACCGGAGGTGTTTGGTTGCCTTAGGTTAGGTTATATGACGTTATAGACGCATATAATGTTCCCACCGAGAAGTAGGGTCCGACTCGCCAGAAATGTTGTCAAATGTTACATCCGATGTGTTAGGTTGCCTTAGGTTAGGTTATATGACGTTATAGACGCATATAATGTTCCCACCGTGAAGTAGGTCCGACACGCCTGGATTGTTGTCAAATGTTACATCCGAGGTGTTATGTTGCCTTAGGTTAGGCTATATAACGTTATAGACGCATATAATGTTCCCACCGAGAAGTAGGTCCGACACGCCTGGATTGTTGTCAAATGTTACATCCGAAGTGTTAGGTTGCCTTAGGTGCGGATATATAACGTTATAGACGCATATAATGTTCCCACCGAGAAGTAGGGGCCGACTCGCCAGAAATATTGTCAAATGTTACATCGGAGGTGTTTGGTTGCCTTAGGTTAGGATATATAACGTTATAGACGCATATAATGTTCCCACCGAGAAGTAGGTCCGACACGCCAGGAATATTGACAAATATTACATCCGAGTTGTTACTTTGCCTTATTTTACGATATACAGCGTTATAGACGCATACAATGTTCCCACCGAGATGTAGGGTCCGACAGGTTTGGAATGTTGGCAAATATTACATCCGAGGAGTTAGGTTGCCTCAGGTTAGGATATACAACGTTATAGACGCATATAATGTTCCCACCGAGAAGTAGGGTCCGACACACCTGGAATGTTGTCAAATGTTACAGCCGAGGTGTTAGGTTAACTTAAGTTGGGATATATAACGTTGTAGTCGTATACAATGTTCCGACCGAGAAGTAGGTTCCGAGAAGCCAGGAATGTTGTAAAATGTTACATTCGCGATGTTAGGTTGCCTTAGGTTAGGATATGTAACGTTATAGACGCATATAATGTTCCCACCGAGAAGTAGGGCCCGACACTCTTGGAATGTTGTCAAATATTACATCCGAGGTGTTAGGTTGCCTTAGGTTAGGTTATATGACGTTATAGACGCATATAATGTTCCCACCGAGAAGTAGGTCCGACACGCCTGGATTGTTGTCAAATATTACATCCGGGATGTTAGGTTGCCTTAGGTTAGGACATATAACGTTATAGACGTATATAATGTTCCCACCGAGAAGTAGGGTCCGACACACGTGGAATGTTGTCCAATGTTACATCCGAGGTGTTAGGTTGCCTTAGGTTAGGTTATATGACGTTATAGACGAATATAATGTTCCCACCGAGAAGTAGGTCCGACACACCTGGATTGTTGTCAAATATTACACCGGAGGTGTTTGGTTGCCTTAGGTTAGGTTATATGACGTTATAGACGCATATAATGTTCCCACCGAGAAGTAGGGTCCGACTCGCCAGAAATGTTGTCAAATGTTACACCGGAGGTGTTTGGTTGCCTTAGGTTAGGTTATATGACGTTATAGACGCATATAATGTTCCCACCGAGAAGTAGGGTCCGACTCGCCAGAAATGTTGTCAAATGTTACATCCGATGTGTTAGGTTGCCTTAGGTTAGGTTATATGACGTTATAGACGCATATAATGTTCCCACCGTGAAGTAGGTCCGACACGCCTGGATTGTTGTCAAATGTTACATCCGAGGTGTTATGTTGCCTTAGGTTAGGCTATATAACGTTATAGACGCATATAATGTTCCCACCGAGAAGTAGGGTCCGACTCGCCAGAAATGTTGTCAAATGTTACATCCGATGTGTTAGGTTGCCTTAGGTTAGGTTATATGACGTTATAGACGCATATAATGTTCCCACCGAGAAGTAGGTCCGACACGCCTGGATTGTTGTCAAATATTACATCCGAGATGTTAGGTTACCTTAGGTTAGGATATATAAAGTTATAGACGGATATAATGTTCCCACCGAGAAGTAGGACCGACACGCCTGGATTGTTGTCAAATGTTACATCCGAGGTGTTAGGTTGCCTCGGTTAGGATATATAACGTTATAGACGCATATAATGTTCCCACCGAGAAGTAGGGTCCGACTCGCCAGAAATGTTGTCAAATGTTACATCCGAGGAGTTAGGTTGCCTTAGGTTAGGTTATATGGCGTTATAGACGCATATAATGTTCCAACCGAGAAGTAGATCCGACACGCCTGGATTTTTGTCAAATGTTACATCCAAGGTGCTAGGTTGCCTTAGGATAGGATATACAACGTTATAGACGCATGTAATGTTCGCACCGAGAAGTAGGGTCCGACACACCTGGAATGTTGTCAAATGTTACATCCGAGGTGTTTGGTTGCCTTAGGGTAGGTTATATGACGATATAGACGCATACAATGTTCCCACCGAGAAGTAGGTCCGACACGCCTGGATTGTTGTCAAACATTACATCCGAGATGTTAGGTTGCCTTAGGTTAGGATATATAACGTTATAGACGCATATAATGTTCCCACCAAGAAGTAGGGTCCGACACACGTGGAATGTTGTCCAATGTTACATCCGAGGTGTTAGGTTGCCTTAGGTTAGAGTATATAACGTTATAGATGAATATAATGTCCCCACCGAGAAGTAGGTCCGACACGCCAGGAATATTGACAAATATTACATCCGAGTTGTTACTTTGCCTTATTTTACGATATACAGCGTTATAGACGCATACAATGTTCCCACCGAGATGTAGGGTCCGACAGGCTTGGAATGTTGACAAATATTACATCCGTGGAGTTAGGTTGCCTTAGGATAGGATATACAACGTTATAGACGCATATAATATTCCCACCGAGAAGTAGGGTCCGACGCACCTGCAATGTTGTCAAATGTTACATCCGAGGTGTTAGGTTGCCTTAGATTAGGATATATAACGTTATAGACGTATATACTGTTCCCACCGTGAAGTAGGGTCCGACACAACAGGAATATTGAGAAATATTACATCCGAGTTGTTAGGTTGCCTTATTTTACGATATACAGCGTTATAGACGCATACAATGTTCCCACCGAGAAGTAGGGTCCGACAGGTTTGGAATGTTGGCAAATATTACATCCGAGGCGTTAGGTTGCCTTAGGTTAGGATATACAACGTTATAGACGCATATAATGTTCCCACCGAGAAGTAGGGTCCGACACACCTGGAATGTTGTCAAATGTTACAGCCGAGGTGTTAGGTTGCCTTAGGTTAGGATATACAACGTTATAGACGCATGTAATGTTCCCACCGAGAAGTAGGTTCCGACACGCCTGGATTGTTGTGCAATATTACATCCGAGATGTTAGGTTGCCTTAGATTAGGGTATATAACGTTATAGACGTATATACTGTTCCCACCGTGAAGTAGGGTCAGACTCGCCAGGAATGTTGTCAAATGTTACATCTGAGGTGTTAGGTTGCCTTAGGTTAGGGTATATAACGTTATAGACGAATATAATGTTCCCACCGAGAAGTAGGTCCGACACGCCTGGATTTTTGTCAAATGTTACATCCGAGGTGCTAGGTTGCCTTAGGTTAGGATATACAACGTTATAGACGCATATAATATTCCTACCGAGAAGTAGGGTCCGACACACCTGCAATGTTGTCAAATGTTACATCCGAGGTGTTAGGTTGCCTTAGGTTAGGATATATAACGTTATAGACGCATATAATGTTCCCACCGAGAAGTAGGGCCCGACACGCTTGGACTGTTGTCAAATATTACATCCGAGCTGTTAGGTTGCCTTAGGTCAGGTTATATGACGTTATAGACGTATATACTGTTCCCACCGAGAAGTAGGGTCCGACACACGTGGAATGTTGTCAAATGTTACATCCGTGGTGTTAGGTTGCCTTAGGTTAGGTTATATTACGTTATAGACGCATATAATGTTCCCACCGAGAAGTAGGTCCGACACGCCTGGATTGTTGTCAAATGTTACATCCGAAGTGTTAGGTTGCCTTAGGTGCGGATATATAACGTTATAGACGCATATAATGTTCCCACCGAGAAGTAGGGGCCGACTCGCCAGAAATATTGTCAAATGTTACATCGGAGGTGTTTGGTTGCCTTAGGTTAGGATATATAACGTTATAGACGCATATAATGTTCCCACCGAGAAGTAGGTCCGACACGCCAGGAATATTGACAAATATTACATCCGAGTTGTTACTTTGCCTTATTTTACGATATACAGCGTTATAGACGCATACAATGTTCCCACCGAGATGTAGGGTCCGACAGGTTTGGAATGTTGGCAAATATTACATCCGAGGAGTTAGGTTGCCTCAGGTTAGGATATACAACGTTATAGACGCATATAATGTTCCCACCGAGAAGTAGGGTCCGACACACCTGGAATGTTGTCAAATGTTACAGCCGAGGTGTTAGGTTAACTTAAGTTGGGATATATAACGTTGTAGTCGTATACAATGTTCCGACCGAGAAGTAGGTTCCGAGAAGCCAGGAATGTTGTAAAATGTTACATTCGCGATGTTAGGTTGCCTTAGGTTAGGATATGTAACGTTATAGACGCATATAATGTTCCCACCGAGAAGTAGGGCCCGACACTCTTGGAATGTTGTCAAATATTACATCCGAGGTGTTAGGTTGCCTTAGGTTAGGTTATATGACGTTATAGACGCATATAATGTTCCCACCGAGAAGTAGGTCCGACACGCCTGGATTTTTGTCAAATATTACATCCGGGATGTTAGGTTGCCTTAGGTTAGGACATATAACGTTATAGACGTATATAATGTTCCCACCGAGAAGTAGGGTCCGACACACGTGGAATGTTGTCCAATGTTACATCCGAGGTGTTAGGTTGCCTTAGGTTAGGTTATATGACGTTATAGACGAATATAATGTTCCCACCGAGAAGTAGGTCCGACACACCTGGATTGTTGTCAAATATTACACCGGAGGTGTTTGGTTGCCTTAGGTTAGGTTATATGACGTTATAGACGCATATAATGTTCCCACCGAGAAGTAGGGTCCGACTCGCCAGAAATGTTGTCAAATGTTACACCGGAGGTGTTTGGTTGCCTTAGGTTAGGTTATATGACGTTATAGACGCATATAATGTTCCCACCGAGAAGTAGGGTCCGACTCGCCAGAAATGTTGTCAAATGTTACATCCGATGTGTTAGGTTGCCTTAGGTTAGGTTATATGACGTTATAGACGCATATAATGTTCCCACCGTGAAGTAGGTCCGACACGCCTGGATTGTTGTCAAATGTTACATCCGAGGTGTTATGTTGCCTTAGGTTAGGCTATATAACGTTATAGACGCATATAATGTTCCCACCGAGAAGTAGGGTCCGACTCGCCAGAAATGTTGTCAAATGTTACATCCGATGTGTTAGGTTGCCTTAGGTTAGGTTATATGACGTTATAGACGCATATAATGTTCCCACCGAGAAGTAGGTCCGACACGCCTGGATTGTTGTCAAATATTACATCCGAGATGTTAGGTTACCTTAGGTTAGGATATATAAAGTTATAGACGGATATAATGTTCCCACCGAGAAGTAGGACCGACACGCCTGGATTGTTGTCAAATGTTACATCCGAGGTGTTAGGTTGCCTCGGTTAGGATATATAACGTTATAGACGCATATAATGTTCCCACCGAGAAGTAGGGTCCGACTCGCCAGAAATGTTGTCAAATGTTACATCCGAGGAGTTAGGTTGCCTTAGGTTAGGTTATATGGCGTTATAGACGCATATAATGTTCCAACCGAGAAGTAGATCCGACACGCCTGGATTTTTGTCAAATGTTACATCCAAGGTGCTAGGTTGCCTTAGGATAGGATATACAACGTTATAGACGCATGTAATGTTCGCACCGAGAAGTAGGGTCCGACACACCTGGAATGTTGTCAAATGTTACATCCGAGGTGTTTGGTTGCCTTAGGGTAGGTTATATGACGATATAGACGCATACAATGTTCCCACCGAGAAGTAGGTCCGACACGCCTGGATTGTTGTCAAACATTACATCCGAGATGTTAGGTTGCCTTAGGTTAGGATATATAACGTTATAGACGCATATAATGTTCCCACCAAGAAGTAGGGTCCGACACACGTGGAATGTTGTCCAATGTTACATCCGAGGTGTTAGGTTGCCTTAGGTTAGAGTATATAACGTTATAGATGAATATAATGTCCCCACCGAGAAGTAGGTCCGACACGCCAGGAATATTGACAAATATTACATCCGAGTTGTTACTTTGCCTTATTTTACGATATACAGCGTTATAGACGCATACAATGTTCCCACCGAGATGTAGGGTCCGACAGGCTTGGAATGTTGACAAATATTACATCCGTGGAGTTAGGTTGCCTTAGGATAGGATATACAACGTTATAGACGCATATAATATTCCCACCGAGAAGTAGGGTCCGACGCACCTGCAATGTTGTCAAATGTTACATCCGAGGTGTTAGGTTGCCTTAGATTAGGATATATAACGTTATAGACGTATATACTGTTCCCACCGTGAAGTAGGGTCCGACACAACAGGAATATTGAGAAATATTACATCCGAGTTGTTAGGTTGCCTTATTTTACGATATACAGCGTTATAGACGCATACAATGTTCCCACCGAGAAGTAGGGTCCGACAGGTTTGGAATGTTGGCAAATATTACATCCGAGGCGTTAGGTTGCCTTAGGTTAGGATATACAACGTTATAGACGCATATAATGTTCCCACCGAGAAGTAGGGTCCGACACACCTGGAATGTTGTCAAATGTTACAGCCGAGGTGTTAGGTTGCCTTAGGTTAGGATATACAACGTTATAGACGCATGTAATGTTCCCACCGAGAAGTAGGTTCCGACACGCCTGGATTGTTGTGCAATATTACATCCGAGATGTTAGGTTGCCTTAGATTAGGGTATATAACGTTATAGACGTATATACTGTTCCCACCGTGAAGTAGGGTCAGACTCGCCAGGAATGTTGTCAAATGTTACATCTGAGGTGTTAGGTTGCCTTAGGTTAGGGTATATAACGTTATAGACGAATATAATGTTCCCACCGAGAAGTAGGTCCGACACGCCTGGATTTTTGTCAAATGTTACATCCGAGGTGCTAGGTTGCCTTAGGTTAGGATATACAACGTTATAGACGCATATAATATTCCTACCGAGAAGTAGGGTCCGACACACCTGCAATGTTGTCAAATGTTACATCCGAGGTGTTAGGTTGCCTTAGGTTAGGATATATAACGTTATAGACGCATATAATGTTCCCACCGAGAAGTAGGGTCCGACTCGCCAGGAATGTTGTCAAATGTTACATCTGAGGTGTTAGGTTGCCTTAGGTTAGGGTATATAACGCTATAGACGCATATAATGTTCCCACCGAGAAGTAGGGCCCGACACGCTTGGACTGTTGTCAAATATTACATCCGAGCTGTTAGGTTGCCTTAGGTCAGGTTATATGACGTTATAGACGTATATACTGTTCCCACCGAGAAGTAGGGTCCGACACACGTGGAATGTTGTCAAATGTTACATCCGTGGTGTTAGGTTGCCTTAGGATAGGTTATATGACGTTATAGACGCATATAATGTTCCCACCGAGAAGTGGGTCCGACACGCCTGGATTGTTGTCAAATATTACATCCGAGATGTTAGGTTGCCTTAGGTTAGGATATATAACGTTATAGACGTATATACTGTTCCCACCGAGAAGTAGGGTCCGACTCGCCAGGAATGTTGTCAAATGTTACATTTGAGGTGTTGGGTTGCCTTAGGTTAGGGTATATAACGTTATAGACGAATATAATGTTCCCACCGAGAAGTAGGTCCGACACGCCTGGATTTTTGTCATATGTTACATCCGAGGTGCTAGGTTGCCTTAGGTTAGGATATACAACGTTATAGACGCATGTAATGTTCCCACCGAGAAGTAGGTTCCGACATACCTGGGATGTTGTCAAATGTTACATCCGAGGTGTTTGGTTGCCTTAGGGTAGGTTATATGACGATATAGACGGATATAATGTTCCCACCGGGAAGTAGGTCCGACACGCCTGGATTGTTGTCAAATGTTACATCCGAGGTGCTAGGTTGCCTTAGGTTAGGATATACAACGTTATAGACGCATGTAATGTTCCCACCGAGAAGTAGGTTCCGACATACCTGGAATGTTGTCAAATGTTACATCCGAAGTGATAGGTTGCCTTAGGTTAGGATATATATCGTTATAGACGCATATATTGTTCCCACTGAGAAGTAGGTTCCGACTCGCCAGAAATATTGACAAATATTACATTCGAGTTGTTACTTTGCCTTATTTTACGATATACAGCGTTATAGACGCATACAATGTTCCCACCGAGAAGTAGGGTCCGACAGCTTTGGAATGTTGGCAAATATTACATCCGAGGAGTTAGGTTGCCTTAGGTTAGGATATACAACGTTATAGACGCATATAATGTTCCCACCGAGAAGTAGGTCCGACTCGCCAGGAATGTTGTCAAATGTTACACCCGAGGTGCTAGGTTGCGTTAGGTTAGTATATAAAACGTTGTAGACGCATATAATGTTCCCACCGAGAAGTAGGGTCCGACACATATGGGAACTTGTCAAATGTTACATCTGAGGAGTTAGGTTGCCTTAGGTTAGGTTATATGACGTTATAGACGCATATAACGTTCCAACCGAGAAGTAGGTCCGACACGCCTGGATTGTTGTCAAATATTACATCCGAGATGTTAGGTTGCCTTAGATTAGGATATATAACGTTATAGACGTATATACTGTTCCCACCGTGAAGTAGGGTCCGACACAACAGGAATATTGACAAATATTACATCCGAGTTGTTAGGTTGCCTTATTTTACGATATACAGCGTTATAGACGCATACAATGTTCCCACCGAGAAGTAGGGTCCGACAGGTTTGGAATGTTGGCAAATATTACATCCGAGGCGTTAGGTTGCCTTAGGTTAGGATATACAACGTTATAGACGCATATAATGTTCCCACCGAGAAGTAGGGTCCGACTCGCCAGGAATGTTGTCAAATGTTACATCTGAGGTGTTGGGTTGCCTTAGGTTAGGGTATATAACGTTATAGACGAATATAATGTTCCCACCGAGAAGTAGGTCCGACACGCCTGGATTTTTGTCAAATGTTACATCCGAGGTGCTAGGTTGCCTTAGGTTAGGATATACAACGTTATAGACGCATGTAATGTTCCCACCGAGAAGTAGGTTCCGACATACCTGGAATGTTGTCAAATGTTACATCCGAAGTGATAGGTTGCCTTAGGTTAGGATATATATCGTTATAGACGCATATATTGTTCCCACTGAGAAGTAGGTTCCGACTCGCCAGAAATATTGACAAATATTACATTCGAGTTGTTACTTTGCCTTATTTTACGATATACAGCGTTATAGACGCATACAATGTTCCCACCGAGAAGGAGGGTCCGACAGCTTTGGAATGTTGGCAAATATTACATCCGAGGAGTTAGGTTGCCTTAGGTTAGGATATACAACGTAATAGACGCATATAATGTTCCCACCGAGAAGTAGGGTCCGACTCGCCAGGAATGTTGTCAAATGTTACACCCGAGGTGCTAGGTTGTGTTAGGTTAGGATATAAAACGTTGTAGACGCATATAATGTTCCCACCGAGAAGTAGGGTCCGACACATATGGAAACTTGTCAAATGTTACATCCGAGGTGCTAGGTTGCCTTAGGTTAGGATATACAACGTTATAGACGCATGTAATGTTCCCACCGAGAAGTAGGTTCCGACATACCTGGAATGTCGTCAAATGTTACATCCGAGGTGCTTGGTTGCCTTAGGGTAGGTTATATGACGATATAGACGCATATAATGTTCCCACCGAGAAGTAGGTCCGACACGCCTGGATTGTTGTCAAATATTACATCCGAGATGTTAGGTTGCCTTAGGTTAGGATATACAACGTTATATACGCATATAATATTCCTACCGAGAAGTAGGGTCTGACACACCTGCAATGTTGTCAAATGTTACATCCGAGGTGTTAGGTTGCCCTAGGTTAGGATATATAACGTTATAGACGCATATAATGTTCCCACTGAGAAGTAGGTTCCGACTCGCCAGGAATATTGTCAAATGTTACACCCGAGGTGCTACGTTGCGTTAGGTTCGTATATAAAACGTTGTAGACGCATATAATGTTCCCACCGAGAAGTAGGGTCCGACACATATGGAAACTTGTCAAATGTTACATCCGAGGTGTTAGGTTGCCTTAGGTTAGGTTATATGACGTTATAGACGCATATAACGTTCCAACCGAGAAGTAGGTCCGACACGTCTGGATTGTTGTGCAATATTACATCCGAGATGTTAGGTTGCCTTAGATTAGGGTATATAACGTTATAGACGTATATACTGTTCCCACCGTGAAGTAGGGTCAGACTCGCCAGGAATGTTGTCAAATGTTACATCTGAGGTGTTAGGTTGCCTTAGGTTAGGGTATATAACGTTATAGACGAATATAATGTTCCCACCGAGAAGTAGGTCCGACACGCCTGGATTTTTGTCAAATGTTACATCCGAGGTGCTAGGTTGCCTTAGGTTAGGATATACAACGTTATAGACGCATATAATATTCCTACCGAGAAGTAGGGTCCGACACACCTGCAATGTTGTCAAATGTTACATCCGAGGTGTTAGGTTGCCTTAGGTTAGGATATATAACGTTATAGACGCATATAATGTTCCCACCGAGAAGTAGGGTCCGACTCGCCAGGAATGTTGTCAAATGTTACATCTGAGGTGTTAGGTTGCCTTAGGTTAGGGTATATAACGCTATAGACGCATATAATGTTCCCACCGAGAAGTAGGGCCCGACACGCTTGGACTGTTGTCAAATATTACATCCGAGGTGTTAGGTTGCCTTAGGTCAGGTTATATGACGTTATAGACGTATATACTGTTCCCACCGAGAAGTAGGGTCCGACACACGTGGAATGTTGTCAAATGTTACATCCGTGGTGTTAGGTTGCCTTAGGATAGGTTATATGACGTTATAGACGCATATAATGTTCCCACCGAGAAGTGGGTCCGACACGCCTGGATTGTTGTCAAATATTACATCCGAGATGTTAGGTTGCCTTAGGTTAGGATATATAACGTTATAGACGTATATACTGTTCCCACCGAGAAGTAGGGTCCGACTCGCCAGGAATGTTGTCAAATGTTACATTTGAGGTGTTGGGTTGCCTTAGGTTAGGGTATATAACGTTATAGACGAATATAATGTTCCCACCGAGAAGTAGGTCCGACACGCCTGGATTTTTGTCATATGTTACATCCGAGGTGCTAGGTTGCCTTAGGTTAGGATATACAACGTTATAGACGCATGTAATGTTCCCACCGAGAAGTAGGTTCCGACATACCTGGGATGTTGTCAAATGTTACATCCGAGGTGTTTGGTTGCCTTAGGGTAGGTTATATGACGATATAGACGCATATAATGTTCCCACCGGGAAGTAGGTCCGACACGCCTGGATTGTTGTCAAATGTTACATCCGAGGTGCTAGGTTGCCTTAGGTTAGGATATACAACGTTATAGACGCATGTAATGTTCCCACCGAGAAGTAGGTTCCGACATACCTGGAATGTTGTCAAATGTTACATCCGAAGTGATAGGTTGCCTTAGGTTAGGATATATATCGTTATAGACGCATATATTGTTCCCACTGAGAAGTAGGTTCCGACTCGCCAGAAATATTGACAAATATTACATTCGAGTTGTTACTTTGCCTTATTTTACGATATACAGCGTTATAGACGCATACAATGTTCCCACCGAGAAGTAGGGTCCGACAGCTTTGGAATGTTGGCAAATATTACATCCGAGGAGTTAGGTTGCCTTAGGTTAGGATATACAACGTTATAGACCCATATAATGTTCCCACCGAGAAGTAGGGTCCGACTCGCCAGGAATGTTGTCAAATGTTACATCTGAGGTGTTGGGTTGCCTTAGGTTAGGGTATATAACGTTATAGACGAATATAATGTTCCCACCGAGAAGTAGGTCCGACACGCCTGGATTTTTGTCAAATGTTACATCCGAGGTGCTAGGTTGCCTTAGGTTAGGATATACAACGTTATAGACGCATGTAATGTTCCCACCGAGAAGTAGGTTCCGACATACCTGGAATGTTGTCAAATGTTACATCCGAAGTGATAGGTTGCCTTAGGTTAGGATATATATCTTTATAGACGCATATATTGTTCCCACTGAGAAGTAGGTTCCGACTCGCCAGAAATATTGACAAATATTACATTCGAGTTGTTACTTTGCCTTATTTTACGATATACAGCGTTATAGACGCATACAATGTTCCCACCGAGAAGGAGGGTCCGACAGCTTTGGAATGTTGGCAAATATTACATCCGAGGAGTTAGGTTGCCTTAGGTTAGGATATACAACGTAATAGACGCATATAATGTTCCCACCGAGAAGTAGGGTCCGACTCGCCAGGAATGTTGTCAAATGTTACACCCGAGGTGCTAGGTTGCGTTAGGTTAGGATATAAAACGTTGTAGACGCATATAATGTTCCCACCGAGAAGTAGGGTCCGACACATATGGAAACTTGTCAAATGTTACATCTGAGGTGTTAGGTTGCCTTAGGTTAGGTTATATGACGTTATAGACGCATATAACGTTCCAACCGAGAAGTAGGTCCGACACGCCTGGATTGTTGTCAAATATTACATCCGAGATGTTAGGTTGCCTTAGATTAGGATATATAACGTTATAGACGTATATACTGTTCCCACCGTGAAGTAGGGTCCGACTCGCCAGGAATGTTGTCAAATGTTACATCTGAGGTGTTAGGTTGCCTTAGGTTAGGGTATATAACGTTATAGACGAATATAATGTTCCCACCGAGAAGTAGGTCCGACACGCCTGGATTTTTGTCAAATGTTACATCCGAGGTGCTAGGTTGCCTTAGGTTAGGATATACAACGTTATAGACGCATATAACATTCCTACCGAGAAGTAGGGTCCGACACACCTGCAATGTTGTCAAATGTTACATCCGAGGTGTTAGGTTGCCTTAGGTTAGGATATATAACGTTATAGACGCATATAATGTTCCCACTAAGAAGTAGGTTCCGACTCGCCAGGAATGTTGTCAAATGTTACACCCGAGGTGCTAGGTTGCGTTAGGTTAGGATATAAAACGTTGTAGACGCATATAATGTTCCCACCGAGATGTAGGGTCCGACACATATGGAAACTTGTCAAATGTTACATCTGAGGTGTTAGGTTGCCTTAGGTTAGGTTATATGACGTTATAGACGCATATAACGTTCCAACCGAGAAGTAGGTCCGACACGCCTGGATTGTTGTCAAATATTACATCCGAGATGTTAGGTTGCCTTAGATTAGGATATATAACGTTATAGACGTATATACTGTTCCCACCGTGAAGTAGGGTCCGACACAACAGGCATATTGACAAATATTACATCCGAGTTGTTAGGTTGCCTTATTTTACGATATACAGCGTTATAGACGCGTACAATGTTCCCACTGAGAAGTAGGGTCCGACAGGTTTGGAATGTTGGCAAATATTACATCCGAGGCGTTAGGTTGCCTTAGGTTAGGATATACAACGTTATAGACGCATATAATGTTCCCACCGAGAAGTAGGTCCGACACGCCTGGATTGTTGTCCAATGTTACATCCGAGGTGTTAGGTTGCCCTAGGTTAGGTTATATGACGTTATAGACGAATATAATGTGCCCACCGAGAAGTAGGTCCGACACGCCTGGATTTTTGTCAAATGTTACATCCGAGGTGCTAGGTTGCCTTAGGTTAGGATATATAACGTTATAGACGAATATAATGTTCCCACCGAGAAGTAGGTCCGACAGGCCTGGATTTTTGTCAAATGTTACATCCGAGGTGCTAGGTTGCCTTAGGTTAGGATATACAACGTTATAGACGCATGTAATGTTCCCACCGAGAAGTAGGTTCCGACATACCTGGAATGTTGTCAAATGTTACATTCGCGGTGTTTGGTTGCCTTAGGGTAGGTTATATGACGATATAGACGCATATAATGTTCCCACCGGGAAGTAGGTCCGACACGCCTGGATTGTTGTCAAATATTACATCCGAGATGTTAGGTTGCCTTAGGTTAGGATATACAACGTTATAGACGCATATAATATTCCTACCGAGAAGTAGGGTCCGACACACCTGCAATGTTGTCAAATGTTACATCCGAGGTGTTAGGTTGCCTTAGGTTAGGATATATAACGTTATAGACGAATATAATGTTCCCACCGAGAAGTAGGTCCGACACGCCTGGATTTTTGTCAAATGTTACATCCGAGGTGCTAGGTTGCCTTAGGTTAGGATATGCAACGTTATAGACGCATGTAATGTTCCCACCGAGAAGTAGGTTCCGACATACCTGGAATGTTGTCAAATGTTACATCCGCGGTGTTTGGTTGCCATAGGGTAGGTTATATGACGATATAGACGCATATAATGTTCCCACCGGGAAGTAGGTCCGACACGCCTGGATTGTTGTCAAATATTACATCCGAGATGTTAGGTTGCCTTAGGTTAGGATATACAACGTTATAGACGCATATAATATTCCTACCGAGAAGTAGGGTCCGACACACCTGCAATGTTGTCAAATGTTACATCCGAGGTGTTAGGTTGCCTTAGGTTAGGATATATAACGTTATAGACGCATATAATGTTCCCACTGAGAAGTAGGTTCCGACTCGCCAGGAATGTTGTCAAATGTTACACCCGAGGTGCTAGGTTGCGTTAGGTTAGGATATAAAACGTTGTAGACGCATATAATGTTCCCACCGAGAAGTAGGGTCCGACACATATGGAAACTTGTCAAATGTTACATCCGAGGTGTTAGGTTGCCTTAGGTCAGGTTATATGACGTTATAGACGTATATACTGTTCCCACCGAGAAGTAGGGTCCGACACACGTGGAATGTTGTCAAATGTTACATCCGTGGTGTTAGGTTGCCTTAGGATAGGTTATATGACGTTATAGACGCATATAATGTTCCCACCGAGAAGTGGGTCCGACACGCCTGGATTGTTGTCAAATATTACATCCGAGATGTTAGGTTGCCTTAGGTTAGGATATATAACGTTATAGACGTATATACTGTTCCCACCGAGAAGTAGGGTCCGACTCGCCAGGAATGTTGTCAAATGTTACATTTGAGGTGTTGGGTTGCCTTAGGTTAGGGTATATAACGTTATAGACGAATATAATGTTCCCACCGAGAAGTAGGTCCGACACGCCTGGATTTTTGTCAAATGTTACATCCGAGGTGCTAGGTTGCCTTAGGTTAGGATATACAACGTTATAGACGCATGTAATGTTCCCACCGAGAAGTAGGTTCCGACATACCTGGAATGTTGTCAAATGTTACATCCGAGGTGTTTGGTTGCCTTAGGGTAGGTTATATGACGATATAGACGCATATAATGTTCCCACCGGGAAGTAGGTCCGATACGCCTGGATTGTTGTCAAATGTTACATCCGAGGTGCTAGGTTGCCTTAGGTTAGGATATACAACGTTATAGACGCATGTAATGTTCCCACCGAGAAGTAGGTTCCGACATACCTGGAATGTTGTCAAATGTTACATCCGAAGTGATAGGTTGCCTTAGGTTAGGATATATATCGTTATAGACGCATATATTGTTCCCACTGAGAAGTAGGTTCCGACTCGCCAGAAATATTGACAAATATTACATTCGAGTTGTTACTTTGCCTTATTTTACGATATACAGCGTTATAGACGCATACAATGTTCCCACCGAGAAGTAGGGTCCGACAGGTTTGGAATGTTGGCAAATATTACATCCGAGGAGTTAGGTTGCCTTAGGTTAGGATACACAACGTTATAGACGCATATAATGTTCCCACCGAGAAGTAGGGTCCGACTCGCCAGGAATGTTGTCAAATGTTACACCCGAGGTGCTACGTTGCGTTAGGTTAGGATATAAAACGTTGTAGACGCATATAATGTTCCCACCGAGATGTAGGGTCCGACACATATGGAAACTTGTCAAATGTTACATCTGAGGTGTTAGGTTGCCTTAGGTTAGGTTATATGACGTTATAGACGCATATAACGTTCCAACCGAGAAGTAGGTCCGACACGCCTGGATTGTTGTCAAATATTACATCCGAGATGTTAGGTTGCCTTAGATTAGGATATATAACGTTATAGACGTATATACTGTTCCCACCGTGAAGTAGGGTCCGACACAACAGGCATATTGACAAATATTACATCCGAGTTGTTAGGTTGCCTTATTTTACGATATACAGCGTTATAGACGCGTACAATGTTCCCACCGAGAAGTAGGGTCCGACAGGTTTGGAATGTTGGCAAATATTACATCCGAGGCGTTAGGTTGCCTTAGGTTAGGATATACAACGTTATAGACGCATATAATGTTCCCACCGAGAAGTAGGTCCGACACGCCTGGATTGTTGTCCAATGTTACATCCGAGGTGTTAGGTTGCCCTAGGTTAGGTTATATGACGTGATAGACGAATATAATGTTCCCACCGAGAAGTAGGTCCGACACGCCTGGATTTTTGTCAAATGTTACATCCGAGGTGCTAGGTTGCCTTAGGTTAGGATATACAACGTTATAGACGCATGTAATGTTCCCACCGAGAAGTAGGTTCCGACATACCTGGAATGTTGTCAAATGTTACATCCGCGGTGTTTGGTTGCCTTAGGGTAGGTTATATGACGATATAGACGCATATAATGTTCCCACCGGGAAGTAGGTCCGACACGCCTGGATTGTTGTCAAATATTACATCCGAGATGTTAGGTTGCCTTAGGTTAGGATATACAACGTTATAGACGCATATAATATTCCTACCGAGAAGTAGGGTCCGACACACCTGCAATGTTGTCAAATGTTACATCCGAGGTGTTAGGTTGCCTTAGGTTAGGATATATAACGTTATAGACGCATATAATGTTCCCACTGAGAAGTAGGTTCCGACTCGCCAGGAATGTTGTCAAATGTTACACCCGAGGTGCTAGGTTGCGTTAGGTTAGGATATAAAACGTTGTAGACGCATATAATGTTCCCACCAAGAAGTAGGGTCCGACACATATGGAAACTTGTCAAATGTTACATCCGAGGTGTTAGGTTGCCTTAGGTTAGGTTATATGACGTTATAGACGCATATAACGTTCCAACCGAGAAGTAGGTCCGACACGCCTGGATTGTTGTCAAATATTACATCCGAGATGTTAGGTTGCCTTAGATTAGGATATATAACGTTATAGACGTATATACTGTTCCCACCGTGAAGTAGGGTCCGACACAACAGGAATATTGACAAATATTACATCCGAGTTGTCAGGTTGCCTTAGGTTAGGATATATAACGTTATAGACGCATATAATGTTCCCACCGAGAAGTAGGTCCGACACACCAGGAATATTGACAAATATTACATCCGAGTTGTTAGGTTGCCTTATTTTACGATATACAGCGTTATAGACGCATACAATGTTCCCACCGAGAAGTAGGCTCCGACAGGTTTGGAATGTTGGCAAATATTACATCCGAGGCGTTAGGTTGCCTTAGGTTAGGGTATATAACGCTATAGACGCATATAATGTTCCCACTGAGAAGTAGGTTCCGACTCGCCAGGAATGTTGTCAAATGTTACATCCGAGGTGCTAGGTTGCGTTAGGTTAGGATATAAAACGTTATAGACGGATATACCGTTCCCACCGTGAAGTCGGGTCCGACACACCAGGAATATTGACAAATATTACATCCGAGTTGTTAGGTTGCCTTAGGTTAGATTATATAACGTTACAGACGCATATAATGTTCCCACCGATAAGTAGGGTCCGACACGCCAGGAATATTGTCAAATATTACATCCGAGTTATTAGGTTGCCTTAGGTTAGGATATATAACGTTATAGACGCATATAATGTTCCCACCGAGAAGTAGGGTCCGACTCGCCAGGAATGTTGTCAAATGTTACATCTGAGGTGTTAGGTTGCCTTAGGTTAGGGTATATAACGCTACAGACGCATATAATGTTCCCACCGAGAAGTAGGGCCCGACACGCTTGGAATATTGTCAAATGTTATATCCGATGTGTTTAGTTGCCTTAGGATAGGTTATATGACGTTATAGACGCATATAATGTTCCCACCGAGAAGTAGGTCCGACATGCCAGGAATATTGACAAATATTACATTCGAGTTGTTACTTTGCCTTATTTTACGATATACAGCGCTATAGACGCATACAATGTTCCCACCGAGATGTAGGTTCCGACAGGCTTGGAATGTTGACAAATATTACATCCGTGGAGTTAGGTTGCCTTAGATTAGGATATACAACGTTATAGACGCATATAATATTCCCACCGAGAAGTAGGGTCCGACACATCTGCAATGTTGTCAAATGTTACATCCGAGGTGTTAGGTTGCCTTAGGTTAGGATATATAACGTTATAGACGCATATAATGTTCCCACTGAGAAGTAGGTTCCGACTCGCCAGGAATGTTGTCAAATGTTACATCCGAGGTGCTAGGTTGCGTTAGGTTAGGATATAAAACGTTATAGACGGATATACTGTTCCCACCGTGAAGTCGGGTCCGACACACCAGGAATATTGACAAATATTACATCCGAGTTGTTAGGTTGCCTTATTTTACGATATACAGCGTTATAGACGCATACAATGTTCCCACCGAGAAGTAGGGTCCGACAGGTTTGGAATGTTGGCAAATATTACATCCGAGGAGTTAGGTTGCCTTAGGTTAGGATATACAACGTTATAGACGCATATAATGTTCCCACCGAGAAGTAGGGACCGACTCGCCAGGAATGTTGTCAAATGTTACATCTGAGGTGTTGGGTTGCCTTAGGTTAGGGTATATAACGTTATAGACGAATATAATGTTCCCACCGAGAAGTAGGTCCGACACGCCTGGATTTTTGTCAAATGTTACATCCGAGGTGCTAGGTTGCCTTAGGTTAGGATATACAACGTCATAGACGCATGTAATGTTCCCACCGAGAAGTAGGTTCCGACATACCTGGAATGTTGTTAAATGTTACATCCGCGGTGTTTGGTTGCCTTAGGGTAGGTTATATGACGATATAGACGCATATAATGTTCCCACCGGGAAGTAGGTCCGACACGCCTGGATTGTTGTCAAATATTACATCCGAGATGTTAGGTTGCCTTAGGTTAGGATATACAACGTTATAGACGCATATAATATTCCTACCGAGAAGTAGGGTCCGACACACCTGCAATGTTGTCAAATGTTACATCCGAGGTGTTAGGTTGCCTTAGGTTAGGATATATAACGTTATAGACGCATATAATGTTCCCACTGAGAAGTAGGTTCCGACTCGCCAGGAATGTTGTCAAATGTTACACCCGAGGTGCTAGGTTGCGTTAGGTTAGGATATAAAACGTTGTAGACGCATATAATGTTCCCACCAAGAAGTAGGGTCCGACACATATGGAAACTTGTCAAATGTTACATCCGAGGTGTTAGGTTGCCTTAGGTTAGGTTATATGACGTTATAGACGCATATAACGTTCCAACCGAGAAGTAGGTCCGACACGCCTGGATTGTTGTCAAATATTACATCCGAGATGTTAGGTTGCCTTAGATTAGGGTATATAACGTTATAGACGTATATACTGTTCCCACCGTGAAGTAGGGTCCGACACAACAGGAATATTGACAAATATTACATCCGAGTTGTCTGGTTGCCTTAGGTTAGGATATATAACGTTATAGACGCATATAATGTTCCCACCGAGAAGTAGGTCCGACACACCAGGAATATTGACAAATATTACATCCGAGTTGTTAGGTTGCCTTATTTTACGATATACAGCGTTATAGACGCATACAATGTTCCCACCGAGAAGTAGGTTCCGACAGGTTTGGAATGTTGGCAAATATTACATCCGAGGTGTTAGGTTGCCTTAGGTTAGGGTATATAACGCTATAGACGTATATAATGTTCCCACCGAGAAGTAGGTCCGACACGCCTGGATTGTTGTCCAATGTTACATCCGAGGAGTTAGGTTGCCTTAGGTTAGGATATACAACGTTATAGACGCATATAATGTTCCCACCGAGAAGTAGGGACCGACTCGCCAGGAATGTTGTCAAATGTTACATCCGAGGTGCTAGGTTGCCTTAGGTTAGGATATACAACGTCATAGACGCATGTAATGTTCCCACCGAGAAGTAGGTTCCGACATACCTTGAATGTTGTCAAATGTTACATCCGAGGTGTTTGGTAGCCTTAGGGTAAGTTATATGACGATATAGACGCATATAATGTTCCCACCGAGAAGTAGGTCCGACACGCCTGGATTGTTGTCAAATATTACATCCGAGATGTTAGGTTGCCTTAGGTTAGGATATACATCGTTATAGACGCATATAATATTCCTACCGAGAAGTAGGTTCCGACATACCTGGAATGTTGTCAAATGTTACATCCGAGGTGTTAGGTTGCCTTAGGTTAGCTTATATGACTTAATAGACGCATATAACGTTCCAACCGAGAAGTAGGTCCGACACGCCTGGATTGTTGTCAAATATTACATCCGAGATGTTAGGTTGCCTTAGATTAGGATATATAATGTTATAGACGTATATACTGTTCCCACCGTGAAGTAGGGTCCGACACAACAGGAATATTGACAAATATTACATCCGAGTTGTCAGGTTGCCTTAGGTTAGGATATATAACCTTATAGACGCATATAATGTTCCCACCGAGAAGTAGGTCCGACACACCAGGAATATTGACAAATATTACATCCGAGTTGTTAGGTTGCCTTATTTTACGATATACAGCGTTATAGACGCATACAATGTTCCCACCGAGAAGTAGGCTCCGACAGGTTTGGAATGTTGGCAAATATTACATCCGAGGCGTTAGGTTGCCTTAGGTTAGGATATACAACGTTATAGACGCATATAATGTTCCCACCGAGAAGTAGGGTCCGACACACCTGGAATGTTGTCAAATGTTACAGCCGAGGTGTTAGGTTAACTTAGGTTGGGATATATAACGTTATAGTCGTATACAATGTTCCCACCGAGAAGTAGGGTCCGACACACGTGGAATGTTGTCAAATGTTACATCCGAGGTGCTAGGTTGCCTTAGGTTAGGATATGCAACCTATAGACGCATATAATGTTCCCACCGAGAAGTAGTGTCCGACACACGTGGAATGTTGTCCAATGTTACGTCCGAGGTGTTAGGTTGCCTTAGGTTAGGTTATATGACGTTATAGACGAATATAATGATCCCACCGAGAAGTAGGTCCGACACGCCTGGATTGTTGTCAAATATTACATCCGAGATGTTAGGTTGACTTAGGTTAGGATATATAACGTTATAGACGTATATACTGTTCCGACCGAGAAGTAGGGTCCGACACACGAGGAATGTTGTCAAATGTTACGTCCGAGGTGTTAGGTTGCCTTAGGTTAGGATATATAACGTTATAGACGCATATAATGTTCCCACCGAGAAGTAGGGCCCGACACGCTTGGAATATTGTCAAATGTTATATCCGATGTGTTTGGTTGCCTTTGGTTAGGTTATATGACGTTATAGATGCATATAATGTTCCCACCGAGCAGTAGGTCCGACACGCCAGGAATATTGACAAATATTACATCCGAGTTATTAGGTTGCCTTAGGTTAGGATATATAACGTTATAGACGCATATAATGTTCCCACCGAGAAGTAGGGTCCGACTCGCCAGGAATGTTGTCAAATGTTACATCTGAAGTGTTAGGTTGCCTTAGGTTAGGGTATATAACGCTATAGACGCATATAATGTTCCCACCGAGAAGTAGGGCCCGACACGCTTGGACTGTTGTCAAATATTACATCCGAGGTGTTAGGTTGCCTTAGGTCAGGTTATATGACGTTATAGACGTATATACTGTTCCCACCGAGAAGTAGGGTCCGACACACGTGGAATGTTGTCAAATGTTACATCCGTGGTGTTAGGTTGCCTTAGGATAGGTTATATGACGTTATAGACGCATATAATGTTCCCACAGAGAAGTGGGTCCGACACGCCTGGATTGTTGTCAAATATTACATCCGAGATGTTAGGTTGCCTTAGGTTAGGATATATAACGTTATAGACGTATATACTGTTCCCACCGAGAAGTAGGGTCCGACTCGCCAGGAATGTTGTCAAATGTTACATCTGAGGTGTTGGGTTGCCTTAGGTTAGGGTATATAACGTTATAGACGAATATAATGTTCCCACCGAGAAGTAGGTCCGACACGCCTGAATTTTTGTCAAATGTTACATCCGAGGTGCTAGGTTGCCTTAGGTTAGGATATACAACGTTATAGACGCATGTAATGTTCCCACCGAGAAGTAGGTTCCGACATACCTGGAATGTTGTCAAATGTTACATCCGAGGTGTTTGGTTGCCTTAGGGTAGGTTATATGACGATATAGACGCATATAATGTTCCCACCGAGAAGTAGGGTCCGACTCGCCAGGAATGTTGTCAAATGTTACATCTGAGGTGTTGGGTTGCCTTAGGTTAGGGTATATAACGTTATAGACGAATATAATGTTCCCACCGAGAAGTAGGTCCGACACGCCTGGATTTTTGTCAAATGTTACATCCGAGGTGCTAGGTTGCCTTAGGTTAGGATATACAACGTCATAGACGCATGTAATGTTCCCACCGAGAAGTAGGTTCCGACATACCTGGAATGTTGTCAAATGTTACATCCGAGGTGTTTGGTTGCCTTAGGGTAGGTTATATGACGATATAGACGCATATAATGTTCCCACCGAGAAGTAGGGTCCGACACACGTGGAATGTTGTCAAATGTTACATCCGAGGTGCTAGGTTGCCTTAGGTTAGGATATACAACCTATAGACGCATATAATGTTCCCACCGAGAAGTAGGGTCCGACACACCTGGAATGTTGTCAAATGTTACATCCGAGGTGTTTGGTTGCCTTAGGTTAGGTTATATGACGTTATAGAGGCATATAATGTTCCCACCGAGAAGTAGGTCCGACACGCGTGGATTGTTGTCAAATATTACATCCGAGGTGCTAGGTTGCCTTAGGTTAGGATATATAACGTTATAGACGCATATAATGTTCCCACCGAGAAGTAGGGTCCGACACGCTTGGAATATTGTCAAATGTTACATCCGATGTGTTCCGTTGCCTTAGTTGAGGTTATATGACTTTATAGACGCATATAATGTTCCCTCCGAGAAGTAGGTCCGACATGCCAGGAATATTGACAAATATTACATTCGAGTTGTTACTTTGCCTTATTTTACGATATACAGCGTTATAGACGCATACAATGTTCCCACCGAGATGTAGGTTCCGACAGGCTTGGAATGTTGACAAATATTACATCCGTGGAGTTAGGTTGCCTTAGATTAGGATATACAACGTTATAGACGCATATAATATTCCCACCGAGAAGTAGGGTCCGACACATCTGCAATGTTGTCAAATGTTACATCCGAGGTGTTAGGTTGCCTTAGGTTAGGATATATAACGTTATACACGCATATAATGTTCCCACTGAGAAGTAGGTTCCGACTCGCCAGGAATGTTGTCAAATGTTACATCCGAGGTGCTAGGTTGCGTTAGGTTAGGATATAAAACGTTATAGACGGATATACTGTTCCCACCGTGAAGTCGGGTCCGACACACCAGGAATATTGACAAATATTACATCCGAGTTGTTAGGTTGCCTTATTTTACGATATACAGCGTTATAGACGCATACAATGTTCCCACCGAGAAGTAGGGTCCGACAGCTTTGGAATGTTGGCAAATATTACATCCGAGGAGTTAGGTTGCCTTAGGTTAGGATATACAACGTTATAGACGCATATAATGTTCCCACCGAGAAGTAGGGACCGACTCGCCAGGAATGTTGTCAAATGTTACATCTGAGGTGTTGGGTTGCCTTAGGTTAGGGTATATAACGTTATAGACGAATATAATGTTCCCACCGAGAAGTAGGTCCGACACGCCTGGATTTTTGTCAAATGTTTCATCCGAGGTGCTAGGTTGCCTTAGGTTAGGATATACAACGTCATAGACGCATGTAATGTTCCCACCGAGAAGTAGGTTCCGACATACCTGGAATGTTGTCAAATGTTACATCCGAGGTGCTTGGTTGCCTTAGGGTAGGTTATATGACGATATAGACGCATATAATGTTCCCACCGAGAAGTAGGTCCGACACGCCTGGATTGTTGTCAAATATTACATCCGAGATGTTAGGTTGCCTTAGGTTAGGATATACATCGTTATAGACGCATATAATGTTCCCACCGAGAAGTAGGGTCCGACTCGCCAGGAATGTTGTCAAATGTTACATCTGAGGTGTTGGGTTGCCTTAGGTTAGGGTATATAACGTTATAGACGAATATAATGTTCCCACCGAGAAGTAGGTCCGACACGCCTGGATTTTTGTCAAATGTTACATCCGAGGTGCTAGGTTGCCTTAGGTTAGGATATACAACGTCATAGACGCATGTAATGTTCCCACCGAGAAGTAGGTTCCGACATACCTTGAATATTGTCAAATGTTACATCCGAGGTGTTTGGTAGCCTTAGGGTAAGTTATATGACGATATAGACGCATATAATGTTCCCACCGAGAAGTAGGTCCGACACGCCTGGATTGTTGTCAAATATTACATCCGAGATGTTAGGTTGCCTTAGGTTAGGATATACATCGTTATAGACGCATATAATATTCCTACCGAGAAGTAGGTTCCGACATACCTGGAATGTTGTCAAATGTTACATCCGAGGTGTTAGGTTGCCTTAGGTTAGCTTATATGACGTAATAGACGCATATAACGTTCCAACCGAGAAGTAGGTCCGACACGCCTGGATTGTTGTCAAATATTACATCCGAGATGTTAGGTTGCCTTAGATTAGGATATATAACGTTATAGACGTATATACTGTTCCCACCGTGAAGTAGGGTCCGACACAACAGGAATATTGACAAATATTACATCCGAGTTGTCAGGTTGCCTTAGGTTAGGATATATAACGTTGTAGACGCATATAATGTTCCCACCGAGAAGTAGGTCCGACACACCAGGAATATTGACAAATATTACATCCGAGTTGTTAGGTTGCCTTATTTTACGATATACAGCGTTATAGACGCATACAATGTTCCCACCGAGAAGTAGGCTCCGACAGGTTTGGAATGTTGGCAAATATTACATCCGAGGCGTTAGGTTGCCTTAGGTTAGGATATACAACGTTATAGACGCATATAATGTTCCCACCGAGAAGTAGGGTCCGACACACCTGGAATGTTGTCAAATGTTACAGCCGAGGTGTTTGGTTGCCTTAGGTTAGGTTATATGACGTTATAGTCGTATACAATGTTCCGACCGAGAAGTAGGTTCCGAGAAGCCAGGAATGTTGTAAAATGTTACATTCGCGATGTTAGGTTGCCTTAGGTTAGATTATATAACGTTACAGACGCATATAATGTTCCCACCGATAAGTAGGGTCCGACACGCCAGGAATATTGTCAAATATTACATCCGAGTTATTAGGTTGCCTTAGGTTAGGATATATATGTAATGAGGAGACTGAAAGGTAATTACACAGGTGGTACAATAGATTCCGGTCAGACCGCACGAATTGTGGCAGACTTATTTATTACTACCAACTCAGAAGAGGATACAACCGCAACAAATATTCTAGAAAATTTAATAGAAGGACAAGAAGTTGAATTGGTTAGTAGCGAAGAATTGCATACAATATCAGAAACAGTAAAGTTTAACAAAGCTCCTGGTGCAGACGGGGTCCCGTTGATCATATCAAAATGGCTGATAATGAATAAGGTTGAAGACATGAAGAAGCTATTCAACACTACATTGCGATATGGATATATTCCATACGAATGGAAACAGGCGAGATTAGTTCTCATTAAGAAACCGGGCAAAAAGGGGATTAAAAGTAGCGAGTTTCGACCTCTGTGCATTTTGGGTGGGTTATCTAAAATCTGGGAAACGATAATAAAAAGCCGACTAGAAAAAATAGAGGCTATATCTAATCTTCATTCGAGACAATATGGCTTCAGAAAATATAGAAGTACGCTGGACGCCTTATATGCTCTCTTTGAACAATCAAAAGAAATAATAAATAACAAACATTGGTGCGCGTTCATGACATTAGATGTTAAAAATGCTTTTAATACCTTGAGATGGAACCACATCATAAAGGTTCTCGAAACTAAATCTATACCTCCTTACTTACTACAATCAATTAAAAATTACTTACAAGATAGAAGTGTTAAATTTCCCACAGTTGCTGAATATAATGAAATTAAGGTTTACGGCGGAATTCCACAAGGAACATTGTTAGGTCCTCTATTTTGGAACCTAACATATGATAAAGTTCTGCATGCAATTGAGAGCCCTAACGTTAAAATAATAGGATATGCTGACGATACCGGGATAATTTTCGATGCAAAAAACGTTGTTAATCTTAGAGATTTAATTCAAAAAACCTGGACGCGAGCAAAAAATGCCTTAGGTAGTTTAAATTTATCTTTAGCATCGGAGAAAACAGAACTAATAATTATGAACCGCAAGAGAGGTCATCGTGAATATAATTTTAATCTAGAAGGTATGCATATAATAAAAAATGTACCTTTCCTTAAATATTTAGGAGTTTTGGTGGGCGGCACATCTAAATTTCATCCGCACATTTCAGAGAAAATAATAAAAGCAAACAAAGCAATGCTGGCTTTGAATTGGTTATTGCCAAACTTGAAAGGACCCAAGTATAAAACTAGAAAATTGTATTACAGCATATGGGAATCCATAATATTATATGGAGCTCCTATATGGTGTACCTGTTTAAACTATAAGTATTTAACAAGAAGTTTAACCAGCGCACAAAGTCCGATTGTGCATAAAACTATAGCAGCATATAGGACTGTATCTAAAGACGCAGCTTGTGTCCTTTCCAGAATTGCGCCGATAGACTTAAAAATCATGGAAAGAGCTAGAATTTATAACAAAAAAAGAAAATTAATATACGACGAACTTCTCCTAAAGAAAATAAGTATTATAGAATTTAAAAAGCGAGTTTTAGAAATCAAGAAAGAGGAGGAAAAAATAACAATAACAATATGGCAACAACGTTGGAATAGTATTACCCACTCCCAATGGACTAAATTATTAATTCCGGATCTAAGAAATTGGTTAAAAAAAAGCGATAATTGCAAACTTGATTTCTATACTACACAATTATTAACAGGCCACGGCTCGTTTGCTAGCTATCTGAAAAAGATTGGTAAAGTTAAAATACCTAGATGTACGTTCTGTTCAGGAATTGAGGATAACGCATTGCACACATTAATAATTTGCCCAGCATGGGATCTACAAAGAAAAAAGTTAGAAACTTCTATTAGAAATAAAGTTGAAATTCATAGCTTAATTAAAAACGTTACTGTAAATAAAGAAACTTGGAAAGCATTCAGACTGTATGCATACGAGGTTATAAACGCTAAAATAACACGAGAAAGAGAATCTGAATCAAATATGATGTTACCATATAAGGGTAACGGCGACGTCGATAATACGCTACCGTTAACACTTCCGCCCCCAAAACTAGTTGTGAGACTCACCCGATACTCGGAGCACTCGCGTCTTAGTACAAACTCGACTGTCGATGCAGAAGCACCGTGACTAGAACAACAACAATTTAAACTTTAACAATAATTTTTAACATAACGTGACTTTATAAACATTTTAATAACAAATAACAATTAACACTTTATAAATTTAACTTAAAAATATTATATTTTATATTAAATGAGTTGCGTTGTGACTAATGATTGTGTATACACAGAGGTGATATTGGCGGTCATCTCTTAGGGGCTCCGATATGGAAAATTGCTGGTTTTCCACAGTTGTGAATTATTGTCTATTTATTAAAAAAGGAAAACTCACATAACAGCTGTACAATATTCTATAGAGGTACGATATTAAATAATAATATCGTAATAGGCAGTGGAAGATGACAGCAAATAACGTTACAAAAATAATAAGAAACAATAATGGAGCGCTCGCACAATTGGTCATCCTGGGGTTGAGTGGCCAGGACGGGGGTGCTGACGTCATGGCTTTTGCTAGTTCCAGCTCCCCTGAAGCGAGGATGGTGGTGGGAAAAAAAAAAAAAAAAAAAAAAAAAAAAAAAAAAAAAAGGTTAGGATATATAACGTTATAGACGCATATAATGTTCCCACCGAGAAGTAGGGTCCGACTCGCCAGGAATGTTGTCAAATGTTACATCTGAGGTGTTAGGTTGCCTTAGGTTAGGGTATATAACGCTATAGACGCATATAATGTTCCCACCGAGAAGTAGGGCCCGACACGCTTGGACTGTTGTCAAATATTACATCCGAGGTGTTAGGTTGCCTTAGGTTAGGTTATATGACGTTATAGACGTATATACTGTTCCCACCGAGAAGTCGGGTCCGACACACCAGGAATATTGACAAATATTACATCCGAGTTGTTAGGTTGCCTTATTTTACGATATACAGCGTTATAGACGCATACAATGTTCCCACCGAGAAGTAGGGTCCGACAGCTTTGGAATGTTGGCAAATATTACATCCGAGGAGTTAGGTTGCCTTAGGTTAGGATATACAACGTTATAGACGCATATAATGTTCCCACCGAGAAGTAGGGACCGACTCGCCAGGAATGTTGTCAAATGTTACATCTGAGGTGTTGGGTTGCCTTAGGTTAGGGTATATAACGTTATAGACGAATATAATGTTCCCACCGAGAAGTAGGTCCGACACGCCTGGATTTTTGTCAAATGTTTCATCCGAGGTGCTAGGTTGCCTTAGGTTAGGATATACAACGTCATAGACGCATGTAATGTTCCCACCGAGAAGTAGGTTCCGACATACCTGGAATGTTGTCAAATGTTACATCCGAGGTGTTTGGTTGCCTTAGGGTAGGTTATATGACGATATAGACGCATATAATGTTCCCACCGAGAAGTAGGTCCGACACGCCTGGATTGTTGTCAAATATTACATCCGAGATGTTAGGTTGCCTTAGGTTAGGATATACATCGTTATAGACGCATATAATATTCCTACCGAGAAGTAGGTTCCGACATACCTGGAATGTTGTCAAATGTTACATCCGAGGTGTTAGGTTGCCTTAGGTTAGGTTATATGACGTAATAGACGCATATAACGTTCCAACCGAGAAGTAGGTCCGACACGCCTGGATTGTTGTCAAATATTACATCCGAGATGTTAGATTGCCTTAGATTAGGATATATAACGTTATAGACGTATATACTGTTCCCACCGTGAAGTAGGGTCCGACACAACAGGAATATTAACAAATATTACATCCGAGTTGTCAGGTTGCCTTAGGTTAGGATATATAACGTTATAGACGCATGTAATGTTCCCACCGAGAAGTAGGTCCGACACACCAGGAATATTGACAAATATTACATCCGAGTTGTTAGGTTGCCTTATTTTACGATATACAGCGTTATAGACGCATACAATGTTCCCACCGAGAAGTAGGCTCCGACAGGTTTGGAATGTTGGCAAATATTACATCCGAGGCGTTAGGTTGCCTTAGGTTAGGATATACAACGTTATAGACGCATATAATGTTCCCACCGAGAAGTAGGGTCCGACTCGCCAGGAATGTTGTCAAATGTTACATCTGAGTTGTTAGGTTGCCTTAGGTTAGGGTATATAACGCTATAGACGCATATAATGTTCCCACCGAGAAGTAGGGCCCGACACGCTTGGACTGTTGTCAAGTATTACATCCGAGGTGTTAGGTTGCCTTAGGTTAGGTTATATGACTTTATAGACGTATATACTGTTCCCACCGAGAAGTAGGGTCCGACACACGTGGAATGTTGTCAAATGTTACATCCGTGGTGTTAGGTTGCCTTAGGATAGGTTATATGACGTTATAGACGCATATAATGTTCCCACCGAGAAGTGGGTCCGACACGCCTGGATTGTTGTCAAATATTACATCCGAGATGTTAGGTTGCCTTAGGTTAGGATATATAACGTTATAGACGTATATACTGTTCCCACCGAGAAGTAGTGTCCGACACACGTGGAATGTTGTCCAATGTTACGTCCGAGGTGTTAGGTTGCCTTAGGTTAGGTTATATGACGTTATAGACGAATATAATGTTCCCACCGAGAAGTAGGTCCGACACGCCTGGATTGTTGTCAAATATTACATCCGAGATGTTAGGTTGACTTAGGTTAGGATATATAACGTTATAGACGTATATACTGTTCCGACCGAGAAGTAGGGTCCGACACACGTGGAATGTTGTCAAATGTTACATCCGAGGTGTTAGGTTGCCTTAGGTTAGGATATATAACGTTATAGACGCATATAATGTTCCCACCGAGAAGTAGGTCCGACACGCCTGGATTTTTGTCAAATGTTACATCCGAGGTGCTAGGTTGCCTTAGGTTAGGATATACAACGTCATAGACGCATGTAATGTTCCCACCGAGAAGTAGGTTCCGACATACCTTGAATATTGTCAAATGTTACATCCGAGGTGTTTGGTAGCCTTAGGGTAAGTTATATGACGATATAGACGCATATAATGTTCCCACCGAGAAGTAGGTCCGACACGCCTGGATTGTTGTCAAATATTACATCCGAGATGTTAGGTTGCCTTAGGTTAGGATATACATCGTTATAGACGCATATAATATTCCTACCGAGAAGTAGGTTCCGACATACCTGGAATGTTGTCAAATGTTACATCCGAGGTGTTAGGTTGCCTTAGGTTAGCTTATATGACGTAATAGACGCATATAACGTTCCAACCGAGAAGTAGGTCCGACACGCCTGGATTGTTGTCAAATATTACATCCGAGATGTTAGGTTGCCTTAGATTAGGATATATAACGTTATAGACGTATATACTGTTCCCACCGTGAAGTAGGGTCCGACACAACAGGAATATTGACAAATATTACATCCGAGTTGTCAGGTTGCCTTAGGTTAGGATATATAACGTTGTAGACGCATATAATGTTCCCACCGAGAAGTAGGTCCGACACACCAGGAATATTGACAAATATTACATCCGAGTTGTTAGGTTGCCTTATTTTACGATATACAGCGTTATAGACGCATACAATGTTCCCACCGAGAAGTAGGCTCCGACAGGTTTGGAATGTTGGCAAATATTACATCCGAGGCGTTAGGTTGCCTTAGGTTAGGATATACAACGTTATAGACGCATATAATGTTCCCACCGAGAAGTAGGGTCCGACACACCTGGAATGTTGTCAAATGTTACAGCCGAGGTGTTTGGTTGCCTTAGGTTAGGTTATATGACGTTATAGTCGTATACAATGTTCCGACCGAGAAGTAGGTTCCGAGAAGCCAGGAATGTTGTAAAATGTTACATTCGCGATGTTAGGTTGCCTTAGGTTAGATTATATAACGTTACAGACGCATATAATGTTCCCACCGATAAGTAGGGTCCGACACGCCAGGAATATTGTCAAATATTACATCCGAGTTATTAGGTTGCCTTAGGTTAGGATATATAACGTTATAGACGCATATAATGTTCCCACCGAGAAGTAGGGTCCGACTCGCCAGGAATGTTGTCAAATGTTACATCTGAGGTGTTAGGTTGCCTTAGGTTAGGGTATATAACGCTATAGACGCATATAATGTTCCCACCGAGAAGTAGGGCCCGACACGCTTGGACTGTTGTCAAATATTACATCCGAGGTGTTAGGTTGCCTTAGGTTAGGTTATATGACGTTATAGACGTATATACTGTTCCCACCGAGAAGTCGGGTCCGACACACCAGGAATATTGACAAATATTACATCCGAGTTGTTAGGTTGCCTTATTTTACGATATACAGCGTTATAGACGCATACAATGTTCCCACCGAGAAGTAGGGTCCGACAGCTTTGGAATGTTGGCAAATATTACATCCGAGGAGTTAGGTTGCCTTAGGTTAGGATATACAACGTTATAGACGCATATAATGTTCCCACCGAGAAGTAGGGACCGACTCGCCAGGAATGTTGTCAAATGTTACATCTGAGGTGTTGGGTTGCCTTAGGTTAGGGTATATAACGTTATAGACGAATATAATGTTCCCACCGAGAAGTAGGTCCGACACGCCTGGATTTTTGTCAAATGTTTCATCCGAGGTGCTAGGTTGCCTTAGGTTAGGATATACAACGTCATAGACGCATGTAATGTTCCCACCGAGAAGTAGGTTCCGACATACCTGGAATGTTGTCAAATGTTACATCCGAGGTGTTTGGTTGCCTTAGGGTAGGTTATATGACGATATAGACGCATATAATGTTCCCACCGAGAAGTAGGTCCGACACGCCTGGATTGTTGTCAAATATTACATCCGAGATGTTAGGTTGCCTTAGGTTAGGATATACATCGTTATAGACGCATATAATATTCCTACCGAGAAGTAGGTTAAGACATACCTGGAATGTTGTCAAATGTTACATCCGAGGTGTTAGGTTGCCTTAGGTTAGGTTATATGACGTAATAGACGCATATAACGTTCCAACCGAGAAGTAGGTCCGACACGCCTGGATTGTTGTCAAATATTACATCCGAGATGTTAGATTGCCTTAGATTAGGATATATAACGTTATAGACGTATATACTGTTCCCACCGTGAAGTAGGGTCCGACACAACAGGAATATTAACAAATATTACATCCGAGTTGTCAGGTTGCCTTAGGTTAGGATATATAACGTTATAGACGCATGTAATGTTCCCACCGAGAAGTAGGTCCGACACACCAGGAATATTGACAAATATTACATCCGAGTTGTTAGGTTGCCTTATTTTACGATATACAGCGTTATAGACGCATACAATGTTCCCACCGAGAAGTAGGCTCCGACAGGTTTGGAATGTTGGCAAATATTACATCCGAGGCGTTAGGTTGCCTTAGGTTAGGATATACAACGTTATAGACGCATATAATGTTCCCACCGAGAAGTAGGGTCCGACTCGCCAGGAATGTTGTCAAATGTTACATCTGAGTTGTTAGGTTGCCTTAGGTTAGGGTATATAACGCTATAGACGCATATAATGTTCCCACCGAGAAGTAGGGCCCGACACGCTTGGACTGTTGTCAAGTATTACATCCGAGGTGTTAGGTTGCCTTAGGTTAGGTTATATGACTTTATAGACGTATATACTGTTCCCACCGAGAAGTAGGGTCCGACACACGTGGAATGTTGTCAAATGTTACATCCGTGGTGTTAGGTTGCCTTAGGATAGGTTATATGACGTTATAGACGCATATAATGTTCCCACCGAGAAGTGGGTCCGACACGCCTGGATTGTTGTCAAATATTACATCCGAGATGTTAGGTTGCCTTAGGTTAGGATATATAACGTTATAGACGTATATACTGTTCCCACCGAGAAGTAGTGTCCGACACACGTGGAATGTTGTCCAATGTTACGTCCGAGGTGTTAGGTTGCCTTAGGTTAGGTTATATGACGTTATAGACGAATATAATGTTCCCACCGAGAAGTAGGTCCGACACGCCTGGATTGTTGTCAAATATTACATCCGAGATGTTAGGTTGACTTAGGTTAGGATATATAACGTTATAGACGTATATACTGTTCCGACCGAGAAGTAGGGTCCGACACACGTGGAATGTTGTCAAATGTTACATCCGAGGTGTTAGGTTGCCTTAGGTTAGGATATATAACGTTATAGACGCATATAATGTTCCCACCGAGAAGTAGGGCCCGACACGCTTGGAATATTGTCAAATGTTATATCCGATGTGTTTGGTTGCCTTTGGTTAGGTTATATGACGTTATAGATGCATATAATGTTCCCACCGAGCAGTAGGTCCGACACGCCAGGAATATTGACAAATATTACATCCGAGTTGTTACTTTGCCTTATTTTACGATATACAGCGTTATAAACGCATACAATGTTCCCACCGAGATGTAGGGTCCGACAGGCTTGGAATGTTGACAAATATTACATCCGTGGAGTTAGGTTGCCTTAGGATAGGATATACAACGTTATAGACGCATATAATATTCCCACCGAGAAGTAGGGTCCGACGCACCTGCAATGTTGTCAAATGTTACATCCGAGGTGTTAGGTTGCCTTAGGTTAGGATATATATCGTTATAGACGCATATAATGTTCCCACTGAGAAGTAGGTTCCGATTCGCCAGAAATGTTGTCAAATGTTACACCCGAGGTGCTAGGTTGCGTTAGGTTAGGATATAAAACGTTATAGACGCATATAGTGTTCCCACCGAGAAGTAGGGTCCGACACATATGGAACCTTGTCAAATGTTACATCAGAGGTGTTAGGTTGCCTTAGGTTAGGTTATATGACGTTATAGACGTATATACTGTTCCCACCGAGAAGTAGGGTCCGACACACGTGGAATGTTGTCAAATGTTACGTCCGAGGTGTTAGGTTGCCTTAGGTTAGGATATATAACGTTATAGACGCATATAATGTTCCCACCGAGAAGTAGGGCCCGACATGCTTGGAATATTGTCAAATGATATATCCGATGTGTTTGGTTGAGTTAGGTTAGGTTATATGACGTTATAGACGCATATAATGTTCCCACCGAGAAGTAGGTCCGACACGCCAGGAATATTAACAAATATTACATCCGAGTTGTTACTTTGCCTTATTTTACGATATACAGCGTTATAGACGCATACAATGTTCCCACCGAGATGTAGGGTCCGACAGGCTTGGAATGTTGACAAATATTACATCCGTGGTGTTAGGTTGCCTTAGGATAGGATACACAACGTTATAGACACATATAATATTCCCACCGAGAAGTAGGGTCCGACGCACCTGCAATGATGTCAAATGTTACATCCGAAGTGATAGGTTGCCTTAGGTTAGGATATATATCGTTATAGACGCATATATTGTTCCCACTGAGAAGGAGGTGCCGACTCGCCAGAAATGTTGTCAAATGTAACACCCGAGGTGCTAGGTTGCGTTAGGTTAGGATATAAAACGTTATAGACGCATATAGTGTTCCCACCGAGAAGTAGGGTCCGACACATATGGAACCTTGTCAAATGTTACATCCGAGGTGTTAGGTTGCCTTAGGTTAGGTTATATGACGTTATAGACGTATATACTGTTCCGACCGAGAAGTAGGGTCCGACATACGTGGAATGTTGTCAAATGTTACATCCGAGGTGTTAGGTTGCCTTAGGTTAGGATATATAACGTTATAGACGCATATAATGTTCCCACCGAGAAGCAGGGCCCGACACGCTTGGAATATTGTCAAATGTTATATCCGATGTGTTTGGTTGCCTTTGGTTAGGTTATATGACGTTATAGATGCATATAATGTTCCCATCGAGCAGTAGGTCCGACACGCCAGGAATATTGACAAATATTACATCCGAGTTGTTACTTTGCCTTATTTTACGATATACAGCGTTATAGACGCATACAATGTTCCCACCGAGATGTAGGGTCCGACAGGCTTGGAATGTTGACAAATATTACATCCGTGGAGTTAGGTTGCCTTAGGATAGGATATACAACGTTATAGACGCATATAATATTCCCACCGAGAAGTAGGGTCCGACGCACCTGCAATGTTGTCAAATGTTACATCCGAGGTGTTAGGTTGCCTCAGGTTAGGATATATATCGTTATAGACGCATATAATGTTCCCACTGAGAAGTAGGTTCCGATTCGCCAGAAATGTTGTCAAATGTTACACCCGAGGTGCTAGGTTGCGTTAGGTTAGGATATAAAACGTTATAGACGCATATAGTGTTCCCACCGAGAAGTAGGGTCCGACACATATGGAACCTTGTCAAATGTTACATCAGAGGTGTTAGGTTGCCTTAGGTTAGGTTATATGACGTTATAGACGTATATACTGTTCCCACCGAGAAGTAGGGTCCGACACACGTGGAATGTTGTCAAATGTTACGTCCGAGGTGTTAGGTTGCCTTAGGTTAGGATATATAACGTTATAGACGCATATAATGTTCCCACCGAGAAGTAGGGCCCGACATGCTTGGAATATTGTCAAATGTTATATCCGATGTGTTTGGTTGAGTTAGGTTAGGTTATATGACGTTATAGACGCATATAATGTTCCCACCGAGAAGTATGTCCGACACGCCAGGAATATTAACAAATATTACATCCGAGTTGTTACTTTGCCTTATTTTACGATATACAGCGTTATAGACGCATACAATGTTCCCACCGAGATGTAGGGTCCGACAGGCTTGGAATGTTGACAAATATTACATCTGTGGTGTTAGGTTGCCTTAGGATAGGATACACAACGTTATAGACACATATAATATTCCCACCGAGAAGTAGGGTCCGACGCACCTGCAATGATGTCAAATGTTACATCCGAAGTGATAGGTTGCCTTAGGTTAGGATATATATCGTTATAGACGCATATATTGTTCCCACTGAGAAGGAGGTGCCGACTCGCCAGAAATGTTGTCAAATGTAACACCCGAGGTGCTAGGTTGCGTTAGGTTAGGATATAAAACGTTATAGACGCATATAGTGTTCCCACCGAGAAGTAGGGTCCGACACATATGGAACCTTGTCAAATGTTACATCCGAGGTGTTAGGTTGCCTCAGGTTAGGTTATATGACGTTATAGACGTATATACTGTTCCGACCGAGAAGTAGGGTCCGACATACGTGGAATGTTGTCAAATGTTACATCCGAGGTGTTAGGTTGCCTTAGGTTAGGATATATAACGTTATAGACGCATATAATGTTCCCACCGAGAAGCAGGGCCCGACACGCTTGGAATATTGTCAAATGTTATATCCGATGTGTTTGGTTGCCTTTGGTTAGGTTATATGACGTTATAGATGCATATAATGTTCCCATCGAGCAGTAGGTCCGACACGCCAGGAATATTGACAAATATTACATCCGAGTTGTTACTTTGCCTTATTTTACGATATACAGCGTTATAGACGCATACAATGTTCCCACCGAGATGTAGGGTCCGACAGGCTTGGAATGTTGACAAATATTACATCCGTGGAGTTAGGCTGCCTTAGGATAGGATATACAACGTTATAGACGCATATAACGTTCCAACCGAGAAGTAGGTCCCACACGCCTGGATTGTTGTCAAATATTACATCCGAGATGTTAGGTTGCCTTAGATTAGGATACATAACGTTATAGACGTATATACTGTTCCCACCGTGAAGTAGGGTCCCACACAACAGGAATATTGACAAATATTACATCCGAGTTGTTAGGTTGCCTTATTTTACGATATACAGCGTTATAGACGCACACAATGTTCCCACCGAGAAGTAGGGTCCGACAGGTTTGGAATTTTGGCAAATATTACATCCGAGGCGTTACGTTGCCTTAGGTTAGGATATACAACGTTATAGACGCATATAATGTTCCCACCGAGAAGTAGGTTCCGACACACCTGGAATGTTGTCAAATGTTACAGCCGAGGTGTTAGGTTAACTTAGGTTGGGGTATATAACGTTATAGTCGTATACAATGTTCCGACCGAGAAGTAGGTGCCGAGAAGCCAGGAATGTTGTAAAATGTTACATTCGCGATGTTAGGTTGCCTTAGGTTAGGATATATAACGTTACAGACGCATATAATGTTCCCACCGATAAGTAGGGTCCGACACGCCAGGAATATTGTCAAATATTACATCCGAGTTATTAGGTTGCCTTAGGTTAGGATATATAACGTTATAGACGCATATAATGTTCCCACCGAGAAGTAGGGTCCGACTCGCCAGGAATGTTGTCAAATGTTACATCTGAGGTGTTAGGTTGCCTTAGGTTAGGGTATATAACGCTATAGACGCATATAATGTTCCCACCGAGAAGTAGGGCCCGACACGCTTGGACTGTTGTCAAATATTACATCCGAGGTGTTAGGTTGCCTTAGGTCAGGTTATATGACGTTATAGACGTATATACTGTTCCCACCGAGAAGTAGGGTCCGACACACGTGTAATGTTGTCAAATGTTACATCCGTGGTGTTAGGTTGCCTTAGGATAAGTTATATGACGTTATAGACGCATATAATGTTCCCACCGAGAAGTGGGTCCGACACGCCTGGATGGTTGTCAAATATTACATCCGAGATGTTAGGTTGCCTTAGGTTAGGATATATAACGTTATAGACGTATATACTGTTCCCACCGAGAAGTAGTGTCCGACACACGTGGAATGTTGTCCAATCTTACGTCCGAGGTGTTAGGTTGCCTTAGGTTAGGTTATATGACGTTATAGACGAATATAATGTTCCCACCGAGAAGTAGGTCCGACACGCCTGGATTATTGTCAAATATTACATCCGAGATGTTACGTTGACTTAGGTTAGGATATATAACGTTATAGACGTATATACTGTTCCGACCGAGATGTAGGGTCCGACAGTCTTGGAATGTTGACAAATATTACATCCGTGGAGTTAGGTTGCCTTAGGATAGGATATACAACGTTATAGACGCATATAATATTCCCACCGAGAAGTAGGGTCCGACGCACCTGCAATGTTGTCAAATGTTACATCCGAGGTGTTAGGTTGCCTTAGGTTAGGATATATATCGTTATAGACGCATATAATGTTCCCACTGAGAAGTAGGGTCCGACTCGCCAGGAATGTTGTCAAATGTTACATCGGATGTGTTAGGTTGCCTTAGGTTAGGGTATATAACGCTATAGACGCATATAATGTTCCCACCGAGAAGTAGGGCCCGACACGCTTGGACTGTTGTCAAATATTACATCCGAGGTGTTAGGTTGCCTTAGGTCAGGTTATATGACGTTATAGACGTATATACTGTTCCCACCGAGAAGTAGGGTCCGACACACGTGGAATGTTGTCAAATGTTACATCCGTGGTGTTAGGTTGCCTTAGGATAGGTTATATGACGTTATAGACGCATATAATGTTCCCACCGAGAAGTGGGTCCGACACGCCTGGATGGTTGTCAAATATTACATCCGAGATGTTAGGTTGCCTTAGGTTAGGATATATAACGTTATAGACGTATATACTGTTCCCACCGAGAAGTAGTGTCCGACACACGTGGAATGTTGTCCAATGTTACGTCCGAGGTGTTAGGTTGCCTTAGGTTAGGTTATATGACGTTATAGACGAATATAATGTTCCCACAGAGAAGTAGGTCCGACACGCCTGGATTGTTGTCAAATATTACATCCGAGATGTTAGGTTGACTTAGGTTAGGATATATAACGTTATAGACGTATATACTGTTCCGACCGAGAAGTAGGGTCCGATACACGTGGAATGTTGTCAGATGTTACATCCGAGGTGTTAGGTTGCCTTAGGTTAGGATATATAACGTTATAGACGCATATAATGTTCCCACCGAGAAGTAGGGCCCGACACGCTTGGAATATTGTCAAATGTTATATCCGATGTGTTTGGTTGCCTTTGGTTAGGTTATATGACGTTATAGATGCATATAATGTTCCCACCGAGCAGTAGGTCCGACACGCCAGGAATATTGACAAATATTACATCCGAGTTGTTACTTTGCCTTATTTTACGATACACAGCGTTATAGATGCATACAATGTTCCCACCGAGATGTAGGGTCCGACAGCTTTGGAATGTTGGCAAATATTACATCCGAGGAGTTAGGTTGCCTTAGGTTAGGATATACAACGTTATAGACGCATATAATGTTCCCACCGAGAAGTAGGGTCCGACTCGCCAGGAATGTTGTCAAATGTTACACCCGAGGTGCTAGGTTGCGTTAGGTTAGGATATAAAACGTTGTAGACGCATATAATGTTCCCACCGAGAAGTAGGGTCCGAAACATATGGAAACTTGTCAAATGTTACATCTGAGGTGTTAGGTTGCCTTAGGTTAGGTTATATGACGTTATAGACGCATATAACGTTCCAACCGAGAAGTAGGTCCGACACGCCTGGATTGTTGTCAAATATTACATCCAAGATGTTAGGTTGCCTTAGATTAGGATATATAACGTTATAGACGTATATACTGTTCCCACCGTGAAGTAGGGTCCGACACAACAGGAATATTGACAAATATTACATCCGAGTTGTTAGGTTCCCTTATTTTACGATATACAGCGTTATAGAGGTATACAATGTTCCCACCGAGAAGTAGGGTCCGACAGGTTTGGAATGTTGGCAAATATTACATCCGAGGCGTTACGTTGCCTTAGGTTAGGATATACAACGTTATAGACGCATATAATGTTCCCACCGAGAAGTAGGGTCCGACACACCTGGAATGTTGTCAAATGTTACAGCCGAGGTGTTAGGTTAACTTAGGTTGGGATATATAACGTTATAGTCGTATACAATGTTCCGACCGAGAAGTAGGTTCCGAGAAGCCAGGAATGTTGTAAAATGTTACATTCGCGATGTTAGGTTGCCTTAGGTTAGGATATATAACGTTACAGACGCATATAATGTTCCCACCGATAAGTAGGGTCCGACACGCCAGGAATATTGCCAAATATTACATCCGAGTTATTAGGTTGCCTTAGGTTAGGATATATAACGTTATAGACGTATATACTGTTCCCACCGAGAAGTAGGGTCCGACACACGTGTAATGTTGTCAAATGTTACATCCGTGGTGTTAGGTTGCCTTAGGATAAGTTATATGACGATATAGACGCATATAATGTTCCCACCGAGAAGTGGGTCCGACACGCCTGGATTGTTGTCAAATATTACATCCGAGATGTTAGGTTGCCTTAGGTTAGGATATATAACGTTATAGACGTATATACTGTTCCCACCGAGAAGTAGGGTCCGACTCGCCAGGAATGTTGTCAAATGTTACATCTGAGGTGTTGGGTTGCCTTAGGTTAGGGCATATAACGTTATAGACGAATATAATGTTCCCACCGAGAAGTAGGTCCGACACGCCTGGATTTTTGTCAAATGTTACATCCGAGGTGCTAGGTTGCCTTAGGTTAGGATATACAACGTTATAGACGCATGTAATGTTCCCACCGAGAAGTAGGTTCCGACATACCTGCAATGTTGTCAAATTTTACATCCGAGGTGTTTGGTTGCCTTAGGGTAGGTTATATGACGATATAGACGCATATAATGTTCCCACCGAGAAGTAGGTCCGACACGCCTGGATTGTTGTCAAATATTACATCCGAGATGTTAGGTTGCCTTAGGTTAGGATATACAACGTTATAGACGCATATAATGTTCCCACTGAGAAGTAGGTTCCGACTCGCCAGGAATGTTGTCAAATGTTACACCCGAGGTGCTAGGTTGCGTTAGGTTAGTATATAAAACGTTGTAGACGCATATAATGTTCCCACCGAGAAGTAGGGTCCGATACATATGGAAACTTGTCAAATGTTACATCTGAGGTGTTAGGTTGCCTTAGGTTAGGTTATATGACGTTATAGACGCATATAACGTTCCAACCGAGAAGTAGGTCCGACACGCCTGGATTGTTGTCAAATATTACATCCAAGATGTTAGGTTGCCTTAGATTAGGATATATAACGTTATAGACGTATATACTGTTCCCACCGTGAAGTAGGGTCCGACACAACAGGAATATTGACAAATATTACATCCGAGTTGTTAGGTTCCCTTATTTTACGATATACAGCGTTATAGACGTATACAATGTTCCCACCGAGAAGTAGGGTCCGACAGGTTTGGAATGTTGGCAAATATTACATCCGAGGCGTTACGTTGCCTTAGGTTAGGATATACAACGTTATAGACGCATATAATGTTCCCACCGAGAAGTAGGGTCCGACACACCTGGAATGTTGTCAAATGTTACAGCCGAGGTGTTAGGTTAACTTCGGTTGGGATATATAACGTTATAGTCGTATACAATGTTCCGACCGAGAAGTAGGTTCCGAGAAGCCAGGAATGTTGTAAAATGTTACATTCGCGATGTTAGGTTGCCTTAGGTTAGGATATATAACGTTACAGACGCATATAATGTTCCCACCGATAAGTAGGGTCCGACACGCCAGGAATATTGCCAAATATTACATCCGAGTTATTAGGTTGCCTTAGGTTAGGATATATAACGTTATAGACGTATATACTGTTCCCACCGAGAAGTAGGTTCCGACATACCTGGAATGTTGTCAAATGTTACATCCGAGGTGTTTGGTTGCCTTAGGGTAGGTTATATGACGATATAGACGCATATAATGTTCCCACCGAGAAGTAGGGTCCGACACACGTGGAATGTTGTCAAATGTTACATCCGAGGTGCTAGGTTGCCTTAGGTTAGGATATACAACCTATAGACGCATATAATGTTCCCACCGAGAAGTAGGGTCCGACACACCTGGAATGTTGTCAAATGTTACATCCGAGGTGTTTGGTTGCCTTAGGTTAGGTTATATATCGTTATAGACGCATATATTGTTCCCACTGAGAAGGAGGTGCCGACTCGCCAGAAATGTTGTCAAATGTAACACCCGAGGTGCTAGGTTGCGTTAGGTTAGGATATAAAACGTTATAGACGCATATAGTGTTCCCACCGAGAAGTAGGGTCCGACACATATGGAACCTTGTCAAATGTTACATCCGAGGTGTTAGGTTGCCTTAGGTTAGGTTATATGACGTTATAGACGTATATACTGTTCCGACCGAGAAGTAGGGTCCGACATACGTGGAATGTTGTCAAATGTTACATCCGAGGTGTTAGGTTGCCTTAGGTTAGGATATATAACGTTATAGACGCATATAATGTTCCCACCGAGAAGCAGGGCCCGACACGCTTGGAATATTGTCAAATGTTATATCCGATGTGTTTGGTTGCCTTTGGTTAGGTTATATGACGTTATAGATGCATATAATGTTCCCATCGAGCAGTAGGTCCGACACGCCAGGAATATTGACAAATATTACATCCGAGTTGTTACTTTGCCTTATTTTACGATATACAGCGTTATAGACGCATACAATGTTCCCACCGAGATGTAGGGTCCGACAGGCTTGGAATGTTGACAAATATTACATCCGTGGAGTTAGGTTGCCTTAGGATAGGATATACAACGTTATAGACGCATATAATATTCCCACCGAGAAGTAGGGTCCGACGCACCTGCAATGTTGTCAAATGTTACATCCGAGGTGTTAGGTTGCCTCAGGTTAGGATATATATCGTTATAGACGCATATAATGTTCCCACTGAGAAGTAGGTTCCGATTCGCCAGAAATGTTGTCAAATGTTACACCCGAGGTGCTAGGTTGCGTTAGGTTAGGATATAAAACGTTATAGACGCATATAGTGTTCCCACCGAGAAGTAGGGTCCGACACATATGGAACCTTGTCAAATGTTACATCAGAGGTGTTAGGTTGCCTTAGGTTAGGTTATATGACGTTATAGACGTATATACTGTTCCCACCGAGAAGTAGGGTCCGACACACGTGGAATGTTGTCAAATGTTACGTCCGAGGTGTTAGGTTGCCTTAGGTTAGGATATATAACGTTATAGACGCATATAATGTTCCCACCGAGAAGTAGGGCCCGACATGCTTGGAATATTGTCAAATGTTATATCCGATGTGTTTGGTTGAGTTAGGTTAGGTTATATGACGTTATAGACGCATATAATGTTCCCACCGAGAAGTAGGTCCGACACGCCAGGAATATTAACAAATATTACATCCGAGTTGTTACTTTGCCTTATTTTACGATATACAGCGTTATAGACGCATACAATGTTCCCACCGAGATGTAGGGTCCGACAGGCTTGGAATGTTGACAAATATTACATCTGTGGTGTTAGGTTGCCTTAGGATAGGATACACAACGTTATAGACACATATAATATTCCCACCGAGAAGTAGGGTCCGACGCACCTGCAATGATGTCAAATGTTACATCCGAAGTGATAGGTTGCCTTAGGTTAGGATATATATCGTTATAGACGCATATATTGTTCCCACTGAGAAGGAGGTGCCGACTCGCCAGAAATGTTGTCAAATGCAACACCCGAGGTGCTAGGTTGCGTTAGGTTAGGATATAAAACGTTATAGACGCATATAGTGTTCCCACCGAGAAGTAGGGTCCGACACATATGGAACCTTGTCAAATGTTACATCCGAGGTGTTAGGTTGCCTTAGGTTAGGTTATATGACGTTATAGACGTATATACTGTTCCGACCGAGAAGTAGGGTCCGACATACGTGGAATGTTGTCAAATGTTACATCCGAGGTGTTAGGTTGCCTTAGGTTAGGATATATAACGTTATAGACGCATATAATGTTCCCACCGAGAAGCAGGGCCCGACACGCTTGGAATATTGTCAAATGTTATATCCGATGTGTTTGGTTGCCTTTGGTTAGGTTATATGACGTTATAGATGCATATAATGTTCCCATCGAGCAGTAGGTCCGACACGCCAGGAATATTGACAAATATTACATCCGAGTTGTTACTTTGCCTTATTTTACGATATACAGCGTTATAGACGCATACAATGTTCCCACCGAGATGTAGGGTCCGACAGGCTTGGAATGTTGACAAATATTACATCCGTGGAGTTAGGCTGCCTTAGGATAGGATATACAACGTTATAGACGCATATAACGTTCCAACCGAGAAGTAGGTCCCACACGCCAGGAATGTTGTAAAATGTTACATTCGCGATGTTAGGTTGCCTTAGGTTAGGATATATAACGTTACAGACGCATATAATGTTCCCACCGATAAGTAGGGTCCGACACGCCAGGAATATTGTCAAATATTACATCCGAGTTATTAGGTTGCCTTAGGTTAGGATATATAACGTTATAGACGCATATAATGTTCCCACCGAGAAGTAGGGTCCGACTCGCCAGGAATGTTGTCAAATGTTACATCTGAGGTGTTAGGTTGCCTTAGGTTAGGGTATATAACGCTATAGACGCATATAATGTTCCCACCGAGAAGTAGGGCCCGACACGCTTGGACTGTTGTCAAATATTACATCCGAGGTGTTAGGTTGCCTTAGGTCAGGTTATATGACGTTATAGACGTATATACTGTTCCCACCGAGAAGTAGGGTCCGACACACGTGTAATGTTGTCAAATGTTACATCCGTGGTGTTAGGTTGCCTTAGGATAAGTTATATGACGTTATAGACGCATATAATGTTCCCACCGAGAAGTGGGTCCGACACGCCTGGATGGTTGTCAAATATTACATCCGAGATGTTAGGTTGCCTTAGGTTAGGATATATAACGTTATAGACGTATATACTGTTCCCACCGAGAAGTAGTGTCCGACACACGTGGAATGTTGTCCAATCTTACGTCCGAGGTGTTAGGTTGCCTTAGGTTAGGTTATATGACGTTATAGACGAATATAATGTTCCCACCGAGAAGTAGGTCCGACACGCCTGGATTATTGTCAAATATTACATCCGAGATGTTACGTTGACTTAGGTTAGGATATATAACGTTATAGACGTATATACTGTTCCGACCGAGATGTAGGGTCCGACAGTCTTGGAATGTTGACAAATATTACATCCGTGGAGTTAGGTTGCCTTAGGATAGGATATACAACGTTATAGACGCATATAATATTCCCACCGAGAAGTAGGGTCCGACGCACCTGCAATGTTGTCAAATGTTACATCCGAGGTGTTAGGTTGCCTTAGGTTAGGATATATATCGTTATAGACGCATATAATGTTCCCACTGAGAAGTAGGGTCCGACTCGCCAGGAATGTTGTCAAATGTTACATCGGAGGTGTTAGGTTGCCTTAGGTTAGGGTATATAACGCTATAGACGCATATAATGTTCCCACCGAGAAGTAGGGCCCGACACGCTTGGACTGTTGTCAAATATTACATCCGAGGTGTTAGGTTGCCTTAGGTCAGGTTATATGACGTTATAGACGTATATACTGTTCCCACCGAGAAGTAGGGTCCGACACACGTGGAATGTTGTCAAATGTTACATCCGTGGTGTTAGGTTGCCTTAGGATAGGTTATATGACGTTATAGACGCATATAATGTTCCCACCGAGAAGTGGGTCCGACACGCCTGGATGGTTGTCAAATATTACATCCGAGATGTTAGGTTGCCTTAGGTTAGGATATATAACGTTATAGACGTATATACTGTTCCCACCGAGAAGTAGTGTCCGACACACGTGGAATGTTGTCCAATGTTACGTCCGAGGTGTTAGGTTGCCTTAGGTTAGGTTATATGACGTTATAGACGAATATAATGTTCCCACCGAGAAGTAGGTCCGACACGCCTGGATTGTTGTCAAATATTACATCCGAGATGTTAGGTTGACTTAGGTTAGGATATATAACGTTATAGACGTATATACTGTTCCGACCGAGAAGTAGGGTCCGATACACGTGGAATGTTGTCAGATGTTACATCCGAGGTGTTAGGTTGCCTTAGGTTAGGATATATAACGTTATAGACGCATATAATGTTCCCACCGAGAAGTAGGGCCCGACACGCTTGGAATATTGTCAAATGTTATATCCGATGTGTTTGGTTGCCTTTGGTTAGGTTATATGACGTTATAGATGCATATAATGTTCCCACCGAGCAGTAGGTCCGACACGCCAGGAATATTGACAAATATTACATCCGAGTTGTTACTTTGCCTTATTTTACGATACACAGCGTTATAGACGCATACAATGTTCCCACCGAGATGTAGGGTCCGACAGCTTTGGAATGTTGGCAAATATTACATCCGAGGAGTTAGGTTGCCTTAGGTTAGGATATACAACGTTATAGACGCATATAATGTTCCCACCGAGAAGTAGGGTCCGACTCGCCAGGAATGTTGTCAAATGTTACACCCGAGGTGCTAGGTTGCGTTAGGTTAGGATATAAAACGTTGTAGACGCATATAATGTTCCCACCGAGAAGTAGGGTCCGAAACATATGGAAACTTGTCAAATGTTACATCTGAGGTGTTAGGTTGCCTTAGGTTAGGTTATATGACGTTATAGACGCATATAACGTTCCAACCGAGAAGTAGGTCCGACACGCCTGGATTGTTGTCAAATATTACATCCAAGATGTTAGGTTGCCTTAGATTAGGATATATAACGTTATAGACGTATATACTGTTCCCACCGTGAAGTAGGGTCCGACACAACAGGAATATTGACAAATATTACATCCGAGTTGTTAGGTTCCCTTATTTTACGATATACAGCGTTATAGAGGTATACAATGTTCCCACCGAGAAGTAGGGTCCGACAGGTTTGGAATGTTGGCAAATATTACATCCGAGGCGTTACGTTGCCTTAGGTTAGGATATACAACGTTATAGACGCATATAATGTTCCCACCGAGAAGTAGGGTCCGACACACCTGGAATGTTGTCAAATGTTACAGCCGAGGTGTTAGGTTAACTTAGGTTGGGATATATAACGTTATAGTCGTATACAATGTTCCGACCGAGAAGTAGGTTCCGAGAAGCCAGGAATGTTGTAAAATGTTACATTCGCGATGTTAGGTTGCCTTAGGTTAGGATATATAACGTTACAGACGCATATAATGTTCCCACCGATAAGTAGGGTCCGACACGCCAGGAATATTGCCAAATATTACATCCGAGTTATTAGGTTGCCTTAGGTTAGGATATATAACGTTATAGACGTATATACTGTTCCCACCGAGAAGTAGGGTCCGACACACGTGTAATGTTGTCAAATGTTACATCCGTGGTGTTAGGTTGCCTTAGGATAAGTTATATGACGATATAGACGCATATAATGTTCCCACCGAGAAGTGGGTCCGACACGCCTGGATTGTTGTCAAATATTACATCCGAGATGTTAGGTTGCCTTAGGTTAGGATATATAACGTTATAGACGTATATACTGTTCCCACCGAGAAGTAGGGTCCGACTCGCCAGGAATGTTGTCAAATGTTACATCTGAGGTGTTGGGTTGCCTTAGGTTAGGGCATATAACGTTATAGACGAATATAATGTTCCCACCGAGAAGTAGGTCCGACACGCCTGGATTTTTGTCAAATGTTACATCCGAGGTGCTAGGTTGCCTTAGGTTAGGATATACAACGTTATAGACGCATGTAATGTTCCCACCGAGAAGTAGGTTCCGACATACCTGCAATGTTGTCAAATTTTACATCCGAGGTGTTTGGTTGCCTTAGGGTAGGTTATATGACGATATAGACGCATATAATGTTCCCACCGAGAAGTAGGTCCGACACGCCTGGATTGTTGTCAAATATTACATCCGAGATGTTAGGTTGCCTTAGGTTAGGATATACAACGTTATAGACGCATATAATGTTCCCACTGAGAAGTAGGTTCCGACTCGCCAGGAATGTTGTCAAATGTTACACCCGAGGTGCTAGGTTGCGTTAGGTTAGTATATAAAACGTTGTAGACGCATATAATGTTCCCACCGAGAAGTAGGGTCCGATACATATGGAAACTTGTCAAATGTTACATCTGAGGTGTTAGGTTGCCTTAGGTTAGGTTATATGACGTTATAGACGCATATAACGTTCCAACCGAGAAGTAGGTCCGACACGCCTGGATTGTTGTCAAATATTACATCCAAGATGTTAGGTTGCCTTAGATTAGGATATATAACGTTATAGACGTATATACTGTTCCCACCGTGAAGTAGGGTCCGACACAACAGGAATATTGACAAATATTACATCCGAGTTGTTAGGTTCCCTTATTTTACGATATACAGCGTTATAGACGTATACAATGTTCCCACCGAGAAGTAGGGTCCGACAGGTTTGGAATGTTGGCAAATATTACATCCGAGGCGTTACGTTGCCTTAGGTTAGGATATACAACGTTATAGACGCATATAATGTTCCCACCGAGAAGTAGGGTCCGACACACCTGGAATGTTGTCAAATGTTACAGCCGAGGTGTTAGGTTAACTTCGGTTGGGATATATAACGTTATAGTCGTATACAATGTTCCGACCGAGAAGTAGGTTCCGAGAAGCCAGGAATGTTGTAAAATGTTACATTCGCGATGTTAGGTTGCCTTAGGTTAGGATATATAACGTTACAGACGCATATAATGTTCCCACCGATAAGTAGGGTCCGACACGCCAGGAATATTGCCAAATATTACATCCGAGTTATTAGGTTGCCTTAGGTTAGGATATATAACGTTATAGACGTATATACTGTTCCCACCGAGAAGTAGGTTCCGACATACCTGGAATGTTGTCAAATGTTACATCCGAGGTGTTTGGTTGCCTTAGGGTAGGTTATATGACGATATAGACGCATATAATGTTCCCACCGAGAAGTAGGGTCCGACACACGTGGAATGTTGTCAAATGTTACATCCGAGGTGCTAGGTTGCCTTAGGTTAGGATATACAACCTATAGACGCATATAATGTTCCCACCGAGAAGTAGGGTCCGACACACCTGGAATGTTGTCAAATGTTACATCCGAGGTGTTTGGTTGCCTTAGGTTAGGTTATATGACGTTATAGAGGCATATAATGTTCCCACCGAGAAGTAGGTCCGACACGCGTGGATTGTTGTCAAATATTACATCCGAGGTGCTAGGTTGCCTTAGGTTAGGATATATAACGTTATAGACGCATATAATGTTCCCACCGAGAAGTAGGGTCCGACACGCTTGGAATATTGTCAAATGTTACATCCGATGTGTTCCGTTGCCTTAGTTGAGGTTATATGACTTTATAGACGCATATAATGTTCCCTCCGAGAAGTAGGTCCGACATGCCAGGAATATTGACAAATATTACATTCGAGTTGTTACTTTGCCTTATTTTACGATATACAGCGTTATAGACGCATACAATGTTCCCACCGAGATGTAGGTTCCGACAGGCTTGGAATGTTGACAAATATTACATCCGTGGAGTTAGGTTGCCTTAGATTAGGATATACAACGTTATAGACGCATATAATATTCCCACCGAGAAGTAGGGTCCGACACATCTGCAATGTTGTCAAATGTTACATCCGAGGTGTTAGGTTGCCTTAGGTTAGGATATATAACGTTATACACGCATATAATGTTCCCACTGAGAAGTAGGTTCCGACTCGCCAGGAATGTTGTCAAATGTTACATCCGAGGTGCTAGGTTGCGTTAGGTTAGGATATAAAACGTTATAGACGGATATACTGTTCCCACCGTGAAGTCGGGTCCGACACACCAGGAATATTGACAAATATTACATCCGAGTTGTTAGGTTGCCTTATTTTACGATATACAGCGTTATAGACGCATACAATGTTCCCACCGAGAAGTAGGGTCCGACAGCTTTGGAATGTTGGCAAATATTACATCCGAGGAGTTAGGTTGCCTTAGGTTAGGATATACAACGTTATAGACGCATATAATGTTCCCACCGAGAAGTAGGGACCGACTCGCCAGGAATGTTGTCAAATGTTACATCTGAGGTGTTGGGTTGCCTTAGGTTAGGGTATATAACGTTATAGACGAATATAATGTTCCCACCGAGAAGTAGGTCCGACACGCCTGGATTTTTGTCAAATGTTTCATCCGAGGTGCTAGGTTGCCTTAGGTTAGGATATACAACGTCATAGACGCATGTAATGTTCCCACCGAGAAGTAGGTTCCGACATACCTGGAATGTTGTCAAATGTTACATCCGAGGTGCTTGGTTGCCTTAGGGTAGGTTATATGACGATATAGACGCATATAATGTTCCCACCGAGAAGTAGGTCCGACACGCCTGGATTGTTGTCAAATATTACATCCGAGATGTTAGGTTGCCTTAGGTTAGGATATACATCGTTATAGACGCATATAATATTCCTACCGAGAAGTAGGTTCCGACATACCTGGAATGTTGTCAAATGTTACATCCGAGGTGTTAGGTTGCCTTAGGTTAGGTTATATGACGTAATAGACGCATATAACGTTCCAACCGAGAAGTAGGTCCGACACGCCTGGATTGTTGTCAAATATTACATCCGAGATGTTAGATTGCCTTAGATTAGGATATATAACGTTATAGACGTATATACTGTTCCCACCGTGAAGTAGGGTCCGACACAACAGGAATATTAACAAATATTACATCCGAGTTGTCAGGTTGCCTTAGGTTAGGATATATAACGTTATAGACGCATGTAATGTTCCCACCGAGAAGTAGGTCCGACACACCAGGAATATTGACAAATATTACATCCGAGTTGTTAGGTTGCCTTATTTTACGATATACAGCGTTATAGACGCATACAATGTTCCCACCGAGAAGTAGGCTCCGACAGGTTTGGAATGTTGGCAAATATTACATCCGAGGCGTTAGGTTGCCTTAGGTTAGGATATACAACGTTATAGACGCATATAATGTTCCCACCGAGAAGTAGGGTCCGACTCGCCAGGAATGTTGTCAAATGTTACATCTGAGTTGTTAGGTTGCCTTAGGTTAGGGTATATAACGCTATAGACGCATATAATGTTCCCACCGAGAAGTAGGGCCCGACACGCTTGGACTGTTGTCAAGTATTACATCCGAGGTGTTAGGTTGCCTTAGGTTAGGTTATATGACTTTATAGACGTATATACTGTTCCCACCGAGAAGTAGGGTCCGACACACGTGGAATGTTGTCAAATGTTACATCCGTGGTGTTAGGTTGCCTTAGGATAGGTTATATGACGTTATGGACGCATATAATGTTCCCACCGAGAAGTGGGTCCGACACGCCTGGATTGTTGTCAAATATTACATCCGAGATGTTAGGTTGCCTTAGGTTAGGATATATAACGTTATAGACGTATATACTGTTCCCACCGAGAAGTAGTGTCCGACACACGTGGAATGTTGTCCAATGTTACGTCCGAGGTGTTAGGTTGCCTTAGGTTAGGTTATATGACGTTATAGACGAATATAATGTTCCCACCGAGAAGTAGGTCCGACACGCCTGGATTGTTGTCAAATATTACATCCGAGATGTTAGGTTGACTTAGGTTAGGATATATAACGTTATAGACGTATATACTGTTCCGACCGAGAAGTAGGGTCCGACACACGTGGAATGTTGTCAAATGTTACATCCGAGGTGTTAGGTTGCCTTAGGTTAGGATATATAACGTTATAGACGCATATAATGTTCCCACCGAGAAGTAGGGCCCGACACGCTTGGAATATTGTCAAATGTTATATCCGATGTGTTTGGTTGCCTTTGGTTAGGTTATATGACGTTATAGATGCATATAATGTTCCCACCGAGCAGTAGGTCCGACACGCCAGGAATATTGACAAATATTACATCCGAGTTGTTACTTTGCCTTATTTTACGATATACAGCGTTATAAACGCATACAATGTTCCCACCGAGATGTAGGGTCCGACAGGCTTGGAATGTTGACAAATATTACATCCGTGGAGTTAGGTTGCCTTAGGATAGGATATACAACGTTATAGACGCATATAATATTCCCACCGAGAAGTAGGGTCCGACGCACCTGCAATGTTGTCAAATGTTACATCCGAGGTGTTAGGTTGCCTCAGGTTAGGATATATATCGTTATAGACGCATATAATGTTCCCACTGAGAAGTAGGTTCCGATTCGCCAGAAATGTTGTCAAATGTTACACCCGAGGTGCTAGGTTGCGTTAGGTTAGGATATAAAACGTTATAGACGCATATAGTGTTCCCACCGAGAAGTAGGGTCCGACACATATGGAACCTTGTCAAATGTTACATCAGAGGTGTTAGGTTGCCTTAGGTTAGGTTATATGACGTTATAGACGTATATACTGTTCCCACCGAGAAGTAGGGTCCGACACACGTGGAATGTTGTCAAATGTTACGTCCGAGGTGTTAGGTTGCCTTAGGTTAGGATATATAACGTTATAGACGCATATAATGTTCCCACCGAGAAGTAGGGCCCGACATGCTTGGAATATTGTCAAATGTTATATCCGATGTGTTTGGTTGAGTTAGGTTAGGTTATATGACGTTATAGACGCATATAATGTTCCCACCGAGAAGTAGGTCCGACACGCCAGGAATATTAACAAATATTACATCCGAGTTGTTACTTTGCCTTATTTTACGATATACAGCGTTATAGACGCATACAATGTTCCCACCGAGATGTAGGGTCCGACAGGCTTGGAATGTTGACAAATATTACATCTGTGGTGTTAGGTTGCCTTAGGATAGGATACACAACGTTATAGACACATATAATATTCCCACCGAGAAGTAGGGTCCGACGCACCTGCAATGATGTCAAATGTTACATCCGAAGTGATAGGTTGCCTTAGGTTAGGATATATATCGTTATAGACGCATATATTGTTCCCACTGAGAAGGAGGTGCCGACTCGCCAGAAATGTTGTCAAATGTAACACCCGAGGTGCTAGGTTGCGTTAGGTTAGGATATAAAACGTTATAGACGCATATAGTGTTCCCACCGAGAAGTAGGGTCCGACACATATGGAACCTTGTCAAATGTTACATCCGAGGTGTTAGGTTGCCTTAGGTTAGGTTATATGACGTTATAGACGTATATACTGTTCCGACCGAGAAGTAGGGTCCGACATACGTGGAATGTTGTCAAATGTTACATCCGAGGTGTTAGGTTGCCTTAGGTTAGGATATATAACGTTATAGACGCATATAATGTTCCCACCGAGAAGCAGGGCCCGACACGCTTGGAATATTGTCAAATGTTATATCCGATGTGTTTGGTTGCCTTTGGTTAGGTTATATGACGTTATAGATGCATATAATGTTCCCATCGAGCAGTAGGTCCGACACGCCAGGAATATTGACAAATATTACATCCGAGTTGTTACTTTGCCTTATTTTACGATATACAGCGTTATAGACGCATACAATGTTCCCACCGAGATGTAGGGTCCGACAGGCTTGGAATGTTGACAAATATTACATCCGTGGAGTTAGGCTGCCTTAGGATAGGATATACAACGTTATAGACGCATATAACGTTCCAACCGAGAAGTAGGTCCCACACGCCTGGATTGTTGTCAAATATTACATCCGAGATGTTAGGTTGCCTTAGATTAGGATACATAACGTTATAGACGTATATACTGTTCCCACCGTGAAGTAGGGTCCGACACAACAGGAATATTGACAAATATTACATCCGAGTTGTTAGGTTGCCTTATTTTACGATATACAGCGTTATAGACGCACACAATGTTCCCACCGAGAAGTAGGGTCCGACAGGTTTGGAATTTTGGCAAATATTACATCCGAGGCGTTACGTTGCCTTAGGTTAGGATATACAACGTTATAGACGCATATAATGTTCCCACCGAGAAGTAGGTTCCGACACACCTGGAATGTTGTCAAATGTTACAGCCGAGGTGTTAGGTTAACTTAGGTTGGGGTATATAACGTTATAGTCGTATACAATGTTCCGACCGAGAAGTAGGTGCCGAGAAGCCAGGAATGTTGTAAAATGTTACATTCGCGATGTTAGGTTGCCTTAGGTTAGGATATATAACGTTACAGACGCATATAATGTTCCCACCGATAAGTAGGGTCCGACACGCCAGGAATATTGTCAAATATTACATCCGAGTTATTAGGTTGCCTTAGGTTAGGATATATAACGTTATAGACGCATATAATGTTCCCACCGAGAAGTAGGGTCCGACTCGCCAGGAATGTTGTCAAATGTTACATCTGAGGTGTTAGGTTGCCTTAGGTTAGGGTATATAACGCTATAGACGCATATAATGTTCCCACCGAGAAGTAGGGCCCGACACGCTTGGACTGTACGCGCTATCTCAGAGTTGCCTTAGGTCAGGTTTATATGACGTTATAGACGTATATACTGTTCCCACCGAGAAGTAGGGTCCGACACACGTGTAATGTTGTCAAATGTTACATCCGTGGTGTTAGGTTGCCTTAGGATAAGTTTATATGACGTTTATAGACGCATATAATGTTCCCACCGAGAAGTGGGTCCGACACGCCTGGATGGTTGTCAAATATTACATCCGAGATGTTAGGTTGCCTTAGGTTAGGATATATAACGTTATTGACGTATATACTTGTTCTTCCGACCGAGAAGTAGGGTCCGATACACGTGGAATGTTGTCAGATGTTACATCCGAGGTGTTAGGTTGCCTATAGGTTAGGATATATAACGTTATGACGCATATAATGTTCCCACCGAGAAGTAGGGCCCGACACGCTCGAGAATATTGTCAAATGTTATATCCGATGTGTTTGGTTGCCTTTGGTTAGGTTATATGACGTTATAGATGCATATAATGTTCCCACCGAGCAGTAGGTCCGACACGCCAGGAATATTGACAAATATTACATCCGAGTTGTTACTTTGCCTTATTTTACGATACACAGCGTTATAGACGCATACAATTGTTCCCACCGAGATGTAGGGTCCGACAGCTTTGGAATGTTGGCAAATATTACATCCGAGGAGTTAGGTTGCCTTAGGTTAGGATATACAACGTTATAGACGCATATAATGTTCCCACCGAGAAGTAGGGTCCGACTCGCCAGGAATGTTGTCAAATGTTACACCCGAGGTGCTAGGTTGCGTTAGGTTAGGATATAACAACGTTGTAGACGCATATAATGTTCCCACCGAGAAGTAGGGATCCGAAACATATGGAAACTTGTCAAATGTTACACTCTGAGGGTGTTAGGTTGCCTTAGGTTAGGTTATATGACGTTATAGACGCATATAACGTTCCAACCGAGAAGTAGGTCCGACACGCCTGGATTGTTGTCAAATATTACATCCAAGATGTTAGGTTGCCTTAGATTAGGATATATAACGTTATAGAACGTATATACTGTTCCCACCGTGAAGTAGGGTCCGACACAACAGGAATATTGACAAATATTACATCCGAGTTGTTAGGTTCCCTTATTTTACGATATACAGCGTTATAGAGGTATACAATGTTCCCACCGAGAAGTAGGGTCCGACAGGTTTGGAATGTTGGCAAATATTACATCCGAGGCGTTACGTTGCCTTAGGTTAGGATATACAACGTTATAGACGCATATAATGTTCCCACCGAGAAGTAGGGTCCGACACACCTGGAATGTTGTCAAATGTTACAGCCGAGGTGTTAGGTTAACTTAGGTTGGGATATATAACGTTATAGTCGTATACAATGTTCCGACCGAGAAGTAGGTTCCGAGAAGCCAGGAATGTTGTAAAATGTTACATTCGCGATGTTAGGTTGCCTTAGGTTAGGATATATAACGTTACAGACGCATATAATGTTCCCACCGATAAGTAGGGTCCGACACGCCAGGAATATTGCCAAATATTACATCCGAGTTATTAGGTTGCCTTAGGTTAGGATATATAACGTTATAGACGTATATACTGTTCCCACCGAGAAGTAGGGTCCGACACACGTGTAATGTTGTCAAATGTTACATCCGTGGTGTTAGGTTGCCTTAGGATAAGTTATATGACGATATAGACGCATATAATGTTCCCACCGAGAAGTGGGTCCGACACGCCTGGATTGTTGTCAAATATTACATCCGAGATGTTAGGTTGCCTTAGGTTAGGATATATAACGTTATAGACGTATATACTGTTCCCACCGAGAAGTAGGGTCCGACTCGCCAGGAATGTTGTCAAATGTTACATCTGAGGTGTTGGGTTGCCTTAGGTTAGGGCATATAACGTTATAGACGAATATAATGTTCCCACCGAGAAGTAGGTCCGACACGCCTGGATTTTTGTCAAATATTACATCCAAGAAGTTAGGTTGCCTTAGATTAGGATATATAACGTTATAGACGTATATACTGTTCCCACCGTGAAGTAGGGTCCGACACAACAGGAATATTGACAAATATTACATCCGAGTTGTTAGGTTCCCTTATTTTACGATATACAGCGTTATAGACGTATACAATGTTCCCACCGAGAAGTAGGGTCCGACAGGTTTGGAATGTTGGCAAATATTACATCCGAGGCGTTACGTTGCCTTAGGTTAGGATATACAACGTTATAGACGCATATAATGTTCCCACCGAGAAGTAGGGTCCGACACACCTGGAATGTTGTCAAATGTTACAGCCGAGGTGTTAGGTTAACTTCGGTTGGGATATATAACGTTATAGTCGTATACAATGTTCCGACCGAGAAGTAGGTTCCGAGAAGCCAGGAATGTTGTAAAATGTTACATTCGCGATGTTAGGTTGCCTTAGGTTAGGATATATAACGTTACAGACGCATATAATGTTCCCACCGATAAGTAGGGTCCGACACGCCAGGAATATTGCCAAATATTACATCCGAGTTATTAGGTTGCCTTAGGTTAGGATATATAACGTTATAGACGTATATACTGTTCCCACCGAGAAGTAGGGTCCGACACACGTGTAATGTTGTCAAATGTTACATCCGTGGTGTTAGGTTGCCTTAGGATAAGTTATATGACGATATAGACGCATATAATGTTCCCACCGAGAAGTGGGTCCGACACGCCTGGATTGTTGTCAAATATTACATCCGAGATGTTAGGTTGCCTTAGGTTAGGATATATAACGTTATAGACGTATATACTGTTCCCACCGAGAAGTAGGGTCCGACTCGCCAGGAATGTTGTCAAATGTTACACCCGAGGTGCTAGGTTGCGTTAGGTTAGTATATAAAACGTTGTAGACGCATATAATGTTCCCACCGAGAAGTAGGGTCCGACACATATGGAAACTTGTCAAATGTTACATCCGAGGTGTTAGGTTGCCTTAGGTTAGGTTATATGACGTTATAGACGCATATAACGTTCCAACCGAGAAGTAGGTCCGACACGCCTGGATTGTTGTGCAATATTACATCCGAGATGTTAGGTTGCCTTAGATTAGGGTATATAACGTTATAGACGTATATACTGTTCCCACCGTGAAGTAGGGTCCGACACGCCAGGAATATTGTCAAATATTACATCCGAGGTGTTAGGTTGCCTTAGGTTAGGTTATATGACGTTATAGACGTATATTCTGTTCCCACCGAGAAGTACGGCCCGACACGCTTGGAGTGTTGTCCAATGTTACATCCGAGGTGTTAGGTTGCCTTAGGTTAGGTTATATGACGTTATAGAGGCATATAATGTTCGCACCGAGAAGTAGGTCCGACACGCCTGGATTGTTGTCAACTATTACATCCGAGGTGCTAGGTTGCCTTAGGTTAGGATATACAACGTTATAGACGCATATAATGTTCCCACCGAGAAGTAGGGTCCGACACACCTGGAATGTAGTCAAATGTTACATCCGAGGTGTTTGGTTGCCTTATGTTACGATATACAGCGTTGTAGACGCATACAATGTTCCCACCGAGAAGTAGGGTCCGACAGCTTTGGAATGTTGGCACATATTACATCCGAGGAGTTAGGTTGCCTTAGGTTAGGATATACAACGTTATAGACGCATATAATGTTCCCACCGAGAAGTAGGGTCCGACTCGCCAGGAATGTTGTCAAATGTTACACCCGAGGTGCTAGGTTGCGTTAGGTTAGGATATAAAACGTTGTAGACGCATATAATGTTCCCACCGAGAAGTAGGGTCCGAAACATATGGAAACTTGTCAAATGTTACATCTGAGGTGTTAGGTTGCCTTAGGTTAGGTTATATGACGTTATAGACGCATATAACGTTCCAACCGAGAAGTAGGTCCGACACGCCTGGATTGTTGTCAAATATTACATCCAAGATGTTAGGTTGCCTTAGATTAGGATATATAACGTTATAGACGTATATACTGTTCCCACCGTGAAGTAGGGTCCGACACAACAGGAATATTGACAAATATTACATCCGAGTTGTTAGGTTCCCTTATTTTACGATATACAGCGTTATAGACGCATACAATGTTCCCACCGAGAAGTAGGGTCCGACAGGTTTGGAATGTTGGCAAATATTACATCCGAGGCGTTACGTTGCCTTAGGTTAGGATATACAACGTTATAGACGCATATAATGTTCCCACCGAGAAGTAGGGTCCGACACACCTGGAATGTTGTCAAATGTTACAGCCGAGATGTTAGGTTAACTTAGGTTGGGATATATAACGTTATAGTCGTATACAATGTTCCGACCGAGAAGTAGGTTCCGAGAAGCCAGGAATGTTGTAAAATGTTACATTCGCGATGTTAGGTTGCCTTAGGTTAGGATATATAACGTTACAGACGCATATAATGTTCCCACCGATAAGTAGGGTCCGACACGCCAGGAATATTGTCAAATATTACATCCGAGTTATTAGGTTGCCTTAGGTTAGGATATATAACGTTATAGACGCATATAATGTTCCCACCGAGAAGTAGGGTCCGACTCGCCAGGAATGTTGTCAAATGTTACATCTGAGGTGTTAGGTTGCCTTAGGTTAGGGTATATAACGCTATAGACGCATATAATGTTCCCACCGAGAAGTAGGGCCCGACACGCTTGGACTGTTGTTAAATATTACATCCGAGGTGTTAGGTTGCCTTAGGTCAGGTTATATGACGTTATAGACGTATATACTGTTCCCACCGAGAAGTAGGGTCCGACACACGTGTAATGTTGTCAAATGTTACATCCGTGGTGTTAGGTTGCCTTAGGATAAGTTATATGACGTTATAGACGCATATAATGTTCCCACCGAGAAGTGGGTCCGACACGCCTGGATTGTTGTCAAATATTACATCCGAGATGTTAGGTTGCCTTAGGTTAGGATATATAACGTTATAGACGTATATACTGTTCCCACCGAGAAGTAGGGTCCGACTCGCCAGGAATGTTGTCAAATGTTACATCTGAGGTGTTGGGTTGCCTTAGGTTAGGGTATATAACGTTATAGACGAATATAATGTTCCCACCGAGAAGTAGGTCCGACACGCCTGGATTTTTGTCAAATGTTACATCCGAGGTGCTAGGTTGCCTTAGGTTAGGATATACAACGTTATAGACGCATGTAATGTTCCCACCGAGAAGTAGGTTCCGACATACCTGGAATGTTGTCAAATGTTACATCCGAGGTGTTTGGTTGCCTTGGGGTAGGTTATATGACGATATAGACGCATATAATGTTCCCACCGAGAAGTAGGTCCGACACGCCTGGATTGTTGTCAAATGTTACATCCGAGATGTTAGGTTGCCTTAGGTTAGGATATACAACGTTATAGACGCATATAATATTCCTACCGAGAAGTAGGGTCCGACACACCTGCAATGTTGTCAAATGTTACATCCGAGGTGTTAGGTTGCCTTAGGTTAGGATATATAACGTTATAGACGCATATAATGTTCCCACTGAGAAGTAGGTTCCGACTCGCCAGGAATGTTGTCAAATGTTACACCCGAGGTGCTAGGTTGCGTTAGGTTAGTATATAAAACGTTGTAGACGCATATAATGTTCCCACCGAGAAGTAGGGTCCGACACATATGGAAACTTGTCAAATGTTACATCTGAGGTGTTAGGTTGCCTTAGGTTAGGTTATATGACGTTATAGACGCATATAACGTTCCAACCGAGAAGTAGGTCCGACACGCCTGGATTGTTGTCAAATATTACATCCGAGATGTTAGGTTGCCTTAGATTAGGATATATAACGTTATAGACGTATATACTGTTCCCACCGTGAAGTAGGGTCCGACACGACAGGAATATTGACAAATATTACATCCGAGTTGTTAGGTTGCCTTATTTTACGATATACAGCGTTATAGACGCATACAATGTTCCCACCGAGAAGTAGGGTCCGACAGGTTTGGAATGTTGGCAAATATTACATCCGAGGCGTTAGGTTGCCTTAGGTTAGGATATACAACGTTATAGACGCATATAATGTTCCCACCGAGAAGTAGGGTCCGACACACCTGGAATGTTGTCAAATGTTACAGCCGAGGTGTTAGGTTAACTTAGGTTGGGATATATAACGTTATAGTCGTATACAATGTTCCGACCGAGAAGTAGGTTCCGAGAAGCCAGGAATGTTGTAAAATGTTACATTCGCGATGTTAGGTTGCCTTAGGTTAGGATATATAACGTTACAGACGCATATAATGTTCCCACCGATAAGTAGGGTCCGACACGCCAGGAATATTGTCAAATATTACATCCGAGTTATTAGGTTGCCTTAGGTTAGGATATATAACGTTATAGACGCATATAATGTTCCCACTCAGAAGTAGGTTCCGACTCGCCAGGAATGTTGTCAAATGTTACACCCGAGGTGCTAGGTTGCGTTAGGTTAGTATATAAAACGTTGTAGACGCATATAATGTTCCCACCGAGAAGTAGGGTCCTACACATTTGGAAACTTGTCAAATGTTACATCCGTGGTGTTAGGTTGCCTTAGGATAGGTTATATGACGTTATAGACGCATATAATGTTCCCACCGAGAAGTGGGTCCGACACGCCTGGATTGTTGTGCAATATTACATCCGAGATGTTAGGTTGCCTTAGATTAGGATATATAACGTTATAGACGTATATACTGTTCCCACCGAGAAGTGGTGTCCGACACACGTGGAATGTTGTCAAATGTTACATCCGAGGTGTTTGGTTGCCTTATCTTACGATATACAGCGTTGTAGACGCATACAATGTTCCCACCGAGAAGTAGGGTCCGACAGCTTTGGAATGTTGGCAAATATTACATCCGAGGTGTTAGGTTGCCTTAGGTTAGGATATACAACGTTATAGACGCATATAATGTTCCCACCGAGAAGTAGGGTCCGACTCGCCAGGAATGTTGTCAAATGTTACATCTGAGGTGTTGGGTTGCCTTAGGTTAGGGTATATAACGTTATAGACGAATATAATGTTCCCACCGAGAAGTAGGTCCGACACGCCTGGATTTTTGTCAAATGTTACATCCGAGGTGCTAGGTTGCCTTAGGTTAGGATATACAACGTTATAGACGCATATAATATTCCTACCGAGAAGTAGGGTCCGACACACCTGCAATGTTGTCAAATGTTACATCCGAGGTGTTAGGTTGCCTTAGGTTAGGATATATAACGTTATAGACGCATATAATGTTCCCACTAAGAAGTAGGTTCCGACTCGCCAGGAATGTTGTCAAATGTTACACCCGAGGTGCTAGGTTGCGTTAGGTTAGGATATAAAACGTTGTAGACGCATATAATGTTCCCACCGAGAAGTAGGGTCCGACACATATGGAAACTTGTCAAATGTTACATCCGAGGTGTTAGGTTGCCTTAGGTTAGGTTATATGACGTTATAGACGCATATAACGTTGCAACCGAGAAGTAGGTCCGACACGCCTGGATTGTTGTCAAATATTACATCCGAGATATTAGGTTGCCTTAGATTAGGATATATAACGTTATAGACGTATATACTGTTCCCACCGTGAAGTAGGGTCCGACACACCTGGAATGTTGTCAATTGTTACATCCGAGGTGTTAGGTTGCCTTAGGTTAGGATATATAACGTTATAGACGCATATAATGTTCCCACTGAGAAGTAGGTTCCGACTCGCCAGGAATGTTGTCAAATGTTACACCCGAGGTGCTAGGTTGCGTTAGGTTAGTATATAAAACGTTGTAGACGCATATAATGTTCCCACCGAGAAGTAGGGTCCGACACATATGGAAACTTGTCAAATGTTACATCCGAGGTGTTAGGTTGCCTTAGGTTAGGTTATATGACGTTATAGACGCATATAACGTTCCAACCGAGAAGTAGGTCCGACACGCCTGGATTGTTGTGCAATATTACATCCGAGATGTTAGGTTGCCTTAGATTAGGGTATATAACGTTATAGACGTATATACTGTTCCCACCGTGAAGTAGGGTCCGACACGCCAGGAATATTGTCAAATATTACATCCGAGTTATTAGGTTGCCTTAGGTTGGGATATATAACGTTATAGACGCATATAATGTTCCCACCAAGAAGTAGGGTCCGACTCGCCAGGAATGTTGTCAAATGTTACATCTGAGGTGTTAGGTTGCCTTAGGTTAGGGTATATAACGCTATAGACGCATATAATGTTCCCACCGAGAAGTAGGGCCCGACACACTTGGACTGTTGTCAAATATTACATCCGAGGTGTTAGGTTGCCTTAGGTTAGGTTAGATGACGTTATAGACGTATATACTGTTCCCACCGAGAAGTAGGGTCCGACACACGTGGAATGTTGTCAAATGTTACATCCGTGGTGTTAGGTTGCCTTAGGATAGGTTATATGACGTTATAGACGCATATAATGTTCCCACCGAGAAGTGGGTCCGACACGCCTGGATTGTTGTCAAATATTACATCCGAGATGTTAGGTTGCCTTAGGTTAGGATATATAACGTTATAGACGCATATAATGTTCCCACTGAGAAGTAGGTTCCGACTCGCCAGAAATGTTGTCAAATGTTACATCCGAGGTGCTAGGTTCCCTTAGGTTAGGATATATAACGTTATAGACTTATATAATGTTCCCACCGAGAAGTACGGCCCGACACGCGTGGATTGTTGTCAAATATTACATCCGAGATGTTAGGTTGCCTTAGGTTAGGATATATAACGTTATAGACGTATATACTGTTCCGACCGAGCAGTAGGGTCCGACACACGTGGAATGTTGTCAAATGTTACATCCGAGGTGTTTGGTTGCCTTATTTTACGATATACAGCGTTGTAGACGCATACAATGTTCCCACCGAGAAGTAGGGTCCGACAGCTTTGGAATGTTGGCAAATATTACATCCGAGGTGTTAGGTTGCCTTAGGTTAGGTTATATGACGTTATAGAGGCACATAATGTTCGCACCGAGAAGTAGGTCCGACACGCCTGGATTGTTGTCAAATATTACATCCGAGGTGTTAGGTTGCCTTAGGTTAGGGTATATAACGCTATAGACGCATATAATGTTCCCACCGAGAAGTACGGCCCGACACGCTTGGAGTGTTGTCCAATCTTACATCCGAGGTGTTAGGTTGCCTTAGGTTAGGTTATATGACGTTATAGAGGCATATAATGTTCGCACCGAGAAGTAGGTCCGACACGCCTGGATTGTTGTCAAATATTACATCCGAGGTGCTAGGTTGCCTTAGGTTAGGTTATATGACGTTATAGACGCATATAACGTTCCCACCGAGAAGTAGGGAACGACTCGCCAGAAATGTTGTCAAATGTTACATCCGAGGTGTTTGGTTGCCTTAGAATAGGTTATATGACGTTATAGACGCATATAATGTTCCCACCGAGAAGTAGGACCGACACGCCTGGATTGTTGTCAAATATTACATCCGAGATGTTAGGTTGCCTTAGGTTAGGATATATATCGTTATAGACGTACATACTGTTCCCACCGTGAAGTCGGGTCCGACACACGTGGAATGTTGTCCAATGTTACATCCGAGGTGTTAGGCTGCCTTAGGTTAGGTTATATGACGTTATAGACGTATATACTGTTCCGACCGAGAAGTAGGGTCCGACACACGTGGAATGTTGTCAAATGTTACATCCGAGGTGTTAGGTTGCCTTAGGTTAGGATATATAACGTTATAGACGCATATAATGTTCCCACTGAGAAGTAGGTTCCGACTCGCCAGGAATGTTGTCAAATGTTACACCCGAGGTGCTAGGTTGCGTTAGGTTAGGATATAAAACGTTGTAGACGCATATAATGTTCCCACCGAGAAGTAGGGTCCGACAGATATGGAAACTTGTCAAATGTTACATCCGAGGTGCTAGGTTGCCTTAGGTTAGGTTATATGACGTTATAGACGCATATAATGTTCCAACCGAGAAGTAGGTCCGACACGCCTGGATTTTTGTCAAATGTTACATCCGAGGTGCTAGGTTGCCTTAGGTTAGGTTATATAACGTTATAGACGCATATAATGTTCCCAACGAGAAGTAGGGCCCGACACGCTTGGAATATTGTCAAATGTTATATCGGATGTGTTAGGTTGCCTTAGGTTAGGTTATATGACGTTATAGACGCATATAATGTTCCCACCGAGAAGTAGGTCCGACACGCCAGGAATATTGTCAAATGTTACATCCGAGGTGTTAGGTTGCCTTAGGTTAGGTTATATGACGCTATAGACGCACATAATGTTCCAACCGAGAAGTAGGACCGACACGCCTGGATTTTTGTCAAATGTTACATCCGAGGTGCTAGGTTGCCTTAGGTTAGTATATACAACGTTATAGACGCATGTAATGTTCCCACCGAGAAGTAGGGTCCGACACAACTGGAATGTTGTCAATTGTTACATCCGAGGTGTTATGTTGCCTTAGGTTAGGATATATAACATTATAGACGCATACAATGTTCCCACCGAGAAGTAGGGCCCGACAGGCTTGGAATGTTGGCAAATATTACATCCGAGGAGTTAGGTTGCCTTAGGTTGGGATATACAACGTTATAGACTCATATAAGGTTCCCACCGAGAAGTAGGGTCCGACACATATGGAATCTTGTCAAATGTTACATCCCAGGTGTTAGGTTGCCTTAGGCTACGTTATATGACGTTATAGACGTATATACTGTTCCCACCGAGAAGTAGGGTCCGACACACGTGGCATGTTGTCAAATGTTACATTCGAGGTGTTAGGTTGCCTTAGGATAGGTTATATGACGTTATAGACGCATATAATGTTCCCACCGAGAAGTAGGGTCCGACACACGTGGAATGTTGTCCAATGTCACATCCGAGGTGTTAGGTTGCCTTAGGTTAGGTTATATGGCGTTATAGATGAATATAATGTTCCCACCGAGAAGTACGGCCCGACACGCTTGGAGTGTGGTCAAACGTTACATCCGAGGTGTTAGGTTGCCTTAGGTTAGGTTATATGACGTTATAGAGGCATATAATGTTCGCACCGAGAAGTAGGTCCGACACGCCTGGATTGTTGTCAAATATTACATCCGAGGTGCCAGGTTGCCTTAGGTTAGGATATACAACGTTATAGACGCATATAATGTTCCCACCGAGAAGTAGGGTCCAACACACCTGGAATGTAGTCAAATGTTACATCCGAGGTGTTTGGTTGCCTTAGGTTAGGTTATATGACGTTATAGACGTATATAATGTTCCCACCGAGAAGTAGGTCCGACACGCCTGGATTGTTGTCAAATATTACATCCGAGATGTTAGGTTGCCTTAGGTTAGGATATATAACGTTATAGACGTATATACTGTTCCCACCAAGAAGTAGGGTCCGACACATATGGAATCTTGTCAAATGTTACATCCCAGGTGTTAGGTTGCCTTAGGCTACGTTATATGACGTTATAGACGTATATACTGTTCCCACCGAGAAGTAGGGTCCGACACACGTGGCATGTTGTCAAATGTTACATTCGAGGTGTTAGGTTGCCTTAGGATAGGTTATATGACGTTATAGACGCATATAATGTTCCCACCGAGAAGTAGGGTCCGACACACGTGGAATGTTGTCCAATGTCACATCCGAGGTGTTAGGTTGCCTTAGGTTAGGTTATATGGCGTTATAGATGAATATAATGTTCCCACCGAGAAGTAGGTCCGACACACCTGGATTGTTGTCAAATATTACATCCGAGATGTTAGGTTGTCTTAGGTTAGGATATATAACGTTATAGACTCATATAATGTTCCCACCGAGAAGTAGGGTCCGACTCGCCAGAAATGTTGTCAAATGTTACATCGGAGGTGTTTGGTTTCCTTAGGTTAGGTTATATGACGTTATAGACGAATATAATGTTCCCACCGACAAGTAGGTCCGACACGCCTGGATTTTTGTCAAATGTTACATCCGAGGTGCTAGGTTGCCTTAGGTTAGGTTATACAACGTTATAGACGCATATAATGTTCCCACCGAGAAGTAGGGTCCGACTCGCCAGAAATGTTGTCAAATGTTACATCCGAGTTGTTTGGTTGCCTTAGGTTAGGCTATATGACGTTATAGACGCATATAATGTTCCCACCGAGAAGTATGTCCGACACGCCTGCATTGTTGTCAAATATTACATCCGAGATGTTAGGTTGCCTTAAGTGAGGTTATATGACTTTATAGACGCATATAATGTTCCCACCGAGAAGTAGGTCCGACACGCCAGGAATATAGACAAATATTACATTCGAGTTGTACTTTGCCTTATTTTACGATATACAGCGTTATAGACGCATACAATGTTCCCACCGAGATGTAGGTTCCGACAGGCTTGGAATGTTGAGAAATATTACATCCGTGGAGTTAGGTTGCCTCAGATTAGGATATACAACGTTATAGACGCATATAATATTCCCACCGAGAAGTAGGGCCCGACACACCTGCAATGTTGTCAAATGTTACATCCGAGGTGTTAGGTTGCCTTAGGTTAGGTTATATGACGTTATGGATGCATATAATGTTCCCAACGAGAATTAGGTCCGACACACCTGGATTATTGTCAAATACTACATCCGAGATGTTAGGTTGCCTTAGGTTAGGATATATGACGTTAGACACTCATATAATGTTCCCACCGAGAAGTAGGGTCCGACTCGCCAGAAATGTTGTCAAATGTTACATCGGAGGTGTTTGGTTTCCTTAGGTTAGGTTATATGACGTAATAGGGGAATATAATGTTCCCACCGAGAAGCTGCTCCGACACGCCTGGATTTTTGTCAAATGTTACATCCGAGGTGCTAGGTTGCCTTAGGTTAGGATATACAACGTTATAGACGCATGTAATGTTCCCACCGAGAAGTAGGGTCCGACACACGTGGAATGTTGTCAAATGTTACATCCGAGGTGTTAGGTTGCCTTAGGATAGGTTATATGACGTTATAGACGCATATAATGTTCCCACCGAGAAGTAGGGTCCGACACACGTGGAATATTGTCCAATGTCACATCCGAGGTGTTAGGTTGCCTTAGGCTAGGTTATATGACGTTATAGATGAATATAATGTTCCCACCGAGAAGTAGGTCCGACACGCCTGGATTGTTGTCAAATGTTACATCCGAGGTGTTAGGTTGCCTTAGGTTAGGATATATATCGTCATAGACGCATATAATGTTCCCACTGAGAAGTAGGTTCAGACTCGCCAGAAATGTTGTCAAATGTTACACCCGAGGTGCTAGGTTGCGTTAGGTTAGGATATAAAACGTTGTAGACGCATATAATGTTCCCACCGAGAAGTAGGGTCCGACACATCAGGAATATTGACAAATATTACATCCGAGTTGTCAGGTTGCCTTAGGTTAGGATATATAACGCTATAGACGCATATAATATTCCCTCCGAGAAGTAGGTCCGACACGCCAGGAATATAGACAAATATTACATTCGAGTTGTACTTTGCCTTATTTTACGATATACAGCGTTATAGACGCATACAATGTTCCCACCGAGATGTAGGTTCCGACAGGCTTGGAATGTTGAGAAATATTACATCCGTGGAGTTAGGTTGCCTTAGATTAGGATATACAACGTTATAGACGCATATAATATTCCCACCGCGAAGTAGGGCCCGACACACCTGCAATGTTGTCAAATGTTACATCCGAGGTGTTAGGTTGCCTTAGGTTAGGATATACAACGATATAGACGCATGTAATGTTCCCACCGAGAAGTAGGGTCCGACACACGTTGAATGTTGTCAAATGTTACATCCGAGGTGTTAGGTTGCCTTAGGTTAGGTTATATGACGGTATAGAGGCATATAATGTTCGCACCGAGAAGTAGGTCCGACACGCCTGGATTGTTGTCAAATATTACATCCGAGGTGCTGGGTTGCCTTAGGTTAGGATATACAACGTTATAGACGCATATAATGTTCCCACCGAGAAGTAGGGTCCGACACACCTGGAATGTAGTCAAATATTACATCCGAGATGTTAGGTTTCCTTAGGTTAGGATATATAACGTTATAGACGTATATACTGTTCCCACCAAGAAGTAGGGTCCGACACACGTGGAATGTTGTCAAATGTTACATCCGAGGTGTCAGATTGCCTTAGGTTAGGTTATATGACGTTATAGACGCATACAATGTTCCAACCGAGAAGTAGGTCCGACACGCCTGGATTGTTGTCAAATATTACATCCGAGATGTTAGGTTGCCTTAGATTAGGATATATAACGTTCTAGACGTATATACTGTTCCGACCGAGAAGTAGGGTCCGACACACGTGGAATGTTATCAAATGTTACATCCGAGGTGTTAGGTTGCCTTAGGTTAGGTTATATGACGTTGTAGACTCATATAATGTTCCCACCGAGAAGTAGGTCCGACACGCCAGGAATATTGACAAATATTACATCCGAGTTGTTACTTTGCCTTATTTTACGATATACAGCGTTATAGACGCATACAATGTTCCCACCGAGAAGTAGGGTCCGACACACGTGGAATGTTGTCAAATGTGACATCCGAGGTGTTAGGTTGCCTTCGGTTAGGTTATATGGCGTTATAGATGAATATAATGTTCCCACCGAGAAGTAGGTCCGACACACCTGGATTGTTGTCAAATATTACATCCGAGATGTTAGGTTGTCTTAGGTTAGGATATATAACGTTATAGACTCATATAATGTTCCCACCGAGAAGTAGGGTCCGACTCGCCAGAAATGTTGTCAAATGTTACATCGGAGGTGTTTGGTTTCCTTAGGTTAGGTTATATGACGTTATAGACGAATATAATGTTCCCACCGACAAGTAGGTCCGACACGCCTGGATTTTTGTCAAATGTTACATCCGAGGTGCTAGGTTGCCTTAGGTTAGGTTATACAACGTTATAGACGCATATAATGTTCCCACCGAGAAGTAGGGTCCGACTCGCCAGAAATGTTGTCAAATGTTACATCCGAGTTGTTTGGTTGCCTTAGGTTAGGCTATATGACGTTATAGACGCATATAATGTTCCCACCGAGAAGTATGTCCGACACGCCTGCATTGTTGTCAAATATTACATCCGAGATGTTAGGTTGCCTTAAGTGAGGTTATATGACTTTATAGACGCATATAATGTTCCCACCGAGAAGTAGGTCCGACACGCCAGGAATATAGACAAATATTACATTCGAGTTGTACTTTGCCTTATTTTACGATATACAGCGTTATAGACGCATACAATGTTCCCACCGAGATGTAGGTTCCGACAGGCTTGGAATGTTGAGAAATATTACATCCGTGGAGTTAGGTTGCCTCAGATTAGGATATACAACGTTATAGACGCATATAATATTCCCACCGAGAAGTAGGGCCCGACACACCTGCAATGTTGTCAAATGTTACATCCGAGGTGTTAGGTTGCCTTAGGTTAGGTTATATGACGTTATGGATGCATATAATGTTCCCAACGAGAATTAGGTCCGACACACCTGGATTATTGTCAAATACTACATCCGAGATGTTAGGTTGCCTTAGGTTAGGATATATGACGTTAGACACTCATATAATGTTCCCACCGAGAAGTAGGGTCCGACTCGCCAGAAATGTTGTCAAATGTTACATCGGAGGTGTTTAGTTTCCTTAGGTTAGGTTATATGACGTAATAGGGGAATATAATGTTCCCACCGAGAAGCTGCTCCGACACGCCTGGATTTTTGTCAAATGTTACATCCGAGGTGCTAGGTTGCCTTAGGTTAGGATATACAACGTTATAGACGCATGTAATGTTCCCACCGAGAAGTAGGGTCCGACACACGTGGAATGTTGTCAAATGTTACATCCGAGGTGTTAGGTTGCCTTAGGATAGGTTATATGACGTTATAGACGCATATAATGTTCCCACCGAGAAGTAGGGTCCGACACACGTGGAATATTGTCCAATGTCACATCCGAGGTGTTAGGTTGCCTTAGGTTAGGTTATATGACGTTATAGATGAATATAATGTTCCCACCGAGAAGTAGGTCCGACACGCCTGGATTGTTGTCAAATGTTACATCCGAGGTGTTAGGTTGCCTTAGGTTAGGATATATATCGTCATAGACGCATATAATGTTCCCACTGAGAAGTAGGTTCAGACTCGCCAGAAATGTTGTCAAATGTTACACCCGAGGTGCTAGGTTGCGTTAGGTTAGGATATAAAACGTTGTAGACGCATATAATGTTCCCACCGAGAAGTAGGGTCCGACACATCAGGAATATTGACAAATATTACATCCGAGTTGTCAGGTTGCCTTAGGTTAGGATATATAACGCTATAGACGCATATAATATTCCCTCCGAGAAGTAGGTCCGACACGCCAGGAATATAGACAAATATTACATTCGAGTTGTACTTTGCCTTATTTTACGATATACAGCGTTATAGACGCATACAATGTTCCCACCGAGATGTAGGTTCCGACAGGCTTGGAATGTTGAGAAATATTACATCCGTGGAGTTAGGTTGCCTTAGATTAGGATATACAACGTTATAGACGCATATAATATTCCCACCGCGAAGTAGGGCCCGACACACCTGCAATGTTGTCAAATGTTACATCCGAGGTGTTAGGTTGCCTTAGGTTAGGATATACAACGATATAGACGCATGTAATGTTCCCACCGAGAAGTAGGGTCCGACACACGTTGAATGTTGTCAAATGTTACATCCGAGGTGTTAGGTTGCCTTAGGTTAGGTTATATGACGGTATAGAGGCATATAATGTTCGCACCGAGAAGTAGGTCCGACACGCCTGGATTGTTGTCAAATATTACATCCGAGGTGCTGGGTTGCCTTAGGTTAGGATATACAACGTTATAGACGCATATAATGTTCCCACCGAGAAGTAGGGTCCGACACACCTGGAATGTAGTCAAATATTACATCCGAGATGTTAGGTTTCCTTAGGTTAGGATATATAACGTTATAGACGTATATACTGTTCCCACCAAGAAGTAGGGTCCGACACACGTGGAATGTTGTCAAATGTTACATCCGAGGTGTCAGATTGCCTTAGGTTAGGTTATATGACGTTATAGACGCATACAATGTTCCAACCGAGAAGTAGGTCCGACACGCCTGGATTGTTGTCAAATATTACATCCGAGATGTTAGGTTGCCTTAGATTAGGATATATAACGTTCTAGACGTATATACTGTTCCGACCGAGAAGTAGGGTCCGACACACGTGGAATGTTATCAAATGTTACATCCGAGGTGTTAGGTTGCCTTAGGTTAGGTTATATGACGTTGTAGACTCATATAATGTTCCCACCGAGAAGTAGGTCCGACACGCCAGGAATATTGACAAATATTACATCCGAGTTGTTACTTTGCCTTATTTTACGATATACAGCGTTATAGACGCATACAATGTTCCCACCGAGAAGTAGGGTCCGACACACGTGGAATGTTGTCAAATGTGACATCCGAGGTGTTAGGTTGCCTTCGGTTAGGTTATATGGCGTTATAGATGAATATAATGTTCCCACCGAGAAGTAGGTCCGACACACCTGGATTGTTGTCAAATATTACATCCGAGATGTTAGGTTGTCTTAGGTTAGGATATATAACGTTATAGACTCATATAATGTTCCCACCGAGAAGTAGGGTCCGACTCGCCAGAAATGTTGTCAAATGTTACATCGGAGGTGTTTGGTTTCCTTAGGTTAGGTTATATGACGTTATAGACGAATATAATGTTCCCACCGAGAAGCTGCTCCGACACGCCTGGATTTTTGTCAAATGTTACATCCGAGGTGCTAGGTTGCCTTAGGTTAGGATATACAACGTTATAGACGCATATAATGTTCCCACCGAGAAGTAGAGTCCGACACACCTGGAATGTTGTCAAATGTTACATCCGAGGTGTTTGGTTGCCTTAGGTTAGGTTATATTACGTTATAGACGCATGTAGTGTTCCCACCGAGAAGTAGGTCCGACACGCCTGGATTATTGTCAAATGTTACATCCGAGGTTTTAGGTTGCCTTAGGTTAGGATATATAACGTTATAGACGCATATAATGTTCCCACCGAGAAGTAGGGTCCGACTCGCCAGAAATGTTGTCAAATGTTACATCCGAGGTGTTAGGTTGCCTTAGGTTAGGTTATATGACGTTATAGACGTATATACTGTTCCCACCGAGAAGTAGGGTCCGACACACGTGGCATGTTGTCAAATGCTACATCCGAGGTGTTAGGTTGCCTTAGGATAGGTTATATGACGTTATAGACGCATATAATGTTCCCATCGAGAAGTAGGGTCCGACACACGTGGAATGTTGTCAAATATTACATCCGACATGTTAGGTTGTCTTAGGTTAGGATATATAACGTTATAGACTCATATAATGTTCCCACCGAGAAGTAGGGTCCGACTCGCCAGGAATGTTGTCAAATGTTACATCGGAGGTGTTTGGTTGCCTTAGGTTAGGGTATATGACGTTATAGACGAATATAATGTTCCCACCGAGAAGTTGCTCCGACACGCCTGGATTTCTGTCAAATGTTACATCCGAGGTGCTAGGTTGCCTTAGGTTAGGTTATATGACGTTATAGACGCATATAATGTTCCAACCGAGAAGTAGGTCCGACACGCCTGGATTTTTGTCAAATGTTACATCCGAGGTGCTAGGTTGCCTTAGGTAAGGTTATATAACGTTATAGACGCATATAATGTTCCCAACGAGAAGTAGGGCCCGACACGCTTGGAATATTGTCAAATGTTATATCGGATGTGTTAGGTTGCCTTAGGTTAGGTTATATGACGTTATAGACGCATATAATGTTCCCACCGAGAAGTAGGTCCGACACGCCAGGAATATTGTCAAATGTTACATCCGAGGTGTTAGGTTGCCTTAGGTTAGGTTATATGACGTTATAGACGCACATAATGTTCCAACCGAGAAGTAGGACCGACACGCCTGGATTTTTGTCAAATGTTACATCCGAGGTGCTAGGTTGCCTTAGGTTAGTATATACAACGTTATAGACGCATGTAATGTTCCCACCGAGAAGTAGGGTCCGACACACCTGGAATGTTGTCAATTGTTACATCCGAGGTGTTAGGTTGCCTTAGGTTAGGATATATAACATTATAGACGCATACAATGTTCCCACCGAGAAGTAGGGCCCGACAGGCTTGGAATGTTGGCAAATATTACATCCGAGGAGTTAGGTTGCCTTAGGTTGGGATATACAACGTTATAGACTCATATAAGGTTCCCACCGAGAAGTAGGGTCCGACACGCCAGGAATATTGTCAAATATTACATCCGAGTTATTAGGTTCCCTTAGGTTAGGATATATAACGTTATAGACTTATATAATGTTCCCACCGAGAAGTACGGCCCGACACGCTTGGAGTGTTGTCAAACGTTACATCCGAGGTGTTAGGTTGCCTTAGGTTAGGTTATATGACGTTATAGAGGCATATAATGTTCGCACCGAGAAGTAGGTCCGACACGCCTGGATTGTTGTCAAATATTACATCCGAGGTGCCAGGTTGCCTTAGGTTAGGATATACAACGTTATAGACGCATATAATGTTCCCACCGAGAAGTAGGGTCCAACACACCTGGAATGCAGTCAAATGTTACATCCGAGGTGTTTGGTTGCCTTAGGTTAGGTTATATGACGTTATAGACGTATATAATGTTCCCACCGAGAAGTAGGTCCGACACGCCTGGATTGTTGTCAAATATTACATCCGAGATGTTAGGTTTCCTTAGGTTAGGATATATAACGTTATAGACGTATATACTGTTCCCACCAAGAAGTAGGGTCCGACACACGTGGAATGTTGTCAAATGTTGCATCCGAGGTGTCAGATTGCCTTAGGTTAGGTTATATGACGTTATAGACGCATACAATGTTCCAACCGAGAAGTAGGTCCGACACGCCTGGATTGTTGTCAAATATTACATCCGAGATGTTAGGTTGCCTTAGATTAGGATATATAACGTTCTAGACGTATATACTGTTCCGACCGAGAAGTAGGGTCCGACACACGTGGAATGTTATCAAATGTTACATCCGAGGTGTTAGGTTGCCTTAGGTTAGGTTATATGACGTTGTAGACTCATATAATGTTCCCACCGAGAAGTAGGTCCGACACGCCAGGAATATTGACAAATATTACATCCGAGTTGTTACTTTGCCTTATTTTACGATATACAGCGTTATAGACGCATACAATGTTCCCACCGAGATGTAGGTTCCGACAGGCTTGGAATGTTGAGAAATATTACATCCGTGGAGTTAGGTTACCTCAGATTAGGATATACAACGTTATAGACGCATATAATATTCCCACCGAGAAGTAGGGCCCGACACACCTGCAATGTTGTCAAATGTTACATCCGAGGTGTTAGGTTGCCTTAGGTTAGGTTATATGACGTTATGGATGCATATAATGTTCCCAACGAGAATTAGGTCCGACACACCTGGATTGTTGTCAAATACTACATCCGAGATGTTAGGTTGCCTTAGGTTAGGATATATGACGTTAGACACTCATATAATGTTCCCACCGAGAAGTAGGGTCCGACTCGCCAGAAATGTTGTCAAATGTTACATCGGAGGTGTTTGGTTTCCTTAGGTTAGGTTATATGACGTAATAGGGGAATATAATGTTCCCACCGAGAAGCTGCTCCGACACGCCTGGATTTTTGTCAAATGTTACATCCGAGGTGCTAGGTTGCCTTAGGTTAGGATATACAACGTTATAGACGCATGTAATGTTCCCACCGAGAAGTAGGGTCCGACACACGTGGAATGTTGTCAAATGTTACATCCGAGGTGTTAGGTTGCCTTAGGATAGGTTATATGACGTTATAGACGCATATAATGTTCCCACCGAGAAGTAGGGTCCGACACACGTGGAATATTGTCCAATGTCACATCCGAGGTGTTAGGTTGCCTTAGGTTAGGTTATATGACGTTATAGATGAATATAATGTTCCCACCGAGAAGTAGGTCCGACACGCCTGGATTGTTGTCAAATGTTACATCCGAGGTGTTAGGTTGCCTTAGGTTAGGATATATATCGTTATAGACGCATATAATGTTCCCACTGAGAAGTAGGTTCAGACTCGCCAGAAATGTTGTCAAATGTTACACCCGAGGTGCTAGGTTGCGTTAGGTTAGGATATAAAACGTTGTAGACGCATATAATGTTCCCACCGAGAAGTAGGGTCCGACACATCAGGAATATTGACAAATATTACATCCGAGTTGTCAGGTTGCCTTAGGTTAGGATATATAACGCTATAGACGCATATAATATTCCCTCCGAGAAGTAGGTCCGACACGCCAGGAATATAGACAAATATTACATTCGAGTTGTACTTTGCCTTATTTTACGATATACAGCGTTATAGACGCATACAATGTTCCCACCGAGATGTAGGTTCCGACAGGCTTGGAATGTTGAGAAATATTACATCCGTGGAGTTAGGTTGCCTTAGATTAGGATATACAACGTTATAGACGCATATAATATTCCCACCGCGAAGTAGGGCCCGACACACCTGCAATGTTGTCAAATGTTACATCCGAGGTGTTAGGTTGCCTTAGGTTAGGATATACAACGATATAGACGCATGTAATGTTCCCACCGAGAAGTAGGGTCCGACACACGTGGAATGTTGTCAAATGTTACATCCGAGGTGTTAGGTTGCCTTAGGTTAGGTTATATGACGGTATAGAGGCATATAATGTTCGCACCGAGAAGAAGGTCCGACACGCCTGGATTGTTGTCAAATATTACATCCGAGGTGCTGGGTTGCCTTAGGTTAGGATATACAACGTTATAGACGCATATAATGTTCCCACCGAGAAGTAGGGTCCGACACACCTGGAATGTAGTCAAATGTTACATCCGAGGTGTTTGGTTGCCTTAGGTTAGGTTATATGACGTTATAGACGTATATAATGTTCCCACCGAGAAGTAGGTCCGACACGCCTGGATTGTTGTCAAATATTACATCCGAGATGTTAGGTTTCCTTAGGTTAGGATATATAACGTTATAGACGTATATACTGTTCCCACCAAGAAGTAGGGTCCGACACACGTGGAATGTTGTCAAATGTTACATCCGAGGTGTCAGATTGCCTTAGGTTAGGTTATATGACGTTATAGACGCATACAATGTTCCAACCGAGAAGTAGGTCCGACACGCCTGGATTGTTGTCAAATATTACATCCGAGATGTTAGGTTGCCTTAGATTAGGATATATAACGTTCTAGACGTATATACTGTTCCGACCGAGAAGTAGGGTCCGACACACGTGGAATGTTATCAAATGTTACATCCGAGGTGTTAGGTTGCCTTAGGTTAGGTTATATGACGTTGTAGACTCATATAATGTTCCCACCGAGAAGTAGGTCCGACACGCCAGGAATATTGACAAATATTACATCCGAGTTGTTACTTTGCCTTATTTTACGATATACAGCGTTATAGACGCATACAATGTTCCCACCGAGAAGTAGGGTCCGACACACGTGGAATGTTGTCAAATGTGACATCCGAGGTGTTAGGTTGCCTTCGGTTAGGTTATATGGCGTTATAGATGAATATAATGTTCCCACCGAGAAGTAGGTCCGACACACCTGGATTGTTGTCAAATATTACATCCGAGATGTTAGGTTGTCTTAGGTTAGGATATATAACGTTATAGACTCATATAATGTTCCCACCGAGAAGTAGGGTCCGACTCGCCAGAAATGTTGTCAAATGTTACATCGGAGGTGTTTGGTTGCCTTAGGTTAGGTTATATGACGTTATAGACGAATATAATGTTCCCACCGAGAAGCTGCTCCGACACGCCTGGATTTTTGTCAAATGTTACATCCGAGGTGCTAGGTTGCCTTAGGTTAGGATATACAACGTTATAGACGCATATAATGTTCCCACCGAGAAGTAGAGTCCGACACACCTGGAATGTTGTCAAATGTTACATCCGAGGTGTTTGGTTGCCTTAGGTTAGGTTATATTACGTTATAGACGCATGTAGTGTTCCCACCGAGAAGTAGGTCCGACACGCCTGGATTATTGTCAAATGTTACATCCGAGGTTTTAGGTTGCCTTAGGTTAGGATATATAACGTTATAGACGCATATAATGTTCCCACCGAGAAGTAGGGTCCGACTCGCCAGAAATGTTGTCAAATGTTACATCCGAGGTATTAGGTTGCCTTAGGTTAGGTTATATGACGTTATAGACGTATATACTGTTCCCACCGAGAAGTAGGGTCCGACACACGTGGCATGTTGTCAAATGCTACATCCGAGGTGTTAGGTTGCCTTAGGATAGGTTATATGACGTTATAGACGCATATAATGTTCCCATCGAGAAGTAGGGTCCGACACACGTGGAATGTTGTCAAATATTACATCCGAGATGTTAGGTTGTCTTAGGTTAGGATATATAACGTTATAGACTCATATAATGTTCCCACCGAGAAGTAGGGTCCGACTCGCCAGGAATGTTGTCAAATGTTACATCGGAGGTGTTTGGTTGCCTTAGGTTAGGGTATATGACGTTATAGACGAATATAATGTTCCCACCGAGAAGTACGGCCCGACACGCTTGGAGTGTTGTCAAATGTTACATCCGAGGTGTTAGGTTGCCTTAGGTTAGGTTATATGACGTTATAGACGTATATACTGTTCCCACCGAGAAGTGGGGTCCGACACACGTGGCATGTTGTCAAATGCTACATCCGAGGTGTTAGGTTGCCTTAGGATAGGTTATATGACGTTATAGACGCATATAATGTTCCCACCGAGAAGTAGGGTCCGACACACGTGGAATGTGGTCAAATGTTACATCCGAGGTGCTAGGTTGCCTTAGGTTAGGATATACAACCTATAGACGCATATAATGTTCCCACCGAGAAGTAGGGTCCGACACACCTGGAATGTTGTCAAATGTTACATCCGAGGTGTTTGGTTGCCTTAGGTTAGGTTATATGACGTTATAGAGGCATATAATGTTCCCACCGAGAAGTAGGTCCGACACGCGTGGATTGTTGTCAAATGTTACATCCGAGGTGCTAGGTTGCCTTAGGATAGGATATATAACGTTATAGACGCATATAATGTTCCCACCGAGAAGTAGGGCCCGACACGCTTGGAATATTGTCAAATGTTACATCCGAGGTGTTTGGTTGCCTTAGGTTAGGTTATATTACGTTATAGACGCATGTAGCGTTCCCACCGAGAAGTAGGTCCGACACGCCTGGATTATTGTCAAATGTTACATCCGAGGTGTTTGGTTGCCTTAGAATAGGTTATATGACGTTATAGACGCATATAATGTTCCCACCGAGAAGTAGGACCGACACGCCTGGATTGTTGTCAAATATTACATCCGAGATGTTAGGTTGCCTTAGGTTAGGATATACATCGTTATAGACGTATATACTGTTCCCACCGTGAAGTCGGGTCCGACACACGTGGAATGTTGTCCAATGTTACATCCGAGGTGTTAGGCTGCCTTAGGTTAAGTTATACGACGTTATAGACGTATATACTGTTCCGACCGAGAAGTAGGGTCCGACACACGTGGAATGTTGTCAAATGTTACATCCGAGGTGTTAGGTTGCCTTAGGTTAGGATATATAACGTTATAGACGCAACGCGCTATCTCAGAGTGAAGTAGGTTCCGACTCGCCAGGAATGTTGTCAAATGTTACACCCGAGGTGCTAGGTTGCGTTAGGTTAGGATATAAAACGTTGTAGACGCATATAATGTTCCCACCGAGACGTAGGGTCCGACACATATGGAAACTTGTCAGATGTTACATCCGAGGTGTTAGGTTGCCTTAGGTTAGGTTATATGACGTTATAGACGCATATAACGTTCCAACCGAGAAGTAGGTCCGACACGCCTGGATTGTTGTCAAATATTACATCCGAGATGTTAGGTTGCCTTAGATTAGGATATATAACGTTATAGACGTATATAATTTTCCCACTGAGATATAGGTTCCGACTCGCCAGAAATGTTGTCAAATGTTACACCCGAGGTGCTAGGTTGCGTTAGGTTAGGATATAAAACGTTATAGACGCATATAATGTTCCCACCGAGAAGTAGGGTCCGACACATATGGAATCTTGTCAAATGTTACATCCCAGGTGTTAGGTTGCCTTAGGCTACGTAATATGACGTTATAGACGTATATACTGTTCCCACCGAGAAGTAGGGTCCGACACACGTGGCATGTTGTCAAATGTTACATTCGAGGTGTTAGGTTGCCTTAGGATAGGTTATATGACGTTATAGACGCATATAATGTTCCCACCGAGAAGTAGGGTCCGACACACGTGGAATGTTGTCCAATGTCACATCCGAGGTGTTAGGTTGCCTTAGGTTAGGTTATATGGCGTTATAGATGAATATAATGTTCCCACCGAGAAGTAGGTCCGACACACCTGGATTGTTGTCAAATATTACATCCGAGATGTTAGGTTGTCTTAGGTTAGGATATATAACGTTATAGACTCATATAATGTTCCCACCGAGAAGTAGGGTCCGACTCGCCAGAAATGTTGTCAAATGTTCCATCGGAGGTGTTTGGTTGCCTTAGGTTAGGTTATATGACGTTATAGACGAATATAATGTTCCCACAGAGAAGCTGCTCCGACACGCCTGGATTTTTGTCAAATGTTACATCCGAGGTGCTAGGTTGCCTTAGGTTAGGATATACAACGTTATAGACGCATATAATGTTCCCACCGAGAAGTAGAGTCCGACACACCTGGAATGTTGTCAAATGTTACATCCGAGGTGTTTGGTTGCCTTACGCGCTATCTCAGAGTGTTATAGACGCATGTAGTGTTCCCACCGAGAAGTAGGTCCGACACGCCTGGATTATTGTCAAATGTTACATCCGAGGTTTTAGGTTGCCTTAGGTTAGGATATATAACGTTATAGACGCATATAATGTTCCCACCGAGAAGTAGGGTCCGACTCGCCAGAAATGTTGTCAAATGTTACATCCGAGGTGTTAGGTTGCCTTAGGTTAGGTTATATGACGTTATAGACGTATATACTGTTCCCACCGAGAAGTAGGGTCCGACACACGTGGCATGTTGTCAAATGCTACATCCGAGGTGTTAGGTTGCCTTAGGATAGGTTATATGACGTTATAGACGCATATAATGTTCCCATCGAGAAGTAGGGTCCGACACACGTGGAATGTTGTCAAATATTACATCCGAGATGTTAGGTTGTCTTAGGTTAGGATATATAACGTTATAGACTCATATAATGTTCCCACCGAGAAGTAGGGTCCGACTCGCCAGGAATGTTGTCAAATGTTACATCGGAGGTGTTTGGTTGCCTTAGGTTAGGTTATATGACGTTATAGACGAATATAATGTTCCCACCGAGAAGTTGCTCCGACACGCCTGGATTTCTGTCAAATGTTACATCCGAGGTGCTAGGTTGCCTTAGGTTAGGTTATATGACGTTATAGACGCATATAATGTTCCAACCGAGAAGTAGGTCCGACACGCCTGGATTTTTGTCAAATGTTACATCCGAGGTGCTAGGTTGCCTTAGGTTAGGATATACAACGTTATAGACGCATATAATGTTCCCACCGAGAAGTAGAGTCCGACACACCTGGAATGTTGTCAAATGTTACATCCGAGGTGTTTGGTTGCCTTAGGTTAGGTTATATTACGTTATAGACGCATGTAGTGTTCCCACCGAGAAGTAGGTCCGACACGCCTGGATTATTGTCAAATGTTACATCCGAGGTTTTAGGTTGCCTTAGGTTAGGATATATAACGTTATAGACGCATATAATGTTCCCACCGAGAAGTAGGTTCCGACTCGCCAGAAATGTTGTCAAATGTTACATCCGAGGTGTTAGGTTGCCTTAGGTTAGGTTATATGACGTTATAGACGTATATACTGTTCCCACCGAGAAGTAGGGTCCGACACACGTGGCATGTTGTCAAATGCTACATCCGAGGTGTTAGGTTGCCTTAGGATAGGTTATATGACGTTATAGACGCATATAATGTTCCCACCGAGAAGTAGGGCCCGACAGGCTTGGAATGTTGGCAAATATTACATCCGAGGAGTTAGGTTGCCTTAGGTTGGGATATACAACGTTATAGACTCATATAAGGTTCCCACCGAGAAGTAGGGTCCGACACGCCAGGAATATTGTCAAATATTACATCCGAGTTATTAGGTTCCCTTAGGTTAGGATATATAACGTTATAGACTTATATAATGTTCCCACCGAGAAGTACGGCCCGACACGCTTGGAGTGTTGTCAAACGTTACATCCGAGGTGTTAGGTTGCCTTAGGTTAGGTTATATGACGTTATAGAGGCATATAATGTTCGCACCGAGAAGTAGGTCCGACACGCCTGGATTGTTGTCAAATATTACATCCGAGGTGCCAGGTTGCCTTAGGTTAGGATATACAACGTTATAGACGCATATAATGTTCCCACCGAGAAGTAGGGTCCAACACACCTGGAATGCAGTCAAATGTTACATCCGAGGTGTTTGGTTGCCTTAGGTTAGGTTATATGACGTTATAGACGTATATAATGTTCCCACCGAGAAGTAGGTCCGACACGCCTGGATTGTTGTCAAATATTACATCCGAGATGTTAGGTTTCCTTAGGTTAGGATATATAACGTTATAGACGTATATACTGTTCCCACCAAGAAGTAGGGTCCGACACACGTGGAATGTTGTCAAATGTTGCATCCGAGGTGTCAGATTGCCTTAGGTTAGGTTATATGACGTTATAGACGCATACAATGTTCCAACCGAGAAGTAGGTCCGACACGCCTGGATTGTTGTCAAATATTACATCCGAGATGTTAGGTTGCCTTAGATTAGGATATATAACGTTCTAGACGTATATACTGTTCCGACCGAGAAGTAGGGTCCGACACACGTGGAATGTTATCAAATGTTACATCCGAGGTGTTAGGTTGCCTTAGGTTAGGTTATATGACGTTGTAGACTCATATAATGTTCCCACCGAGAAGTAGGTCCGACACGCCAGGAATATTGACAAATATTACATCCGAGTTGTTACTTTGCCTTATTTTACGATATACAGCGTTATAGACGCATACAATGTTCCCACCGAGATGTAGGTTCCGACAGGCTTGGAATGTTGAGAAATATTACATCCGTGGAGTTAGGTTACCTCAGATTAGGATATACAACGTTATAGACGCATATAATATTCCCACCGAGAAGTAGGGCCCGACACACCTGCAATGTTGTCAAATGTTACATCCGAGGTGTTAGGTTGCCTTAGGTTAGGTTATATGACGTTATGGATGCATATAATGTTCCCAACGAGAATTAGGTCCGACACACCTGGATTGTTGTCAAATACTACATCCGAGATGTTAGGTTGCCTTAGGTTAGGATATATGACGTTAGACACTCATATAATGTTCCCACCGAGAAGTAGGGTCTGACTCGCCAGAAATGTTGTCAAATGTTACATCGGAGGTGTTTGGTTTCCTTAGGTTAGGTTATATGACGTAATAGGGGAATATAATGTTCCCACCGAGAAGCTGCTCCGACACGCCTGGATTTTTGTCAAATGTTACATCCGAGGTGCTAGGTTGCCTTAGGTTAGGATATACAACGTTATAGACGCATGTAATGTTCCCACCGAGAAGTAGGGTCCGACACACGTGGAATGTTGTCAAATGTTACATCCGAGGTGTTAGGTTGCCTTAGGATAGGTTATATGACGTTATAGACGCATATAATGTTCCCACCGAGAAGTAGGGTCCGACACACGTGGAATATTGTCCAATGTCACATCCGAGGTGTTAGGTTGCCTTAGGTTAGGTTATATGACGTTATAGATGAATATAATGTTCCCACCGAGAAGTAGGTCCGACACGCCTGGATTGTTGTCAAATGTTACATCCGAGGTGTTAGGTTGCCTTAGGTTAGGATATATATCGTTATAGACGCATATAATGTTCCCACTGAGAAGTAGGTTCAGACTCGCCAGAAATGTTGTCAAATGTTACACCCGAGGTGCTAGGTTGCGTTAGGTTAGGATATAAAACGTTGTAGACGCATATAATGTTCCCACCGAGAAGTAGGGTCCGACACATCAGGAATATTGACAAATATTACATCCGAGTTGTCAGGTTGCCTTAGGTTAGGATATATAACGCTATAGACGCATATAATATTCCCTCCGAGAAGTAGGTCCGACACGCCAGGAATATAGACAAATATTACATTCGAGTTGTACTTTGCCTTATTTTACGATATACAGCGTTATAGACGCATACAATGTTCCCACCGAGATGTAGGTTCCGACAGGCTTGGAATGTTGAGAAATATTACATCCGTGGAGTTAGGTTGCCTTAGATTAGGATATACAACGTTATAGACGCATATAATATTCCCACCGCGAAGTAGGGCCCGACACACCTGCAATGTTGTCAAATGTTACATCCGAGGTGTTAGGTTGCCTTAGGTTAGGATATACAACGATATAGACGCATGTAATGTTCCCACCGAGAAGTAGGGTCCGACACACGTGGAATGTTGTCAAATGTTACATCCGAGGTGTTAGGTTGCCTTAGGTTAGGTTATATGACGGTATAGAGGCATATAATGTTCGCACCGAGAAGTAGGTCCGACACGCCTGGATTGTTGTCAAATATTACATCCGAGGTGCTGGGTTGCCTTAGGTTAGGATATACAACGTTATAGACGCATATAATGTTCCCACCGAGAAGTAGGGTCCGACACACCTGGAATGTAGTCAAATGTTACATCCGAGGTGTTTGGTTGCCTTACGTTAGGTTATATGACGTTATAGACGTATATAATGTTCCCACCGAGAAGTAGGTCCGACACGCCTGGATTGTTGTCAAATATTACATCCGAGATGTTAGGTTTCCTTAGGTTAGGATATATAACGTTATAGACGTATATACTGTTCCCACCAAGAAGTAGGGTCCGACACACGTGGAATGTTGTCAAATGTTACATCCGAGGTGTCAGATTGCCTTAGGTTAGGTTATATGACGTTATAGACGCATACAATGTTCCAACCGAGAAGTAGGTCCGACACGCCTGGATTGTTGTCAAATATTACATCCGAGATGTTAGGTTGCCTTAGATTAGGATATATAACGTTCTAGACGTATATACTGTTCCGACCGAGAAGTAGGGTCCGACACACGTGGAATGTTATCAAATGTTACATCCGAGGTGTTAGGTTGCCTTAGGTTAGGTTATATGACGTTGTAGACTCATATAATGTTCCCACCGAGAAGTAGGTCCGACACGCCAGGAATATTGACAAATATTACATCCGAGTTGTTACTTTGCCTTATTTTACGATATACAGCGTTATAGACGCATACAATGTTCCCACCGAGAAGTAGGGTCCGACACACGTGGAATGTTGTCAAATGTGACATCCGAGGTGTTAGGTTGCCTTCGGTTAGGTTATATGGCGTTATAGATGAATATAATGTTCCCACCGAGAAGTAGGTCCGACACACCTGGATTGTTGTCAAATATTACATCCGAGATGTTAGGTTGTCTTAGGTTAGGATATATAACGTTATAGACTCATATAATGTTCCCACCGAGAAGTAGGGTCCGACTCGCCAGAAATGTTGTCAAATGTTACATCGGAGGTGTTTGGTTGCCTTAGGTTAGGTTATATGACGTTATAGACGAATATAATGTTCCCACCGAGAAGCTGCTCCGACACGCCTGGATTTTTGTCAAATGTTACATCCGAGGTGCTAGGTTGCCTTAGGTTAGGATATACAACGTTATAGACGCATATAATGTTCCCACCGAGAAGTAGAGTCCGACACACCTGGAATGTTGTCAAATGTTACATCCGAGGTGTTTGGTTGCCTTAGGTTAGGTTATATTACGTTATAGACGCATGTAGTGTTCCCACCGAGAAGTAGGTCCGACACGCCTGGATTATTGTCAAATGTTACATCCGAGGTTTTAGGTTGCCTTAGGTTAGGATATATAACGTTATAGACGCATATAATGTTCCCACCGAGAAGTAGGGTCCGACTCGCCAGAAATGTTGTCAAATGTTACATCCGAGGTGTTAGGTTGCCTTAGGTTAGGTTATATGACGTTATAGACGTATATACTGTTCCCACCGAGAAGTAGGGTCCGACACACGTGGCATGTTGTCAAATGCTACATCCGAGGTGTTAGGTTGCCTTAGGATAGGTTATATGACGTTATAGACGCATATAATGTTCCCATCGAGAAGTAGGGTCCGACACACGTGGAATGTTGTCAAATATTACATCCGAGATGTTAGGTTGTCTTAGGTTAGGATATATAACGTTATAGACTCATATAATGTTCCCACCGAGAAGTAGGGTCCGACTCGCCAGGAATGTTGTCAAATGTTACATCGGAGGTGTTTGGTTGCCTTAGGTTAGGGTATATGACGTTATAGACGAATATAATGTTCCCACCGAGAAGTACGGCCCGACACGCTTGGAGTGTTGTCAAATGTTACATCCGAGGTGTTAGGTTGCCTTAGGTTAGGTTATATGACGTTATAGACGTATATACTGTTCCCACCGAGAAGTGGGGTCCGACACACGTGGCATGTTGTCAAATGCTACATCCGAGGTGTTAGGTTGCCTTAGGATAGGTTATATGACGTTATAGACGCATATAATGTTCCCACCGAGAAGTAGGGTCCGACACACGTGGAATGTGGTCAAATGTTACATCCGAGGTGCTAGGTTGCCTTAGGTTAGGATATACAACCTATAGACGCATATAATGTTCCCACCGAGAAGTAGGGTCCGACACACCTGGAATGTTGTCAAATGTTACATCCGAGGTGTTTGGTTGCCTTAGGTTAGGTTATATGACGTTATAGAGGCATATAATGTTCCCACCGAGAAGTAGGTCCGACACGCGTGGATTGTTGTCAAATGTTACATCCGAGGTGCTAGGTTGCCTTAGGATAGGATATATAACGTTATAGACGCATATAATGTTCCCACCGAGAAGTAGGGCCCGACACGCTTGGAATATTGTCAAATGTTACATCCGAGGTGTTTGGTTGCCTTAGGTTAGGTTATATTACGTTATAGACGCATGTAGCGTTCCCACCGAGAAGTAGGTCCGACACGCCTGGATTATTGTCAAATGTTACATCCGAGGTGTTTGGTTGCCTTAGAATAGGTTATATGACGTTATAGACGCATATAATGTTCCCACCGAGAAGTAGGACCGACACGCCTGGATTGTTGTCAAATATTACATCCGAGATGTTAGGTTGCCTTAGGTTAGGATATACATCGTTATAGACGTATATACTGTTCCCACCGTGAAGTCGGGTCCGACACACGTGGAATGTTGTCCAATGTTACATCCGAGGTGTTAGGCTGCCTTAGGTTAAGTTATACGACGTTATAGACGTATATACTGTTCCGACCGAGAAGTAGGGTCCGACACACGTGGAATGTTGTCAAATGTTACATCCGAGGTGTTAGGTTGCCTTAGGTTAGGATATATAACGTTATAGACGCATATAATGTTCCCACTGAGAAGTAGGTTCCGACTCGCCAGGAATGTTGTCAAATGTTACACCCGAGGTGCTAGGTTGCGTTAGGTTAGGATATAAAACGTTGTAGACGCATATAATGTTCCCACCGAGACGTAGGGTCCGACACATATGGAAACTTGTCAGATGTTACATCCGAGGTGTTAGGTTGCCTTAGGTTAGGTTATATGACGTTATAGACGCATATAACGTTCCAACCGAGAAGTAGGTCCGACACGCCTGGATTGTTGTCAAATATTACATCCGAGATGTTAGGTTGCCTTAGATTAGGATATATAACGTTATAGACGTATATAATTTTCCCACTGAGATATAGGTTCCGACTCGCCAGAAATGTTGTCAAATGTTACACCCGAGGTGCTAGGTTGCGTTAGGTTAGGATATAAAACGTTATAGACGCATATAATGTTCCCACCGAGAAGTAGGGTCCGACACATATGGAATCTTGTCAAATGTTACATCCCAGGTGTTAGGTTGCCTTAGGCTACGTAATATGACGTTATAGACGTATATACTGTTCCCACCGAGAAGTAGGGTCCGACACACGTGGCATGTTGTCAAATGTTACATTCGAGGTGTTAGGTTGCCTTAGGATAGGTTATATGACGTTATAGACGCATATAATGTTCCCACCGAGAAGTAGGGTCCGACACACGTGGAATGTTGTCCAATGTCACATCCGAGGTGTTAGGTTGCCTTAGGTTAGGTTATATGGCGTTATAGATGAATATAATGTTCCCACCGAGAAGTAGGTCCGACACACCTGGATTGTTGTCAAATATTACATCCGAGATGTTAGGTTGTCTTAGGTTAGGATATATAACGTTATAGACTCATATAATGTTCCCACCGAGAAGTAGGGTCCGACTCGCCAGAAATGTTGTCAAATGTTACATCGGAGGTGTTTGGTTGCCTTAGGTTAGGTTATATGACGTTATAGACGAATATAATGTTCCCACCGAGAAGCTGCTCCGACACGCCTGGATTTTTGTCAAATGTTACATCCGAGGTGCTAGGTTGCCTTAGGTTAGGATATACAACGTTATAGACGCATATAATGTTCCCACCGAGAAGTAGAGTCCGACACACCTGGAATGTTGTCAAATGTTACATCCGAGGTGTTTGGTTGCCTTAGGTTAGGTTATATTACGTTATAGACGCATGTAGTGTTCCCACCGAGAAGTAGGTCCGACACGCCTGGATTATTGTCAAATGTTACATCCGAGGTTTTAGGTTGCCTTAGGTTAGGATATATAACGTTATAGACGCATATAATGTTCCCACCGAGAAGTAGGGTCCGACTCGCCAGAAATGTTGTCAAATGTTACATCCGAGGTGTTAGGTTGCCTTAGGTTAGGTTATATGACGTTATAGACGTATATACTGTTCCCACCGAGAAGTAGGGTCCGACACACGTGGCATGTTGTCAAATGCTACATCCGAGGTGTTAGGTTGCCTTAGGATAGGTTATATGACGTTATAGACGCATATAATGTTCCCATCGAGAAGTAGGGTCCGACACACGTGGAATGTTGTCAAATATTACATCCGAGATGTTAGGTTGTCTTAGGTTAGGATATATAACGTTATAGACTCATATAATGTTCCCACCGAGAAGTAGGGTCCGACTCGCCAGGAATGTTGTCAAATGTTACATCGGAGGTGTTTGGTTGCCTTAGGTTAGGTTATATGACGTTATAGACGAATATAATGTTCCCACCGAGAAGTTGCTCCGACACGCCTGGATTTCTGTCAAATGTTACATCCGAGGTGCTAGGTTGCCTTAGGTTAGGTTATATGACGTTATAGACGCATATAATGTTCCAACCGAGAAGTAGGTCCGACACGCCTGGATTTTTGTCAAATGTTACATCCGAGGTGCTAGGTTGCCTTAGGTTAGGATATACAACGTTATAGACGCATATAATGTTCCCACCGAGAAGTAGAGTCCGACACACCTGGAATGTTGTCAAATGTTACATCCGAGGTGTTTGGTTGCCTTAGGTTAGGTTATATTACGTTATAGACGCATGTAGTGTTCCCACCGAGAAGTAGGTCCGACACGCCTGGATTATTGTCAAATGTTACATCCGAGGTTTTAGGTTGCCTTAGGTTAGGATATATAACGTTATAGACGCATATAATGTTCCCACCGAGAAGTAGGTTCCGACTCGCCAGAAATGTTGTCAAATGTTACATCCGAGGTGTTAGGTTGCCTTAGGTTAGGTTATATGACGTTATAGACGTATATACTGTTCCCACCGAGAAGTAGGGTCCGACACACGTGGCATGTTGTCAAATGCTACATCCGAGGTGTTAGGTTGCCTTAGGATAGGTTATATGACGTTATAGACGCATATAATGTTCCCATCGAGAAGTAGGGTCCGACACACGTGGAATGTTGTCAAATATTACATCCGGGATGTTAGGTTGTCTTAGGTTAGGATATATAACGTTATAGACTCATATAATGTTCCCACCGAGAAGTAGGGTCCGACTCGCCAGGAATGTTGTCAAATGTTACATCGGAGGTGTTTGGTTGCCTTAGGTTAGGGTATATGACGTTATAGACGAATATAATGTTCCCACCGAGAAGTTGCTCCGACACGCCTGGATTTCTGTCAAATGTTACATCCGAGGTGCTAGGTTGCCTTAGGTTAGGTTATATGACGTTATAGACGCATATAATGTTCCAACCGAGAAGTAGGTCCGACACGCCTGGATTTTTGTCAAATGTTACATCCGAGGTGCTAGGTTGCCTTAGGTAAGGTTATATAACGTTATAGACGCATATAATGTTCCCAACGAGAAGTAGGGCCCGACACGCTTGGAATATTGTCAAATGTTATATCGGATGTGTTAGGTTGCCTTAGGTTAGGTTATATGACGTTATAGACGCATATAATGTTCCCACCGAGAAGTTGCTCCGACACGCCTGGATTTCTGTCAAATGTTACATCCGAGGTGCTAGGTTGCCTTAGGTTAGGTTATATGACGTTATAGACGCATATAATGTTCCAACCGAGAAGTAGGACCGACACGCCTGGATTTTTGTCAAATGTTACATCCGAGGTGCTAGGTTGCCTTAGGTTAGTATATACAACGTTATAGACGCATGTAATGTTCCCACCGAGAAGTAGGGTCCCACACACCTGGAATGTTGTCAATTGTTACATCCGAGGTGTTACGTTGCCTTAGGTTAGGATATATAACATTATAGACGCATACAATGTTCCCACCGAGAAGTAGGGCCCGACAGGCTTGGAATGTTGGCAAATATTACATCCGAGGAGTTAGGTTGCCTTAGGTTGGGATATACAACGTTATAGACTCATATAAGGTTCCCACCGAGAAGTAGGGTCCGACACGCCAGGAATATTGTCAAATATTACATCCCAGTTATTAGGTTCCCTTAGGTTAGGATATATAACGTTATAGACTTATATAATGTTCCCACCGAGAAGTACGGCCCGACACGCTTGGAGTGTTGTCAAACGTTACATCCGAGGTGTTAGGTTGCCTTAGGTTAGGTTATATGACGTTATAGAGGCATATAATGTTCGCACCGAGAAGTAGGTCCGACACGCCTGGATTGTTGTCAAATATTACATCCGAGGTGCCAGGTTGCCTTAGGTTAGGATATACAACGTTATAGACGCATATAATGTTCCCACCGAGAAGTAGGGTCCAACACACCTGGAATGCAGTCAAATGTTACATCCGAGGTGTTTGGTTGCCTTAGGTTAGGTTATATGACGTTATAGACGTATATAATGTTCCCACCGAGAAGTAGGTCCGACACGCCTGGATTGTTGTCAAATATTACATCCGAGATGTTAGGTTTCCTTAGGTTAGGATATATAACGTTATAGACGTATATACTGTTCCCACCAAGAAGTAGGGTCCGACACACGTGGAATGTTGTCAAATGTTACATCCGAGGTGTCAGATTGCCTTAGGTTAGGTTATATGACGTTATAGACGCATACAATGTTCCAACCGAGAAGTAGGTCCGACACGCCTGGATTGTTGTCAAATATTACATCCGAGATGTTAGGTTGCCTTAGATTAGGATATATAACGTTCTAGACGTATATACTGTTCCGACCGAGAAGTAGGGTCCGACACACGTGGAATGTTATCAAATGTTACATCCGAGGTGTTAGGTTGCCTTAGGTTAGGTTATATGACGTTGTAGACTCATATAATGTTCCCACCGAGAAGTAGGTCCGACACGCCAGGAATATTGACAAATATTACATCCGAGTTGTTACTTTGCCTTATTTTACGATATACAGCGTTATAGACGCATACAATGTTCCCACCGAGAAGTAGGGTCCGACACACGTGGAATGTTGTCAAATGTGACATCCGAGGTGTTAGGTTGCCTTAGGATAGGTTATATGACGTTATAGACGCATATAATGTTCCCACCGAGAAGTAGGGACCGACACACCTGCAATGTTGTCAGATGTTACATCCGAGGTGTTAGGTTGCCTTAGGTTAGGATATATATCGTTATAGACGCATATAATGTTCCCACTGAGAAGTAGGTTCCGACTCGCCAGAAATGTTGTCAAATGTTACATCCGAGGTGCTAGGTTCCCTTAGGTTAGGATATGTAACGTTATAGACTTATATAATGTTCCCACCGAGAAGTACGGCCCGACACGCTTGGAGTGTTGTCAAATGTTACATCCGTGGTGTTAGGTTGCCTTAGGTTAGGTTATATGACGTTATAGACGTATATACTGTTCCCACCGAGAAGTGGGGTCCGACACACGTGGCATGTTGTCAAATGCTACATCCGAGGTGTTAGGTTGCCTTAGGATAGGTTATATGACGTTATAGACGCATATAATGTTCCCACCGAGAAGTAGGGTCCGACACACGTGGAATGTGGTCAAATGTTACATCCGAGGTGCTAGGTTGCCTTAGGTTAGGATATACAACCTATAGACGCATATAATGTTCCCACCGAGAAGTAGGGTCCGACACACCTGGAATGTTGTCAAATGTTACATCCGAGGTGTTTGGTTGCCTTAGGTTAGGTTATATGACGTTATAGAGGCATATAATGTTCCCACCGAGAAGTAGGTCCGACACGCGTGGATTGTTGTCAAATGTTACATCCGAGGTGCTAGGTTGCCTTAGGATAGGATATATAACGTTATAGACGCATATAATGTTCCCACCGAGAAGTAGGGCCCGACACGCTTGGAATATTGTCAAATGTTACATCCGAGGTGTTTGGTTGCCTTAGGTTAGGTTATATTACGTTATAGACGCATGTAGCGTTCCCACCGAGAAGTAGGTCCGACACGCCTGGATTATTGTCAAATGTTACATCCGAGGTGTTAGGTTGCCTTAGGTTAGGATATATAACGTTATAGACGCATATAACGTTCCCACCGAGAAGTAGGGACCGACTCGCCAGAAATGTTGTCAAATGTTACATCCGAGGTGTTAGGTTGCCTTAGGTTAGGTTATATGACGTTATAGACGTATATACTGTTCCCACCGAGAAGTAGGGTCCGACACACGTGGCATGTTGTCAAATGCTACATCCGAGGTGTTAGGTTGCCTTAGGATAGGTTATATGACGTTATAGACGCATATAATGTTCCCATCGAGAAGTAGGGTCCGACACACGTGGAATGTTGTCAAATATTACATCCGAGATGTTAGGTTGTCTTAGGTTAGGATATATAACGTTATAGACTCATATAATGTTCCCACCGAGAAGTAGGGTCCGACTCGCCAGGAATGTTGTCAAATGTTACATCGGAGGTGTTTGGTTGCCTTAGGTTAGGGTATATGACGTTATAGACGAATATAATGTTCCCACCGAGAAGTTGCTCCGACACGCCTGGATTTCTGTCAAATGTTACATCCGAGGTGCTAGGTTGCCTTAGGTTAGGTTATATGACGTTATAGACGCATATAATGTTCCAACCGAGAAGTAGGTCCGACACGCCTGGATTTTTGTCAAATGTTACATCCGAGGTGCTAGGTTGCCTTAGGTAAGGTTATATAACGTTATAGACGCATATAATGTTCCCAACGAGAAGTAGGGCCCGACACGCTTGGAATATTGTCAAATGTTATATCGGATGTGTTAGGTTGCCTTAGGTTAGGTTATATGACGTTATAGACGCATATAATGTTCCCACCGAGAAGTAGGTCCGACACGCCAGGAATATTGTCAAATGTTACATCCGAGGTGTTAGATTGCCTTAGGTTAGGTTATATGACGTTATAGACGCATATAATGTTCCAACCGAGAAGTAGGTCCGACACGCCTGGATTGTTGTCAAATATTACATCCGAGATGTTAGGTTGCCTTAGATTAGGATATATAACGTTCTAGACGTATATACTGTTCCGACCGAGAAGTAGGGTCCGACACACGTGGAATGTTATCAAATGTTACATCCGAGGTGTTAGGTTGCCTTAGGTTAGGATATATAACGTTATAGACGCATATAATGTTCCCACCGAGAAGTAGGGCCCGACACGCTTGAAATATTGTCAAATGTTATATCCGATGTGTTAGGTTGCCTTATTTTAGGTTATATGACGTTATAGACGCATATAATGTTCCCACCGAGAAGTAGGTCCGACACGCCAGGAATATTGACAAATATTACATCCGAGTTGTTACTTTGCCTTATTTTACGATATACAGCGTTATAGACGCATACAATGTTCCCACCGAGAAGTAGGGTCCGACACACGTGGAATGTTGTCAAATGTGACATCCGAGGTGTTAGGTTGCCTTAGGATAGGTTATATGACGTTATAGACGCATATAATGTTCCCACCGAGAAGTAGGGACCGACACACCTGCAATGTTGTCAAATGTTACATCCGAGGTGTTAGGTTGCCTTAGGTTAGGTTATATGACGTTATAGATGAATATAATGTTCCCAACGAGAAATAGGTCCGACACACCTGGATTGTTGTCAAATACTACATCCGAGATGTTAGGTTGCCTTAGGTTAGGATATATAACGTTATAGACTCATATAATGTTCCCACCGAGAAGTAGGGTCCGACTCGCCAGAAATGTTGTCAAATGTTACATCGGAGGTGTTTGGTTTCCTTAGGTTAGGTTATATGACGTTATAGGGGAATATAATGTTCCCACCGAGAAGCTGCTCCGACACGCCTGGATTTTTGTCAAATGTTACATCCGAGGTGCTAGGTTGCCTTAGGTTAGGATATACAACGTTATAGACGCATGTAATGTTCCCACCGAGAAGTAGGGTCCGACACACGTGGAATGTTGTCAAATGTTACATCCGAGGTGTTAGGTTGCCTTAGGATAGGTTATATGACGTTATAGACGCATATAATGTTCCCACCGAGAAGTAGGGTCCGACACACGTGGAATATTGTCCAATGTCACATCCGAGGTGTTAGGTTGCCTTAGGTTAGGTTATATGACGTTATAGACGTATATACTGTTCCCACCAAGAAGTAGGGTCCGACACACGTGGAATGTTGTCAAATGTTACATCCGAGGTGTTAGATTGCCTTAGGTTAGGTCATATGACGTTATACACGCATATAATCTTCCAACCGAGAAGTAGGTCCGACACGCCTGGATTGTTGTCAAATATTACATCCGAGATGTTAGGTTGCCTTAGATTAGGATATATAACGTTCTAGACGCATATACTGTTCCCACCGAGAAGTAGGGTCCGACACACGTGGAATGTTGTCCAATGTTACATCCGAGGTGTTAGGTTGCCTTAGGTTAGGTTATATGACGTTATAGACGAATATAATGTTCCCACCGACAAGTAGGTCCGACACGCCTGGATTTTTGTCAAATGTTACATCCGAGGTGCTAGGTTGCCTTAGGTTAGGTTATACAACGTTATAGACGCATATAATGTTCCCACCGAGAAGTAGGGTCCGACTCGCCAGAAATGTTGTCAAATGTTACATCCGAGTTGTTTGGTTGCCTTAGGTTAGGTTATATGACGTTATAGACGCATATAATGTTCCCACCGAGAAGTATGGCCGACACGCCTGCATTGTTGTCAAATATTACATCCGAGATGTAAGGTTGCCTTAGGTTAGGATATATAACGCTATAGACGCATATAATATTCCCACCGAGAAGTAGGTCCGACACGCCAGGAATATAGACAAATATTACATTCGAGTTGTACTTTGCCTTATTTTACGATATACAGCGTTATAGACGCATACAATGTTCCCACCGAGATGTAGGTTCCGACAGGCTTGGAATGTTGAGAAATATTACATCCGTGGAGTTAGGTTGCCTTAGATTAGGATATACAACGTTATAGACGCATATAATATTCCCACCGAGAAGTAGGGCCCGACACACCTGCAATGTTGTCAAATGTTACATCCGAGGTGTTAGGTTGCCTTAGGTTAGGATATACAACGATATAGACGCATGTAATGTTCCCACCGAGAAGTAGGGTCCGACACACGTGGAATGTTGTCAAATGTTACATCCGAGGTGTTAGGTTGCCTTAGGTTAGGTTATATGACGGTATAGAGGCATATAATGTTCGCACCGAGAAGTAGGTCCGACACGCCAGGATTGTTGTCAAATATTACATCCGAGGTGCTGGGTTGCCTTAGGTTAGTATATACAACGTTATAGACGCATATAATGTTCCCACCGAGAAGTAGGGTCCGACACACCTGGAATGTAGTCAAATGTTACATCCGAGGTGTTTGGTTGCCTTAGGTTAGGTTATATGACGTTATAGACGTATATAATGTTCCCACCGAGTAGTAGGTCCGACACGCCTGGATTGTTGTCAAATATTACATCCGAGATGTTAGGTTGCCTTAGGTTAGGATATATAACGTTATAGACGTATATACTGTTCCCACCAAGAAGTAGGGTCCGACACACGTGGAATGTTGTCAAATGCTACATCCGAGGTGTTAGGTTGCCTTAGGATAGGTTATATGACGTTATTGACGCATATAATGTTCCCACCGAGAAGTAGGGTCCGACACACGTGGAATGTTGTCAAATGTTACATCCGAGGTGCTAGGTTGCCTTAGGTTAGGATATACAACCTATAGACGCATATAATGTTCCCACCGAGAAGTAGGGTCCGACACACCTGGAATGTTGTCAAATGTTACATCCGAGGTGTTTGGTTGCCTTAGGTTAGGTTATATTACGTTATAGACGCATGTAGCGTTCCCACCGAGAAGTAGGTCCGACACGCGTTGGATTGTTGTCAAATGTTACATCCGAGGTGCTAGGTTGCCTTAGGTTAGGATATATAACGTTATAGACGCATATAATGTTCCCACCGAGAAGTAGGGACCGACTCGCCAGAAATGTTGTCAAATGTTACATCCGAGGTGTTAGGTTGCCTTAGGTTAGGTTATATGACGTTATAGACGCATATAATGTTCCAACCGAGAAGTAGGTCCGACACGCCTGGATTTTTGTCAAATGTTACATCCGAGGTGCTAGGTTGCCTTAGGTTAGGATATACAACGTTATAGACGCATGTAATGTTCCCACCGAGAAGTCGGGTCCGACACACCTGGAATGTTGTCAAATGTTACATCCGAGGTGTTAGGTTGCCTTAGGTTAGGTTATATGACGTTATAGACGCATATAACGTTCCAACCGAGAAGTAGGTCCGACACGCCTGGATTGTTGTCAAATATTACATCCGAGATGTTAGGTTGCATTAGATTAGGATATATAACGTTATAGACGTATATAATTTTCCCACTGAGATGTAGGTTCCGACGCGCCAGAAATGTTGTCAAATGTTACACCCGAGGTGCTAGGTTGCGTTAGGTTAGGATATAAAACGTTATAGACGCATATAATGTTCCCACCGAGAAGTAGGGTACGACACATATGGAATCTTGTCAAATGTTACATCCCAGGTGTTAGGTTGCCTTAGGCTACGTTATATGACGTTATAGACGTATATACTGTTCCCACCGAGAAGTAGGGTCCGACACACGTGGCATGTTGTCAAATGTTACATTCGAGGTGTTAGGTTGCCTTAGGATAGGTTATATGACGTTATAGACGCATATAATGTTCCCACCGAGAAGTAGGGTCCGACACACGTGGAATGTTGTCCAATGTCACATCCGAGGTGTTAGGTTGCCTTAGGTTAGGTTATATGGCGTTATAGATGAATATAATGTTCCCACCGAGAAGTAGGTCCGGCACACCTGGATTGTTGTCAAATATTACATCCGAGATGTTAGGTTGTCTTAGGTTAGGATATATAACGTTATAGACTCATATAATGTTCCCACCGAGAAGTAGGGTCCGACTCGCCAGAAATGTTGTCAAATGTTACATCGGAGGTGTTTGGTTGCCTTAGGTTAGGTTATATGACGTTATAGACGAATATAATGTTCCCACCGAGAAGCTGCTCCGACACGCCTGGATTTTTGTCAAATGTTACATCCGAGGTGCTAGGTTGCCTTAGGTTAGGATATACAACGTTATAGACGCATATAATGTTCCCACCGAGAAGTAGAGTCCGACACACCTGGAATGTTGTCAAATGTTACATCCGAGGTGTTTGGTTGCCTTAGGTTAGGTTATATTACGTTATAGACGCATGTAGTGTTCCCACCGAGAAGTAGGTCCGACACGCCTGGATTATTGTCAAATGTTACATCCGAGGTTTTAGGTTGCCTTAGGTTAGGATATATAACGTTATAGACGCATATAATGTTCCCACCGAGAAGTAGGGTCCGACTCGGCAGAAATGTTGTCAAATGTTACATCCGATGTGTTAGGTTGCCTTAGGTTAGGTTATATGACGTTATAGACGCATATAATGTTCCCACCGAGAAGTAGGTCCGACACGCCTGGATTGTTGTCAAATGTTTCATCCGAGGTGTTAGGTTGCCTTAGGTTAGGATATATAACGTTATAGACGCATATAATGTTCCCACCGAGAAGTAGGGTCCGACTCGCCGGAAATGTTGTCAAATGTTACATCCGATGTGTTAGGCTGGCTTAGGTTAGGTTATATGACGTTATAGACGCATATAATGTTCCCACCGAGAAGTAGGGTCCGACACACGTGGAATGTCGTCATAAGTTACATCCGAGGTGTTAGGTTGCCGTAGGTTAGGATATATAACGTTATAGACGCATATAATGTTCCCACCGAGAAGTAGGGCCCGACACGCTTGGAATATTGTCAAATGTTATATCGGATGTGTTAGGTTGCCTTAGGTTAGGTTATATGACGTTATAGACGCATATAATGTTCCCACCGAGAAGTAGGTCCGACACGCCAGGAATATTGTCAAATGTTACATCCGAGGTGTTAGGTTGCCTTAGGTTAGGTTATATGACGGTATAGACGCATATAATGTTCCCACCGAGAAGTAGGTCCGACACGCCTGGATTTTTGTCAAATGTTACATCCGAGGAGCTAGGTTGCCTTAGGTTAGTATATACAACGTTATAGACGCATGTAATGTTCCCACCGAGAAGTAGGGTCCGACACAACTGGAATGTTGTCAATTGTTACATCCAAGGTGTTAGGTTGCCTTAGATTAGGATATATAACATTATAGACGCATACAATGTTCCCACCGCGAAGTAGGGCCCGACAGGCTTGGAATGTTGGCAAATATTACATCCGAGGAGTTAGGTTGCCTTAGGTTAGGATATACAACGTTATATACTCATATAAGTTTCCCACCGAGAAGTAGGGTCCGACACGCCAGGAATATTGTCAAATATTACATCCGAGTTATTAGGTTCCCTTAGGTTAGGATATATAACGTTATAGACGTATATACTGTTCCCACCAAGAAGTAGGGTCCGACACACGTGGAATGGTGTCAAATGTTACATCCGAGGTGTTAGATTGCCTTAGATTAGGTCATATGACGTTATAGACGCATATAATCTTCCAACCGAGAAGTAGGTCCGACACGCCTGGATTGTTGTCAAATATTACATCCGAGATGTTAGGTTGCCTTAGATTAGGATATATAACGCTCTAGACGCATATACTGTTCCCACCGAGAGGTAGGGTCCGACACACGTGGAATGTTGTCCAATGTTACATCCGAGGTGTTAGGTTGCATTAGGTTAGGTTATATGACGTTATAGACGAATATAATTTTCCCACCGAGAAGTAGGTCCGACACGCCTGGATTTTTGTCAAATGTTACATCCGAGGTGCTAGGTTGCCTTAGGTTAGGTTATACAACGTTATAGACGCATATAATGTGTCCACCGAGAAGTAGGGTCCGAGTCGCCAGAAATGTTGTCAAATGTAACATCCGAGGTGTTTGGTTGCCTTAGGTTAGGTTATATGACGTTATAGACGCATATAATGTTCCCACCGAGAAGTATGTCCGACACGCCTGCATTGTTGTCAAATATTACATCCGAGATGATAGGTTGCCTTAGGTTAGGATATGTATCGTTATAGACGTATATACTGTTCCCACCGTGAAGTCGGGTCCGACACACGTGGAATGTTGTCCAATGTTACATCCGAGGTGTTAGGCAGCCTTAGGTTAGGTTATATGACGTTATAGACGTATATACTGTTCCGACCGAGAAGTAGGGTCCGACACACGTGGAATGTTGTCAAATGTTACATCCGAGGTGTTAGGTTGCCTTAGGTTAGGATATATAACGTTATAGACGCATATAATGTTCCCACCGAGAAGTAGGGTCCGACAGGTTTGGAATGTTGGCAAATATTACATCCGAGGAGTTAGGTTGCATTAGGTTAGGATATACAACGTTATAGACGCATATAATGTTCCCACCGAGAAGTAGGGTCCGACACACCTGAAATGTTGTCAAATGTTACAGCCGAGGTGTTAGGTTGCCTTAGGTTAGGTTATATGACGTTATAGAAGTATATAATGTTCCCACCGAGAAGTAGGTCCGACACGCCTGGATTGTTGTCAAATATTACATCCGAGATGTTAGGTTGCCTTACGTTAGGATATATAACGTTATAGACGCACATAATGTTCCCACCGTGAAGTAGGGTCCGACACACGTGGAATGTTGTCAAATGTTACATGCGACGTGTTAGGTTGCCTTCGGATAGGTTACATGACGTTATAGACGCATATAATGTTCCCACCGAGAAGTAGGGTCCGACTCGCCAGAAATGTTGTCAAATGTTACATCCGAGGTGTTTGGTTGCCTTAGGTTAGGTTATATGACGTTATAGACGCATATAATGTTCCCACCGAGAAGTAGGTCCGACACGCCTGGATTGTTGTCAAATATTACATCCGAGTTGTTAGGTTGCCTTATTTTAGGATATACAGCGTTATAGACGCATATAATGTTCCCACCGAGAAGTAGGGTCCGACAGGTTTGGAATGTTGGCAAATATTACATCCGAGGAGTTAGGTTGCCTTAGGTTAGGATATACAACGTTATAGACGCATATAATGTTCCCACCGAGAAGTAGGGTCCGACACACGTGGAATGTTGTCCAATGTTAAATCCGAGGTGTTAGGTTGCCTTAGGATAGGTTATATGACGTTATAGACGCATATAATGTTCCCACCGAGAAGTAGGTCCGACACGCCTGGATTGTTGTCAAATATTACATCCGAGATGTTAGGTTGCCTTAGGTTAGGATATATAACGTTATAGACGTATATACTGTTCCCACCGAGAAGTAGGGTCCGACACACGTGGAATGTTGTCAAATGTGACATCCGAGGTGTTAGGTTGCCTTAGGATAGGTTATATGACGTTATAGACGCATATAATGTTCCCACCGAGAAGTAGGGACCGACACACCTGCAATGTTGTCAAATGTTACATCCGAGGTGTTAGGTTGCCTTAGGTTAGGTTATATGACGTTATAGATGAATATAATGTTCCCAACGAGAAATAGGTCCGACACACCTGGATTGTTGTCAAATACTACATCCGAGATGTTAGGTTGCCTTAGGTTAGGATATATAACGTTATAGACTCATATAATGTTCCCACCGAGAAGTAGGGTCCGACTCGCCAGAAATGTTGTCAAATGTTACATCGGAGGTGTTTGGTTTCCTTAGGTTAGGTTATATGACGTTATAGGGGAATATAATGTTCCCACCGAGAAGCTGCTCCGACACGCCTGGATTTTTGTCAAATGTTACATCCGAGGTGCTAGGTTGCCTTAGGTTAGGATATACAACGTTATAGACGCATGTAATGTTCCCACCGAGAAGTAGGGTCCGACACACGTGGAATGTTGTCAAATGTTACATCCGAGGTGTTAGGTTGCCTTAGGATAGGTTATATGACGTTATAGACGCATATAATGTTCCCACCGAGAAGTAGGGTCCGACACACGTGGAATATTGTCCAATGTCACATCCGAGGTGTTAGGTTGCCTTAGGTTAGGTTATATGACGTTATAGACGTATATACTGTTCCCACCAAGAAGTAGGGTCCGACACACGTGGAATGTTGTCAAATGTTACATCCGAGGTGTTAGATTGCCTTAGGTTAGGTCATATGACGTTATACACGCATATAATCTTCCAACCGAGAAGTAGGTCCGACACGCCTGGATTGTTGTCAAATATTACATCCGAGATGTTAGGTTGCCTTAGATTAGGATATATAACGTTCTAGACGCATATACTGTTCCCACCGAGAAGTAGGGTCCGACACACGTGGAATGTTGTCCAATGTTACATCCGAGGTGTTAGGTTGCCTTAGGTTAGGTTATATGACGTTATAGACGAATATAATGTTCCCACCGACAAGTAGGTCCGACACGCCTGGATTTTTGTCAAATGTTACATCCGAGGTGCTAGGTTGCCTTAGGTTAGGTTATACAACGTTATAGACGCATATAATGTTCCCACCGAGAAGTAGGGTCCGACTCGCCAGAAATGTTGTCAAATGTTACATCCGAGTTGTTTGGTTGCCTTAGGTTAGGTTATATGACGTTATAGACGCATATAATGTTCCCACCGAGAAGTATGGCCGACACGCCTGCATTGTTGTCAAATATTACATCCGAGATGTAAGGTTGCCTTAGGTTAGGATATATAACGCTATAGACGCATATAATATTCCCACCGAGAAGTAGGTCCGACACGCCAGGAATATAGACAAATATTACATTCGAGTTGTACTTTGCCTTATTTTACGATATACAGCGTTATAGACGCATACAATGTTCCCACCGAGATGTAGGTTCCGACAGGCTTGGAATGTTGAGAAATATTACATCCGTGGAGTTAGGTTGCCTTAGATTAGGATATACAACGTTATAGACGCATATAATATTCCCACCGAGAAGTAGGGCCCGACACACCTGCAATGTTGTCAAATGTTACATCCGAGGTGTTAGGTTGCCTTAGGTTAGGATATACAACGATATAGACGCATGTAATGTTCCCACCGAGAAGTAGGGTCCGACACACGTGGAATGTTGTCAAATGTTACATCCGAGGTGTTAGGTTGCCTTAGGTTAGGTTATATGACGGTATAGAGGCATATAATGTTCGCACCGAGAAGTAGGTCCGACACGCCAGGATTGTTGTCAAATATTACATCCGAGGTGCTGGGTTGCCTTAGGTTAGTATATACAACGTTATAGACGCATATAATGTTCCCACCGAGAAGTAGGGACCGACTCGCCAGAAATGTTGTCAAATGTTACATCCGAGGTGTTAGGTTGCCTTAGGTTAGGTTATATGACGTTATAGACGTATATAATGTTCCCACCGAGTAGTAGGTCCGACACGCCTGGATTGTTGTCAAATATTACATCCGAGATGTTAGGTTGCCTTAGGTTAGGATATATAACGTTATAGACGTATATACTGTTCCCACCAAGAAGTAGGGTCCGACACACGTGGAATGTTGTCAAATGCTACATCCGAGGTGTTAGGTTGCCTTAGGATAGGTTATATGACGTTATAGACGCATATAACGTTCCAACCGAGAAGTAGGTCCGACACGCCTGGATTGTTGTCAAATATTACATCCGAGATGTTAGGTTGCCTTAGATTAGGATATATAACGTTATAGACGTATATAATTTTCCCACTGAGATGTAGGTTCCGACGCGCTAGAAATGTTGTCAAATGTTACACCCGAGGTGCTAGGTTGCGTTAGGTTAGGATATAAAACGTTATAGACGCATATAATGTTCCCACCGAGAAGTAGGGTACGACACATATGGAATCTTGTCAAATGTTACATCCCAGGTGTTAGGTTGCCTTAGGCTACGTTATATGACGTTATAGACGTATATACTGTTCCCACCGAGAAGTAGGGTCCGACACACGTGGCATGTTGTCAAATGTTACATTCGAGGTGTTAGGTTGCCTTAGGATAGGTTATATGACGTTATAGACGCATATAATGTTCCCACCGAGAAGTAGGGTCCGACACACGTGGAATGTTGTCCAATGTTACATCCGAGGTGTTAGGTTGCATTAGGTTAGGTTATATGACGTTATAGACGAATATAATTTTCCCACCGAGAAGTAGGTCCGACACGCCTGGATTTTTGTCAAATGTTACATCCGAGGTGCTAGGTTGCCTTAGGTTAGGTTATACAACGTTATAGACGCATATAATGTGTCCACCGAGAAGTAGGGTCCGAGTCGCCAGAAATGTTGTCAAATGTAACATCCGAGGTGTTTGGTTGCCTTAGGTTAGGTTATATGACGTTATAGACGCATATAATGTTCCCACCGAGAAGTATGTCCGACACGCCTGCATTGTTGTCAAATATTACATCCGAGATGATAGGTTGCCTTAGGTTAGGATATGTATCGTTATAGACGTATATACTGTTCCCACCGTGAAGTCGGGTCCGACACACGTGGAATGTTGTCCAATGTTACATCCGAGGTGTTAGGCAGCCTTAGGTTAGGTTATATGACGTTATAGACGTATATACTGTTCCGACCGAGAAGTAGGGTCCGACACACGTGGAATGTTGTCAAATGTTACATCCGAGGTGTTAGGTTGCCTTAGGTTAGGATATATAACGTTATAGACGCATATAATGTTCCCACCGAGAAGTAGGGTCCGACAGGTTTGGAATGTTGGCAAATATTACATCCGAGGAGTTAGGTTGCCTTAGGTTAGGATATACAACGTTATAGACGCATATAATGTTCCCACCGAGAAGTAGGGTCCGACACACCTGAAATGTTGTCAAATGTTACAGCCGAGGTGTTAGGTTGCCTTAGGTTAGGTTATATGACGTTATAGAAGTATATAATGTTACCACCGAGAAGTAGGTCCGACACGCCTGGATTGTTGTCAAATATTACATCCGAGATGTTAGGTTGCCTTACGTTAGGATATATAACGTTATAGACGCACATAATGTTCCCACCGTGAAGTAGGGTCCGACACACGTGGAATGTTGTCAAATGTTACATGCGACGTGTTAGGTTGCCTTCGGATAGGTTACATGACGTTATAGACGCATATAATGTTCCCACCGAGAAGTAGGGTCCGACTCGCCAGAAATGTTGTCAAATGTTACATCCGAGGTGTTTGGTTGCCTTAGGTTAGGTTATATGACGTTATAGACGCATATAATGTTCCCACCGAGAAGTAGGTCCGACACGCCTGGATTGTTGTCAAATATTACATCCGAGTTGTTAGGTTGCCTTATTTTAGGATATACAGCGTTATAGACGCATATAATGTTCCCACCGAGAAGTAGGGTCCGACAGGTTTGGAATGTTGGCAAATATTACATCCGAGGAGTTAGGTTGCCTTAGGTTAGGATATACAACGTTATAGACGCATATAATGTTCCCACCGAGAAGTAGGGTCCGACACACGTGGAATGTTGTCCAATGTTAAATCCGAGGTGTTAGGTTGCCTTAGGATAGGTTATATGACGTTATAGACGCATATAATGTTCCCACCGAGAAGTAGGTCCGACACGCCTGGATTGTTGTCAAATATTACATCCGAGATGTTAGGTTGCCTTAGGTTAGGATATATAACGTTATAGACGTATATACTGTTCCCACCGAGAAGTAGGGTCCGACACACGTGGAATGTTGTCAAATGTTACATCCGAGGTGTTAGGTTGCCTTAGGATAGGTTATATAACGTTATAGACGCATATAATGTTCCCACCGAGAAGTAGGTCCGACACGCCAGGAATATTGACAAATATTACATCCGAGTTGTTACTTTGCCTTATTTTACGATATACAGCGTTATAGACGCATACAATGTTCCCACCGAGATGTAGGGTCCGACAGGCTTGGAATGTTGACAAATATTACATCCGTGGAGTTAGGTTGCCTTAGGTTAGGATATACAACGTTATAGACGCATATAATATTCCCACCGAGAAGTAGGGTGCGACACACCTGGAATGTTGTCAAATGTTACATCCGAGGTGTTTGGTTGCCTTAGGGTAGGTTATATGACGATATAGACGCATATAATGTTCCCACCGAGAAGTAGGTCCGACACGCCTGGATTGTTGTCAAATATTACATCCGAGATGTTAGGTTGCCTTAGGTTAGGATATATAACGTTATAGACGTATATACTGTTCCCACCGAGAAGTAGGGTCCGACACACGTGGAATGTTGTCAAATGTTACATCCGAGGTGTTAGGTTGCCTTGGGTTAGGATATACAACGTTATAGACGCATATAATGTTCCCACCGAGAAGTAGGTCCGACACGCCAGGAATATTGACAAATATTACATCCGAGTTGTTACTTTGCCTGATTTTACGATATACAGCGTTATAGACGCATACAATTTTCCCACCGCGATGTAGGGTCCGACAGGCTAGGAATGTTGACAAATATTACATCCGTGGAGTTAGGTTGCCTTAGGTTAGGATATATAACGTTATAGACGCAAATAATGTTCCCACTGAGAAGTAGGTTCCGACTCGCCAGAAATGTTGTCAAATGTTACACCCGAGGTGCTAGGTTGCGTTAGGTTAGGATATAATACGTTGTAGACGCATATAATGTTCCCACCGAGAAGTAGGGTCCGACACATATGGAATCTTGTCAAATGTTACATCCGAGGTGTTAGGTTGCCTTAGGTTAATATATATAACGTTATAGACTCATATAATGTTCCCACCAAGAAGTAGGGTCCGACTCGCCAGAAATGTTGTCAAATGTTACATCCGAGGTGTTTGGTTGCCTTAGGTTAGGTTATATGACGTTATAGACGAATATAATGTTCCCACCGAGAAGTAGGTCCAACACGCCTGGATTTTGGTCAAATGTTACATCCGAGGTGCTAGATTGCCTTAGGTTAGGATATACAACGTTATAGACGCATATAATGTTCCCACCGAGAAGTAGGTCCGACACGCCTGGATTGTTGTCAAATATTACATCCGAGATATTAGGTTGCCTTAGGTTAGGATATATAACGTTATAGACGTATATACTATTCCCACCGAGAAGTAGGGTCCGACACACGTGGAATGTTGTCCAATGTTACATCCGAGGTGTTAGGTTGCCTTAGGATAGGTCATATGACGTTATAGACGCATATAATGTTCCCACCGAGAAGTAGGACCGACACGCCTGGATTGTTGTCATATATTACATCCGAGATGTTAGGTTGCCTTAGGTTAGGATATATAACGTTATGGACGTATATACTGTTCCCACCGAGAAGTAGGGTCCGACACACGTGGAATGTTGTCAAATGTTACATCCGAGGTGTTAGGTTGCCTTAGGATAGGTTATATGACGTTATAGACGCATATAATGTTCCAACCGAGAAGTAGGTCCGACACGCCTGGATTTTTGTCAAATGTTACATCTGAGGTTCTAGGTTGCCTTAGGTTAGGATATACAACGTTATAGACGCATGTAATGTTCCCACCGAGAAGTAGGGTCCGACACACCTGGAATGTTGTCAAATGTTACATCCGAGGTGTTTGGTTGCCTTAGGGTAGGTTATATGACGATATAGACGCATATAATGTTCCCACCGAGAAGTAGGTCCGACACGCCTGGAATGTTGTCAAATATTACATCCGAGATGTTAGGTTGCCTTCGGTTAGGATATATAACGTTATAGACGTATATACTGTTCCCAACCGAGAAGTAGGGTCCGACACACGTGGAATGTTGTCAAATGTTACATCCGAGGTGTTAGGTTGCCTTAGGATAGGTTATATGACGTTATAGACGCATATAATGTTCCCACCGAGAAGTAGGACCGACACGCCTGGATTGTTGTCATATATTACAACCGAGATGTTAGGTTGCCTTAAGTTAGGATATATAACGTTATAGACGTATATACTGTTCCCACCGAGAAGTAGGGTCCGACACACCTGGAATGTTGTCAAATGTTACATCCGAGGTGTTAGGTTGCCTTAGGTTAGGATATATACCGTTATAGACGCAAATAATGTTCCCACTGAGAAGTAGGTTCCGACTCGCAGGAAATGTTGTCAAATGTTACACCCGAGGTGCTAGGTTGCGTTAGGTTAGGATATAAAACGTTGTAGACGCATATAATGTTCCCACCGAGAAGTAGGTCCGACACGCCTGGATTGTTGTCAAATATTACATCCGAGATGTTAGGTTGCCTTAGGTTAGGATATATAACGTTATAGACGTATATACTGTTCCCACCTAGAAGTAGGGTCCGACACACGTGGAATGTTGTCAAATGTTACATCCGAGATGTTAGGTTGCCTTAGGTTAGGATATATAACGTTATAGACGCATATAATATTCCCACCGAGAAGTAGGACCGACACGCCTGGATTGTTGTCATATATTACATCCGAGATGTTAGGTTGCCTTAGGTTAGGATATACAACGTTATAGACGCATATAATGTTCCCACCGAGAAGTAGGTCCGACACGCCTGGATTGTTGTCAAATATTACATCCGAGATATTAGGTTGCCTTAGGTTAGGATATATAACGTTATAGTAGTATACAATGTTCCGACCGAGAAGTAGGTTCCGAGAAGCCAGGAATGTTGTAAAATGTTACATTCGCGATGCTAGGTTGCCTTAGGTTAGGATATATAACGTTATAGACGCGTATAATGTTCCCACCGAGAAGTAGGGCCCGACACGCTTGGAATGTTGTCAAATATTACATCCGAGGTGTTAGGTTGCCTCAGGTTAGGTTATATGACGTTATAGAAGCATATAATGTTCCCACCGAATAGTAGGTCCGACACGCCTGGATTGTTGTCAAATATTACATCCGAGATGATAGGTTGCCTTAGGTTAGGATATATAACGTTATAGACGTATATACTGTTCCCACCGAGAAGTAGGGTCCGACACACGTGGAATGTTGTCAAATGTTACATCCGAGGTGTTAGGTTGCCTTAGGTTAGGTTATATGATGTTATAGACGCATATAATGTTCCCACCGAGAAGTAGGGTCCGACTCGACAGAAATGTTGTCAAATGTTACATCCGAGGTGTTTGGTTGCCTTAGGTTAGTTTATATGACGTTATAGACGCATATAATGTTCCCACCGAGAAGTAGGGCCCGACACGCTTGGAATGTTGTCAAATATTACATCCGAGGTGTTAGGTTGCCTCAGGTTAGGTTATATGACGTTATAGAAGCATATAATGTTCCCACCGAATAGTAGGTCCGACACGCCTGGATTGTTGTCAAATATTACATCCGAGATGATAGGTTGCCTTAGGTTAGGATATATAACGTTATAGACGTATATACTGTTCCCACCGAGAAGTAGGGTCCGACACACGTGGAATGTTGTCAAATGTTACATCCGAGGTGTTAGGTTGCCTTAGGTTAGGTTATATGATGTTATAAACGCATATAATGTTCCCACCGAGAAGTAGGGTCCGACTCGACAGAAATGTTGTCAAATGTTACATCCGAGGTGTTTGGTTGCCTTAGCTTAGGTTATATGACGTTATAGACGCATATAATGTTCCCACCGAGAAGTAGGTCCGACACGCCTGGATTGTTGTCATATATTACATCCGAGATGTTAGGTTGCCTTAGGTTAGGATATATAACGTTATAGACGCATATAATATTCCCACCGAGAAGTAGGACCGACACGCCTGGATTGTTGTCATATATTACATCCGAGATGTTAGGTTGCCTTAGGTTAGGGTATATAACGTTATAGACGAATATAATGTTCCCACCGAGAAGTAGGTCCGACACGCCTGGATTTTTGTCAAATGTTACATCCGAGGTGCTAGGTTGCCTGAGGTTAGGATATACAACGTTATAGACGCATATAATGTTCCCACCGAGAAGTAGATCCGACACGCCTGGATTGTTGTCAAATATTACATCCGAGATATTAGGTTGCCTTAGGTTAGGATATATAACGTTATAGACGTATATACTGTTCCAGCCGAGAAGTAGGGTCCGACACACGTGGAATGTTGTCAAATGTTACATCCGAGGTGTTAGGTTGCCTTAGGATAGGTTATATGACGTTATAGACGCATATAATGTTCCAACCGAGAAGTAGGTCCGACACGCCTGGATGTTTGTCAAATGCTACATCCGAGGAGCTAGGTTGCCTTAGGTTAGGATATACAACATTATAGACGCATGTAATGTTCCCACCGAGAAGTAGGGTCCGACACACCTGGAATATTGTCAAATGTTACATCCGAGGTGTTTGGTTGCATTAGGGTAGGTTATATGACGATATAGACGCATATAATGTTCCCACCGAGAAGTAGGTCCGACACGCCTGGATTGTTGTCAAATATTACATCCGAGATGTTAGGTTGCCTTAGGTTAGGATATATAACGTTATAGACGTATATACTGTTCCCACCGAGAAGTAGGGTCCGACACACGTGGAATGTTGTTAAATGTTACATGCGAGGTGTTAGGTTGCCTTAGGATAGGTTATATGACGTCATAGACGCATATAATGTTCCAACCGAGAAGTAGGTCCGACACGCCTGGATTTTTGTCAAATGTTACATCCGAGGTGCTAGGTTGCCTTAGGTTAGGATATACAACGTTATAGACGTATATACTGTTCCCACCGAGAAGTAGGATCCGACACACGTGGAATGTTGTCAAATGTTACATCCGAGGTGTTAGGTTGCCTTAGGATAGGTTATATGACGTTATAGACGCATATAATGTTCTCACCGAGAAGTAGGTCCGACACGCCTGGATTGTTGTCAAATATTACATCCGAGATGTTAGGTTGCCTTAGGTTAGGATATATAACGTTATAGACGTATATACTGTTCCCACCGAGAAGTAGGGTCCGACACACGTGGAATGTTGTCAAATGTTACATCCGAGGTGTTAGGTTGCCTTAGGATATGTTATATGACGTTATAGACGCATATAATGTTCCCACCGAGAAGTAGGTCCGACACGCCAGGAATATTGACAAATATTACATCCGAGTTGTTACTTTGCCTTATTTTACGATATGCAGCGTTATAGACGCATACAATGTTCCCACCGAGATGCAGGGTCCGACAGGCTAGGAATGTTGACAAATATTACATCCGTGGAGTTAGGTTGCCTTAGGTTAGGATATACAACGTTATAGACGCATATAATATTCCCCCCGAGAAGTAGGGTCCGACACACCTGCAATGTTGTCAAATGTTACATCCGAGGTGTTAGGTTGCCTTAGGTTAGGATATATAACGTTATAGACGCAAATAATGTTCCCACTGAGAAGTAGGTTCCGACTCGCCAGAAATGTTGTCAAATGTTACACCCGAGGTGCTAGGTTGCGTTAGGTTAGGATATAATACGTTGTAGACGCATATAATGTTCCCACCGAGAAGTAGGGTCCGACACATATGGAATCTTGTCAAATGTTACATCCGAGGTTTTAGGTTGCCTTAGGTTAATATATATAACGTTATAGACTCATATAATGTTCCCACCAAGAAGTAGGGTCCGACTCGCCAGAAATGTTGTCAAATGTTACATCCGAGGTGTTTGGTTGCCTTAGGTTAGGTTATATGACGTTATAGACGAATATAATGTTCCCACCGAGAAGTAGGTCCGACACGCCTGGATTTTTGTCAAATGTTACATCCGAGGTGCTAGATTGCCTTAGGTTAGGATATACAACGTTATAGACGCATATAATGTTCCCACCGAGAAGTAGGTCCGACACGCCTGGATTGTTGTCAAATATTACATCCGAGATATTAGGTTGCCTTAGGTTAGGATATATAACGTTATAGACGTATTTACTGTTCCCACCGAGAAGTAGGGTCCGACACACGTGGAATGTTGTCAAATGTTACATCCGTGGTGTTAGGTTGCCTTAGGATAGGTTATATGACGTTATAGACGCATATAATGTTCCAACCTAGAAGTAGGTCCGACACGCCTGGATTGTTGTCAAATATTACATCCGAGATGTTAGGTTGCCTTAGGTTAGGATATATAACGTTATAGACGTATATACTGTTCCCACCGAGAAGTAGGTCCGACACGCCTGGATTGTTGTCAAATATTACATCCGAGATGTTAGGTTGCCTTAGGTTAGGATATATAACGTTATAGACGTATATACTGTTCCCACCGAGAAGTAGGGTCCGACACACGTGGAATGTTGTCAAATGTTACATCCGAGATGTTAGGTTGCCTTAGGTTAGGATATATAACGTTATAGACGCATATAATATTCCCACCGAGAAGTAGGACCGACACGCCTGGATTGTTGTCATATATTACATCCGAGATGTTAGGTTGCCTTAGGTTAGGGTATATAACGTTATAGACGAATATAATGTTCCCACCGAGAAGTAGGTCCGACACGCCTGGATTTTTGTCAAATGTTACATCCGAGGTGCTAGGTTGCCTTAGGTTAGGATATACAACGTTATAGACGCATATAATGTTCCCACCGAGAAGTAGGTCCGACACGCCTGGATTGTTGTCAAATATTACATCCGAGATGTTAGGTTGCCTTAGGTTAGGATATACAGCGTTTTAGACGCATATAATGTTCCCACCGAGAAGTAGGGTCCGACAGGTTTGGAATGTTGGCAAATATTACATCCGAGGAGTTAGGTTGCATTAGGGTAGGATATACAACGTTAAAGACGCATATAATGTTCCCACCGTGAAGTAGGGTCCGACACACCTGAAATGTTGTCAAATGTTACAGCCGAGATGTTAGGTTAACTTAGGTTGGGATATATAAGGTTATAGTAGTATACAATGTTCCGACCGAGAAGTAGGTTCCGAGAAGCCAGGAATGTTGTAAAATGTTACATTCGCGATGCTAGGTTGCCTTAGGTTAGGATATATAACGTTATAGACGCGTATAATGTTCCCACCGAGAAGTAGGGCCCGACACGCTTGGAATGTTGTCAAATATTACATCCCAGGTGTTAGGTTGCCTCAGGTTAGGTTATATGACGTTATAGAAGCATATAATGTTCCCACCGAATAGTAGGTCCGACACGCCTGGATTGTTGTCAAATATTACATCCGAGATGATAGGTTGCCTTAGGTTAGGATATATAACGTTATAGACGTATATACTGTTCCCACCGAGAAGTAGGGCCCGACACACGTGGAATGTTGTCAAATGTTACATCCGAGGTGTTAGGTTGCCTTAGGTTAGGTTATATGATGTTATAGACGCATATAATGTTCCCACCGAGAAGTAGGGTCCGACTCGACAGAAATGTTGTCAAATGTTACATCCGAGGTGTTTGGTTGCCTTAGGTTAGGTTATATGACGTTATAGACGCATATAATGTTCCCACCGAGAAGTAGGTCCGACACACCTGGATTGTTGTCATATATTACATCCGAGATGTTAGGTTGCCTTAGGTTAGGATATATAACGTTATAGACGTATATACTGTTCCCACCGAGAAGTAGGGTCCGACACACGTGGAATGTTGTTAAATGTTACATGCGAGGTGTTAGGTTGCCTTAGGATAGGTTATATGACGTCATAGACGCATATAATGTTCCAACCGAGAAGTAGGTCCGACACGCCTGGATTTTTGTCAAATGTTACATCCGAGGTGCTAGGTTGCCTTAGGTTAGGATATACAACGTTATAGACGCAAATAATGTTCCCACCGAGAAGTAGGGTCCGACACACGTGGAATGTTGTCCAATGTTACATCCGAGGTGTTAGGTTGCCTTAGGTTAGGTTATATGACGTTATAGACGCATATAACGTTCCCACCGAGAAGTAGGGTCCGACTCGCCAGGAATGTTGTCAAATGTTACATCTGAGGTGTTAGGTTGCCTTAGGTTAGGGTATATAACGTTATAGACGCATATAATATTCCCACCGAGAAGTAGGGTGCGACACACCTGCAATGTTGTCAAATGTTACATCCGAGGTGTTAGGTTGCCTTAGGTTAGGATATATAACGTTATAGACGCAAATAATGTTCTCACTGAGAAGTAGGTTCCGACTCGCAGGAAATGTTGTGAAATGTTACACCCGATGTGCTAGGTTGCGTTAGATTAGGATATAAAACGTTCTAGACGCGTATAATGTTCCCACCGAGATGTAGGGTCCGACACATATGGAATCTTGTCAAATGTTACATCCGAGGTGTTAGGTTGCCTTAGGTTAATATATATAACGTTATAGACTCATATAATGTTCCCACCAAGAAGTAGGGTCCGACTCGCCAGAAATGTTGTCAAATGTTACATCCGCGGTGTTTGGTTGCCTTAGGGTAGGTTATATGACGATATAGACGCATATAATGTTCCCACCGAGAAGTAGGTCCGACACGCCTGGATTGTTGTCAAATATTACATCCGAGATGTTAGGTTGCCTTAGGTTAGGATATATAACGTTATAGACGCATATAATGTTCCCACCGAGAAGTAGGTCCGACACGCTTGGATTGTTGTCAAATATTACATCCGAGATATTAGGTTGCCTTAGGTTATAATATATAACGTTATAGACGTATATACTGTTCCCACCGAGAAGCAGGATCCGACACACGTGGAATGTTGTCAAATGTTACATCCGAGGTGTTAGGTTGCCTTAGGATAGGTTATATGACGTTATAGACGCATATAATGTTCTCACCGAGAAGTAGGTCCGACACGCCTGGATTGTTGTCAAATATTACATCCGAGATGTTAGGTTGCCTTAGGTTAGGATATATAACGTTATAGACGTATATACTGTTCCCACCGAGAAGTAGGGTCCGACACACGTGGAATGTTGTCAAATGTTACATCCGAGGTGTTAGGTTGCCTTAGGATATGTTATATGACGTTATAGACGCATATAATGTTCCCACCGAGAAGTAGGTCCGACACGCCAGGAATATTGACAAATATTACATCCGAGTTGTTACTTTGCCTTATTTTACGATATACAGCGTTATAGACGCATACAATGTTCCCACCGAGATGTAGGGTCCGACAGGCTAGGAATGTTGACAAATATTACATCCGTGGAGTTAGGTTGCCTTAGGTTAGGATATACAACGTTATAGACGCATATAATATTCCCCCCGAGAAGTAGGGTCCGACACACCTGCAATGTTGTCAAATGTTACATCCGAGGTGTTAGGTTGCCTTAGGTTAGGATATATAACGTTATAGACGCAAATAATGTTCCCACTGAGAAGTAGGTTCCGACTCGCCAGAAATGTTGTCAAATGTTACACCCCAGGTGCTAGGTTGCGTTAGGTTAGGATATAATACGTTGTAGACGCATATAATGTTCCCACCGAGAAGTAGGGTCCGACACATATGGAATCTTGTCAAATGTTACATCCGAGGTGTTAGGTTGCCTTAGGTTAGGTTATATGATGTTATAGACGCATATAATGTTCCCACCGAGAAGTAGGGTCCGACTCGACAGAAATGTTGTCAAATGTTACATCCGAGGTGTTTGGTTGCCTTAGGTTAGGATATATAACGTTATAGACGTATATACTGTTCCCACCGAGAAGTAGGGTCCGACACGCCTGGATTGTTGTCATATATTACATCCGAGATGTTAGGTTGCCTTAGGTTAGGATATATAACGTTATGGACGCATATAATATTCCCACCGAGAAGTAGGACCGACACGCCTGGATTGTTGTCATATATTACATCCGAGATGTTAGGTTGCCTTAGGTTAGGGTATATAACGTTATAGACGAATATAATGTTCCCACCGAGAAGTAGGTCCGACACGCCTGGATTTTTGTCAAATGTTACATCCGAGGTGCTAGGTTGCCTTAGGTTAGGATATACAACGTTATAGACGCATATAATGTTCCCACCGAGAAGTAGGTCCGACACGCCTGGATTGTTGTCAAATATTACATCCGAGATATTAGGTTGCCTTAGGTTAGGATATATAACGTTATAGACGCATATAATGTTCCCACCGAGAAGTAGGGTCCGACACATATGGAATCTTGTCAAATGTTACATCCGAGGTGTTAGGTTGCCTTAGGTTAATATATATGACGTTATAGACTCATATAATGTTCCCACCAAGAAGTAGGGTCCGACTCGCCAGAAATGTTGTCAAATGTTACATCCGAGGTGTTTGGTTGCCTTAGGTTAGGTTATATGACGTTATAGACGAATATAATGTTCCCACCGAGAAGTAGGTCCGACACGCCTGGATTTTTGTCAAATGTTACATCCGAGGTGCTAGATTGCCTTAGGTTAGGATATACAACGTTATAGACGCATATAATGTTCCCACCGAGGGGTAGGTCCGACACGCCTGGATTGTTGTCAAATATTACATCCGAGATATTAGGTTGCCTTAGGTTAGGATATATAACGTTATAGACGTATATACTGTTCCCACCGAGAAGTAGGGTCCGACACACGTGGAATGTTGTCCAATGTTACATCCGTGGTGTTAGGTTGCCTTAGGATAGGTTATATGACGTTATAGACGCATATAATGTTCCCACCGAGAAGTAGGACCGACACGCCTGGATTGTTGTCATATATTACAACCGAGATGTTAGGTTGCCTTAAGTTAGGATATATAACGTTATAGACGTATATACTGTTCCCACCGAGAAGTAGGGTCCGACACACGTGAAATGTTGTCAAATGTTACATCCGAGGTGTTAGGTTGCCTTAGGATAGGTTATATGACGTTATAGACGCATATAATGTTCCAACCTAGAAGTAGGTCCGACACGCCTGGATTGTTGTCAAATATTACATCCGAGATGTTAGGTTGCCTTAGGTTAGGATATATAACGTTATAGACGTATATACTGTTCCCACCGAGAAGTAGGTCCGACACGCCTGGATTGTTGTCAAATATTACATCCGAGATGTTAGGTTGCCTTAGGTTAGGATATATAACGTTATAGACGTATATACTGTTCCCACCGAGAAGTAGGGTCCGACACACGTGGAATGTTGTCAAATGTTACATCCGAGATGTTAGGTTGCCTTAGGTTAGGATATATAACGTTATAGACGCATATAATATTCCCACCGAGAAGTAGGACCGACACGCCTGGATTGTTGTCATATATTACATCCGAGATGTTAGGTTGCCTTAGGTTAGGGTATATAACGTTATAGACGAATATAATGTTCCCACCGAGAAGTAGGTCCGACACGCCTGGATTTTTGTCAAATGTTACATCCGAGGTGCTAGGTTGCCTTAGGTTAGGATATACAACGTTATAGACGCATATAATGTTCCCACCGAGAAGTAGGTCCGACACGCCTGGATTGTTGTCAAATATTACATCCGAGATATTAGGTTGCCTTAGGTTAGGATATATAACGTTATAGACGTATATACTGTTCCCACCGAGAAGTAGGGTCCGACACACGTGGAATGTTGTCAAATGTTACATCCGAGGTGTTAGGTTGCCTTAGGATAGGTTATATGACGTTATAGACGCATATAATATTCCCACCGAGAAGTAGGACCGACACGCCTGGATTGTTGTCAAATATTACATCCGAGATGTTAGGTTGCCTTAGGTTAGGATATACAGCGTTATAGACGCATATAATGTTCCCACCGAGAAGTAGGGTCCGACAGGTTTGGAATGTTGGCAAATATTACATCCGAGGAGTTAGGTTGCCTTAGGGTAGGATATACAACGTTAAAGACGCATATAATGTTCCCACCGTGAAGTAGGGTCCGACACACCTGAAATGTTGTCAAATGTTACAGCCGAGATGTTAGGTTAACTTAGGTTGGGATATATAACGTTATAGTAGTATACAATGTTCCGACCGAGAAGTAGGTTCCGAGAAGCCAGGAATGTTGTAAAATGTTACATTCGCGATGCTAGGTTGCCTTAGGTTAGGATATATAACGTTATAGACGCGTATAATGTTCCCACCGAGAAGTAGGGCCCGACACGCTTGGAATGTTGTCAAATATTACATCCGAGGTGTTAGGTTGCCTCAGGTCAGGTTATATGACGTTATAGAAGCATATAATGTTCCCACCGAATAGTAGGTCCGACACGCCTGGATTGTTGTCAAATATTACATCCGAGATGATAGGTTGCCTTAGGTTAGGATATATAACGTTATAGACGTATATACTGTTCCCACCGAGAAGTAGGGTCCGACACACGTGGAATGTTGTCAAATGTTACATCCGAGGTGTTAGGTTGCCTTAGGTTAGGTTATATGATGTTATAGACGCATATAATGTTCCCACCGAGAAGTAGGGTCCGACTCGACAGAAATGTTGTCAAATGTTACATCCGAGGTGTTTGGTTGCCTTAGGTTAGGATATATAACGTTATAGACGTATATACTGTTCCCACCGAGAAGTAGGGTCCGACACGCCTGGATTGTTGTCATATATTACATCCGAGATGTTAGGTTGCCTTAGGTTAGGATATATAACGTTATAGACGCATATAATATTCCCACCGAGAAGTAGGACCGACACGCCTGGATTGTTGTCATATATTACATCCGAGATGTTAGGTTGCCTTAGGTTAGGGTATATAACGTTATAGACGAATATAATGTTCCCACCGAGAAGTAGGTCCGACACGCCTGGATTTTTGTCAAATGTTACATCCGAGGTGCTAGGTTGCCTTAGGTTAGGATATACAACGTTATAGACGCATATAATGTTCCCACCGAGAAGTAGGTCCGACACGCCTGGATTGTTGTCAAATATTACATCCGAGATATTAGGTTGCCTTAGGTTAGGATATATAACGTTATAGACGTATATACTGTTCCTGCCGAGAAGTAGGGTCCGACACACGTGGAATGTTGTCAAATGTTACATCCGAGGTGTTAGGTTGCCTTAGGATAGGTTATATGACGTTATAGACGCATATAATATTCCCACCGAGAAGTAGGACCGACACGCCTGGATTGTTGTCAAATATTACATCCGAGATGTTAGGTTGCCTTAGGTTAGGATATACAGCGTTATAGACGCATATAATGTTCCCACCGAGAAGTAGGGTCCGACAGGTTTGGAATGTTGGCAAATATTACATCCGAGGAGTTAGGTTGCCTTAGGTTAGGATATACAACGTTAAAGACGCATATAATGTTCCCACCGTGAAGTAGGGTCCGACACACCTGAAATGTTGTCAAATGTTACAGCCGAGATGTTAGGTTAACTTAGGTTGGGATATATAACGTTATAGTAGTATACAATGTTCCGACCGAGAAGTAGGTTCCGAGAAGCCAGGAATGTTGTAAAATGTTACATTCGCGATGCTAGGTTGCCTTAGGTTAGGATATATAACGTTATAGACGCGTATAATGTTCCCACCGAGAAGTAGGGCCCGACACGCTTGGAATGTTGTCAAATATTACATCCGAGGTGTTAGGTTGCCTCAGGTTAGGTTATATGACGTTATAGAAGCATATTATGTTCCCACCGAATAGTAGGTCCGACACGCCTGGATTGTTGTCAAATATTACATCCGAGATGATAGGTTGCCTTAGGTTAGGATATATAACGTTATAGACGTATATGCTGTTCCCACCGAGAAGTAGGGTCCGACACACGTGGAATGTTGTCAAATGTTACATCCGAGGTGTTAGGTTGCCTTAGGTTAGGTTATATGATGTTATAGACGAATATAATGTTCCCACCGAGAAGTAGGGTCCGACTCGACAGAAATGTTGTCAAATGTTACATCCGAGGTGTTTGGTTGCCTTAGGTTAGGCTATATGACGTTATAGACGCATATAATGTTCCCACCGAGAAGTAGGTCCGACACGCCTGGATTGTTGTCATATATTACATCCGAGATGTTAGGTTGCCTTAGGTTAGGATATATAACGTTATAGACGTATATACTGTTCCCACCGAGAAGTAGGGTCCGACACACGTGGAATGTTGTCAAATGTTACATCCGAGGTGTTAGGTTGCCTTAGGATAGGTTATATGACGTTATAGACGCATATAATGTTCCAACCGAGAAGTATGTCCGACACGCCTGGATTTTTGTAAAATGTTACATCCGAGGTGTTTGGTTGCCTTAGGTTAGGTTATATGACGTTATAGACGCATATAATGTTCCCACCGAGAAGTAGGTCCGACACGCCTGGATTGTTGTCAAATATGACATCCGAGATGTTAGGTTGCCTTAGGTTAGGATATATAACGTTATAGACGTATATACTGTTCCCACCGAGAAGTAGGGTCCGACTCGCCAGGAATGTTGTCAAATGTTACATCTGAGGTGTTATGATGCCTTAGGTTAGGGTATATAACTTTATAGACGAATATAATGTTCCCACCGAGAAGTAGGCCCGACACGCCTGGATTTTTGTCAAATGTTACATCCGAGGTGCTAGGTTGCCTTAGGTTAGGATATACAACGTTATAGACGCATATAATGTTCCCACCGAGAAGTAGGACCGACACGCCTGGATTGCTGTCAAATATTACATCCGAGATGTTAGGTTGCCTTAGGTTAGGATATATAACGTTATAGACGTATATACTGTTCCCACCGAGAAGTAGGGTCCGACACACGTGGAATGTTGTCAAATGTTACATCCGAGGTGTTAGGTTGCCTTAGGATAGGTTATATGACGTTATAGACGCATATAATGTTCCCACCGAGAAGTAGGGTCCGACACACGTGGAATGTTGTCAAATGTTACATCCGAGGTGTTAGGTTGCCTTAGGATAGGTTATATGACGTTATAGACGCATATAATGTTCCAACCGAGAAGTATGTCCGACACGCCTGGATTTTTGTAAAATGTTACATCCGAGGTGCTAGGTTGCCTTAGGTTAGGATATACAACGTTATAGACGCATATAATGTTCCCACCGAGAAGTAGGACCGACACGCCTGGATTGCTGTCAAATATTACATCCGAGATGTTAGGTTGCCTTAGGTTAGGATATATAACGTTATAGACGTATATACTGTTCCCACCGAGAAGTAGGGTCCGACACACGTGGAATGTTGTCAAATGTTACATCCGAGGTGTTAGGTTGCCTTAGGATAGGTTATATGACGTTATAGACGCATATAATGTTCCCACCGAGAAGTAGGACCGACACGCCTGGATTGTTGTCATATATTACATCCGAGATGTTAGGTTGCCTTAGGTTAGGATATATAACGTTATAGACGTATATACTGTTCCCACCGAGAAGTAGGGTCCGACACACGTGAAATGTTGTCAAATGTTACTTCCGAGGTGTTAGGTTGCCTTAGGATAGGTTATATGACGTTATAGACGCATATAATGTTCCAACCGAGAAGTAGGTCCGACACGCCTGGATTTTTGACAAATGTTACATCCGAGGTGCTAGGTTGCCTTAGGTTAGGATATACAACGTTATAGACGCATGTAATGTTCCCACCGAGAAGTAGGGTCCGACACACCTGGAATGTTGTCAAATGTTACATCCGAGGTGTTTGGTTTCCTTAGGTTAGGTTATATGACGTTATAGACGCATATAATGTTCCCACCGAGAAGTAGGGTCCGACTCGCCAGGAATGTTGTCAAATGTTACACCCGAGGTGCTAGGTTGCGTTAGGTTAGGATATAAAACGTTGTAGACGTATATAATGTTCACACCGAGAAGTAGGTCCGACACGCCTGGATTTTTGTCAAATGTTACATCCGAGGTGCTAGGTTGCCTTAGGTTAGGATATACAACGTTATAGACGCATATAATGTTCCCACCGAGAAGTAGGGTCCGACACACCTGGAATGTTGTCAAATGTTACATCCGAGGTGTTTGGTTGCCTTAGATTAGGTTACATCACGTTATAGACGCATATAATGTTCCCACCGAGAAGTAGGGTCCGACACACCTGGAATGTTGTCAAATATTACATCCGAGATATTAGGTTGCCTTAGGTTAGGATATATAACGTTATAGACGTATATACTGTTCCCACCGAGAAGTAGGGTCCGACGCACGTGGAATGTTGTCAAATGTTACATCCGAGGTGTTAGGTTGCCTTAGGATAGGTTATATGACGTTATAGACGCATATAATGTTCCCACCGAGAAGTAGGACCGACACGCCTGGATTGTTGTCATATATTACATCCGAGATGTTAGGTTGCCTTAGGTTAGGATATATAACGTTATAGACGTATATACTGTTCCCACCGAGAAGTAGGGTCCTACACACGTGGAATGTTGTCAAATGTTACATCCGAGGTGTTAGGTTGCCTTAGGATAGGTTATATGACGTTATAGACGCATATAATGTTCCAACCGAGAAGTAGGTCCGACACGCCTGGATTTTTGTCAAATGTTACATCCGAGGTGCTAGGTTGCCTTAGGTTAGGATATATAACGTTATAGACGCATGTAATGTTCCCACCGAGAAGTAGGGTCCGACACACCTGGAATGTTGTCAAATGTTACATCCGAGGTGTTTGGTTGCCTTAGGGTAGGTTATATGACGATATAGGCGCATATAATGTTCCCACCGAGAAGTAGGTCCGACGCGCCTGGATTGTTGTCAAATATTACATCCGAGATGTTAGGTTGCCTTAGGTTAGGATATATAACGTTATAGACGTATATACTGTTCCCACCGAGAAGTAGGGTCCAACACACGTGGAATGTTGTCAAAAGTTACATCTGAGGTGTTAGTTTGCCTTAGGATAGGTTATATGACGTTATAGACGCATATAATGTTCCCACCGAGAAGTAGGTCTGACACGCCAGGAATATTGACAAATATTACATCCGAGTTGTTACTTTGCCTTATTTTACGATATATAGCGTTATAGACGCATACAATGTTCCCACCGAGATGTAGGGTCCGACAGGCTTGGAATGTTGACAAATATTACATCCGTGGAGTTAGGTTGCCTTAGGTTAGGATATACAACGTTATAGACGCATATAATATTCCCACCGAGAAGTAGGGTCCGACACACCTGCAATGTTGTCAAATGTTACATCCGAGGTGTTAGGTTGCCTTAGGTTAGGATATATAACGTTATAGACGCAAATAATGTTCCCACTGAGAAGTAGGTTCCGACTCGCCAGAAATGTTGTCAAATGTTACACCCGAGGTGCTAGGTTGCGTTAGGTTAGGATATAAAACGTTGTAGACGCATATAATGTTCCCACCGAGAAGTAGGTCCGACTCGCCTGGATTTTTGTCAAATGTTACATCCGAGGTGCTAGGTTGCCTTAGGTTAGGATATACAACGTTATAGACGCATATAATGTTCCCACCGAGAAGTAGGGTCCGACACACCTGGAATGTTGTCAAATGTTACATCCGAGGTGTTTGGTTGCCTTAGATTAGGTTATATCACGTTATAGACGCATATAATGTTCCCACCGAGAAGTAGGTCCGACACGCCTGGATTGTTGTCAAATATTACATTCGAGATGTTAGGTTGCCGTACGTTAGGATATATAATGTTATAGACGCATATAATGTACTCACCGAGAAGTAGGCCCGACACGCCTGGATTTTTGTCAAATGTTACATCCGAGGTGCTACGTTGCCTTAGGTTAGGATATACAACTTTATAGACGCTTATAATGTTCCCACCGAGAAGTAGGGTCCGACACACGTGGAATGTTGTCCAATGTTACATCCGAGGTGTTAGGTTGCCTTAGGTTAGGTTATATGACGTTATAGACGAATATAATGTTCCCACCGAGAAGTAGGTCCGACACGCCTGGATTGTTGTCAAATATTACATCCGAGATGTTAGGTTGCCTTAGGTTAGGATATATAACGTTATAGACGCATATAATGTTCCCACCGAGAAGTAGGGTCCGACACACGTGGAATGTTGTCCAATGTTACATCCGAGGTGTTAGGTTGCCTTAGGTTAGGTTATATGACGTCATAGACGCATATAATGTTCCCACCGAGAAGTAGGGTCCGACTCGCCAGGAATGTTGACAAATATTACATCCGTGGAGTTAGGTTGCCTTAGGTTAGGATATACAACGTTATAGACGCATATAATATTCCCACCGAGAAGTAGGGTCCGACACACGTGGAATGTTGTCAAATGTTACACCCGAGGTGCTAGGTTGCGTTAGGTTAGGATATAAAACGTTGTAGACGCATATAATGTTCCCACCGAGCAGTAGGGTCCGACACATATGGAATCTTGTCAAACGTTACATCCGTGGTGTTAGGTTGCCTTAGGTTAGGATATATAACGTTATAGACGCAAATAATGTTCCCACTGAGAAGTAGGTTCCGACTCGCCAGAAATGTTGTCAAATGTTACACCCGAGGTGCTAGGTTGCGTTAGGTTAGGATATAAAACGTTGTAGACGCATATAATGTTCCCACCGAGAAGTAGGTCCGACACGCCTGGATTTTTGTCAAATGTTACATCCGAGGTGCTAGGTTGCCTTAGGTTAGGATATACAACGTTATAGACGCATATAATGTTCCCACCGAGAAGTAGGGTCCGACACACCTGGAATGTTGTCAAATGTTACATCCGAGGTGTTTGGTTGCCTTAGATTAGGTTACATCACGTTATAGACGCATATAATGTTCCCACCGAGAAGTAGGTTCCAACTCGCCAGGAATGTTGTCAAATGTTACATCCGAGGTGTTAGGTTGCCTTAGGTTAGGATATATAATGTTATAGACGCATATAATGTTCCCACCGAGAAGTAGAGTCCGACACACCTGGAATGTTGTCAAATGTTACAGCCGAGGTGTTAGGTTAACTTAGGTTGGGATATATAACGTTATAGTCGTATACAATGTTCTGACCGAGAAGTAGGTTCCGAGAATCCAGGAATGTTGTAAAATGTTACATTCGCGATGTTAGGTTGCCTTAGGTTTGGATATATAACGTTATAGACGCATATAATGTTCCCACCGAGAAGTAGGGTCCGACACACGTGGAATGTTGTCTAATGTTACATCCGAGGTGTTTGGTTGCCTTAGGTTAGGTTATATGATGTTATAGACGCATATAATGTTCCCACCGTGAAGTAGGTCCGACACGCCTGGATTGTTGTCAAATATTACATCCGAGATGTTAGGTTGCCTTACGTTAGGATATACAACGTTATAGACGCATATAATGTTCCCACCGATAAGTAGGGTCCGACAAGCCAGGAATATTGTCCAATGTTACATCCGAGGTGCTGGGTTGCTTTAGGTTAGGATATACAACGTTATAGGCGCATATAATGTTCCCAGCGAGAAGTAGGGTCCGACAGGTTTGGAATGTTGGCAAATAATACGTCCGAGGAGATAGGTTGCCTTAGGTTAGGATATACAATGTTATAGACGCATATAATGTTCCCACAGAGAAGTAGGGTCCGACACACTTGGAATGTTGTCAAATGTTACATCCGAGGTGTTAGGTTGCCTCATGTTAGGATATATAACGTTCTAGACGCATATAATGTTCAAACCGAGAAGTAGGTTCCGACTCGCCAAGAATGTTGTCAAATGTTAAATCCGAGGTGCTCGGTTGCCTTAGGTTAGGATATATAACGTTATAGACGCATATAATGTTCCCACCGAGAAGTTGGGTCCGACACATATGGAATCTTGTCAAACGTTACATCCGAGGTGTTAGGTTGCCTTAGGTTAGGATATATAACGTTATAGACGCAAATAATGTTCCCACTAAGAAGTAGGTTCCGACTCGCCAGGAATGTTGTCAAATGTTACACCCGAGGTGCTAGGTTGCGTTAGGTTAGGATATAAAACGTTGTAGACGCATATAATGTTCCCACCGAGAAGTAGGGTCCGACACATATGGAATCTTGTCAAATGTTACATCCGAGGTGTTAGGTTGCCTTAGGTTAATATATATAACGTTATAGACTCATATAATGTTCCCACCAAGAAGTAGGGTCCGACTCGCCAGAAATGTTGTCAAATGTTACATCCGAGGTGTTTGGTTGCCTTAGATTAGGTTATATGACGTTATAGACGCATATAATGTTCCCACCGAGAAGTAGGGTCCGACTCGCCAGGAATATTGTCAAATGTTACATCTGAGGTGTTAGGTTACCTTAGGTTAGGTTATATGACGTTATAGACGAATATAATGTTCCCACCGAGAATTAGGTCCGACACGCCTGGATTGTTGTCAAATATTACATCCGAGATGTTAGGTTGCCGTACGTTAGGATATATAACGTTATAGACGCAAATAATGTTCCCACTGAGAAGTAGGTTCCGACTCGCCAGAAATGTTGTCAAATGTTACACCCGAGGTGCTAGGTTGCGATAGGTTAGGATATAAAACGTTGTAGACGCATATAATGTTCCCACCGAGAAGTAGGGTCCGACACATATGGAATCTTGTCAAATGTTACATCCGAGGTGTTAGGTTGCCTTAGGTTAATATATATAACGTTATAGACTCATTTAATGTTCCCACCGAGAAGTAGGGTCTGATACACATGGAATCTTGTCAAATGTTACATCCGAGGTGTTTGGTTGCCTTAGGTTAGGTTATATGACGTTATAGATGCATATAATGTTCCCACCGAGAAGTAGGTCCGACACACCTGGAATGTTGTCAAATGTTACATCCGAGGTGTTAGGTTGCCTTATTTTAAGATATTCAACTTTATAAACGCATATAATGTTTCCACCGGGAAGTAGGTTCCGACACGCCTGGAATGTCGTCAACTGTTACATCCGATGTGCTAGGTTGCCTTAGGTTAGGATATACAACGTTATAGACGCATATAATGTTCCCACCGAGAAGTAGGGTCCGACTCGCCAGGAATGTTGTCAGATGTTACATCCGAGGTGTTTAGTTGCCTTAGGTTAGGTTATATGACGTTATAGACACATATAATGTTCCCACCGAGAAGTAGGTCCGACACGCCTGGATTGTTGTCAAATATTACATCCGAGATGTTAGGTTGCCTTAGGTCAGGATATATAACGTTATAGACGTATATACTGTTCCCAACGAGAAGTAGGGTCCGACACACATGGAATCTTGTTAAATATTACATCCGATATGTTAGGTTGCCTTAGGTTAGGATACAGCGTTATAGACGTATATACTGTTCCCACCGTGAAGTAGGGTCCGACACATCAGGAATATTGACAAATATTACATCCGAGTTGTTAGGTTGCCTTATTTTACGATATACAGCGTTATAGACGCATACAATTTTCCCACCGAGAAGTAGGGTCCGACAGGTTTGGAATGTTGGCAAATAATACGTCCTAGGAGATAGGTTGCCTTAGGTTAGGATATACAATGTTATAGACGCATATAATGTTCCCACCGAGAAGTAGGGTCCGACTCGCCAGAAATGTTGTCAAATGTTACATCCGAGGTGTTTGGTTGCCTTAGGTTAGGTTATATGACGTTATAGACGCATATAATGTTCCAACCGAGAAGTAGGACCGACACGCCTGGATTGTTGTCAAATATTACATCCGAGATGTTAGGTTGCCTTAGGTTAGGATATATAACGTTATAGACGTATATACTGTTCACACCGAGAAGTAGGGTCCGATACACGTGGAATGATGTCCAATGTTACATCCGTGGTGTTAGGTTGCCTTAGGTTAGGTTATATGACGTTATAGACGTATATACTGTTCCCACCGAGAAGTAGGGTCCGACACACGTGGAATGTTGTCAAATGTTACATCCGAGGTGTTAGGTTAACTTTGGTTGGGATATATAACGTTATAGACGTATACAATGTTCCGACCGAGAAGTAGGTTCCGACAAGACAGGAATGTTGTCAAATGTTACATCCGAGGTGCTAGGTTGCTTTAGGTTAGGATATACAACGTTATAGACGCATATAATGTTCCCACCGAGAAGTAGGTCCCGACACGCTTGGAATGTTGTCAAATGTTACATCTGAGGTGTTAGGTTGCCTTAAGTTAGGATATATAACGTTATAGACGTATATACTGTTCCCACCGATAAGTAGGGTCCGACACGCCAGGAATATTGTCAAATATTACATCCGAGTTATTAGGTTGCCTTAGGTTAGGATATATAACGTTATAGACGCATGTAACGTTCCCACCGAGAAGTAGGGTCCGACCCGCCAGGAATGTTGTCAACTGTTACATCTGAGGTGTTAGGTTGCCTTAGGTCAGGATATATAACGTTATAGACGTATATACTGTTCCCACCGAGAAGTAGGGTCCGACACACATGGAATCTTGTCAAATATTACATCCGACAGGTTAGGTTGCCTTAGGTTAGGATATATAACGTTATAGACGGTATATAATGTTCCCACAGAGAAGTAGGGTCCGACTCGCCAGGAATGTTGTCAAATGTTACATCTGAGGTGTTAGGTTGCCTTAGGTTAGGGTATATAACGCTATAGACGCATATAATGTTCCCACCGAGAAGTAGGTCCGACACTCCTGGATTGTTGTCAAATGTTACATCCGAGGTGTTAGGTTGCCTTAGGTTTATATATATAACGTTATAGACTCATATAATGTTCCCACCGAGAAGTAGGTCCAACACTCCTGGATTGTTGTCAAATATTACATCCGAGATGTTAGGTTGCCTTAGGTTAGGATATATGACGTTATAGACGTATATACTGTTCCCACCGATAAGTAGTGTCCGACACGCCAGGAATATTGTCAAATATTACATCCGAGTTATTAGGTTGCCTTAGGTTAGGATATATAACGTTATAGACGCAAATAACGTTCCCACCGAGAAGTAGGGTCCGACCCGCCAGGAATGTTGTCAACTGTTACATCTGAGGTGTTAGGTTGTCTTAGGTCAGGATATATAACGTTATAGACGTATATACTGTTCCCACCGAGAAGTAGGGTCCGACACACATGGAATCTTGTCAAATATTACATCCGACAGGTTAGGATGCCTTAGGTTAGGATATATAACGTTATAGACGTATATACTGTTCCCACGGTGAAGTATGGTCCGACACACCAGGAATATTGACAAATATTACATCCGAGTTGTTAGGTTGCCCTATTTTACGATATACAGCGTTATAGACGCATACAATGTTCCCACCAAGAAGTAGGATCCGACAGATTTGGAATGTTGGCAAATATTACATCCGAGGAGTTAGGTTGCCTTAGGTTAGGATATACAACGTTATAGACGCATATAATGTTCCCACCGAGAAGTAGGGTCCGACATACATGGAATGTTGTCAAATGTTACATCCGAGGTGTTAGGCTGCCTTAGGTTAGGATATATAACGTTGTAGACGCATATAATGTTCCCAACGAGAAGTAGGGTCCGACTCGCCAGAAATGTTGTCAAATGTTACATCCGAGGTGTTTAGTTGCCTTAGGTTAGGTTATATGACGTTATAGACACATATAATGTTCCCACCGAGAAGTGGGTCCAACACGCCAGGATTGTTGTCAAATATTACATCCGAGATGTTAGTTTGCCTTAGGTTAGGATATATAACGATATAGACGTATATACTGTTCCCACCGAGAAGTAGGGTCCGACACACGTGGAATGTTGTCAAATGTTACATCCGAAGTGTTAGGTTGCCTTAGGTTAGGATATATAACGTTATAGACGCATATATTGTTCCCACTGAGAAGTAGGTTCCGACTCGCCAGGAATGTTGTCAAATGTTACATCCGAGGTGCTAGGTTGCTTTAGGTTAGGATATACAACGTTATAGACGCATATAATGTTCCCACCGAGAAGTAGGGTCCGACACACATGGAATGTTGTCAAATGTTACATCTGAGGTGTTAGGTTGCCTTAGGTTAGGATATATAACGTTATAGACGCATATAATGTTCCCACCGAGAAGTAGGTCCCGACACGCTTGGAATGTTGTCAAATGTTACATCCGAGGTGTTAGGTTGCCTTAGGTTAGGATATACAACGTTATAGACGCATATAATGTTCACACCGTGAAGTAGGGTCCGACTCGCCAGAAATGTTGTCAAATGTTACATCTGAGGTGTTAGGTTTTCTTAGGTTAGGATATATAACGTTATAGACGCATATAATGTTCCCAGCGAGAAGTAGGTTCCGACTCGCCAGAAATGTTGTCAAATGTTACATACGAGCTGCTAGGTTGCCTTAGGTTAGGATATAAAACGTTATAGACGCATATAATGTTCCCACCGAGAAGTAGGGTCCGATACACATGGAATCTTGTCAAATGTTACATCCGAGGTGTTAGGTTGCCTTAGGTTAATATATATAACGTTATAGACTCATTTAATGTTCCCACCGAGAAGTAGGGTCTGATACACATGGAATCTTGTCAAATGTTACATCCGAGGTGTTTGGTTGCCTTAGGTTAGGTTATATGACGTTATAGACGCATATAATGTTCCCACCGAGAAGTAGGTCCGACACACCTGGAATGTTGTCAAATGTTACATCCGAGGTGTTAGGTTGCCTTATTTTAAGATATTCAACTTTATAAACGCATATAATGTTTCCACCGGGAAGTAGGTTCCGACACGCCTGGAATGTTGTCAACTGCTACATCCGATGTGCTAGGTTGCCTTAGGTTAGGATATACAACGTTATAGACGCATATAATGTTCCCACCGAGAAGTAGGGTCCGACACACCTGGAATGTTGTCAAATGTTACATCCGAGGTGTTAGGTTGACTTTGGTTAGGATATATAACGTTATAGACGCATATAATGTTCCCACCGAGAAGTAGGGTCCGACACACATGGAATCTTGTCAAATATTACATCCGACACGTTAGGTTGCCTTAGCTTAGGATATATAACGTTATAGACGTATATACTGTTCCCACGGTGAAGTATGTTCCGACACGTCAGGAATATTGACAAATATTACATCCGAGTTGTTAGGTTGCCTTATTTTACGATATACAGCGTTATAGACGCATATAATGTTCCCTCCGATAAGTAGGGTCCGACACGCCAGGAATATTGTCAAATAATACATCCGAGTTATTAGGTTGCCTTAGGTTAGGATATATAACGTTATAGACGCATATAACGTTCCCACCGAGAAGTAGGGTCCGACTCGCCAGGAATGTTGTCAGATGTTACATCCGAGGTGTTTAGTTGCCTTAGGTTAGGTTATATGACGTTATAGACACATATAATGTTCCCACCGAGAAGTAGGTCCGACACGCCTGGATTGTTGTCAAATATTACATCCGAGATGTTAGGTTGCCTTAGGTCAGGATATATAACGTTATAGACGTATATACTGTTCCCACCGAGAAGTAGGGTCCGACACACATGGAATCTTGTCAAATATTACATCCGATATGTTAGGTTGCCTTAGGTTAGGATACAGCGTTATAGACGTATATACTGTTCCCACCGTGAAGTAGGGTCCGACACATCAGGAATATTGACAAATATTACATCCGAGTTGTTAGGTTGCCTTATTTTACGATATACAGCGTTATAGACGCATACAATTTTCCCACCGAGAAGTAGGGTCCGACAGGTTTGGAATGTTGGCAAATAATACGTCCGAGGAGATAGGTTGCCTTAGGTTAGGATATACAATGTTATAGACGCATATAATGTTCCCACAGAGAAGTAGGGTCCGACACACCTGGAATGTTGTCAAATGTTACATCCGAGGTGTTAGGTTGCCTCATGTTAGGATATATAACGTTCTAGACGCATATAATGTTCAAACCGAGAAGGAGGGTCCGACTTGCCAGGAATGTTGTCAAATGTTACATCCGAGGTGCTCGGTTGCCTTAGGTTAGGATATACAACGTTATAGACGCATGTAATATTCCCACCGAGAAGTAGGGTCCGACACACCTGGAATGTTGTCAAATGATACATCCGAGGTGTTAGGTTGCCTTGGGCTAGGTTATATGACGTTATAGACGCATATAATGTTCCCACCGAGAAGTAGGTCCGACACGCCTGGATTGTTGTCAAATATTACATCCGAGGTGATACGTTGCCTTAGGTTAGGCTATATAACGTTATAGACGTATATACTGTTCCCACCGAGAAGTAGGGTCCGACACACGTGGAATGTTGTCAAATGTTACATCCGAGGTGTTAGGTTGCTTTAGGTTAGGATATACAACGTTATAGACGCATATAATGTTCCCACCGAGAAGTAGGTCCCGACACGCTTGGAAAGTTGTCAAATGTTACATCTGAGGTGTTAGGTTGCCTTAAGTTAGGATATATAACGTTATAGACGTATATACTGTTCCCACCGATAAGTAGGGTCCGACACGCCAGGAATATTGTCAAATATTACATCCGAGTTATTAGGTTGCCTTAGGTTAGGATATATAACGTTATAGACGCATGTAACGTTCCCACCGAGAAGTAGGGTCCGACCCGCCAGGAATGTTGTCAACTGTTACATCTGAGGTGTTAGGTTGCCTTAGGTCAGGATATATAACGTTATAGACGTATATACTGTTCCCACCGAGAAGTAGGGTCCGACACACATGGAATCTTGTCAAATATTACATCCGACAGGTTAGGTTGCCTTAGGTTAGGATATATAACCTTATAGACGTATATACTGTTCCCACGGTGAAGTATGGTCCGACACACCAGGAATATTGACAAATATTACATCCGAGTTGTTAGGTTGCCTTATTTTACGATATACAGCGTTATAGACGCATACAATGTTCCCACCAAGAAGTAGGATCCGACAGATTTGGAATGTTGGCAAATATTACATCCGAGGAGTTAGGTTGCCTTAGGTTAGGATATACACCGTTATAGACGCATATAATGTTCCCACCGAGAAGTAGGGTCCGACATACATGGAATGTTGTCAAATGTTACATCCGAGGTGTTAGGTTGCCTTAGGTTAGGATATATAACGTTATAGACGTATATACTGTTCCCACCGAGAAGTAGGGACCGACACACGTGGAATGTTGTCAAATGTTACATCCGAGGTGTTAGATTGCCTTAGGATAGGTTATATGACGTTATAGACGCATATAATGTTCCCACCGAGAAGTAGGTCCGACACGCCTGGATTGTTGTCAAATATTACATCCGAGATGTTTGGTTGCCTTAGGACAGTATATATAACGTTATAGACGTATATACTGTTCCCACCGAGAAGGAGGGTCCGACACACATGGAATCTTGTCAAATATTACATCCGACATGTTATGTTGCCTTAGGTTAGGATATATAACGTTATAGACGGTATATAATGTTCCCACAGAGAAGTAGGGTCCGACTCGCCAGGAATGTTGTCAAATGTTACATCTGAGGTGTTAGGTTGCCTTAGGTTAGGGTATATAACGCTATAGACGCATATAATGTTCCCACCGAGAAGTAGGTCCGACACTCCTGGATTGTTGTCAAATGTTACATCCGAGGTGTTAGGTTGCCTTAGGTTTATATATATAACGTTATAGACTCATATAATGTTCCCACCGAGAAGTAGGTCCAACACTCCTGGATTGTTGTCAAATATTACATCCGAGATGTTAGGTTGCCTTAGGTTAGGATATATGACGTTATAGACGTATATACTGTTCCCACCGATAAGTAGTGTCCGACACGCCAGGAATATTGTCAAATATTACATCCGAGTTATTAGGTTGCCTTAGGTTAGGATATATAACGTTATAGACGCAAATAACGTTCCCACCGAGAAGTAGGGTCCGACCCGCCAGGAATGTTGTCAACTGTTACATCTGAGGTGTTAGGTTGTCTTAGGTCAGGATATATAACGTTATAGACGTATATACTGTTCCCACCGAGAAGTAGGGTCCGACACACATGGAATCTTGTCAAATATTACATCCGACAGGTTAGGATGCCTTAGGTTAGGATATATAACGTTATAGACGTATATACTGTTCCCACGGTGAAGTATGGTCCGACACACCAGGAATATTGACAAATATTACATCCGAGTTGTTAGGTTGCCCTATTTTACGATATACAGCGTTATAGACGCATACAATGTTCCCACCAAGAAGTAGGATCCGACAGATTTGGAATGTTGGCAAATATTACATCCGAGGAGTTAGGTTGCCTTAGGTTAGGATATACAACGTTATAGACGCATATAATGTTCCCACCGAGAAGTAGGGTCCGACATACATGGAATGTTGTCAAATGTTACATCCGAGGTGTTAGGCTGCCTTAGGTTAGGATATATAACGTTGTAGACGCATATAATGTTCCCAACGAGAAGTAGGGTCCGACTCGCCAGAAATGTTGTCAAATGTTACATCCGAGGTGTTTAGTTGCCTTAGGTTAGGTTATATGACGTTATAGACACATATAATGTTCCCACCGAGAAGTGGGTCCAACACGCCAGGATTGTTGTCAAATATTACATCCGAGATGTTAGTTTGCCTTAGGTTAGGATATATAACGATATAGACGTATATACTGTTCCCACCGAGAAGTAGGGTCCGACACACGTGGAATGTTGTCAAATGTTACATCCGAAGTGTTAGGTTGCCTTAGGTTAGGATATATAACGTTATAGACGCATATATTGTTCCCACTGAGAAGTAGGTTCCGACTCGCCAGGAATGTTGTCAAATGTTACATCCGAGGTGCTAGGTTGCTTTAGGTTAGGATATACAACGTTATAGACGCATATAATGTTCCCACCGAGAAGTAGGGTCCGACACACATGGAATGTTGTCAAATGTTACATCTGAGGTGTTAGGTTGCCTTAGGTTAGGATATATAACGTTATAGACGCATATAATGTTCCCACCGAGAAGTAGGTCCCGACACGCTTGGAATGTTGTCAAATGTTACATCCGAGGTGTTAGGTTGCCTTAGGTTAGGATATACAACGTTATAGACGCATATAATGTTCACACCGTGAAGTAGGGTCCGACTCGCCAGAAATGTTGTCAAATGTTACATCTGAGGTGTTAGGTTTTCTTAGGTTAGGATATATAACGTTATAGACGCATATAATGTTCCCAGCGAGAAGTAGGTTCCGACTCGCCAGAAATGTTGTCAAATGTTACATACGAGCTGCTAGGTTGCCTTAGGTTAGGATATAAAACGTTATAGACGCATATAATGTTCCCACCGAGAAGTAGGGTCCGATACACATGGAATCTTGTCAAATGTTACATCCGAGGTGTTAGGTTGCCTTAGGTTAATATATATAACGTTATAGACTCATTTAATGTTCCCACCGAGAAGTAGGGTCTGATACACATGGAATCTTGTCAAATGTTACATCCGAGGTGTTTGGTTGCCTTAGGTTAGGTTATATGACGTTATAGACGCATATAATGTTCCCACCGAGAAGTAGGTCCGACACACCTGGAATGTTGTCAAATGTTACATCCGAGGTGTTAGGTTGCCTTATTTTAAGATATTCAACTTTATAAACGCATATAATGTTTCCACCGGGAAGTAGGTTCCGACACGCCTGGAATGTTGTCAACTGCTACATCCGATGTGCTAGGTTGCCTTAGGTTAGGATATACAACGTTATAGACGCATATACTGTTCCCACCGAGAAGTAGGGTCCGACACACCTGGAATGTTGTCAAATGTTACATCCGAGGTGTTAGGTTGACTTTGGTTAGGATATATAACGTTATAGACGCATATAATGTTCCCACCGAGAAGTAGGGTCCGACACACATGGAATCTTGTCAAATATTACATCCGACACGTTAGGTTGCCTTAGCTTAGGATATATAACGTTATAGACGTATATACTGTTCCCACGGTGAAGTATGTTCCGACACGTCAGGAATATTGACAAATATTACATCCGAGTTGTTAGGTTGCCTTATTTTACGATATACAGCGTTATAGACGCATATAATGTTCCCACCGATAAGTAGGGTCCGACACGCCAGGAATATTGTCAAATAATACATCCGAGTTATTAGGTTGCCTTAGGTTAGGATATATAACGTTATAGACGCATATAACGTTCCCACCGAGAAGTAGGGTCCGACTCGCCAGGAATGTTGTCAGATGTTACATCCGAGGTGTTTAGTTGCCTTAGGTTAGGTTATATGACGTTATAGACACATATAATGTTCCCACCGAGAAGTAGGTCCGACACGCCTGGATTGTTGTCAAATATTACATCCGAGATGTTAGGTTGCCTTAGGTCAGGATATATAACGTTATAGACGTATATACTGTTCCCACCGAGAAGTAGGGTCCGACACACATGGAATCTTGTCAAATATTACATCCGATATGTTAGGTTGCCTTAGGTTAGGATACAGCGTTATAGACGTATATACTGTTCCCACCGTGAAGTAGGGTCCGACACATCAGGAATATTGACAAATATTACATCCGAGTTGTTAGGTTGCCTTATTTTACGATATACAGCGTTATAGACGCATACAATTTTCCCACCGAGAAGTAGGGTCCGACAGGTTTGGAATGTTGGCAAATAATACGTCCGAGGAGATAGGTTGCCTTAGGTTAGGATATACAATGTTATAGACGCATATAATGTTCCCACAGAGAAGTAGGGTCCGACACACCTGGAATGTTGTCAAATGTTACATCCGAGGTGTTAGGTTGCCTCATGTTAGGATATATAACGTTCTAGACGCATATAATGTTCAAACCGAGAAGGAGGGTCCGACTTGCCAGGAATGTTGTCAAATGTTACATCCGAGGTGCTCGGTTGCCTTAGGTTAGGATATACAACGTTATAGACGCATGTAATGTTCCCACCGAGAAGTAGGGTCCGACACACCTGGAATGTTGTCAAATGATACATCCGAGGTGTTAGGTTGCCTTGGGCTAGGTTATATGACGTTATAGACGCATATAATGTTCCCACCGAGAAGTAGGTCCGACACGCCTGGATTGTTGTCAAATATTACATCCGAGGTGATACGTTGCCTTAGGTTAGGCTATATAACGTTATAGACGTATATACTGTTCCCACCGAGAAGTAGGGTCCGACACACGTGGAATGTTGTCAAATGTTACATCCGAGGTGTTAGGTTGCTTTAGGTTAGGATATACAACGTTATAGACGCATATAATGTTCCCACCGAGAAGTAGGTCCCGACACGCTTGGAAAGTTGTCAAATGTTACATCTGAGGTGTTAGGTTGCCTTATGTTAGGATATATAACGTTATAGACGTATATACTGTTCCCACCGATAAGTAGGGTCCGACACGCCAGGAATATTGTCAAATATTACATCCGAGTTATTAGGTTGCCTTAGGTTAGGATATATAACGTTATAGACGCATGTAACGTTCCCACCGAGAAGTAGGGTCCGACCCGCCAGGAATGTTGTCAACTGTTACATCTGAGGTGTTAGGTTGCCTTAGGTCAGGATATATAACGTTATAGACGTATATACTGTTCCCACCGAGAAGTAGGGTCCGACACACATGGAATCTTGTCAAATATTACATCCGACAGGTTAGGTTGCCTTAGGTTAGGATATATAACCTTATAGACGTATATACTGTTCCCACGGTGAAGTATGGTCCGACACACCAGGAATATTGACAAATATTACATCCGAGTTGTTAGGTTGCCTTATTTTACGATATACAGCGTTATAGACGCATACAATGTTCCCACCAAGAAGTAGGATCCGACAGATTTGGAATGTTGGCAAATATTACATCCGAGGAGTTAGGTTGCCTTAGGTTAGGATATACACCGTTATAGACGCATATAATGTTCCCACCGAGAAGTAGGGTCCGACATACATGGAATGTTGTCAAATGTTACATCCGAGGTGTTAGGTTGCCTTAGGTTAGGATATATAACGTTATAGACGTATATACTGTTCCCACCGAGAAGTAGGGACCGACACACGTGGAATGTTGTCAAATGTTACATCCGAGGTGTTAGATTGCCTTAGGATAGGTTATATGACGTTATAGACGCATATAATGTTCCCACCGAGAAGTAGGTCCGACACGCCTGGATTGTTGTCAAATATTACATCCGAGATGTTTGGTTGCCTTAGGACAGTATATATAACGTTATAGACGTATATACTGTTCCCACCGAGAAGGAGGGTCCGACACACATGGAATCTTGTCAAATATTACATCCGACATGTTATGTTGCCTTAGGTTAGGATATATAACGTTATAGACGGTATATAATGTTCCCACAGAGAAGTAGGGTCCGACTCGCCAGGAATGTTGTCAAATGTTACATCTGAGGTGTTAGGTTGCCTTAGGTTAGGGTATATAACGCTATAGACGCATATAATGTTCCCACCGAGAAGTAGGTCCGACACTCCTGGATTGTTGTCAAATGTTACATCCGAGGTGTTAGGTTGCCTTAGGTTTATATATATAACGTTATAGACTCATATAATGTTCCCACCGAGAAGTAGGTCCAACACTCCTGGATTGTTGTCAAATATTACATCCGAGATGTTAGGTTGCCTTAGGTTAGGATATATGACGTTATAGACGTATATACTGTTCCCACCGATAAGTAGTGTCCGACACGCCAGGAATATTGTCAAATATTACATCCGAGTTATTAGGTTGCCTTAGGTTAGGATATATAACGTTATAGACGCAAATAACGTTCCCACCGAGAAGTAGGGTCCGACCCGCCAGGAATGTTGTCAACTGTTACATCTGAGGTGTTAGGTTGCCTTAGGTTAGGATATATAACGATATAGACGTATATACTGTTCCCACCGAGAAGTAGGGTCCGACACACGTGGAATGTTGTCAAATGTTACATCCGAAGTGTTAGGTTGCCTTAGGTTAGGATATATAACGTTATAGACGCATATATTGTTCCCACTGAGAAGTAGGTTCCGACTCGCCAGGAATGTTGTCAAATGTTACATCCGAGGTGCTAGGTTGCTTTAGGTTAGGATATACAACGTTATAGACGCATATAATGTTCCCACCGAGAAGTAGGGTCCGACACACATGGAATGTTGTCAAATGTTACATCTGAGGTGTTAGGTTGCCTTAGGTTAGGATATATAACGTTATAGACGCATATAATGTTCCCACCGAGAAGTAGGTCCCGACACGCTTGGAATGTTGTCAAATGTTACATCCGAGGTGTTAGGTTGCCTTAGGTTAGGATATACAACGTTATAGACGCATATAATGTTCACACCGTGAAGTAGGGTCCGACTCGCCAGAAATGTTGTCAAATGTTACATCTGAGGTGTTAGGTTTTCTTAGGTTAGGATATATAACGTTATAGACGCATATAATGTTCCCAGCGAGAAGTAGGTTCCGACTCGCCAGAAATGTTGTCAAATGTTACATACGAGCTGCTAGGTTGCCTTAGGTTAGGATATAAAACGTTATAGACGCATATAATGTTCCCACCGAGAAGTAGGGTCCGATACACATGGAATCTTGTCAAATGTTACATCCGAGGTGTTAGGTTGCCTTAGGTTAATATATATAACGTTATAGACTCATTTAATGTTCCCACCGAGAAGTAGGGTCTGATACACATGGAATCTTGTCAAATGTTACATCCGAGGTGTTTGGTTGCCTTAGGTTAGGTTATATGACGTTATAGACGCATATAATGTTCCCACCGAGAAGTAGGTCCGACACACCTGGAATGTTGTCAAATGTTACATCCGAGGTGTTAGGTTGCCTTATTTTAAGATATTCAACTTTATAAACGCATATAATGTTTCCACCGGGAAGTAGGTTCCGACACGCCTGGAATGTTGTCAACTGCTACATCCGATGTGCTAGGTTGCCTTAGGTTAGGATATACAACGTTATAGACGCATATACTGTTCCCACCGAGAAGTAGGGTCCGACACACCTGGAATGTTGTCAAATGTTACATCCGAGGTGTTAGGTTGACTTTGGTTAGGATATATAACGTTATAGACGCATATAATGTTCCCACCGAGAAGTAGGGTCCGACACACATGGAATCTTGTCAAATATTACATCCGACACGTTAGGTTGCCTTAGCTTAGGATATATAACGTTATAGACGTATATACTGTTCCCACGGTGAAGTATGTTCCGACACGTCAGGAATATTGACAAATATTACATCCGAGTTGTTAGGTTGCCTTATTTTACGATATACAGCGTTATAGACGCATATAATGTTCCCACCGATAAGTAGGGTCCGACACGCCAGGAATATTGTCAAATAATACATCCGAGTTATTAGGTTGCCTTAGGTTAGGATATATAACGTTATAGACGCATATAACGTTCCCACCGAGAAGTAGGGTCCGACTCGCCAGGAATGTTGTCAGATGTTACATCCGAGGTGTTTAGTTGCCTTAGGTTAGGTTATATGACGTTATAGACACATATAATGTTCCCACCGAGAAGTAGGTCCGACACGCCTGGATTGTTGTCAAATATTACATCCGAGATGTTAGGTTGCCTTAGGTCAGGATATATAACGTTATAGACGTATATACTGTTCCCACCGAGAAGTAGGGTCCGACACACATGGAATCTTGTCAAATATTACATCCGATATGTTAGGTTGCCTTAGGTTAGGATACAGCGTTATAGACGTATATACTGTTCCCACCGTGAAGTAGGGTCCGACACATCAGGAATATTGACAAATATTACATCCGAGTTGTTAGGTTGCCTTATTTTACGATATACAGCGTTATAGACGCATACAATTTTCCCACCGAGAAGTAGGGTCCGACAGGTTTGGAATGTTGGCAAATAATACGTCCGAGGAGATAGGTTGCCTTAGGTTAGGATATACAATGTTATAGACGCATATAATGTTCCCACAGAGAAGTAGGGTCCGACACACCTGGAATGTTGTCAAATGTTACATCCGAGGTGTTAGGTTGCCTCATGTTAGGATATATAACGTTCTAGACGCATATAATGTTCAAACCGAGAAGGAGGGTCCGACTTGCCAGGAATGTTGTCAAATGTTACATCCGAGGTGCTCGGTTGCCTTAGGTTAGGATATACAACGTTATAGACGCATGTAATGTTCCCACCGAGAAGTAGGGTCCGACACACCTGGAATGTTGTCAAATGATACATCCGAGGTGTTAGGTTGCCTTGGGCTAGGTTATATGACGTTATAGACGCATATAATGTTCCCACCGAGAAGTAGGTCCGACACGCCTGGATTGTTGTCAAATATTACATCCGAGGTGATACGTTGCCTTAGGTTAGGCTATATAACGTTATAGACGTATATACTGTTCCCACCGAGAAGTAGGGTCCGACACACGTGGAATGTTGTCAAATGTTACATCCGAGGTGTTAGGTTGCTTTAGGTTAGGATATACAACGTTATAGACGCATATAATGTTCCCACCGAGAAGTAGGTCCCGACACGCTTGGAAAGTTGTCAAATGTTACATCTGAGGTGTTAGGTTGCCTTATGTTAGGATATATAACGTTATAGACGTATATACTGTTCCCACCGATAAGTAGGGTCCGACACGCCAGGAATATTGTCAAATATTACATCCGAGTTATTAGGTTGCCTTAGGTTAGGATATATAACGTTATAGACGCATGTAACGTTCCCACCGAGAAGTAGGGTCCGACCCGCCAGGAATGTTGTCAACTGTTACATCTGAGGTGTTAGGTTGCCTTAGGTCAGGATATATAACGTTATAGACGTATATACTGTTCCCACCGAGAAGTAGGGTCCGACACACATGGAATCTTGTCAAATATTACATCCGACAGGTTAGGTTGCCTTAGGTTAGGATATATAACCTTATAGACGTATATACTGTTCCCACGGTGAAGTATGGTCCGACACACCAGGAATATTGACAAATATTACATCCGAGTTGTTAGGTTGCCTTATTTTACGATATACAGCGTTATAGACGCATACAATGTTCCCACCAAGAAGTAGGATCCGACAGATTTGGAATGTTGGCAAATATTACATCCGAGGAGTTAGGTTGCCTTAGGTTAGGATATACACCGTTATAGACGCATATAATGTTCCCACCGAGAAGTAGGGTCCGACATACATGGAATGTTGTCAAATGTTACATCCGAGGTGTTAGGTTGCCTTAGGTTAGGATATATAACGTTATAGACGTATATACTGTTCCCACCGAGAAGTAGGGACCGACACACGTGGAATGTTGTCAAATGTTACATCCGAGGTGTTAGATTGCCTTAGGATAGGTTATATGACGTTATAGACGCATATAATGTTCCCACCGAGAAGTAGGTCCGACACGCCTGGATTGTTGTCAAATATTACATCCGAGATGTTTGGTTGCCTTAGGACAGTATATATAACGTTATAGACGTATATACTGTTCCCACCGAGAAGGAGGGTCCGACACACATGGAATCTTGTCAAATATTACATCCGACATGTTATGTTGCCTTAGGTTAGGATATATAACGTTATAGACGGTATATAATGTTCCCACAGAGAAGTAGGGTCCGACTCGCCAGGAATGTTGTCAAATGTTACATCTGAGGTGTTAGGTTGCCTTAGGTTAGGGTATATAACGCTATAGACGCATATAATGTTCCCACCGAGAAGTAGGTCCGACACTCCTGGATTGTTGTCAAATGTTACATCCGAGGTGTTAGGTTGCCTTAGGTTTATATATATAACGTTATAGACTCATATAATGTTCCCACCGAGAAGTAGGTCCAACACTCCTGGATTGTTGTCAAATATTACATCCGAGATGTTAGGTTGCCTTAGGTTAGGATATATGACGTTATAGACGTATATACTGTTCCCACCGATAAGTAGTGTCCGACACGCCAGGAATATTGTCAAATATTACATCCGAGTTATTAGGTTGCCTTAGGTTAGGATATATAACGTTATAGACGCAAATAACGTTCCCACCGAGAAGTAGGGTCCGACCCGCCAGGAATGTTGTCAACTGTTACATCTGAGGTGTTAGGTTGTCTTAGGTCAGGATATATAACGTTATAGACGTATATACTGTTCCCACCGAGAAGTAGGGTCCGACACACATGGAATCTTGTCAAATATTACATCCGACAGGTTAGGATGCCTTAGGTTAGGATATATAACGTTATAGACGTATATACTGTTCCCACGGTGAAGTATGGTCCGACACACCAGGAATATTGACAAATATTACATCCGAGTTGTTAGGTTGCCCTATTTTACGATATACAGCGTTATAGACGCATACAATGTTCCCACCAAGAAGTAGGATCCGACAGATTTGGAATGTTGGCAAATATTACATCCGAGGAGTTAGGTTGCCTTAGGTTAGGATATACAACGTTATAGACGCATATAATGTTCCCACCGAGAAGTAGGGTCCGACATACATGGAATGTTGTCAAATGTTACATCCGAGGTGTTAGGCTGCCTTAGGTTAGGATATATAACGTTGTAGACGCATATAATGTTCCCAACGAGAAGTAGGGTCCGACTCGCCAGAAATGTTGTCAAATGTTACATCCGAGGTGTTTAGTTGCCTTAGGTTAGGTTATATGACGTTATAGACACATATAATGTTCCCACCGAGAAGTGGGTCCAACACGCCAGGATTGTTGTCAAATATTACATCCGAGATGTTAGTTTGCCTTAGGTTAGGATATATAACGATATAGACGTATATACTGTTCCCACCGAGAAGTAGGGTCCGACACACGTGGAATGTTGTCAAATGTTACATCCGAAGTGTTAGGTTGCCTTAGGTTAGGATATATAACGTTATAGACGCATATATTGTTCCCACTGAGAAGTAGGTTCCGACTCGCCAGGAATGTTGTCAAATGTTACATCCGAGGTGCTAGGTTGCTTTAGGTTAGGATATACAACGTTATAGACGCATATAATGTTCCCACCGAGAAGTAGGGTCCGACACACATGGAATGTTGTCAAATGTTACATCTGAGGTGTTAGGTTGCCTTAGGTTAGGATATATAACGTTATAGACGCATATAATGTTCCCACCGAGAAGTAGGTCCCGACACGCTTGGAATGTTGTCAAATGTTACATCCGAGGTGTTAGGTTGCCTTAGGTTAGGATATACAACGTTATAGACGCATATAATGTTCACACCGTGAAGTAGGGTCCGACTCGCCAGAAATGTTGTCAAATGTTACATCTGAGGTGTTAGGTTTTCTTAGGTTAGGATATATAACGTTATAGACGCATATAATGTTCCCAGCGAGAAGTAGGTTCCGACTCGCCAGAAATGTTGTCAAATGTTACATACGAGCTGCTAGGTTGCCTTAGGTTAGGATATAAAACGTTATAGACGCATATAATGTTCCCACCGAGAAGTAGGGTCCGATACACATGGAATCTTGTCAAATGTTACATCCGAGGTGTTAGGTTGCCTTAGGTTAATATATATAACGTTATAGACTCATTTAATGTTCCCACCGAGAAGTAGGGTCTGATACACATGGAATCTTGTCAAATGTTACATCCGAGGTGTTTGGTTGCCTTAGGTTAGGTTATATGACGTTATAGACGCATATAATGTTCCCACCGAGAAGTAGGTCCGACACACCTGGAATGTTGTCAAATGTTACATCCGAGGTGTTAGGTTGCCTTATTTTAAGATATTCAACTTTATAAACGCATATAATGTTTCCACCGGGAAGTAGGTTCCGACACGCCTGGAATGTTGTCAACTGCTACATCCGATGTGCTAGGTTGCCTTAGGTTAGGATATACAACGTTATAGACGCATATACTGTTCCCACCGAGAAGTAGGGTCCGACACACCTGGAATGTTGTCAAATGTTACATCCGAGGTGTTAGGTTGACTTTGGTTAGGATATATAACGTTATAGACGCATATAATGTTCCCACCGAGAAGTAGGGTCCGACACACATGGAATCTTGTCAAATATTACATCCGACACGTTAGGTTGCCTTAGCTTAGGATATATAACGTTATAGACGTATATACTGTTCCCACGGTGAAGTATGTTCCGACACGTCAGGAATATTGACAAATATTACATCCGAGTTGTTAGGTTGCCTTATTTTACGATATACAGCGTTATAGACGCATATAATGTTCCCACCGATAAGTAGGGTCCGACACGCCAGGAATATTGTCAAATAATACATCCGAGTTATTAGGTTGCCTTAGGTTAGGATATATAACGTTATAGACGCATATAACGTTCCCACCGAGAAGTAGGGTCCGACTCGCCAGGAATGTTGTCAGATGTTACATCCGAGGTGTTTAGTTGCCTTAGGTTAGGTTATATGACGTTATAGACACATATAATGTTCCCACCGAGAAGTAGGTCCGACACGCCTGGATTGTTGTCAAATATTACATCCGAGATGTTAGGTTGCCTTAGGTCAGGATATATAACGTTATAGACGTATATACTGTTCCCACCGAGAAGTAGGGTCCGACACACATGGAATCTTGTCAAATATTACATCCGATATGTTAGGTTGCCTTAGGTTAGGATACAGCGTTATAGACGTATATACTGTTCCCACCGTGAAGTAGGGTCCGACACATCAGGAATATTGACAAATATTACATCCGAGTTGTTAGGTTGCCTTATTTTACGATATACAGCGTTATAGACGCATACAATTTTCCCACCGAGAAGTAGGGTCCGACAGGTTTGGAATGTTGGCAAATAATACGTCCGAGGAGATAGGTTGCCTTAGGTTAGGATATACAATGTTATAGACGCATATAATGTTCCCACAGAGAAGTAGGGTCCGACACACCTGGAATGTTGTCAAATGTTACATCCGAGGTGTTAGGTTGCCTCATGTTAGGATATATAACGTTCTAGACGCATATAATGTTCAAACCGAGAAGGAGGGTCCGACTTGCCAGGAATGTTGTCAAATGTTACATCCGAGGTGCTCGGTTGCCTTAGGTTAGGATATACAACGTTATAGACGCATGTAATGTTCCCACCGAGAAGTAGGGTCCGACACACCTGGAATGTTGTCAAATGATACATCCGAGGTGTTAGGTTGCCTTGGGCTAGGTTATATGACGTTATAGACGCATATAATGTTCCCACCGAGAAGTAGGTCCGACACGCCTGGATTGTTGTCAAATATTACATCCGAGGTGATACGTTGCCTTAGGTTAGGCTATATAACGTTATAGACGTATATACTGTTCCCACCGAGAAGTAGGGTCCGACACACGTGGAATGTTGTCAAATGTTACATCCGAGGTGTTAGGTTGCTTTAGGTTAGGATATACAACGTTATAGACGCATATAATGTTCCCACCGAGAAGTAGGTCCCGACACGCTTGGAAAGTTGTCAAATGTTACATCTGAGGTGTTAGGTTGCCTTATGTTAGGATATATAACGTTATAGACGTATATACTGTTCCCACCGATAAGTAGGGTCCGACACGCCAGGAATATTGTCAAATATTACATCCGAGTTATTAGGTTGCCTTAGGTTAGGATATATAACGTTATAGACGCATGTAACGTTCCCACCGAGAAGTAGGGTCCGACCCGCCAGGAATGTTGTCAACTGTTACATCTGAGGTGTTAGGTTGCCTTAGGTCAGGATATATAACGTTATAGACGTATATACTGTTCCCACCGAGAAGTAGGGTCCGACACACATGGAATCTTGTCAAATATTACATCCGACAGGTTAGGTTGCCTTAGGTTAGGATATATAACCTTATAGACGTATATACTGTTCCCACGGTGAAGTATGGTCCGACACACCAGGAATATTGACAAATATTACATCCGAGTTGTTAGGTTGCCTTATTTTACGATATACAGCGTTATAGACGCATACAATGTTCCCACCAAGAAGTAGGATCCGACAGATTTGGAATGTTGGCAAATATTACATCCGAGGAGTTAGGTTGCCTTAGGTTAGGATATACACCGTTATAGACGCATATAATGTTCCCACCGAGAAGTAGGGTCCGACATACATGGAATGTTGTCAAATGTTACATCCGAGGTGTTAGGTTGCCTTAGGTTAGGATATATAACGTTATAGACGCATATAATGTTCCCAACGAGAAGTAGGGTCCGACACGCTTGGAATGTTGTCAAATGTTACATCCGAGGTGTTAGGTTGCCTGAGGTTAGGTTATATCACGTTATAGACGCATATAATATTCCCACCGAGAAGTAGGTCCGACACGCTTGGATTGTTGTCAAATATTACATCCGAGATGTTAGGTTGCTTAGGTTAGGATATATAACGTTATAGACGTATATACTGTTCCCACCGAGAAGTAGGGACCGACACACGTGGAATGTTGTCAAATGTTACATCCGAGGTGTTAGGTTGCCTTAGGTTAGGGTATATAACGCTATAGACGCATATAATGTTCCCACCGAGAAGTAGGGTCCGATACACATATAATCTTGTCAAATGTTACATCCGAGGTGTTTAGTTACCTTAGGTTAGGTTATATGACGTTATAGACGCATATAATGTTCCCACCGAGAAGTAGGTCCGACACGCCTGGATTGTTGTCAAATGTTACGTACGAGGTGTTAGGTTGCCTTAGGTTAGGTTATATGACGTTATAGACGCATATAATGTTCCCACCGATAAGTAGGTCCGACACGCCCAGTTTGTTGTCAAACATTACATCCGAGATGTTAGGTTGCCTTAGGTTAGGTTATATGACGTTATAGACGCATATAATGTTCCAACCGAGAAGTAGTACGGACACGCCTGGATTGTTGTCAAATATTACATCCGAGATGTTAGGTTGCCTTAGGTTAGGATATATAACGTTATAGACGTATATACTGTTCCCACCGTGAAGTAGGATCCGACACACCAGGAATATTGACAAATATTACATCCGAGTTGTTATGTTGCCTTAGGTTATGATATATAACGTTATAGACGCATATAATGTTCCCACCGAGAAGTAGGGTCCGACTCGCCAGAATTGTTGTCAAATGTTACATCCGAGGTGTTTGGTTGCCTTAGGTTAGGTTATATGACGTTATAGACGCATATAATGTTCCCACCGAGAAGTAGGGTCCGATACACATGGAATCTTGTCAAATGTTACATCCGAGGTGTTTAGTTGCCTTAGGTTAGGTTATATGACGTTATAGACGCATATAATGTTCCCACCGAGAAGTAGGTCCGACAGGCCTGGATTGTTGTCAAATGTTACATACGAGGTGTTAGGTTGCCTTAGGTTAGGATATGTAACGTTATAGACGCATATAATGTTCCCACCGAGAAGTAGGGTCCGACTCGCCAGAAATGTTTCAAATGTTACATCCAAGGTGTTAGGTTGCCTTAGGTTAATATATATAACGTTATAGCCTCATATAATGTTCCCACCGAGAAGTAGGGTCCGACACGCCTGGAATGTTGTTAAATGTTACATCCGAGATGTTAGTTTGCCTTTGGTCAGGATATATAACGTTATAGACGTATATACTGTTCCCACCTAGAAGTAGTGTCCGACACGCCAGGAATTTTGTAAAATATTACGTCCTAGATGATAGGTTAACTTAGGTTGTGATATATAACGTTATAGACGTTTACAATGTTCCCACCGAGAAGTCGGTTCCGACAAGCAAGGAATGTTGTAAAACGTTACATTCGCGATGTTAGGTTGCCTTAGGTTAGGATATATAACGTCATAGACGCATATAATGTTCCCACCGAGAAGTAGGGTCCGACTCGCCAGAAATGTTGTCAAATGTTACAGCCGAGGTGTTTGGTTGCCTTAGGTTAGGTTATATGACGTTATAGACGCATATAATGTTCCAACCGGGAAGTAGGTCCGACACGCCTGGATTGTTGTCAAATATTACATTCGAGATGTTAGGTTGCCTTAGGTTGGGATATATAACGTTATAGACGTATATACTGTTCCCACCGAGAAGTAGGGTCCGACACACGTGGAATGTTGTCAAATGTTACATCCGAGGTGTTAGGTTGCTTTAGGTTAGGATATACAACGTTATAGACGCATATAATGTTCCCACCGAGAAGTAGGTCCCGACACGCTTGGAAAGTTGTCAAATGTTACATCTGAGGTGTTAGGTTGCCTTATGTTAGGATATATAACGTTATAGACGTATATACTGTTCCCACCGATAAGTAGGGTCCGACACGCCAGGAATATTGTCAAATATTACATCCGAGTTATTAGGTTGCCTTAGGTTAGGATATATAACGTTATAGACGCATGTAACGTTCCCACCGAGAAGTAGGGTCCGACCCGCCAGGAATGTTGTCAACTGTTACATCTGAGGTGTTAGGTTGCCTTAGGTCAGGATATATAACGTTATAGACGTATATACTGTTCCCACCGAGAAGTAGGGTCCGACACACATGGAATCTTGTCAAATATTACATCCGACAGGTTAGGTTGCCTTAGGTTAGGATATATAACCTTATAGACGTATATACTGTTCCCACGGTGAAGTATGGTCCGACACACCAGGAATATTGACAAATATTACATCCGAGTTGTTAGGTTGCCTTATTTTACGATATACAGCGTTATAGACGCATACAATGTTCCCACCAAGAAGTAGGATCCGACAGATTTGGAATGTTGGCAAATATTACATCCGAGGAGTTAGGTTGCCTTAGGTTAGGATATACACCGTTATAGACGCATATAATGTTCCCACCGAGAAGTAGGGTCCGACATACATGGAATGTTGTCAAATGTTACATCCGAGGTGTTAGGTTGCCTTAGGTTAGGATATATAACGTTATAGACGCATATAATGTTCCCAACGAGAAGTAGGGTCCGACACGCTTGGAATGTTGTCAAATGTTACATCCGAGGTGTTAGGTTGCCTGAGGTTAGGTTATATCACGTTATAGACGCATATAATATTCCCACCGAGAAGTAGGTCCGACACGCTTGGATTGTTGTCAAATATTACATCCGAGATGTTAGGTTGCTTAGGTTAGGATATATAACGTTATAGACGTATATACTGTTCCCACCGAGAAGTAGGGACCGACACACGTGGAATGTTGTCAAATGTTACATCCGAGGTGTTAGGTTGCCTTAGGTTAGGGTATATAACGCTATAGACGCATATAATGTTCCCACCGAGAAGTAGGGTCCGATACACATATAATCTTGTCAAATGTTACATCCGAGGTGTTTAGTTACCTTAGGTTAGGTTATATGACGTTATAGACGCATATAATGTTCCCACCGAGAAGTAGGTCCGACACGCCTGGATTGTTGTCAAATGTTACGTACGAGGTGTTAGGTTGCCTTAGGTTAGGTTATATGACGTTATAGACGCATATAATGTTCCCACCGATAAGTAGGTCCGACACGCCCAGTTTGTTGTCAAACATTACATCCGAGATGTTAGGTTGCCTTAGGTTAGGTTATATGACGTTATAGACGCATATAATGTTCCAACCGAGAAGTAGTACGGACACGCCTGGATTGTTGTCAAATATTACATCCGAGATGTTAGGTTGCCTTAGGTTAGGATATATAACGTTATAGACGTATATACTGTTCCCACCGTGAAGTAGGATCCGACACACCAGGAATATTGACAAATATTACATCCGAGTTGTTATGTTGCCTTAGGTTATGATATATAACGTTATAGACGCATATAATGTTCCCACCGAGAAGTAGGGTCCGACTCGCCAGAATTGTTGTCAAATGTTACATCCGAGGTGTTTGGTTGCCTTAGGTTAGGTTATATGACGTTATAGACGCATATAATGTTCCCACCGAGAAGTAGGGTCCGATACACATGGAATCTTGTCAAATGTTACATCCGAGGTGTTTAGTTGCCTTAGGTTAGGTTATATGACGTTATAGACGCATATAATGTTCCCACCGAGAAGTAGGTCCGACAGGCCTGGATTGTTGTCAAATGTTACATACGAGGTGTTAGGTTGCCTTAGGTTAGGATATGTAACGTTATAGACGCATATAATGTTCCCACCGAGAAGTAGGGTCCGACTCGCCAGAAATGTTTCAAATGTTACATCCAAGGTGTTAGGTTGCCTTAGGTTAATATATATAACGTTATAGCCTCATATAATGTTCCCACCGAGAAGTAGGGTCCGACACGCCTGGAATGTTGTTAAATGTTACATCCGAGATGTTAGTTTGCCTTTGGTCAGGATATATAACGTTATAGACGTATATACTGTTCCCACCTAGAAGTAGTGTCCGACACGCCAGGAATTTTGTAAAATATTACGTCCTAGATGATAGGTTAACTTAGGTTGTGATATATAACGTTATAGACGTTTACAATGTTCCCACCGAGAAGTCGGTTCCGACAAGCAAGGAATGTTGTAAAACGTTACATTCGCGATGTTAGGTTGCCTTAGGTTAGGATATATAACGTCATAGACGCATATAATGTTCCCACCGAGAAGTAGGGTCCGACTCGCCAGAAATGTTGTCAAATGTTACAGCCGAGGTGTTTGGTTGCCTTAGGTTAGGTTATATGACGTTATAGACGCATATAATGTTCCAACCGGGAAGTAGGTCCGACACGCCTGGATTGTTGTCAAATATTACATTCGAGATGTTAGGTTGCCTTAGGTTGGGATATATAACGTTATAGACGTATATACTGTTCCCACTGAGAAGTAGGGTCCGACACACCTGGAATGTTGTCAAATGTTACATCCGAGGTGTTAGGTTGCCTTAGGTTAGGATATATAACGTTATAGACGCATATAATGTTCCCACTGAGAAGTAGGTTCCGACTCGCCAGGAATGTTGTCAAATGGTTCATCCGAGGTGCTAGGTTGCCTTAGGTTAGGATATAAAACGTAATAGACGCATCTAATGTTCCCACCGAGAAGTAGGGTCCGACACACATGGAATCTTGTCAAATGTTACATCCGAGGTGTTAGGTTGCCTTAGGTTAATATATATAACGTTATAGACTCATATAATGTTCCCACCGAGAAGTAGGGTCCGACTCGCCAGAAAAGTTGTCAAATGTTACATCCGAGGTGTTAGGTTACCTTAGGATAGATTATATGACGTTATAGACGCATATAATGTTCCCACCGAGAAGTAGGACCGACACGCCTGGATTGTTGTCAAATGTTGCATCCCAGGTGTTTGGTTGCCTTAGGTTAGGATATACAACGTTATAGACGCATATAATGTTCCCACCGAGAAGTAGGACCGACACGCCTGGATTGCTGTCAAATATTACATCCGAGATGTTAGGTTGCCTTAGGTTGGGATATATAACGTTATAGACGTATATACTGTTCCCACTGAGAAGTAGGGTCCGACACACCTGGAATATTGTCAAATATTACATCCGAGTTATTAGGTTGCCTTAGGTTAGGATATATAACGTTATAGACGCATATAACGTTCCCACCGAGAAGTAGGGTCCGACCCGCCAGGAATGTTGTCAACTGTTACATCCGAGTTATTAGGTTGCCTTAGGTTAGGATATATAACGTTATAGACGCATATAACGTTCCCACCGAGAAGTAGGGTCCGACCCGCCAGGAATGTTGTCAACTGTTACATCTGAGGTGTTAGGTTGCCTTAGGTCAGGATATATAACGTTATAGACGTATATACTGTTCCCACCGAGAAGTAGGGTCCGACACACATGGAATCTTGTCAAATATTACATCCGACAGGTTAGGATGCCTTAGGTTAGGATATATAACGTTATAGACGTATATACTGTTCCCACGGTGAAGTATGGTCCGACACACCAGGAATATTGACAAATATTACATCCGAGTTGTTAGGTTGCCCTATTTTACGATATACAGCGTTATAGACGCATACAATGTTCCCACCGAGAAGTAGGATCCGACAGATTTGGAATGTTGGCAAATATTACATCCGAGGAGTTAGGTTGCCTTAGGTTAGGATATACAACGTTATAGACGCATATAATGTTCCCACCGAGAAGTAGGGTCCGACATACATGGAATGTTGTCAAATGTTACATCCGAGGTGTTAGGCTGCCTTAGGTTAGGATATATAACGTTGTAGACGCATATAATGTTCCCAACGAGAAGTAGGGTCCGACTCGCCAGAAATGTTGTCAAATGTTACATCCGAGGTGTTTAGTTGCCTTAGGTTAGGTTATATGACGTTATAGACACATATAATGTTCCCACCGAGAAGTGGGTCCAACACGCCAGGATTGTTGTCAAATATTACATCCGAGATGTTAGTTTGCCTTAGGTTAGGATATATAACGATATAGACGTATATACTGTTCCCACCGAGAAGTAGGGTCCGACACACGTGGAATGTTGTCAAATGTTACATCCGAAGTGTTAGGTTGCCTTAGGTTAGGATATATAACGTTATAGACGCATATAATGTTCCCAGCGAGAAGTAGGTTCCGACTCGCCAGAAATGTTGTCAAATGTTACATCCGAGCTGCTAGGTTGCCTTAGGTTAGGATATAAAACGTTATAGACGCATATAATGTTCCCACCGAGAAGTAGGGTCCGATACACATGGAATCTTGTCAAATGTTACATCCGAGGTGTTTAGTTGCCTTAGGTTAGGATATATAACGTTATAGACGCATATAATGTTCCCACCGAGAAGTAGGGTCCGACTCGCCAGGAATGTTGTTAAATGTTACATCTGAGGTGTTAGGTTTTCTTAGGTTAGGATATATAACGTTATAGACGCATATAATGTTCCCACTGAGAAGTAGGTTCCGACTCGCCAGGAATGTTGTCAAATGTTACATCCGAGGTGCTAGGTTGCCTTAGGTTAGGATATAAAACGTTATAGACGCATATAATGTTCCCACAGAGAAGTAGGGTCCGATACACATGGAATCTTGTCAAATGTTACATCCGAGGTGTTTAGTTACCTTAGGTTAGGTTATATGACGTTATAGACGCATATAATGTTCCCACCGATAAGTAGGTCCGACACGCCTAGTTTGTTGTCAAACATTACATCCGAGATGTTAGGTTGCCTTAGGTTAGGTTATATGACGTTATAGACGCATATAATGTTCCAACCGAGAAGTAGTACCGACACGCCTGGATTGTTGTCAAATATTACATCCGAGATGTTAGGTTGCCTTAGGTTAGGATATATAACGTTATAGACGTATATACTGTTCCCACCGTGAAGTAGGATCCGACACACCAGGAATATTGACAAATATTACATCCGAGTTGTTAGGTTGCCTTAGGTTATGATATATAACGTTATAGACGCATATAATGTTCCCACCGAGAAGTAGGTTCCGACTCGCCAGAATTGTTGTCAAATGTTACATCCGAGGTGTTTGGTTGCATTAGGTTAGGTTATATGACGTTATAGACACATATAATGTTCCCACCGAGAAGTAGGTCCGACGCGCCAGGATTGTTGTCAAATATTACATCGGAGATGTTAGTTTGCCTTAGGTTAGGATATATAACGTTATAGACGTATATACTTTTCCCACCGAGAAGTAGGGTCCGACTCGCCAGAAATGTTGTTAAATGTTACATCCGAGGTGTTAGGTTGCCTTAGGTTAGGTTATATGACTTTATAGACGCATATAATGTTCCCACCGAGAAGTAGATCCGACACGCCTGGATTGTTGTCAAATGTTACATCCGATGTGCTAGGTTGCCTTAGGTTAGGATATATAACGTTATAGACGTATATACTGTTCCCACCGAGAAGTAGGGTCCGACACACGTGGAATGTTGTCAAATGTTACATCCTAGGTGTTAGGTTGTCTTAGGTTAGGTTATATGACGGTATAGACGCATATAATGTTCCCACCGAGAAGTAGGGTCCGACACACCTGGAATGTTGTCAAATGTTACATCCGAGGTGTTAGGTTAACTTTGGTTGGGATATATAACGTTATAGACGTATACAATGTTCCGACCGAGAAGTAGGTTCCGACAAGACAGGAATGTTGTAAAATGTTACATTCGCGATGTTAGGTTGCCTTATGTTAGGATATATAACGTTATAGACGCAAATAATGTTCCCACCGATAAGTAGGGTCCGACACACGTGGAATGTTGTCAAATGTTACATCCGAAGTGTTAGGTTGCCTTAGGTTAGGATATATAACGTTATAGACGCATATATTGTTCCCACTGAGAAGTAGGTTCCGACTCGCCAGGAATGTTGTCAAATGTTACATCCGAGGTGCTAGGTTGCTTTAGGTTAGGATATACAACGTTATAGACGCATATAATGTTCCCACCGAGAAGTAGGGTCCGACACACATGGAATGTTGTCAAATGTTACATCTGAGGTGCTAGGTTGCCTTAGGTTAGGATATAAAACGTTATAGACGCATATAATGTTCCCACAGAGAAGTAGGGTCCGATACACATATAATCTTGTCAAATGTTACATCCGAGGTGTTTAGTTACCTTAGGTTAGGTTATATGACGTTATAGACGCATATAATGTTCCCACCGAGAAGTAGGTCAGACACGCCTGGATTGTTGTCAAATGTTACGTACGAGGTGTTAGGTTGCCTTAGGTTAGGTTATATGACGTTATAGACGCATATAATGTTCCCACCGATAAGTAGGTCCGACACGCCCAGTTTGTTGTCAAACATTACATCCGAGATGTTAGGTTGCCTTAGGTTAGGTTATATGACGTTATAGCCTCATATAATGTTCCCACCGAGAAGTAGGGTCCGACACGCCTGGAATGTTGTTAAATGTTACATCCGAGATGTTAGTTTGCCTTTGGTCAGGATATATAACGTTATAGAAGTATATACTGTTCCCACCTAGAAGTAGTGTCCGACACGCCAGGAATTTTGTAAAATATTACGTCCTAGATGATAGGTTAACTTAGGTTGGGATATATAACGTTATAGACGTTTACAATGTTCCCACCGAGAAGTCGGTTCCGACAAGCAAGGAATGTTGTAAAACGTTACATTCGCGATGTTAGGTTGCCTTAGGTTAGGATATATAACGTCATAGACGCATATAATGTTCCCACCGAGAAGTAGGGTCCGACTCGCCAGAAATGTTGTCAAATGTTACAGCCGAGGTGTTTGGTTGCCTTAGGTTAGGTTATATGACGTTATAGACGCATATAATGTTCCAACCGAGAAGTAGGTCCGACACGCCTGGATTGTTGTCAAATATTACATTCGAGATGTTAGGTTGCCTTAGGTTGGGATATATAACGTTATAGACGTATATACTGTTCCCACTGAGAAGTAGGGTCCGACACACCTGGAATGTTGTCAAATGTTACATCCGAGGTGTTAGGTTGCCTTAGGTTAGGATATATAACGTTATAGACGCATATAATGTTCCCACCGAGAAGTGGGTCCGACACGCCTGCATTGTTGTCAAATATAACATCCGAGATGTTAGATTGCCTTAGGTTAGGATATATAACGTTATAGCCGTATATACTGTTCCCACCGAGAAGTAGTGTCCGACAGGCTTGGAATGTTGACAAATATTACATCCGTGGAGTTAGGTTGCCTTAGGTTAGGTTATATGACGTTATAGACGCATATAATGTTCCAACCGAGAAGTAGGTCCGACACGCCTGGTTTGTTGTCAAATATTACATCCGAGATGTTAGGTTGCCTTAGGTTAGGTTATATAACGTTATAGACGCATATGATGTTCCCACCGAGAAGTAGGTCCGACACGCCTGGATTGTTGTCAAATATTGCATCCGAGATGTTAGGTTGCCTTAGGTTAGGTTATATAACGTTATAGACGCATATGATGTTCCCACCGAGAAGTAGGTCCGACACGCCTGGATTGTTGTCAAATATTGCATCCGAGATGTTAGGTTGCTTAGGTTAGGATATATAACGTTATGGACGCATATAATGTTCCCACCTAGAAGTAGTGTCCGACACGCCAGGAATTTTGTAAAATATTACGTCCTAGATGATAGGTTAACTTAGGTTGGGATATATAACGTTATAGACGTTTACAATGTTCCCACCGAGAAGTCGGTTCCGACAAGCAAGGAACGTTGTAAAACGTTACATTCGCAATGTTAGGTTGCCTTAGGTTAGGATATATAACGTCATAGACGCATATAATGTTCCCACCGAGAAGTAGGGTCCGACTCGCCAGAAATGTTGTCAAATGTTACAGCCGAGGTGTTTGGTTGCCTTAGGTTAGGTTATATGACGTTATAGACGCAAATAATGTTCCAACCGAGAAGTAGGTCCGACACGCCTGGATTGTTGTCAAATATTACATTCGAGATGTTAGGTTGCCTTAGGTTGGGATATATAACGTTATAGACGTATATACTGTTCCCACTGAGAAGTAGGGTCCGACACACCTGGAATATTGTCAAATATTACATCCGAGTTATTAGGTTGCCTTAGGTTAGGATATATAACGTTATAGACGCATATAACGTTCCCACCGAGAAGTAGGGTCCGACCCGCCAGGAATGTTGTCAACTGTTACATCTGAGGTGTTAGGTTGCCTTAGGTCAGGATATATAACGTTATAGACGTATATACTGTTCCCACCGAGAAGTAGGGTCCGACACACATGGAATCTTGTCAAATATTACATCCGAAGTGTTAGGTTGCCTTAGGTTAGGATATATAACGTTATAGACGCATATATTGTTCCCACTGAGAAGTAGGTTCCGACTCGCCAGGAATGTTGTCAAATGTTACATCCGAGGTGCTAGGTTGCTTTAGGTTAGGATATACAACGTTATAGACGCATATAATGTTCCCACCGAGAAGTAGGGTCCGACACACATGGAATGTTGTCAAATGTTACATCTGAGGTGTTAGGTTTTCTTAGGTTAGGATATATAACGTTATAGACGCATATAATGTTCCCAGCGAGAAGTAGGTTCCGACTCGCCAGAAATGTTGTCAAATGTTACATCCGAGCTGCTAGGTTGCCTTAGGTTAGGATATAAAACGTTATAGACGCATATAATGTTCCCACCGAGAAGTAGGGTCCGATACACATGGAATCTTGTCAAATGTTACATCCGAGGTGTTTAGTTGCCTTAGGTTAGGATATATAACGTTATAGACGCATATAATGTTCCCACCGAGAAGTAGGGTCCGACTCGCCAGGAATGTTGTCAAATGTTACATCTGAGGTGCTAGGTTGCCTTAGGTTAGGATATAAAACGTTATAGACGCATATAATGTTCCCACAGAGAAGTAGGGTCCGATACACATGGAATCTTGTCAAATGTTACATCCGAGGTGTTTAGTTACCTTAGGTTAGGTTATATGACGTTATAGACGCATATAATGTTCCCACCGATAAGTAGGTCCGACACGCCTAGTTTGTTGTCAAACATTACATCCGAGATGTTAGGTTGCCTTAGGTTAGGTTATATGACGTTATAGACGCATATAATGTTCCAACCGAGAAGTAGTACCGACACGCCTGCATTGTTGTCAAATATTACATCCGAGATGTTAGGTTGCCTTAGGTTAGGATATATAACGTTATAGACGTATATACTGTTCCCACCGTGAAGTAGGATCCGACACACCAGGAATATTGACAAATATTACATCCGAGTTGTTAGGTTGCCTTAGGTTATGATATATAACGTTATAGACGCATATAATGTTCCCACCGAGAAGTAGGTTCCGACTCGCCAGAATTGTTGTCAAATGTTACATCCGAGGTGTTTGGTTGCATTAGGTTAGGTTATATGACGTTATAGACACATATAATGTTCCCACCGAGAAGTAGGTCCGACGCGCCAGGATTGTTGTCAAATATTACATCGGAGATGTTAGTTTGCCTTAGGTTAGGATATATAACGTTATAGACGTATATACTATTCCCACCGAGAAGTAGGGTCCGACTCGCCAGAAATGTTGTTAAATGTTACATCCGAGGTGTTAGGTTGCCTTAGGTTAGGTTATATGACTTTATAGACGCATATAATGTTCCCACCGAGAAGTAGATCCGACACGCCTGGATTGTTGTCAAATGTTACATCCGATGTGCTAGGTTGCCTTAGGTTAGGATATATAACGTTATAGACGTATATACTGTTCCCACCGAGAAGTAGGGTCCGACACACGTGGAATGTTGTCAAATGTTACATCCTAGGTGTTAGGTTGTCTTAGGTTAGGTTATATGACGGTATAGACGCATATAATGTTCCCACCGAGAAGTAGGGTCCGACACACCTGGAATCTTGTCAAATGTTACATCCGAGGTGTTAGGTTAACTTTGGTTGGGATATATAACGTTATAGACGTATACAATGTTCCGACCGAGAAGTAGGTTCCGACAAGACAGGAATGTTGTAAAATGTTACATTCGCGATGTTAGGTTGCCTTATGTTAGGATATATAACGTTATAGACGCAAATAATGTTCCCACCGATAAGTGGGGTCCGACACGGCAGGAATATTGTCAAATCTTACATCCGAGTTATTAGGTTGCCTTAGGTTAGGATATATAACATTATAGATGCATATAATGCTCCCACCGAGATGTAGGGTCCGACACAACTGCAATGTTGTCAAATGTTACATCCGAGGTGTTAGGTTGCCTTAGGTTAGGATATATAACGTTATAGACGTATATACTGTTCCCACCGAGAAGTAGGGTCCGACACACGTGGAATGTTGTCAAATGTTACATCCGAAGTGTTAGGTTGCCTTAGGTTAGGATATATAACGTTATAGACGCATATATTGTTCCCACTGAGAAGTAGGTTCCGACTCGCCAGGAATGTTGTCAAATGTTACATCCGAGGTGCTAGGTTGCTTTAGGTTAGGATATACAACGTTATAGACGCATATAATGTTCCCACCGAGAAGTAGGGTCCGACACACATGGAATGTTGTCAAATGTTACATCTGAGGTGCTAGGTTGCCTTAGGTTAGGATATAAAACGTTATAGACGCATATAATGTTCCCACAGAGAAGTAGGGTCCGATACACATATAATCTTGTCAAATGTTACATCCGAGGTGTTTAGTTACCTTAGGTTAGGTTATATGACGTTATAGACGCATATAATGTTCCCACCGAGAAGTAGGTCCGACACGCCTGGATTGTTGTCAAATGTTACGTACGAGGTGTTAGGTTGCCTTAGGTTAGGTTATATGACGTTATAGACGCATATAATGTTCCCACCGATAAGTAGGTCCGACACGCCCAGTTTGTTGTCAAACATTACATCCGAGATGTTAGGTTGCCTTAGGTTAGGTTATATGACGTTATAGCCTCATATAATGTTCCCACCGAGAAGTAGGGTCAGACACGCCTGGAATGTTGTTAAATGTTACATCCGAGATGTTAGTTTGCCTTTGGTCAGGATATATAACGTTATAGACGTATATACTGTTCCCACCTAGAAGTAGTGTCCGACACGCCAGGAATTTTGTAAAATATTACGTCCTAGATGATAGGTTAACTTAGGTTGGGATATATAACGTTATAGACGTTTACAATGTTCCCACCGAGAAGTCGGTTCCGACAAGCAAGGAATGTTGTAAAACGTTACATTCGCGATGTTAGGTTGCCTTAGGTTAGGATATATAACGTCATAGACGCATATAATGTTCCCACCGAGAAGTAGGGTCCGACTCGCCAGAAATGTTGTCAAATGTTACAGCCGAGGTGTTTGGTTGCCTTAGGTTAGGTTATATGACGTTATAGACGCATATAATGTTCCAACCGAGAAGTAGGTCCGACACGCCTGGATTGTTGTCAAATATTACATTCGAGATGTTAGGTTGCCTTAGGTTGGGATATATAACGTTATAGACGTATATACTGTTCCCACTGAGAAGTAGGGTCCGACACACCTGGAATGTTGTCAAATGTTACATCCGAGGTGTTAGGTTGCCTTAGGTTAGGATATATAACGTTATAGACGCATATAATGTTCCCACCGAGAAGTGGGTCCGACACGCCTGCATTGTTGTCAAATATAACATCCGAGATGTTAGATTGCCTTAGGTTAGGATATATAACGTTATAGCCGTATATACTGTTCCCACCGAGAAGTAGTGTCCGACAGGCTTGGAATGTTGACAAATATTACATCCGTGGAGTTAGGTTGCCTTAGGTTAGGTTATATGACGTTATAGACGCATATAATGTTCCAACCGAGAAGTAGGTCCGACACGCCTGGTTTGTTGTCAAATATTACATCCGAGATGTTAGGTTGCCTTAGGTTAGGTTATATAACGTTATAGACGCATATGATGTTCCCACCGAGAAGTAGGTCCGACACGCCTGGATTGTTGTCAAATATTGCATCCGAGATGTTAGGTTGCTTAGGTTAGGATATATAACGTTATGGACGCATATAATGTTCCCACCTAGAAGTAGTGTCCGACACGCCAGGAATTTTGTAAAATATTACGTCCTAGATGATAGGTTAACTTAGGTTGGGATATATAACGTTATAGACGTTTACAATGTTCCCACCGAGAAGTCGGTTCCGACAAGCAAGGAACGTTGTAAAACGTTACATTCGCGATGTTAGGTTGCCTTAGGTTAGGATATATAACGTCATAGACGCATATAATGTTCCCACCGAGAAGTAGGGTCCGACTCGCCAGAAATGTTGTCAAATGTTACAGCCGAGGTGTTTGGTTGCCTTAGGTTAGGTTATATGACGTTATAGACGCATATAATGTTCCAACCGTGAAGTAGGTCCGACACGCCTGGATTGTTGTCAAATATTACATTCGAGATGTTAGGTTGCCTTAGGTTGGGATATATAACGTTATAGACGTATATACTGTTCCCACTGAGAAGTAGGGTCCGACACACCTGGAATATTGTCAAATATTACATCCGAGTTATTAGGTTGCCTTAGGTTAGGATATATAACGTTATAGACGCATATAACGTTCCCACCGAGAAGTAGGGTCCGACCCGCCAGGAATGTTGTCAACTGTTACATCTGAGGTGTTAGGTTGCCTTAGGTCAGGATATATAACGTTATAGACGTATATACTGTTCCCACCGAGAAGTAGGGTCCGACACACATGGAATCTTGTCAAATATTACATCCGACAGGTTAGGATGCCTTAGGTTAGGATATATAACGTTATAGACGTATATACTGTTCCCACGGTGAAGTATGGTCCGACACACCAGGAATATTGACAAATATTACATCCGAGTTGTTAGGTTGCCCAATTTTACGATATACAGCGTTATAGACGCATACAATGTTCCCACCGAGAAGTAGGATCCGACAGATTTGGAATGTTGGCAAATATTACATCCGAGGAGTTAGGTTGCCTTAGGTTAGGATATACAACGTTATAGACGCATATAATGTTCCCACCGAGAAGTAGGGTCCGACATACATGGAATGTTGTCAAATGTTACATCCGAGGTGTTAGGCTGCCTTAGGTTAGGATATATAACGTTGTAGACGCATATAATGTTCCCAACGAGAAGTAGGGTCCGACTCGCCAGAAATGTTGTCAAATGTTACATCCGAGGTGTTTAGTTGCCTTAGGTTAGGTTATATGACGTTATAGACACATATAATGTTCCCACCGAGAAGTGGGTCCAACACGCCAGGATTGTTGTCAAATATTACATCCGAGATGTTAGTTTGCCTTAGGTTAGGATATATAACGATATAGACGTATATACTGTTCCCACCGAGAAGTAGGGTCCGACACACGTGGAATGTTGTCAAATGTTACATCCGAAGTGTTAGGTTGCCTTAGGTTAGGATATATAACGTTATAGACGCATATATTGTTCCCACTGAGAAGTAGGTTCCGACTCGCCAGGAATGTTGTCAAATGTTACATCCGAGGTGCTAGGTTGCTTTAGGTTAGGATATACAACGTTACAGACGCATATAATGTTCCCACCGAGAAGTAGGGTCCGACACACATGGAATGTTGTCAAATGTTACATCTGAGGTGTTAGGTTTTCTTAGGTTAGGATATATAACGTTATAGACGCATATAATGTTCCCAGCGAGAAGTAGGTTCCGACTCGCCAGAAATGTTGTCAAATGTTACATCCGAGCTGCTAGGTTGCCTTAGGTTAGGATATAAAACGTTATAGACGCATATAATGTTCCCACCGAGAAGTAGGGTCCGATACACATGGAATCTTGTCAAATGTTACATCCGAGGTGTTTAGTTGCCTTAGGTTAGGATATATAACGTTATAGACGCATATAATGTTCCCACCGAGAAGTAGGGTCCGACTCGCCAGGAATGTTGTCAAATGTTACATCTGAGGTGTTAGGTTTTCTTAGGTTAGGATATATAACGTTATAGACGCATATAATGTTCCCAGCGAGAAGTAGGTTCCGACTCGCCAGAAATGTTGTCAAATGTTACATCCGAGCTGCTAGGTTGCCTTAGGTTAGGATATAAAACGTTATAGACGCATATAATGTTCCCACCGAGAAGTAGGGTCCGATACACATGGAATCTTGTCAAATGTTACATCCGAGGTGTTTAGTTGCCTTAGGTTAGGATATATAACGTTATAGACGCATATAATGTTCCCACCGAGAAGTAGGGTCCGACTCGCCAGGAATGTTGTCAAATGTTACATCTGAGGTGTTAGGTTTTCTTAGGTTAGGATATATAACGTTATAGACGCATATAATGTTCCCACTGAGAAGTAGGTTCCGACTCGCCAGGAATGTTGTCAAATGTTACATCCGAGGTGCTAGGTTGCCTTAGGTTAGGATATAAAACGTTATAGACGCATATAATGTTCCCACAGAGAAGTAGGGTCCGATACACATGGAATCTTGTCAAATGTTACATCCGAGGTGTTTAGTTACCTTAGGTTAGGTTATATGACGTTATAGACGCATATAATGTTCCCACCGATAAGTAGGTCCGACACGCCTAGTTTGTTGTCAAACATTACATCCGAGATGTTAGGTTGCCTTAGGTTAGGTTATATGACGTTATAGACGCATATAATGTTCCAACCGAGAAGTAGTACCGACACGCCTGGATTGTTGTCAAATATTACATCCGAGATGTTAGGTTGCCTTAGGTTAGGATATATAACGTTATAGACGTATATACTGTTCCCACCGTGAAGTAGGATCCGACACACCAGGAATATTGACAAATATTACATCCGAGTTGTTAGGTTGCCTTAGGTTATGATATATAACGTTATAGACGCATATAATGTTCCCACCGAGAAGTAGGTTCCGACTCGCCAGAATTGTTGTCAAATGTTACATCCGAGGTGTTTGGTTGCATTAGGTTAGGTTATATGACGTTATAGACACATATAATGTTCCCACCGAGAAGTAGGTCCGACGCGCCAGGATTGTTGTCAAATATTACATCGGAGATGTTAGTTTGCCTTAGGTTAGGATATATAACGTTATAGACGTATATACTATTCCCACCGAGAAGTAGGGTCCGACTCGCCAGAAATGTTGTTAAATGTTACATCCGAGGTGTTAGGTTGCCTTATGTTAGGATATATAACGTTATAGACGCAAATAATGTTCCCACCGATAAGTAGGGTCCGACACGGCAGGAATATTGTCAAATCTTACATCCGAGTTATTAGGTTGCCTTAGGTTAGGATATATAACATTATAGATGCATATAATGCTCCCACCGAGATGTAGGGTCCGACACAACTGCAATGTTGTCAAATGTTACATCCGAGGTGTTAGGTTGCCTTAGGTTAGGATATATAACGTTATAGACGTATATACTGTTCCCACCGAGAAGTAGGGTCCGACACACGTGGAATGTTGTCAAATGTTACATCCGAAGTGTTAGGTTGCCTTAGGTTAGGATATATAACGTTATAGACGCATATATTGTTCCCACTGAGAAGTAGGTTCCGACTCGCCAGGAATGTTGTCAAATGTTACATCCGAGGTGCTAGGTTGCTTTAGGTTAGGATATACAACGTTATAGACGCATATAATGTTCCCACCGAGAAGTAGGGTCCGACACACATGGAATGTTGTCAAATGTTACATCTGAGGTGCTAGGTTGCCTTAGGTTAGGATATAAAACGTTATAGACGCATATAATGTTCCCACAGAGAAGTAGGGTCCGATACACATATAATCTTGTCAAATGTTACATCCGAGGTGTTTAGTTACCTTAGGTTAGGTTATATGACGTTATAGACGCATATAATGTTCCCACCGAGAAGTAGGTCAGACACGCCTGGATTGTTGTCAAATGTTACGTACGAGGTGTTAGGTTGCCTTAGGTTAGGTTATATGACGTTATAGACGCATATAATGTTCCCCCCGATAAGTAGGTCCGACACGCCCAGTTTGTTGTCAAACATTACATCCGAGATGTTAGGTTGCCTTAGGTTAGGTTATATGACGTTATAGCCTCATATAATGTTCCCACCGAGAAGTAGGGTCCGACACGCCTGGAATGTTGTTAAATGTTACATCCGAGATGTTAGTTTGCCTTTGGTCAGGATATATAACGTTATAGACGTATATACTGTTCCCACCTAGAAGTAGTGTCCGACAGGCTTGGAATGTTGACAAATATTACATCCGTGGAGTTAGGTTGCCTTAGGTTAGGTTATATGACGTTATAGACGCATATAATGTTCCAACCGAGAAGTAGGTCCGACACGCCTGGTTTGTTGTCAAATATTACATCCGAGATGTTAGGTTGCCTTAGGTTAGGTTATATAACGTTATAGACGCATATGATGTTCCCACCGAGAAGTAGGTCCGACACGCCTGGATTGTTGTCAAATATTGCATCCGAGATGTTAGGTTGCCTTAGGTTAGGTTATATAACGTTATAGACGCATATGATGTTCCCACCGAGAAGTAGGTCCGACACGCCTGGATTGTTGTCAAATATTGCATCCGAGATGTTAGGTTGCTTAGGTTAGGATATATAACGTTATGGACGCATATAATGTTCCCACCTAGAAGTAGTGTCCGACACGCCAGGAATTTTGTAAAATATTACGTCCTAGATGATAGGTTAACTTAGGTTGGGATATATAACGTTATAGACGTTTACAATGTTCCCACCGAGAAGTCGGTTCCGACAAGCAAGGAACGTTGTAAAACGTTACATTCGCGATGTTAGGTTGCCTTAGGTTAGGATATATAACGTCATAGACGCATATAATGTTCCCACCGAGAAGTAGGGTCCGACTCGCCAGAAATGTTGTCAAATGTTACAGCCGAGGTGTTTGGTTGCCTTAGGTTAGGTTATATGACGTTATAGACGCAAATAATGTTCCAACCGAGAAGTAGGTCCGACACGCCTGGATTGTTGTCAAATATTACATTCGAGATGTTAGGTTGCCTTAGGTTGGGATATATAACGTTATAGACGTATATACTGTTCCCACTGAGAAGTAGGGTCCGACACACCTGGAATATTGTCAAATATTACATCCGAGTTATTAGGTTGCCTTAGGTTAGGATATATAACGTTATAGACGCATATAACGTTCCCACCGAGAAGTAGGGTCCGACCCGCCAGGAATGTTGTCAACTGTTACATCTGAGGTGTTAGGTTGCCTTAGGTCAGGATATATAACGTTATAGACGTATATACTGTTCCCACCGAGAAGTAGGGTCCGACACACATGGAATCTTGTCAAATATTACATCCGACAGGTTAGGATGCCTTAGGTTAGGATATATAACGTTATAGACGTATATACTGTTCCCACGGTGAAGTATGGTCCGACACACCAGGAATATTGACAAATATTACATCCGAGTTGTTAGGTTGCCCTATTTTACGATATACAGCGTTATAGACGCATACAATGTTCCCACCGAGAAGTAGGATCCGACAGATTTGGAATGTTGGCAAATATTACATCCGAGGAGTTAGGTTGCCTTAGGTTAGGATATACAACGTTATAGACGCATATAATGTTCCCACCGAGAAGTAGGGTCCGACATACATGGAATGTTGTCAAATGTTACATCCGAGGTGTTAGGCTGCCTTAGGTTAGGATATATAACGTTGTAGACGCATATAATGTTCCCAACGAGAAGTAGGGTCCGACTCGCCAGAAATGTTGTCAAATGTTACATCCGAGGTGTTTAGTTGCCTTAGGTTAGGTTATATGACGTTATAGACACATATAATGTTCCCACCGAGAAGTGGGTCCAACACGCCAGGATTGTTGTCAAATATTACATCCGAGATGTTAGTTTGCCTTAGGTTAGGATATATAACGATATAGACGTATATACTGTTCCCACCGAGAAGTAGGGTCCGACACACGTGGAATGTTGTCAAATGTTACATCCGAAGTGTTAGGTTGCCTTAGGTTAGGATATATAACGTTATAGACGCATATATTGTTCCCACTGAGAAGTAGGTTCCGACTCGCCAGGAATGTTGTCAAATGTTACATCCGAGGTGCTAGGTTGCTTTAGGTTAGGATATACAACGTTATAGACGCATATAATGTTCCCACCGAGAAGTAGGGTCCGACACACATGGAATGTTGTCAAATGTTACATCTGAGGTGTTAGGTTTTCTTAGGTTAGGATATATAACGTTATAGACGCATATAATGTTCCCAGCGAGAAGTAGGTTCCGACTCGCCAGAAATGTTGTCAAATGTTACATCCGAGCTGCTAGGTTGCCTCAGGTTAGGATATAAAACGTTATAGACGCATATAATGTTCCCACCGAGAAGTAGGGTCCGATACACATGGAATCTTGTCAAATGTTACATCCGAGGTGTTTAGTTGCCTTAGGTTAGGATATATAACGTTATAGACGCATATAATGTTCCCACCGAGAAGTAGGGTCCGACTCGCCAGGAATGTTGTCAAATGTTACATCTGAGGTGTTAGGTTTTCTTAGGTTAGGATATATAACGTTATAGACGCATATAATGTTCCCACTGAGAAGTAGGTTCCGACTCGCCAGGAATGTTGTCAAATGTTACATCCGAGGTGCTAGGTTGCCTTAGGTTAGGATATAAAACGTTATAGACGCATATAATGTTCCCACAGAGAAGTAGGGTCCGATACACATGGAATCTTGTCAAATGTTACATCCGAGGTGTTTAGTTACCTTAGGTTAGGTTATATGACGTTATAGACGCATATAATGTTCCCACCGATAAGTAGGTCCGACACGCCTAGTTTGTTGTCAAACATTACATCCGAGATGTTAGGTTGCCTTAGGTTAGGTTATATGACGTTATAGACGCATATAATGTTCCAACCGAGAAGTAGTACCGACACGCCTGGATTGTTGTCAAATATTACATCCGAGATGTTAGGTTGCCTTAGGTTAGGATATATAACGTTATAGACGTATATACTGTTCCCACCGTGAAGTAGGATCCGACACACCAGGAATATTGACAAATATTACATCCGAGTTGTTAGGTTGCCTTAGGTTATGATATATAACGTTATAGACGCATATAATGTTCCCACCGAGAAGTAGGTTCCGACTCGCCAGAATTGTTGTCAAATGTTACATCCGAGGTGTTTGGTTGCATTAGGTTAGGTTATATGACGTTATAGACACATATAATGTTCCCACCGAGAAGTAGGTCCGACGCGCCAGGATTGTTGTCAAATATTACATCGGAGAGGTTAGTTTGCCTTAGGTTAGGATATATAACGTTATAGACGTATATACTATTCCCACCGAGAAGTAGGGTCCGACTCGCCAGAAATGTTGTTAAATGTTACATCCGAGGTGTTAGGTTGCCTTAGGTTAGGTTATATGACTTTATAGACGCATATAATGTTCCCACCGAGAAGTAGATCCGACACGCCTGGATTGTTGTCAAATGTTACATCCGATGTGCTAGGTTGCCTTAGGTTAGGATATATAACGTTATAGACGTATATACTGTTCCCACCGAGAAGTAGGGTCCGACACACGTGGAATGTTGTCAAATGTTACATCCTAGGTGTTAGGTTGTCTTAGGTTAGGTTATATGACGGTATAGACGCATATAATGTTCCCACCGAGAAGTAGGGTCCGACACACCTGGAATGTTGTCAAATGTTACATCCGAGGTGTTAGGTTAACTTTGGTTGGGATATATAACGTTATAGACGTATACAATGTTCCGACCGAGAAGTAGGTTCCGACAAGACAGGAATGTTGTAAAATGTTACATTCGCGATGTTAGGTTGCCTTATGTTAGGATATATAACGTTATAGACGCAAATAATGTTCCCACCGATAAGTGGGGTCCGACACGGCAGGAATATTGTCAAATCTTACATCCGAGTTATTAGGTTGCCTTAGGTTAGGATATATAACATTATAGATGCATATAATGCTCCCACCGAGATGTAGGGTCCGACACAACTGCAATGTTGTCAAATGTTACATCCGAGGTGTTAGGTTGCCTTAGGTTAGGATATATAACGTTATAGACGTATATACTGTTCCCACCGAGAAGTAGGGTCCGACACACGTGGAATGTTGTCAAATGTTACATCCGAAGTGTTAGGTTGCCTTAGGTTAGGATATATAACGTTATAGACGCATATATTGTTCCCACTGAGAAGTAGGTTCCGACTCGCCAGGAATGTTGTCAAATGTTACATCCGAGGTGCTAGGTTGCTTTAGGTTAGGATATACAACGTTATAGACGCATATAATGTTCCCACCGAGAAGTAGGGTCCGACACACATGGAATGTTGTCAAATGTTACATCTGAGGTGCTAGGTTGCCTTAGGTTAGGATATAAAACGTTATAGACGCATATAATGTTCCCACAGAGAAGTAGGGTCCGATACACATATAATCTTGTCAAATGTTACATCCGAGGTGTTTAGTTACCTTAGGTTAGGTTATATGACGTTATAGACGCATATAATGTTCCCACCGAGAAGTAGGTCCGACACGCCTGGATTGTTGTCAAATGTTACGTACGAGGTGTTAGGTTGCCTTAGGTTAGGTTATATGACGTTATAGACGCATATAATGTTCCCACCGATAAGTAGGTCCGACACGCCCAGTTTGTTGTCAAACATTACATCCGAGATGTTAGGTTGCCTTAGGTTAGGTTATATGACGTTATAGCCTCATATAATGTTCCCACCGAGAAGTAGGGTCCGACACGCCTGGAATGTTGTTAAATGTTACATCCGAGATGTTAGTTTGCCTTTGGTCAGGATATATAACGTTATAGACGTATATACTGTTCCCACCTAGAAGTAGTGTCCGACACGCCAGGAATTTTGTAAAATATTACGTCCTAGATGATAGGTTAACTTAGGTTGGGATATATAACGTTATAGACGTTTACAATGTTCCCACCGAGAAGTCGGTTCCGACAAGCAAGGAATGTTGTAAAACGTTACATTCGCGATGTTAGGTTGCCTTAGGTTAGGATATATAACGTCATAGACGCATATAATGTTCCCACCGAGAAGTAGGGTCCGACTCGCCAGAAATGTTGTCAAATGTTACAGCCGAGGTGTTTGGTTGCCTTAGGTTAGGTTATATGACGTTATAGACGCATATAATGTTCCAACCGAGAAGTAGGTCCGACACGCCTGGATTGTTGTCAAATATTACATTCGAGATGTTAGGTTGCCTTAGGTTGGGATATATAACGTTATAGACGTATATACTGTTCCCACTGAGAAGTAGGGTCCGACACACCTGGAATGTTGTCAAATGTTACATCCGAGGTGTTAGGTTGCCTTAGGTTAGGATATATAACGTTATAGACGCATATAATGTTCCCACCGAGAAGTGGGTCCGACACGCCTGCATTGTTGTCAAATATAACATCCGAGATGTTAGATTGCCTTAGGTTAGGATATATAACGTTATAGCCGTATATACTGTTCCCACCGAGAAGTAGTGTCCGACAGGCTTGGAATGTTGACAAATATTACATCCGTGGAGTTAGGTTGCCTTAGGTTAGGTTATATGACGTTATAGACGCATATAATGTTCCAACCGAGAAGTAGGTCCGACACGCCTGGTTTGTTGTCAAATATTACATCCGAGATGTTAGGTTGCCTTAGGTTAGGTTATATAACGTTATAGACGCATATGATGTTCCCACCGAGAAGTAGGTCCGACACGCCTGGATTGTTGTCAAATATTGCATCCGAGATGTTAGGTTGCTTAGGTTAGGATATATAACGTTATGGACGCATATAATGTTCCCACCTAGAAGTAGTGTCCGACACGCCAGGAATTTTGTAAAATATTACGTCCTAGATGATAGGTTAACTTAGGTTGGGATATATAACGTTATAGACGTTTACAATGTTCCCACCGAGAAGTCGGTTCCGACAAGCAAGGAACGTTGTAAAACGTTACATTCGCGATGTTAGGTTGCCTTATGTTAGGATATATAACGTTATAGACGCAAATAATGTTCCCACCGAGAAGTAGGGTCCGACACGGCAGGAATATTGTCAAATCTTACATCCGAGTTATTAGGTTGCCTTAGGTTAGGATATATAACGTTATAGATGCATATAATGCTCCCACCGAGATGTAGGGTCCGACACAACTGCAATGTTGTCAAATGTTACATCCGAGGTGTTAGGTTGCCTTAGGTTAGGATATATAACGTTATAGACGTATATACTGTTGCCACCGAGAAGTAGGGTCCGACACACGTGGAATGTTGTCAAATGTTACATCCGAAGTGTTAGGTTGCCTTAGGTTAGGATATATAACGTTATAGACGCATATATTGTTCCCACTGAGAAGTAGGTTCCGACTCGCCAGGAATGTTGTCAAATGTTACATCCGAGGTGCTAGGTTGCTTTAGGTTAGGATATACAACGTTATAGACGCATATAATGTTCCCACCGAGAAGTAGGGTCCGACACACATGGAATGTTGTCAAATGTTACATCTGAGGTGCTAGGTTGCCTTAGGTTAGGATATAAAACGTTATAGACGCATATAATGTTCCCACAGAGAAGTAGGGTCCGATACACATATAATCTTGTCAAATGTTACATCCGAGGTGTTTAGTTACCTTAGGTTAGGTTATATGACGTTATAGACGCATATAATGTTCCCACCGAGAAGTAGGTCCGACACGCCTGGATTGTTGTCAAATGTTACGTACGAGGTGTTAGGTTGCCTTAGGTTAGGTTATATGACGTTATAGACGCATATAATGTTCCCACCGATAAGTAGGTCCGACACGCCCAGTTTGTTGTCAAACATTACATCCGAGATGTTAGGTTGCCTTAGGTTAGGTTATATGACGTTATAGACGCATATAATGTTCCAACCGAGAAGTAGTACCGACACGCCTGGATTGTTGTCAAATATTACATCCGAGATGTTAGGTTGCCTTAGGTTAGGATATATAACGTTATAGACGTATATACTGTTCCCACCGTGAAGTAGGATCCGACACACCAGGAATATTGACAAATATTACATCCGAGTTGTTATGTTGCCTTAGGTTATGATATATAACGTTATAGACGCATATAATGTTCCCACCGAGAAGTAGGTTCCGACTCGCCAGAATTGTTGTCAAATGTTACATCCGAGGTGTTTGGTTGCCTTAGGTTAGGTTATATGACGTTATAGACGCATATAATGTTCCCACCGAGAAGTAGGGTCCGATACACATGGAATCTTGTCAAATGTTACATCCGAGGTGTTTAGTTGCCTTAGGTTAGGTTATATGACGTTATAGACGCATATAATGTTCCCACCGAGAAGTAGGTCCGACACGCCTGGATTGTTGTCAAATGTTACATACGAGGTGTTAGGTTGCCTTAGGTTAGGATATGTAACGTTATAGACGCATATAATGTTCCCACCGAGAAGTAGGGTCCGACTCGCCAGAAATGTTTCAAATGTTACATCCAAGGTGTTAGGTTGCCTTAGGTTAATATATATAACGTTATAGCCTCATATAATGTTCCCACCGAGAAGTAGGGTCCGACACGCCTGGAATGTTGTTAAATGTTACATCCGAGATGTTAGTTTGCCTTTGGTCAGGATATATAACGTTATAGACGTATATACTGTTCCCACCTAGAAGTAGTGTCCGACACGCCAGGAATTTTGTAAAATATTACGTCCTAGATGATAGGTTAACTTAGGTTGGGATATATAACGTTATAGACGTTTACAATGTTCCCACCGAGAAGTCGGTTCCGACAAGCAAGGAATGTTGTAAAACGTTACATTCGCGATGTTAGGTTGCCTTAGGTTAGGATATATAACGTCATAGACGCATATAATGTTCCCACCGAGAAGTAGGGTCCGACTCGCCAGAAATGTTGTCAAATGTTACAGCCGAGGTGTTTGGTTGCCTTAGGTTAGGTTATATGACGTTATAGACGCATATAATGTTCCAACCGAGAAGTAGGTCCGACACGCCTGGATTGTTGTCAAATATTACATTCGAGATGTTAGGTTGCCTTAGGTTGGGATATATAACGTTATAGACGTATATACTGTTCCCACTGAGAAGTAGGGTTCGACACACCTGGAATGTTGTCAAATGTTACATCCGAGGTGTTAGGTTGCCTTAGGTTAGGATATATAACGTTATAGACGCATATAATGTTCCCACTGAGAAGTAGGTTCCGACTCGCCAGGAATGTTGTCAAATGGTTCATCCGAGGTGCTAGGTTGCCTTAGGTTAGGATATAAAACGTAATAGACGCATCTAATGTTCCCACCGAGAAGTAGGGTCCGACAGACATGGAATCTTGTCAAATGTTACATCCGAGGTGTTAGGTTGCCTTAGGTTAATATATATAACGTTATAGACTCATATAATGTTCCCACCGAGAAGTAGGGTCCGACTCGCCAGAAAAGTTGTCAAATGTTACATCCGAGGTGTTAGGTTGCCTTAGGATAGATTATATGACGTTATAGACGCATATAATGTTCCCACCGAGAAGTGGGTCCGACACGCCTGCATTGTTGTCAAATATTACATCCGAGATATTAGATTGCCTTAGGTTAGGATATATAACGTTATAGCCGTATATACTGTTCCCACCAAGAAGTAGTGTCCGACAGGCTTGGAATGTTGACAAATATTACATCCGTGGAGTTAGGTTGCCTTAGGTTAGGTTATATGACGTTATAGACGCATATAATGTTCCAACCGAGAAGTAGGTCCGACACGCCTGGTTTGTTGTCAAATATTACATCCGAGATGTTAGGTTGCCTTAGGTTAGGTTATATAACGTTATAGACGCATATGATGTTCCCACCGAGAAGTAGGTCCGACACGCCTGGATTGTTGTCAAATATTGCATCCGAGATGTTAGGTTGCTTAGGTTAGGATATATAACGTTATGGACGCATATAATGTTCCCACCGAGAAGTAGGGTCCGTCTCGCCAGAAATGTTGTCAAATGTTACATCCGAGGTGTTTGGTTGCCTTAGGTTAGGTTATATGACGTTATAGACGCATATAATGTTCCAACCGAGAAGTAGGTCCGACACGCCTGGATTGTTGTCAAATATTACATCCGAGATGTTAGGTTGCCTTAGGTTAGGATATATAACGTTATAGACGCATATAATGTTCCCACCGAGAAGTAGGGTCCGACACACATGGAATGTTGTCAAATGTTACATCTGAGGTGCTAGGTTGCCTTAGGTTAGGATATAAAACGTTATAGACGCATATAATGTTCCCACAGAGAAGTAGGGTCCGATACACATATAATCTTGTCAAATGTTACATCCGAGGTGTTTAGTTACCTTAGGTTAGGTTATATGACGTTATAGACGCATATAATGTTCCCACCGAGAAGTAGGTCCGACACGCCTGGATTGTTGTCAAATGTTACGTACGAGGTGTTAGGTTGCCTTAGGTTAGGTTATATGACGTTATAGACGCATATAATGTTCCCACCGATAAGTAGGTCCGACACGCCCAGTTTGTTGTCAAACATTACATCCGAGATGTTAGGTTGCCTTAGGTTAGGTTATATGACGTTATAGCCTCATATAATGTTCCCACCGAGAAGTAGGGTCCGACACGCCTGGAATGTTGTTAAATGTTACATCCGAGATGTTAGTTTGCCTTTGGTCAGGATATATAACGTTATAGACGTATATACTGTTCCCACCTAGAAGTAGTGTCCGACACGCCAGGAATTTTGTAAAATATTACGTCCTAGATGATAGGTTAACTTAGGTTGGGATATATAACGTTATAGACGTTTACAATGTTCCCACCGAGAAGTCGGTTCCGACAAGCAAGGAATGTTGTAAAACGTTACATTCGCGATGTTAGGTTGCCTTAGGTTAGGATATATAACGTCATAGACGCATATAATGTTCCCACCGAGAAGTAGGGTCCGACTCGCCAGAAATGTTGTCAAATGTTACAGCCGAGGTGTTTGGTTGCCTTAGGTTAGGTTATATGACGTTATAGACGCATATAATGTTCCAACCGAGAAGTAGGTCCGACACGCCTGGATTGTTGTCAAATATTACATTCGAGATGTTAGGTTGCCTTAGGTTGGGATATATAACGTTATAGACGTATATACTGTTCCCACTGAGAAGTAGGGTCCGACACACCTGGAATGTTGTCAAATGTTACATCCGAGGTGTTAGGTTGCCTTAGGTTAGGATATATAACGTTATAGACGCATATAATGTTCCCACCGAGAAGTGGGTCCGACACGCCTGCATTGTTGTCAAATATAACATCCGAGATGTTAGATTGCCTTAGGTTAGGATATATAACGTTATAGCCGTATATACTGTTCCCACCGAGAAGTAGTGTCCGACAGGCTTGGAATGTTGACAAATATTACATCCGTGGAGTTAGGTTGCCTTAGGTTAGGTTATATGACGTTATAGACGCATATAATGTTCCAACCGAGAAGTAGGTCCGACACGCCTGGTTTGTTGTCAAATATTACATCCGAGATGTTAGGTTGCCTTAGGTTAGGTTATATAACGTTATAGACGCATATGATGTTCCCACCGAGAAGTAGGTCCGACACGCCTGGATTGTTGTCAAATATTGCATCCGAGATGTTAGGTTGCTTAGGTTAGGATATATAACGTTATGGACGCATATAATGTTCCCACCTAGAAGTAGTGTCCGACACGCCAGGAATTTTGTAAAATATTACGTCCTAGATGATAGGTTAACTTAGGTTGGGATATATAACGTTATAGACGTTTACAATGTTCCCACCGAGAAGTCGGTTCCGACAAGCAAGGAACGTTGTAAAACGTTACATTCGCGATGTTAGGTTGCCTTAGGTTAGGATATATAACGTCATAGACGCATATAATGTTCCCACCGAGAAGTAGGGTCCGACTCGCCAGAAATGTTGTCAAATGTTACAGCCGAGGTGTTTGGTTGCCTTAGGTTAGGTTATATGACGTTATAGACGCATATAATGTTCCAACCGAGAAGTAGGTCCGACACGCCTGGATTGTTGTCAAATATTACATTCGAGATGTTAGGTTGCCTTAGGTTGGGATATATAACGTTATAGACGTATATACTGTTCCCACTGAGAAGTAGGGTCCGACACACCTGGAATAATGTCAAATATTACATCCGAGTTATTAGGTTGCCTTAGGTTAGGATATATAACGTTATAGACGCATATAACGTTCCCACCGAGAAGTAGGGTCCGACCCGCCAGGAATGTTGTCAACTGTTACATCTGAGGTGTTAGGTTGCCTTAGGTCAGGATATATAACGTTATAGACGTATATACTGTTCCCACCGAGAAGTATGGTCCGACACACATGGAATCTTGTCAAATATTACATCCGACAGGTTAGGATGCCTTAGGTTAGGATATATAACGTTATAGACGTATATACTGTTCCCACGGTGAAGTATGGTCCGACACACCAGGAATATTGACAAATATTACATCCGAGTTGTTAGGTTGCCCTATTTTACGATATACAGCGTTATAGACGCATACAATGTTCCCACCAAGAAGTAGGATCCGACAGATTTGGAATGTTGGCAAATATTACATCCGAGGAGTTAGGTTGCCTTAGGTTAGGATATACAACGTTATAGACGCATATAATGTTCCCACCGAGAAGTAGGGTCCGACATACATGGAATGTTGTCAAATGTTACATCCGAGGTGTTAGGCTGCCTTAGGTTAGGATATATAACGTTGTAGACGCATATAATGTTCCCAACGAGAAGTAGGGTCCGACTCGCCAGAAATGTTGTCAAATGTTACATCCGAGGTGTTTAGTTGCCTTAGGTTAGGTTATATGACGTTATAGACACATATAATGTTCCCACCGAGAAGTGGGTCCAACACGCCAGGATTGTTGTCAAATATTACATCCGAGATGTTAGTTTGCCTTAGGTTAGGATATATAACGATATAGACGTATATACTGTTCCCACCGAGAAGTAGGGTCCGACACACGTGGAATGTTGTCAAATGTTACATCCGAAGTGTTAGGTTGCCTTAGGTTAGGATATATAACGTTATAGACGCATATATTGTTCCCACTGAGAAGTAGGTTCCGACTCGCCAGGAATGTTGTCAAATGTTACATCCGAGGTGCTAGGTTGCTTTAGGTTAGGATATACAACGTTATAGACGCATATAATGTTCCCACCGAGAAGTAGGGTCCGACACACATGGAATGTTGTCAAATGTTACATCTGAGGTGTTAGGTTTTCTTAGGTTAGGATATATAACGTTATAGACGCATATAATGTTCCCAGCGAGACGTAGGTTCCGACTCGCCAGAAATGTTGTCAAATGTTACATCCGAGCTGCTAGGTTGCCTTAGGTTAGGATATAAAACGTTATAGACGCATATAATGTTCCCACCGAGAAGTAGGGTCCGATACACATGGAATCTTGTCAAATGTTACATCCGAGGTGTTTAGTTGCCTTAGGTTAGGATATATAACGTTATAGACGCATATAATGTTCCCACCGAGAAGTAGGGTCCGACTCGCCAGAAATGTTGTTAAATGTTACATCCGAGGTGTTAGGTTGCCTTAGGTTAGGTTATATGACTTTATAGACGCATATAATGTTCCCACCGAGAAGTAGATCCGACACGCCTGGATTGTTGTCAAATGTTACATCCGATGTGCTAGGTTGCCTTAGGTTAGGATATATAACGTTATAGACGTATATACTGTTCCCACCGAGAAGTAGGGTCCGACACACGTGGAATGTTGTCAAATGTTACATCCTAGGTGTTAGGTTGTCTTAGGTTAGGTTATATGACGGTATAGACGCATATAATGTTCCCACCGAGAAGTAGGGTCCGACACACCTGGAATGTTGTCAAATGTTACATCCGAGGTGTTAGGTTAACTTTGGTTGGGATATATAACGTTATAGACGCATATATTGTTCCCACTGAGAAGTAGGTTCCGACTCGCCAGGAATGTTGTCAAATGTTACATCCGAGGTGCTAGGTTGCTTTAGGTTAGGATATACAACGTTATAGACGCATATAATGTTCCCACCGAGAAGTAGGGTCCGACACACATGGAATGTTGTCAAATGTTACATCTGAGGTGCTAGGTTGCCTTAGGTTAGGATATAAAACGTTATAGACGCATATAATGTTCCCACAGAGAAGTAGGGTCCGATACACATATAATCTTGTCAAATGTTACATCCGAGGTGTTTAGTTACCTTAGGTTAGGTTATATGACGTTATAGACGCATATAATGTTCCCACCGAGAAGTAGGGTCCGACACACATGGAATGTTGTCAAATGTTACATCTGAGGTGTTAGGTTTTCTTAGGTTAGGATATATAACGTTATAGACGCATATAATGTTCCCAGCGAGAAGTAGGTTCCGACTCGCCAGAAATGTTGTCAAATGTTACATCTGAGGTGTTAGGTTTTCTTAGGTTAGGATATATAACGTTATAGACGCATATAATGTTCCCACTGAGAAGTAGGTTCCGACTCGCCAGGAATGTTGTCAAATGTTACATCCGAGGTACTAGGTTGCCTTAGGTTAGGATATAAAACGTTATAGACGCATATAATGTTCCCACAGAGAAGTAGGGTCCGATACACATGGAATCTTGTCAAATGTTACATCCGAGGTGTTTAGTTACCTTAGGTTAGGTTATATGACGTTATAGACGCATATAATGTTCCCACCGATAAGTAGGTCCGACACGCCTAGTTTGTTGTCAAACATTACATCCGAGATGTTAGGTTGCCTTAGGTTAGGTTATATGACGTTATAGACGCATATAATGTTCCAACCGAGAAGTAGTACCGACACGCCTGGATTGTTGTCAAATATTACATCCGAGATGTTAGGTTGCCTTAGGTTAGGATATATAACGTTATAGACGTATATACTGTTCCCACCGTGAAGTAGGATCCGACACACCAGGAATATTGACAAATATTACATCCGAGTTGTTAGGTTGCCTTAGGTTATGATATATAACGTTATAGACGCATATAATGTTCCCACCGAGAAGTAGGTTCCGACTCGCCAGAATTGTTGTCAAATGTTACATCCGAGGTGTTTGGTTGCATTAGGTTAGGTTATATGACGTTATAGACACATATAATGTTCCCCCCGAGAAGTAGGTCCGACGCGCCAGGATTGTTGTCAAATATTACATCGGAGATGTTAGTTTGCCTTAGGTTAGGATATATAACGTTATAGACGTATATACTATTCCCACCGAGAAGTAGGGTCCGACTCGCCAGAAATGTTGTTAAATGTTACATCCGAGGTGTTAGGTTGCCTTAGGTTAGGTTATATGACTTTATAGACGCATATAATGTTCCCACCGAGAAGTAGATCCGACACGCCTGGATTGTTGTCAAATGTTACATCCGATGTGCTAGGTTGCCTTAGGTTAGGATATATAACGTTATAGACGTATATACTGTTCCCACCGAGAAGTAGGGTCCGACACACGTGGAATGTTGTCAAATGTTACATCCTAGGTGTTAGGTTGTCTTAGGTTAGGTTATATGACGGTATAGACGCATATAATGTTCCCACCGAGAAGTAGGGTCCGACACACCTGGAATGTTGTCAAATGTTACATCCGAGGTGTTAGGTTAACTTTGGTTGGGATATATAACGTTATAGACGTATACAATGTTCCGACCGAGAAGTAGGTTCCGACAAGACAGGAATGTTGTAAAATGTTACATTCGCGATGTTAGGTTGCCTTATGTTAGGATATATAACGTTATAGACGCAAATAATGTTCCCACCGATAAGTAGGGTCCGACACGGCAGGAATATTGTCAAATCTTACATCCGAGTTATTAGGTTGCCTTAGGTTAGGATATATAACGTTATAGATGCATATAATGCTCCCACCGAGATGTAGGGTCCGACACAACTGCAATGTTGTCAAATGTTACATCCGAGGTGTTAGGTTGCCTTAGGTTAGGATATATAACGTTATAGACGTATATACTGTTCCCACCGAGAAGTAGGGTCCGACACACGTGGAATGTTGTCAAATGTTACATCCGAAGTGTTAGGTTGCCTTAGGTTAGGATATATAACGTTATAGACGCATATATTGTTCCCACTGAGAAGTAGGTTCCGACTCGCCAGGAATGTTGTCAAATGTTACATCTGAGGTGCTAGGTTGCCTTAGGTTAGGATATAAAACGTTATAGACGCATATAATGTTCCCACAGAGAAGTAGGGTCCGATACACATATAATCTTGTCAAATGTTACATCCGAGGTGTTTAGTTACCTTAGGTTAGGTTATATGACGTTATAGACGCATATAATGTTCCCACCGAGAAGTAGGTCCGACACGCCTGGATTGTTGTCAAATGTTACGTACGAGGTGTTAGGTTGCCTTAGGTTAGGTTATATGACGTTATAGACGCATATAATGTTCCCACCGATAAGTAGGTCCGACACGCCCAGTTTGTTGTCAAACATTACATCCGAGATGTTAGGTTGCCTTAGGTTAGGTTATATGACGTTATAGACGCATATAATGTTCCAACCGAGAAGTAGTACCGACACGCCTGGATTGTTGTCAAATATTACATCCGAGATGTTAGGTTGCCTTAGGTTAGGATATATAACGTTATAGACGTATATACTGTTCCCACCGTGAAGTAGGATCCGACACACCAGGAATATTGACAAATATTACATCCGAGTTGTTATGTTGCCTTAGGTTATGATATATAACGTTATAGACGCATATAATGTTCCCACCGAGAAGTAGGTTCCGACTCGCCAGAATTGTTGTCAAATGTTACATCCGAGGTGTTTGGTTGCCTTAGGTTAGGTTATATGACGTTATAGACGCATATAATGTTCCCACCGAGAAGTAGGGTCCGATACACATGGAATCTTGTCAAATGTTACATCCGAGGTGTTTAGTTGCCTTAGGTTAGGTTATATGACGTTATAGACGCATATAATGTTCCCACCGAGAAGTAGGTCCGACACGCCTGGATTGTTGTCAAATGTTACATACGAGGTGTTAGGTTGCCTTAGGTTAGGATATGTAACGTTATAGACGCATATAATGTTCCCACCGAGAAGTAGGGTCCGACTCGCCAGAAATGTTTCAAATGTTACATCCAAGGTGTTAGGTTGCCTTAGGTTAATATATATAACGTTATAGCCTCATATAATGTTCCCACCGAGAAGTAGGGTCCGACACGCCTGGAATGTTGTTAAATGTTACATCCGAGATGTTAGTTTGCCTTTGGTCAGGATATATAACGTTATAGACGTATATACTGTTCCCACCTAGAAGTAGTGTCCGACACGCCAGGAATTTTGTAAAATATTACGTCCTAGATGATAGGTTAACTTAGGTTGGGATATATAACGTTATAGACGTTTACAATGTTCCCACCGAGAAGTCGGTTCCGACAAGCAAGGAATGTTGTAAAACGTTACATTCGCGATGTTAGGTTGCCTTAGGTTAGGATATATAACGTCATAGACGCATATAATGTTCCCACCGAGAAGTAGGGTCCGACTCGCCAGAAATGTTGTCAAATGTTACAGCCGAGGTGTTTGGTTGCCTTAGGTTAGGTTATATGACGTTATAGACGCATATAATGTTCCAACCGAGAAGTAGGTCCGACACGCCTGGATTGTTGTCAAATATTACATTCGAGATGTTAGGTTGCCTTAGGTTGGGATATATAACGTTATAGACGTATATACTGTTCCCACTGAGAAGTAGGGTTCGACACACCTGGAATGTTGTCAAATGTTACATCCGAGGTGTTAGGTTGCCTTAGGTTAGGATATATAACGTTATAGACGCATATAATGTTCCCACTGAGAAGTAGGTTCCGACTCGCCAGGAATGTTGTCAAATGGTTCATCCGAGGTGCTAGGTTGCCTTAGGTTAGGATATAAAACGTAATAGACGCATCTAATGTTCCCACCGAGAAGTAGGGTCCGACACACATGGAATCTTGTCAAATGTTACATCCGAGGTGTTAGGTTGCCTTAGGTTAATATATATAACGTTATAGACTCATATAATGTTCCCACCGAGAAGTAGGGTCCGACTCGCCAGAAAAGTTGTCAAATGTTACATCCGAGGTGTTAGGTTGCCTTAGGATAGATTATATGACGTTATAGACGCATATAATGTTCCCACCGAGAAGTAGGACCGACACGCCTGGATTGTTGTCAAATGTTACATCCGAGGTGTTTGGTTGCCTTAGGTTAGGTTATATGACGTTATAGACGCATATAATGTTCCCACCGAGAAGTGGGTCCGACACGCCTGCATTGTTGTCAAATATTACATCCGAGGTATTAGATTGCCTTAGGTTAGGATATATAACGTTATAGCCGTATATACTGTTCCCACCGAGAAGTAGTGTCCGACAGGCTTGGAATGTTGACAAATATTACATCCGTGGAGTTAGGTTGCCTTAGGTTAGGTTATATGACGTTATAGACGCATATAATGTTCCAACCGAGAAGTAGGTCCGACACGCCTGGTTTGTTGTCAAATATTACATCCGAGATGTTAGGTTGCCTTAGGTTAGGTTATATAACGTTATAGACGCATATGATGTTCCCACCGAGAAGTAGGTCCGACACGCCTGGATTGTTGTCAAATATTGCATCCGAGATGTTAGGTTGCTTAGGTTAGGATATATAACGTTATGGACGCATATAATGTTCCCACCGAGAAGTAGGGTCCGTCTCGCCAGAAATGTTGTCAAATGTTACATCCGAGGTGTTTGGTTGCCTTAGGTTAGGTTATATGACGTTATAGACGCATATAATGTTCCAACCGAGAAGTAGGTCCGACACGCCTGGATTGTTGTCAAATATTACATCCGAGATGTCAGGTTGCCTTAGGTTAGGATATATAACGTTATAGACGCATATAATGTTCCCACCGAGAAGTAGGGTCCGACAGACCTGGAATGTTGTCAAATGTTACATCCGAGGTGTTAGGTTGCCTTAGGTTAGGATATATAACGTCATAGACGCATATAATGTTCCCACCTAGAAGTAGGATCCGACTCGCCAGGAATGTTGTCAAATTTTACATCTGAGGTGTTAGGTTGCCTTAGGTTAGGATATATAACGTTATAGACGCATATAATGCTCCCACCGAGAAGTAGGGTCCGACTCGCCAGAAATGATGTCAGATGTTACATCCGAGGTGTCAGGTTGCGTTAGGTTAGGTTATATGACGTTATAGACGCATATAATATTCCCACCGAGAAGTAGGTCCGACACGCCTGGATTGTTGTCAAATATTACATCCGAGATGTTAGGTTGCCTTAGGTTAGGATATATAACGTTATAGACGTATACACTGTTCCAACCGAGAAGTAGGGTCCGACACACATGGAATCTTGTCAAATATTACATCCGAAATGTTAGCTTGCCTTAGGTTAGGATATATAACGTTATAGACGTATATACTGTTCCCACCGTGAAGTAGGGTCCGACACACCAGGAATATTGACAAATATTACATCCGAGTTGTTAGCTTGCCTTATTTTACGATATACAGCGTTATAGACGCATACAATGTTCCCACCGAGCAGTAGAGTCGGACAGGTTTGGAATGCTGGCAAATATTACATCTGAGTAGTTAGGTTGCCTTAGGTTAGGATATACAACGTTATAGACGCATATAATGTTCCCACCGAGAAGTAGGGTCCGACTCGCCAGAAATGTTTCAAATGTTACATCCAAGGTGTTAGGTTGCCTTAGGTTAATATATATAACGTTGTAGCCTCATATAATGTTCCCACCGAGAAGTAGGGTCCGACACGCCTGGAATGTTGTTAAATGTTACATCCGAGATGTTAGTTTGCCTTTGGTCAGGATATATAACGTTATAGACGTATATACTGTTCCCACCTAGAAGTAGTGTCCGACACGCCAGGAATTTTGTAAAATATTACGTCCTAGATGATAGGTTAACTTAGGTTGGGATATATAACGTTATAGACGTATACAATGTTCCCACCGAGAAGTCGGTTCCGACAAGCAAGGAATGTTGTAAAACGTTACATTCGCGATGTTAGGTTGCCTTAGGTTAGAATATATAACGTCATAGACGCATATAATGTTCCCACCTAGAAGTAGGATCCGACTCGCCAGGAATGTTGTCAAATGTTACATCTGAGGTGTTAGGTTGCCTTAGGTTAGGATATATAACGTCATAGACGCATATAATGTTCCCACCGAGAAGTAGGGTCCGACTCGCCAGAAATGTTGTCAGATGTTACATCCGAGATGTTAGGTTGCCTTAGGTTGGGATATATAACGTTATAGACGTATATACTGTTCCCACTGAGAAGTAGGGTCCGACACACCTGGAATGTTGTCAAATGTTACATCCGAGGTGTTAGGTTGCCTTAGGTTAGGATATATAACGTTATAGACGCATATAATGTTCCCACTGAGAAGTAGGTTCCGACTCGCCAGGAATGTTGTCAAATGGTTCATCCGAGGTGCTAGGTTGCCTTAGGTTAGGATATAAAACGTTATAGACGCATCTAATGTTCCCACCGAGAAGTAGGGTCCGACACACATGGAATCTTGTCAAATGTTACATCCGAGGTGTTAGGTTGCCTTAGGTTAATATATATAACGTTATAGACTCATATAATGTTCCCACCGAGAAGTAGGGTCCGACTCGCCAGAAATGTTGTCAAATGTTACATCCGAGGTGCCTGGTTGCCTTAGGTTAGGTTATATAACGTTATAGACGCATATAATGTTCCCACCGAGAAGTAGGGTCCGACTCGCCAGAAAAGTTGTCAAATGTTACATCCGAGGTGTTAGGTTGCCTTAGGATAGATTATATGACGTTATAGACGCATATAATGTTCCCACCGAGAAGTAGGACCGACACGCCTGGATTGTTGTCAAATGTTACATCCGAGGTGTTTGGTTGCCTTAGGTTAGGTTATATGACGTTATAGACGCATATAATGTTCCCACCGAGAAGGAGGGTCCGACACACCTGGAATGTTGTCAAATGTTACAGCCGAGGTGTTAGGGTAACTTAGGTTGGGATATATAACGTTATAGTCGTATACAATGTTCCGACCGAGAAGTAGGTTCCGAGAAGCCAGGAATGTTGTAAAATGTTACATTCGCGATGTTAGGTTGCCTTAGGTTAGGATATATAACGTTATAGACGCATATAATGTTCCCACCGAGAGGTAGGTCCGACACGCCTGGATTGTTGTCAAAAATTACATCCGAGATGTTAGGTTGCCTTAGGTTAGGGTATATAACGTTATAGACGTATATACTGTTCCCACTGAGAAGTAGGGTCCGACACACCTGGAATGTTGTCAAATGTTACATCCGAGGTGTTAGGTTGCCTTAGGTTAGGATATATAACGTTATAGACACATATAATGTTCCCACTGAGAAGTAGGTTCCGACTCGCCAGGAATGTTGTCAAATGGTTCATCCGAGGTGCTAGGTTGCCTTAGGTTAGGATATAAAACGTTATAGACGCATATAATGTTCCCACCGAGAAGTAGGGTCCGACACACACGGAATCTTGTCAAATGTTACATCCGAGGTGTTAGGTTGCCTTAGGTTAATATATATAACGTTATGGACTCATATAATGTTCCCACCGAGAAGTAGGGTCAGACTCGCCAGAAATGTTGTCAAATGTTACATCCGAGGTGTCTGGTTGCCTTAGGCTAGGTTATATGACGTTATAGACGCATATAATGTTCCAACCGAGAAGTAGGTCCGACACGCCTGGATTGTTGTCAAATATTACATCCGAGATGTTAGGTTGCCTTAGGTTAGGATATATAACGTTATAGACGCATATAATGTTCCCACCGAGAAGTAGGGTCTGACACACCTGGAATGTTGTCAAATGTTACATCCGAGGTGTTAGGTTGCCTTAGGTTAGGATATATAACGTTATAGACGTATATACTGTTCCCACCAAGAAGTCGGGTCCGACACACGTGGAATCTTGTCAAATTTTACATCCGAAGTGTTAGGTTGCCTTAGGTTAGGATATATAACGTTATAGACGCATATAATGTTCCCACCGAGAAGTAGGGTCCGACTCGCCAGAAATGTTGTCAAATGTTACATCCGAGGTGTTTGATTGCCTTAGGCTAGGTTATATGACGTTATAGACGCATATAATGTTCCCACCGAGAGGTAGGTCCGACACGCCTGGATTGTTGTCAAATATTACATCCGAGATGTTAGGTTGCCTTAGGTTAGGATATATAACGTTATAGACGTATATAGTGTTCCCACCGAGAAGTAGGGTCCGACACACATGGAATCTTGTCAAATATTACATCCGAGATGTTAGGTTGCCTTAGGTTAGGATATATAACGTTATAGACGCATATAATGTTCCCACCGAGAGGTAGGTTCCGGCACACCTGGAATGTTGTCAAATGTTACATCCGAGTTGTTAGGTTGCCTTATTCTAGGATATAAAGCGTTATACACGCATCTAATGTTCCCACCGAGAAGTAGGGTCCGACACGCCTGGAATGTTGTTAAATGTTACATCCGAGATGTTAGTTTGCCTTTGGTCAGGATATATAACGTTATAGACGTATATACTGTTCCCACCTAGAAGTAGTGTCCGACACGCCAGGAATTTTGTAAAATATTACGTCCTAGATGATAGGTTAACTTAGGTTGGGATATATAACGCTATAGACGTATACAATGTTCCCACCGAGAAGTCGGTTCCGACAAGCAAGGAATGTTGTAAAACGTTACATTCGCGATGTTAGGTTGCCTTAGGTTAGGATATATAACGTCATAGACGCATATAATGTTCCCACCTAGAAGTAGGATCCGACTCGCCAGGAATGTTGTCAAATGTTACATCTGAGGTGTTAGGTTGCCTTAGGTTAGGATATATAACGTCATAGACGCATATAATGTTCCCACCGAGAAGTAGGGTCCGACTCGCCAGAAATGTAGTCAGATGTTACATCCGAGATGTTAGGTTGCCTTAGGTTGGGATATATAACGTTATAGACGTATATACTGTTCCCACTGAGAAGTAGGGTCCGACACACCTGGAATGTTGTCAAATGTTACATCCGAGGTGTTAGGTTGCCTTAGGTTAGGATATATAACGTTATAGACGCATATAATGTTCCCACTGAGAAGTAGGTTCCGACTCGCCAGGAATGTTGTCAAATGGTTCATCCGAGGTGCTAGGTTGCCTTAGGTTAGGATATAAAACGTTATAGACGCATCTAATGTTCCCACGGAGAAGTAGGGTCCGACACACATGGAATCTTGTCAAATGTTACATCCGAGGTGTTAGGTTGCCTTAGGTTAATATATATAACGTTATAGACTCATATAATGTTCCCACCGAGAAGTAGGGTCCGACTCGCCAGAAATGTTGTCAAATGTTACATCCGAGGTGCCTGGTTGCCTTAGGTTAGGTTATATAACGTTATAGACGCATATAATGTTCCCACCGAGAAGTAGGGTCCGACTCGCCAGAAAAGTTGTCAAATGTTACATCCGAGGTGTTAGGTTGCCTTAGGATAGATTATATGACGTTATAGACGCATATAATGTTCCCACCGAGAAGTAGGACCGACACGCCTGGATTGTTGTCAAATGTTACATCCGAGGTGTTTGGTTGCCTTAGGTAAGGTTATATGACGTTATAGACGCATATAATGTTCCCACCGAGAAGTGGATCCGACACGCCTGCATTGTTGTCAAATATTACATCCGAGATGTTAGGTTGCCTTAGGTTAGGTTATATGACGTTATAGACGCATATAATGTTCCCACCGAGAAGTAGGGTCCGACACACCTGGAATGTTGTCAAATGTTACAGCCGAGGTGTTAGGGTAACTTAGGTTGGGATATATAACGTTATAGTCGTATACAATGTTCCGACCGAGAAGTAGGTTCCGAGAAGCCAGGAATGTTGTAAAATGTTACATTCGCGATGTTAGGTTGCCTTAGGTTAGGATATATAACGTTATAGACGCATATAATGTTCCCACCGAGAGGTAGGTCCGACACGCCTGGATTGTTGTCAAAAATTACATCCGAGATGTTAGGTTGCCTTAGGTTAGGGTATATAACGTTATAGACGTATATACTGTTCCCACTGAGAAGTAGGGTCCGACACACCTGGAATGTTGTCAAATGTTACATCCGAGGTGTTAGGTTGCCTTAGGTTAGGATATATAACGTCATAGACACATATAATGTTCCCACTGAGAAGTAGGTTCCGACTCGCCAGGAATGTTGTCAAATGGTTCATCCGAGGTGCTAGGTTGCCTTAGGTTAGGATATAAAACGTTATAGACGCATATAATGTTCCCACCGAGAAGTAGGGTCCGACACACACGGAATCTTGTCAAATGTTACATCCGAGGTGTTAGGTTGCCTTAGGTTAATATATATATCGTTATGGACTCATATAATGTTCCCACCGAGAAGTAGGGTCCGACTCGCCAGAAATGTTGTCAAATGTTACATCCGAGGTGTCTGGTTGCCTTAGGCTAGGTTATATGACGTTATAGACGCATATAATGTTCCAACCGAGAAGTAGGTCCGACACGCCTGGATTGTTGTCAAATATTACATCCGAGATGTTAGGTTGCCTTAGGTTAGGATATATAACGTTATAGACGCATATAATGTTCCCACCGAGAAGTAGGGTCCGACACACCTGGAATGTTGTCAAATGTTACATCCGAGGTGTTAGGTTGCCTTAGGTTAGGATATATAACGTTATAGACGTATATACTGTTCCCACCAAGAAGTCGGGTCCGACACACGTGGAATGTTGTCAAATTTTACATCCGAAGTGTTAGGTTGCCTTAGGTTAGGATATATAACGTTATAGACGCATATAATGTTCCCACCGAGAAGTAGGGTCCGACTCGCCAGAAATGTTGTCAAATGTTACATCCGAGGTGTTTGATTGCCTTAGGCTAGGTTATATGACGTTATAGACGCATATAATGTTCCCACCGAGAGGTAAGGCCGACACGCCTGGATTGTTGTCAAATATTACATCCGAGATGTTAGGTTGCCTTAGGTTAGGATATATAACGTTATAGACGTATATAGTGTTCCCACCGAGAAGTAGGGTCCGACACACATGGAATCTTGTCAAATATTACATCCGAGATGTTAGGTTGCCTTAGGTTAGGATATATAACGTTATAGACGTATATACTGTTCCCACCAAGAAGTCGGGTCCGACACACGTGGAATGTTGTCAAATTTTACATCCGAAGTGTTAGGTTGCCTTAGGTTAGGATATATAACGTTATAGACGCATATAATGTTCCCACCGAGAAGTAGGGTCCGACACACCTGGAATGTTGTCAAATGTTACATCCGAGGTGTTAGGTTGCCTTAGGTTAGGATATATAACGTTATAGACGCATATAATGTTCCCACCGAGAAGTAGGGTCCGACTCGCCAGAAATGTTGTCAAATGTTGCATCCGAGGTGTTTGGTTGCCTTAGGTTAGGTTATATGACGTTATAGACGCATATAATGTTCCCACCGAGAAGTAGGTCCGACACGCCTGGATTGTTGTCAAATATTACATCCGAGATGTTAGGTTGCCTTAGGTTAGGATTTATAACGTTATAGACGTATATACCGTTCCCACCGAGAAGTAGGGTCCGACACACATGGAATCTTGTCAAATATTACATCCGAGATGTTAGGTTGCCTTAGGTTAGGATATATAACGTTATAGACGTATATACTGTTCCCACCAAGAAGTCGGGTCCGACACACGTGGAATGTTGTCAAATTTTACATCCGAAGTGTTAGGTTGCCTTAGGTTAGGATATATAACGTTATAGACGCATATAATGTTCCCACCGAGAAGTAGGGTCCGACTCGTCAGAAATGTTGTCAAATGTTACATCCGAGGTGTTTGGTTGCCTTAGGCTAGGTTATATGACGTTATAGACGCATATAATGTTCCCACCGAGAGGTAGGTCCGACACGCCTGGATTGTTGTCAAATATTACATCCGAGATGTTAGGTTGCCTTAGGTTAGGATATATAACGTTATAGACGTATATAGTGTTCCCACCGAGAAGTAGGGTCCGACACACACGGAATCTTTTCAAATATTACATCCGAGATGTTAGATTGCCTTAGGTTAGGATATATAACGTTATAGACGTATATACTGTTCCCTCCGTGAAGTAGGGTCCGACACACCAGGAATATTGACAAATATTACGTCCTAGATGAAAGGTTAACTTAGGTTGGGATATATAACTTTATAGACGCATATAATGTTCCCACCGAGAAGTAGGTCCGACACGCCTGGAATGTTGTCAAATATTACATCCGAGTTGTTGGGTTGCCTTAGGTTAGGATATACAACGTTATAGACGCATATAATGTTCCCAGCGAGAGGTAGGTTCCGGCACACCTGGAATGTTGTCAAATGTTACATCCGAGTTGTTAGGTTGCCTTATTCTAGGATATAAAGCGTTATACACGCATCTAATGTTCCCACCGAGAAGTAGGGTCCGACACGCCTGGAATGTTGTTAAATGTTACATCCGAGATGTTAGTTTGCCTTTGGTCAGGATATATAACGTTATAGACGTATATACTGTTCCCACCTAGAAGTAGGGTCCGACACGCCAGGAATTTTGTAAAATATTACGTCCTAGATGATAGGTTAACTTAGGTTGGGATATATAACGTTATAGACGTATACAATGTTCCCACCGAGAAGTCGGTTCCGACAAGCAAGGAATGTTGTAAAACGTTACATTCGCGATGTTAGGTTGCCTTAGGTTAGGATATATAACGTTCTAGACGCATACAATGTTCCCACCGGGAGAGTAGGTCCGTCACGCCTGGATTGTTGTCAAATATTACATTCGAGATGTTAGGTTGCCTTAGGTTGGGATATATAACGTTATAGACGTATATACTGTTCCCACTGAGAAGTAGGGTCCGACACACCTGGAATGTTGTCAAATGTTACATCCGAGGTGTTAGGTTGCCTTAGGTTAGGATATATAACGTTATAGACGCATATAATGTTCCCACTGAGAAGTAGGTTCCGACTCGCCAGGAATGTTGTCAAATGGTTCATCCGAGGTGCTAGGTTGCCTTAGGTTAGGATATAAAACGTTATAGACGCATCTAATGTTCCCACCGAGAAGTAGGGTCCGACACACATGGAATCTTGTCAAATGTTACATCCGAGGTGTTAGGTTGCCTTAGGTTAATATATATAACGTTATAGACTCATATAATGTTCCCACCGAGAAGTAGGGTCCGACTCGCCAGAAAAGTTGTCAAATGTTACATCCGAGGTGTTAGGTTGCCTTAGCATAGATTATATGACGTTATAGACGCATATAATGTTCCCACCGAGAAGTAGGACCGACACGCCTGGATTGTTGTCAAATGTTACATCCGAGGTGTTTGGTTGCCTTAGGTTAGGTTATATGACGTTATAGACGCATATAATGTTCCCACCGAGAAGTAGGGTCCGACACACCTGGAATGTTGTCAAATGTTACATCCGAGGTGTTAGGTTGCCTTAGGTTAGGATATATAACGTTATAGACGTATATACTGTTCCCACCAAGAAGTCGGGTCCGACACACGTGGAATGTTGTCAAATTTTACATCCGAAGTGTTAGGTTGCCTTAGGTTAGGATATATAACGTTATAGACGCATATAATGTTCCCACCGAGAAGTAGGGTCCGACTCGCCAGAAATGTTGTCAAATGTTACATCCGAGGGGTTTGATTGCCTTAGGCTAGGTTATATGACGTTATAGACGCATATAATATTCCCACCGAGAGGTAGGTCCGACACGCCTGGATTGTTGTCAAATATTACATCCGAGATGTTAGGTTGCCTTAGGTTAGGATATATAACGTTATAGACGTATATAGTGTTCCCACCGAGAAGTAGGGTCCGACACACATGGAATCTTGTCAAATATTACATCCGAGATGTTAGGTTGCCTTAGGTTAGGATATATAACGTTATAGACGTATATACTGTTCCCACCGAGAGGTAGGTTCCGGCACACCTGGAATGTTGTCAAATGTTACATCCGAGTTGTTAGGTTGCCTTATTCTAGGATATAAAGCGTTATACACGCATCTAATGTTCCCACCGAGAAGTAGGGTCCGACACGCCTGGAATGTTGTTAAATGTCACATCCGAGATGTTAGTTCGCCTTTGGTCAGGATATATAACGTTATAGACGTATATACTGTTCCCACCTAGAAGTAGGGTCCGACACGCCAGGAATTTTCTAAAATATTACGTCATAGATGATAGGTTAACTTAGGTTGGGATATATAACGTTATAGACGTATACAATGTTCCCACCGAGAAGTCGGTTCCGACAAGCAAGGAATGTTGTAAAACGTTACATTCGCGATGTTAGGTTGCCTTAGGTTAGGATATATAACGTCATAGACGCATATAATGTTCCCACCTAGAAGTAGGGTCCGACTCGCCAGGAATGTTGTCAAATGTTACATCTGAGGTGTTAGGTTGCCTTAGGTTAGGATATATAACGTTATAGACGCATATAATGCTCCCACCGAGAAGTAGGGTCCGACTCGCCAGAAATGTTGTCAGATGTTACATCCGAGGTGTTAGGTTGCGTTAGGTTAGGTTATATGACGTTATAGACGCATATAATGTTCCAACCGAGAAGTAGCTCCGACACGCCTGGATTGTTGTCAAATATTACATCCGAGATGTTAGGTTGCCTTAGGTTAGGATATATAACGTTATAGACGCATATAATGTTCCCACCGAGAAGTAGGGTCCGACTTGCCAGGAATGTTGTCAAATGTTACATCTGAGGTGTTAGGTTGCCTTAGGTTAGGATATATAACGTTATAGACGCATATAATGTTCCCACCGAGAAGTAGGGTCCGACTCGTCAGAAATGTTGTCAAATGTTACATCCGAGGTGTTTGGTTGCCTTAGGCTAGGTTATATGACGTTATAGACGCATATAATGTTCCCACCGAGAGGTAGGTCCGACACACCAGGAATATTGACAAATATTACGTCCTAGATGAAAGGTTAACTTAGGTTGGGATATATAACTTTATAGACGCATATAATGTTCCCACCGAGAAGTAGGTCCGACACGCCTGGAATGTTGTCAAATATTACATCCGAGTTGTTGGGTTGCCTTAGGTTAGGATATACAACGTTATAGACGCATATAATGTTCCCAGCGAGAGGTAGGTTCCGGCACACCTGGAATGTTGTCAAATGTTACATCCGAGTTGTTAGGTTGCCTTATTCTAGGATATAAAGCGTTATACACGCATCTAATGTTCCCACCGAGAAGTAGGGTCCGACACGCCTGGAATGTTGTTAAATGTTACATCCGAGATGTTAGTTTGCCTTTGGTCAGGATATATAACGTTATAGACGTATATACTGTTCCCACCTAGAAGTAGGGTCCGACACGCCAGGAATTTTGTAAAATATTACGTCCTAGATGATAGGTTACCTTAGGTTGGGATATATAACGTTATAGACGTATACAATGTTCCCACCGAGAAGTCGGTTCCGACAAGCAAGGAATGTTGTAAAACGTTATATTCGCGATGTTAGGTTGCCTTAGGTTAGGATATATAACGTCATAGACGCATATAATGTTCCCACCTAGAAGTAGGGTCCGACTCGCCAGGAATGTTGTCAAATGTTACATCTGAGGTGTTAGGTTGCCTTACTTTAGGATATATAACGTCATAGACGCATATAATGCTCCCACCGAGAAGTAGGGTCCGACTCGCCAGAAATGTTGTCAGATGTTACATCCGAGGTGTTAGGTTGCGTTAGGTTAGGTTATATGACGTTATAGACGCATATAATATTCCCACCGAGAAGCAGGTCCGACACGCCTGGATTGTTGTCAAATATTACATCCGAGATGTTAGGTTGCCTTAGGTTAGGATATATAACGTTCTAGACGTATATACTGTTCCAACCGAGAAGTAGGGTCCGACACACATGGAATCTTGTCAAATATTACATCCGAAATGTTAGCTTGCCTTAGGTTAGGATATATAACGTTATAGACGTATATACTGTTCCCACAGTGAAGTAGGGTCCGACACACCAGGAATATTGACAAATATTACATCCGAGTTGTTAGGTTGCCTTATTTTACGATATACAGCGTTATAGACGCATACAATGTTCCCACCGAGAAGTAGAATCGCACAGGTTTCGAATGTTGGCAAATATTACATCTGAGTAGTTAGGTTGCCTTAGGTTAGGATATACAACGTTATAGACGCATATAATGTTCCCACCGAGAAGTAGGGTCCGACACACCTGGAATGTTGTCAAATGTTACATCCGAGGTGTTAGGTTGCCTTAGGTTAAGATATATAACGTTATAGACGCATATAATGTTCCCACCGAGAAGTAGGGTCCGACTCGCCAGGAATGTTGTCAAATGTTACATCTGAGGTGTTAGGTTGCCTTAGGTTAGGATATATAACGTTATAGACGCATATAATGCTCCCACCGAGAAGTAGGGTCCGACTCGCCAGAAATGTTGTCAGATGTTACATCCGAGATGTTAGGTTGCGTTAGGTTAGGTTACATGACGTTATAGACGCATATAATGTTCCAACCGAGAAGTAGCTCCGACACGCCTGAATTGTTGTCAAATATTACATCCGAGATGTTAGGTTGCCTTAGGTTAGGATATATAACGTTATAGACGCATATAATGTTCCCACCGAGAAGTAGGGTCCGACTTGCCAGGAATGTTGTCAAATGTTACATCTGAGGTGTTAGGTTGCCTTAGGTTAGGATATATAACGTTATAGACGCATATAATGTTCCCACCGAGAAGTAGGATCCGACACACGTGGAATGTTGTCAAATTTTACATCCGAAGTGTTAGGTTGCCTTAGGTTAGGATATATAACGTTATAGACGCATATAATGTTCCCACCGAGAAGTAGGGTCCGACACACCTGGAATGTTGTCAAATGTTACATCCGAGGTGTTAGGTTGCCTTAGGTTAAGATATATAACGTTATAGACGCATATAATGTTCCCACCGAGAAGTAGGGTCCGACTCGCCAGGAATGTTGTCAAATGTTACATCTGAGGTGTTAGGTTGCCTTAGGTTAGGATATATAACGTTATAGACGCATATAATGTTCCCACCGAGAAGTAGGGTCCGACTCGCCAGAAATGTTGTCAAATGTTGCATCCGAGGTGTTTGGTTGCCTTAGGTTAGGTTATATGACGTTATAGACGCATATAATGTTCCCACCGAGAAGTAGGTCCGACACGCCTGGATTGTTGTCAAATATTACATCCGAGATGTTAGGTTGCCTTAGGTTAGGATTTATAACGTTATAGACGTATATACCGTTCCCACCGAGAAGTAGGGTCCGACACACATGGAATCTTGTCAAATATTACATCCGAGATGTTAGGTTGCCTTAGGTTAGGATATATAACGTTATAGACGTATATACTGTTCCCACCAAGAAGTCGGGTCCGACACACGTGGAATGTTGTCAAATTTTACATCCGAAGTGTTAGGTTGCCTTAGGTTAGGATATATAACGTTATAGACGCATATAATGTTCCCACCGAGAAGTAGGGTCCGACTCGTCAGAAATGTTGTCAAATGTTACATCCGAGGTGTTTGGTTGCCTTAGGCTAGGTTATATGACGTTATAGACGCATATAATGTTCCCACCGAGAGGTAGGTCCGACACGCCTGGATTGTTGTCAAATATTACATCCGAGATGTTAGGTTGCCTTAGGTTAGGATATATAACGTTATAGACGTATATAGTGTTCCCACCGAGAAGTAGGGTCCGACACACATGGAATCTTTTCAAATATTACATCCGAGATGTTAGATTGCCTTAGGTTAGGATATATAACGTTATAGACGTATATACTGTTCCCTCCGTGAAGTAGGGTCCGACACACCAGGAATATTGACAAATATTACGTCCTAGATGAAAGGTTAACTTAGGTTGGGATATATAACTTTATAGACGCATATAATGTTCCCACCGAGTAGTAGGTCCGACACGCCTGGAATGTTGTCAAATATTACATCCGAGTTGTTGGGTTGCCTTAGGTTAGGATATATAACGTTATAGACGTATATACTGTTCCCACCGAGAAGTAGGGTCCGACACACGTGGAAAGTTGTCAAATGTTACATTCGATGTGTTAGGTTGCCTTAGGTTAGGTTATATGACGTTATAGACGCATATAATGTTCCCACCTATAAGTAGGGTCCGATACGCCAGGAATATTGCTAAATCATACATCCGAGTTATTAGTTTGCCTTAGGTTAGGATATATAACATAATAGATGCATATAATGCTCCCACCGAGATGTAGGGTCCGACACACCTGCAATGTTGTCAAATGTTACATCCGAGGTGTTAGGTTGCCTTTGGTCAGGATATATAACGTTATAGACGTATATACTGTTCCCATCTAGAAGTAGGGTCCGACACGCAATGAATATTGTAAAATATTACGTCCTAGATGATAGGTTAACTTAGGTTGGGATATATAACGTTATAGACGTGAACAATGTTTCCACCGAGAAGTCGGTTCCGACGAGCCATGAATGCTGTAAAACGTTACATTCGCGATGTTAGGTTGCCTTAGGTTATGATATATAACGTTCTAGACGCATATAATGTTCCCACCGAGAAGTAGGTCCGACACGCCTGGATTGTTGTCAAATATTACATCCGAGATGTTAGCTTGCCTTAGGTTAGGATATATATCGTTATACACGGATATACTATTCCCACTGAGATGTAGGGTCCGACACGCCCGGAATGTTGTCATATGTTACATTCCAGACGTTCGCTTGCCTTATTTTAGGATATGCAACTTTATAGACGCATATAATGTTTCCAGCGGGAAGTAGGTTCCGACACGCCTGGAATGTTGTCAACTGTTACATTCGAGGTGCTAGGTTGCCCTAGATTAGAATATATAACGTTATGGACGCATCTAACGTTCCCACCGAGAAGTAGGGCCCGATACGCCTGGAATGTTGTCAAATGTTACATCCGACATGTTAGGTTGCCTGAGGGTAGGACATATAACGTTATAGACGCATATAATGTTCCCTCCGAGAAGTAGGTCCGACACGCCTGTAATGTTGTCAAATATTCCATCCGAGTTGTTGGGTTGCCTTAGGTTAGGATATACAACGTCATAGACGCATATAATGTTCCCACCGAGAAGCAGGTACGACACGCCTGGATTGTTGTCACATATTACATCCGAGATGTTAGGTTGCCTTAGGTTAGGATATATAACGTTATAGACGCACATACTATTCCCACTGAGAAGTAGGGTCCGACAGGCCAGGAATGTTGTCAAATATTACATTCGAGTTGTTGGGTTGCCTTAGGTTAGGATATACAACGTTATAGACGCATATAATGTTCCCACCGAGAAGTAGGGTCCGACACAACTGGAATGTTGTCAAATGTTTCATCCGAGGTGTTAGGTTGCCTTAGATTAGGATATATAACGTTATAGACGTATATACTGTTCCCACCGAGAAGTAGGGTCCGACACGCCTGGAATGTTGTCAAATATTACATCCGAGTTGTTGGGTTGCCTTAGGTTAGGATATACAACGCTATAGACGCATATACTATTCCCACTGAGAAGTAGGGTCCGACAGGCCAGGAATTTTGTCAAATGTTACATTCGAGATGATAGGTTGCCTTATTTTAGGATATGCAACCTTATAGACGCATGTAATGTTTCCATCGGGAAGTGGGGTCCGACACGCCTGGAATGTTGTCAGCTCTTACATTCGAGGTGCTAGGTTGCCTTAGTTTAGGATATATAACGCTATAGACGCATATAATGTTCCCACCGAGAAGTAGGGTCCGACACGCTTGGAATGTAGTCATATGTTACATCCGAGGAGTTAGGTTGCCTTGGGTTAGGATATATAACGCTATAGGCGCATATAATGTTCCCACCGAGAGGTAAGGTGCGACACGCGTGGAATGTTGTCAAATGTTTCATCCGAGGTGTTAGGTTGCCTTAGGTTAGGATATATAACGTTATAGACGCATATAATGTTCCCACCGAGAAGTAGGTCCGACACGCCTGGAATGTTGTCAAATATTACATCCGAGATGTTAGGTTGGCTTAGGTTAGTATATATAACGTTATAGACGCATATAATGTTTCCACCGGGAAGTAGGGTCCGACACGCCTGGAATGTTGTCAACTGTTAAATTCGAGGTGCTAGGTTGCCTTAGTTTAGGATATATAACGTTATAGACGCATATAGTGTTCCCACCGAGAAGTAGGGTCCGACACGCCTGGAATGTTGTCAAATATTACATCCGACTTGTTGGGTTGCCTTAGGTTAGGATATACAACGTTATAGACGCATATAATGTTCCCATCGAAAAGTAGGGTCCGACACGCCAGGAATGTTGTCAAATGTTACATTCGAGATGTTAGGTTGCCTTATTTTAGGATATGCAACGTTATAGACGCATATAATGTTTCCACCGGGAAGTAGGGTCCGCCACGCCTGGAATGTTGGCAACTGTTACATTCGAGGTGCTAGGTTGCCTTAGTTTAGGATATATAACGTTATAGACGCATATATTGTTCCCACCGAGAAGTAGGGCCCGATACGCCAGGAATGTTGTCAAATGTTACATCTGATGTGTTAGGTTGCCTTAGGTTAGGATATATAACAGTATAAAAGCATATAATGTTCCCACCGAGAAGTAGGGCCCGACACGCTTGGAATGTTGTCAAATGTTACATCCGAGGTGTTAGGTTGCCTTATTCTAGGATATACAGCGTTATAGACGCATATAATGTTCCCACCGAGAAGTAGGATCCGACACGCCAGGAATATTGTCAAATATTACATCCGAGTTATTAGGTTGCCTTAGGATAGGATATATAACGTTATAGACGCATTTAATGTTCCCACCGAGAAGTAGGGTCCGACTCGCCAGGAATGTTGTCAAATGTTACATCTGAGGTGTTAGGTTGCCTTAGGTTAGGATATATAACAGTATAGAAGCATATAATGTTCCCACCGAGAAGTAGGGCCCGACACGCTTGGAATGTTGTCAAATGTTACATCCGAGGTGTTAGGTTGCCTTATTCTAGGATATACAGCGCTATAGACGCATATAATGTTCCCACCGAGAAGTAGGATCCGACACGCCTGTCATGTTGTCAAATATTAGATCCGATTTGTTGGGTTGCCGTAGGTTAGCATATACAACGTTATAGACGCATTTAATGTTTCCACCGAGAAGTAGGGTCCGACACGCCTGGAAAGTTGTCAAATATTACATCCGAGGTGTTAGGTTGCCTTAGGTTAGGATATATAACGTTATAGACGCATTTAATGTTCCCACCGAGAAGTAGGGTCCGACTCGACAGGAATGTTGTCAAATGTTACATCCGAGGTGCTAGGTTGCCTTAGGTTAGGATATAAAACGTTATAGACGCATATAATGTTCCCACCAAGAAGTAGGGTCCGACACGCCTGGAATGTTGTCAAATATTACATCCGAGTTGTTGGGTTGCCTTAGGTTAGGATATACAACGCTATAGACGCATATACTATTCCCACTGAGAAGTAGGGTCCGACAGGCCAGGAATTTTGTCAAATGTTACATTCGAGATGATAGGTTGCCTTATTTTAGGATATGCAACCTTATAGACGTATGTAATGTTTCCATCGGGAAGTGGGGTCCGACACGCCTGGAATGTTGTCAGCTCTTACATTCGAGGTGCTAGGTTGCCTTCGTTTAGGATATATAACGCTATAGACGCATATAATGTTCCCACCGAGAAGTAGGGTCCGACACGCTTGGAATGTAGTCATATGTTACATCCGAGGAGTTAGGTTGCCTTGGGTTAGGATATATAACGCTATAGGCGCATATAATGTTCCCACCGAGAGGTAAGGTGCGACACGCGTGGAATGTTGTCAAATGTTTCATCCGAGGTGTTAGGTTGCCTTAGGTTAGGATATATAACGTTATAGACGCATATAATGTTCCCACCGAGAAGTAGGTCCGACACGCCTGGAATGTTGTCAAATATTACATCCGAGATGTTAGGTTGGCTTAGGTTAGTATATATAACGTTATAGACGCATATAATGTTTCCACCGGGAAGTAGGGTCCGACACGCCTGGAATGTTGTCAACTGTTAAATTCGAGGTGCTAGGTTGCCTTAGTTTAGGATATATAACGTTATAGACGCATATAATGTTCCCACCGAGAAGTAGGGTCCGACACGCTTGGAATGTAGTCATATGTTACATCCGAGGAGTTAGGTTGCCTTGGGTTAGGATATATAACGCTATAGGCGCATATAATGTTCCCACCGAGAAGTAAGGTGCGACACGCGTTGTATGTTCTCAAATATTACATCCGAATTGTTAAATTGCCTTAGGTTAGGATATACAACGTTATAGACGCATATAATGTTCCCATCGAAAAGTAGGGTCCGACACGCCAGGAATGTTGTCAAATGTTACATTCGAGATGTTAGGTTGCCTTATTTTAGGATATGCAACGTTATAGACGCATATAATGTTTCCACCGGGAAGTAGGGTCCGCCACGCCTGGAATGTTGGCAACTGTTACATTCGAGGTGCTAGGTTGCCTTAGTTTAGGATATATAACGTTATAGACGCATATATTGTTCCCACCGAGAAGTAGGGCCCGATACGCCAGGAATGTTGTCAAATGTTACATCTGATGTGTTAGGTTGCCTTAGGTTAGGATATATAACAGTATAGAAGCATATAATGTTCCCACCGAGAAGTAGGGCCCGACACGCTTGGAATGTTGTCAAATGTTACATCCGAGGTGTTAGGTTGCCTTATTCTAGGATATACAGCGTTATAGACGCATATAATGTTCCCACCGAGAAGTAGGATCCGACACGCCTGTCATGTTGTCAAATATTAGATCCGATTTTTTGGGTTGCCGTAGGTTAGGATATATAACGTTATAGACATATATACAGTTCCCACCGAGAAGTAGGGTCCGACACGCCAGGAATATTGTCAAATATTACATCCGAGTTATTAGGTTGCCTTAGGATAGGATATATAACGTTATAGACGCATTTAATGTTCCCACCGAGAAGTAGGGTCCGACTCGCCAGGAATGTTGTCAAATGTTACATCTGAGGTGTTAGGTTGCCTTAGGTTAGGATATATAACAGTATAGAAGCATATAATGTTCCCACCGAGAAGTAGGGCCCGACACGCTTGGAATGTTGTCAAATGTTACATCCGAGGTGTTAGGTTGCCTTATTCTAGGATATACAGCGCTATAGACGCATATAATGTTCCCACCGAGAAGTAGGATCCGACACGCCTGTCATGTTGTCAAATATTAGATCCGATTTGTTGGGTTGCCGTAGGTTAGCATATACAACGTTATAGACGCATTTAATGTTTCCACCGAGAAGTAGGGTCCGACACGCCTGGAAAGTTGTCAAATATTACATCCGAGGTGTTAGGTTGCCTTAGGTTAGGATATATAACGTTATAGACGCATTTAATGTTCCCACCGAGTAGTAGGGTCCGACTCGACAGGAATGTTGTCAAATGTTACATCCGAGGTGCTAGGTTGCCTTAGGTTAGGATATAAAACGTTATAGACGCATATAATGTTCCCACCAAGAAGTAGGGTCCGACACACCTGGAATGTTGTCAAATGTTACACCCGAGGTGTTAGGTTGCCTTAGGTTAGGATATATAACGTTATAGACGCATATAATGTTCCCACCGAGAAGTAGGGTCCGACTCGCCAGGAATGTTGTCAAATGTTACATCCGAGGTGCTAGGTTGCCTTAGGTTAGGATATACAACGTTATAGACGCATATAATGTTCCCACCGAGAAGTAGGGTCCTACTCGCCAGAAATGTTGTCAAATGTTACATCCGAGGTGTTAGGTTGCCTTAGGTTAGGATATATAACGTTATAGACGCATATAATGTTCCCACTGAGAAGTAGGTTCCGACTCGCCAGGAATGTTGTCAAATGTTACATCCGAGGTGCTAGGTTGCCTTAAGTTAGGATATACAACGTTACAGACGCATATAATGTTCCCACCGAGAAGTAGGGTCCGACTCGCCAGGAATGTTGTCAAATGTTACATCTGAGGTGTTAGGTTGCTTTAGGTTAGGATATATAACGTTATAGACGCATATAATGTTCCCACCGAGAAGTAGGGCCCCACACGCTTGGAATGTTGTCAAATGTTACATCCGAGGTGTTAGGTTGCCTTAGGTTAGGTTATATGACGTTATAGACGCATATAATGTTCCCACAGAGAAGTAGGTCCGACACGCCAAGTTTGTTGTAAAACATTACATCCGAGATGTTAGGTTGCCTTAGGTTAGGATATATAACGTCATAGACGGATATACTGTTCCCACCGTGAAGTAGGGTCCGACACACCAGGAATATTGACAAATATTACATCCGAGTTGCTAATTTGCCTTTTAGTTTCCGATATACAGCGTTATAGACGCATACAATGTTCCCACCGAGATGTAGGGTCCGACGGGCTTGGAATGTTGGCAAATATTACATCCGTGGAGTTAGGTTGCCTTAGGTTAGGATATACAACGTTATAGACCCATATAATGTTCCCACCGAGAAGTAGGGTCCGACAAACCTGCAATGTTGTCAAATGTTACATCCGAGGTGTTAGGTTGCCTTAGGTTAGGATATATAACGTTATAGACGCATATAAAGTTCCCACCGAGAAGTAGGGTCCTACTCGCCAGAAATGATGTCAAATGTTACATCCGAGGTGTTAGGTTGCCTTAGGTTAGGTTATATGACGTTATAGACGCATATAATGTTCCCACCGAGAAGTAGGTCCGACACGCCTGGATTGTTGTCAAACATTACATCCGAGGTGTTAGGTTGCCTTAGGTTAGGATATATAACGTTATAGACGCATATAATGTTCCCACCGAGAAGAAGGGTCCGACTCGCCAGGAATGTTGTCAAATGTTACATCCGAGGTGCTAGGTTGCCTTAGGTTAGGATATATAACGTTATAGACGCATATAATGTTCCCACCGAGAAGTAGGGTCCGACTCGCCAGGAATGTTGTCAAATGTTACATCTGAGGTGTTAGGTTGCTTTAGGTTAGGATATATAACGTTATAGACGCATATAATGTTCCCACCGAGAAGTAGGGCCCCACACGCTTGGAATGTTGTCAAATGTTACATCCGAGGTGTTAGGTTGCCTTAGGTTAGGTTATATGACGTTATAGACGCATATAATGTTCCCACCGAGAAGTAGGTCCGACACGCCTAGTTTGTTGTAAAACATTACATCCGAGATGTTAGGTTGCCTTAGGTTAGGATATATAACGTCATAGACGGATATACTGTTCCCACCGTGAAGTAGGGTCCGACACACCAGGAATATTGACAAATATTACATCCGAGTTGCTAATTTGCCTTTTAGTTTCCGATATACAGCGTTATAGACGCATACAATGTTCCCACCGAGATGTAGGGTCCGACGGGCTTGGAATGTTGGCAAATATTACATCCGTGGAGTTAGGTTGCCTTAGGTTAGGATATACAACGTTATAGACGCATATAATGTTCCCACCGAGAAGTAGGGTCCGACACACCTGCAATGTTGTCAAATGTTACATCGGAGGTGTTAGGTTGCCTTAGGTTAGGATATATAACGTTATAGACGCATATAAAGTTCCCACCGAGAAGTAGGGTCCTACTCGCCAGAAATGATGTCAAATGTTACATCCGAGGTGTTAGGTTGCCTTAGGTTAGGTTATATGACGTTATAGACGCATATAATGTTCCCACCGAGAAGTAGGTCCGACCCGCCTAGTTTGTTGTCAAACATTACATCCGAGATGTTAGGTTGCCTTAGGTTAGGATATATAACGTTATAGACGGATATACAGTTCCCACCGTGAAGTAGGCTCCGACACACCAGGAATATTGACAACTATTACGTCCGAGATGTTAGGTTGCCTTATTTTACGATATACAGCGATATAGACGCATACAATGCAATGGTCACACCGAGATGTAGGGTCCGATAGGCTTGGAATGTTGGCAAATATTACATCTGAGAAGTTAGGTTGCCTTAGGTTAGGATATATAACGTTATAGACGCATATAATGTTCCCACCGAGAAGTAGGGTCCGACACGCCAGGAATATTGTCAAATATTACATCCGAGGAGTTAGGTTGCCTTAGGTTAGGATATATAACGTTATAGACGCATTTAATGTTCCCACCGAGAAGTAGGGTCCGACTCGCCAGGAATGTTGTCAAATGTTACATCTGAGGTGTTAGGTTGCCTTAGGTTAGGATATATAACAGTATAGAAGCATATAATGTTCCCACCGAGAAGTAGGGCCCGACACGCTTGGAATGTTGTCAAATGTTACATCCGAGGTGTTAGGTTGCCTTATTCTAGGATATACAGCGCTATAGACGCATATAATGTTCCCACCGAGAAGTAGGATCCGACACGCCTGTCATGTTGTCAAATATTAGATCCGATTTGTTGGGTTGCCGTAGGTTAGCATATACAACGTTATAGACGCATTTAATGTTTCCACCGAGAAGTAGGGTCCGACACGCCTGGAAAGTTGTCAAATATTACATCCGAGGTGTTAGGTTGCCTTAGGTTAGGATATATAACGCTATAGACGCATTTAATGTTCCCACCGAGTAGTAGGGTCCGACTCGACAGGAATGTTGTCAAATGTTACATCCGAGGTGCTAGGTTGCCTTAGGTTAGGATATAAAACGTTATAGACGCATATAATGTTCCCACCAAGAAGTAGGGTCCGACACACCTGGAATGTTGTCAAATGTTACACCCGAGGTGTTAGGTTGCCTTAGGTTAGGATATATAACGTTATAGACGCATATAATGTTCCCACTGAGAAGTAGGTTCCGACTCGCTAGGAATGTTGTCAAATGTTACATCCGAGTTGCTAGGTTGCCTTAGGTTAGGATATACAACGTTATAGACGCATATAATGTTCCCACCGAGAAGTAGGGTCCGACACACATGGAATCTTGTCAAATATTACATCCGAGGTGTTAGGTTGCCTTAGGTTAGGATATATAACGTTATAGACGCATATAATGTTCCCACCGAGAAGTAGGGTCCGACTCGCCAGGAATGTTGTCAAATGTTACATCCGAGGTGCTAGGTTGCCTTAGGTTAGGATATACAACGTTATAGACGCATATAATGTTCCCACCGAGAAGTAGGGTCCTACTCGCCAGAAATGTTGTCAAATGTTACATCCGAGGTGTTAGGTTGCCTTAGGTTAGGATATATAACGTTATAGACGCATATAATGTTCCCACTGAGAAGTAGGTTCCGACTCGCCAGGAATGTTGTCAAATGTTACATCCGAGGTGCTAGGTTGCCTTAAGTTAGGATATACAACGTTACAGACGCATATAATGTTCCCACCGAGAAGTAGGGTCCGACTGGCCAGGAATGTTGTCAAATGTTACATCTGAGGTGTTAGGTTGCTTTAGGTTAGGATATATAACGTTATAGACGCATATAATGTTCCCACCGAGAAGTGGGGCCCCACACGCTTGGAATGTTGTCAAATGTTACATCCGAGGTGTTAGGTTGCCTTAGGTTAGGTTATATGACGTTATAGACGCATATAATGTTCCCACCGAGAAGTAGGTCCGACACGCCTAGTTTGTTGTAAAACATTACATCCGAGATGTTAGGTTGCCTTAGGTTAGGATATATAACGTCATAGACGGATATACTGTTCCCACCGTGAAGTAGGGTCCGACACACCAGGAATATTGACAAATATTACATCCGAGTTGCTAATTTGCCTTTTAGTTTCCGATATACAGCGTTATAGACGCATACAATGTTCCCACCGAGATGTAGGGTCCGACGGGCTTGGAATGTTGGCAAATATTACATCCGTGGAGTTAGGTTGCCTTAGGTTAGGATATACAACGTTATAGACGCATATAATGTTCCCACCGAGAAGTAGGGTCCGACACACCTGCAATGTTGTCAAATGTTACATCCGAGGTGTTAGGTTGCCTTAGGTTAGGATATATAACGTTATAGACGCATATAAAGTTCCCACCGAGAAGTAGGGTCCTACTCGCCAGAAATGATGTCAAATGTTACATCCGAGGTGTTAGGTTGCCTTAGGTTAGGTTATATGACGTTATAGACGCATATAATGTTCCCACCGAGAAGTAGGTCCGACCCGCCTAGTTTGTTGTCAAACATTACATCCGAGATGTTAGGTTGCCTTAGGTTAGGATATATAACGTTATAGACGGATATACAGTTCCCACCGTGAAGTAGGCTCCGACACACCAGGAATATTGACAACTATTACGTCCGAGATGTTAGGTTGCCTTATTTTACGATATACAGCGATATAGACGCATACAATGCAATGGTCACACCGAGATGTAGGGTCCGATAGGCTTGGAATGTTGGCAAATATTACATCTGAGAAGTTAGGTTGCCTTAGGTTAGGATATATAACGTTATAGACGCATATAATGTTCCCACCGAGAAGTAGGGTCCGACACGCCAGGAATATTGTCAAATATTACATCCGAGGAGTTAGGTTGCCTTAGGTTAGGATATATAACGTTATAGACGCATTTAATGTCCCCACCGAGAAGTAGGGTCCGACTCGCCAGGAATGTTGTCAAATGTTACATCTGAGGTGTTAGGTTGCCTTAGGTTAGGATATATAACAGTATAGAAGCATATAATGTTCCCACCGAGAAGTAGGGCCCGACACGCTTGGAATGTTGTCAAATGTTACATCCGAGGTGTTAGGTTGCCTTATTCTAGGATATACAGCGCTATAGACGCATATAATGTTCCCACCGAGAAGTAGGATCCGACACGCCTGTCATGTTGTCAAATATTAGATCCGATTTGTTGGGTTGCCGTAGGTTAGCATATACAACGTTATAGACGCATTTAATGTTTCCACCGAGAAGTAGGGTCCGACACGCCTGGAAAGTTGTCAAATATTACATCCGAGGTTTTAGGTTGCCTTAGGTTAGGATATATAACGCTATAGACGCATTTAATGTTCCCACCGAGTAGTAGGGTCCGACTCGACAGGAATGTTGTCAAATGTTACATCCGAGGTGCTAGGTTGCCTTAGGTTAGGATATAAAACGTTATAGACGCATATAATGTTCCCACCAAGAAGTAGGGTCCGACACACCTGGAATGTTGTCAAATGTTACACCCGAGGTGTTAGGTTGCCTTAGGTTAGGATATATAACGTTATAGACGCATATAATGTTCCCACTGAGAAGTGGGTTCCGACTCGCTAGGAATGTTGTCAAATGTTACATCCGAGTTGCTAGGTTGCCTTAGGTTAGGATATACAACGTTATAGACGCATATAATGTTCCCACCGAGAAGTAGGGTCCGACACACATGGAATCTTGTCAAATATTACATCCGAGGTGTTAGGTTGCCTTAGGTTAGGATATATAACGTTATAGACGCATATAATGTTCCCACCGAGAAGTAGGGTCCGACTCGCCAGGAATGTTGTCAAATGTTACATCCGAGGTGCTAGGTTGCCTTAGGTTAGGATATACAACGTTATAGACGCATATAATGTTCCCACCGAGAAGTAGGGTCCTACTCGCCAGAAATGTTGTCAAATGTTACATCCGAGGTGTTAGGTTGCCTTAGGTTAGGATATATAACGTTATAGACGCATATAATGTTCCCACTGAGAAGTAGGTTCCGACTCGCCAGGAATGTTGTCAAATGTTACATCCGAGGTGCTAGGTTGCCTTAAGTTAGGATATACAACGTTACAGACGCATATAATGTTCCCACCGAGAAGTAGGGTCCGACTCGCCAGGAATGTTGTCAAATGTTACATCTGAGGTGTTAGGTTGCTTTAGGTTAGGATATATAACGTTATAGACGCATATAATGTTCCCACCGAGAAGTAGGGCCCCACACGCTTGGAATGTTGTCAAATGTTACATCCGAGGTGTTAGGTTGCCTTAGGTTAGGTTATATGACGTTATAGACGCATATAATGTTCCCACCGAGAAGTAGGTCCGACACGCCTAGTTTGTTGTAAAACATTACATCCGAGATGTTAGGTTGCCTTAGGTTAGGATATATAACGTCATAGACGGATATACTGTTCCCACCGTGAAGTAGGGTCCGACACACCAGGAATATTGACAAATATTACATCCGAGTTGCTAATTTGCCTTTTAGTTTCCGATATACAGCGTTATAGACGCATACAATGTTCGCACCGAGATGTAGGGTCCGACGGGCTTGGAATGTTGGCAAATATTACATCCGTGGAGTTAGGTTGCCTTAGGTTAGGATATACAACGTTATAGACCCATATAATGTTCCCACCGAGAAGTAGGGTCCGACAAACCTGCAATGTTGTCAAATGTTACATCCGAGGTGTTAGGTTGCCTTAGGTTAGGATATATAACGTTATAGACGCATATAAAGTTCCCACCGAGAAGTAGGGTCCTACTCGCCAGAAATGATGTCAAATGTTACATCCGAGGTGTTAGGTTGCCTTAGGTTAGGTTATATGACGTTATAGACGCATATAATGTTCCCACCGAGAAGTAGGTCCGACACGCCTGGATTGTTGTCAAACATTACATCCGAGGTGTTAGGTTGCCTTAGGTTAGGATATATAACGTTATAGACGCATATAATGTTCCCACCGAGAAGAAGGGTCCGACTCGCCAGGAATGTTGTCAAATGTTACATCCGAGGTGCTAGGTTGCCTTAGGTTAGGATATATAACGTTATAGACGCATATAATGTTCCCAACGAGAAGTAGGGTCCGACTCGCCAGGAATGTTGTCAAATGTTACATCTGAGGTGTTAGGTTGCTTTAGGTTAGGATATATAACGTTATAGACGCATATAATGTTCCCACCGAAAAGTAGGGCCCCACACGCTAGGAATGTTGTCAAATGTTACATCCGAGGTGTTAGGTTGCCTTAGGTTAGGTTATATGACGTTATAGACGCATATAATGTTCCCACCGAGAAGTAGGTCCGACACGCCTAGTTTGTTGTAAAACATTACATCCGAGATGTTAGGTTGCCTAAGGTTAGGATATATAACGTTATAGACGTATATACAGTTCCCACCGTGAAGTAGGGTCCGACACACCAGGAATATTGACAAATATTACATCCGAGTTGTTAATTTGCCTTATTTTCAGATATACAGCGTTATAGACGCATACAATATTCCCACCGAGAAGTAGGGTCCGACAGGCTTGGAATGTCGGCAAATATTACATCCGTGGAGTTAGGTTGCCTCAGGTTAGGATATACAACGTTATAGACGCATATAATGTTCCCACCGAGAAGTAGGGTCCGACACACCTGCAATGTTGTCAAATGTTACATCCGAGGTGTTAGGTTGCCTTAGGTTAGGATATATAACGTTATAGACGCATATAATGTTCCCACTGAGAAGTAGGTTCCGACTCGCCAGGAATGTTGTCAAATGTTACATCCGAGTTGCTAGGTTGCCTTAGGTTAGGATATACAACGTTATAGTCGCATATAATGTTCCCACCGAGAAGTAGGGTCCGACACACATGGAATCTTGTCAAATAATACATCCGAGGTGTTAGGTTGCCTTAGGTTAGGATATATAACGTTATAGACGTATATACAGTTCCCACCGTGAAGTAGGGTCCGACACACTAGGAATATTGACAAATATTACATCCGAGTTGTTAATTTGCCTTATTTTCCGATATACAGCGTTATAGACGCATACAATGTTCCCACCGAGATGTAGGGTCCGACAGGCTTGGAATGTTGGCAAATATTACATCCGTGGAGTTAGGTTGCCTCAGGTTAGGATATACAACGTTATAGACGCATATAATGTTCCCACCGAGAAGTAGGGTCCGACACGCCAGGAATATTGTCAAATATTACATCCGAGTAGTTAGGTTGCCTTAGGTTAGGATATATAACGTTATAGACGCATTTAATGTTCCCACCGAGAAGTAGGGTCCGACTCGACAGGAATGTTGTCAAATGTTACATCCGAGGTGCTAGGTTGCCTTAGGTTAGGATATAAAACGTTATAGACGCATATAATGTTCCCACCAAGAAGTAGGGTCCGACACACCTGGAATGTTGTCAAATGTTACACCCGAGGTGTTAGGTTGCCTTAGGTTAGGATATATAACGTTATAGACGTATACAATGCTCCGACCGAGAAGTAGGTTCCGAGAAGCCAGGAATGTTGTAAAATGTTACATTCGCGCTGATAGGTTGCCTTAGGTTAGGATATATAACGTTATAGACGCATATAATTTTCCCACCGATAAGTAGGGTCCGACACGCCAGGAATATTGTCAAATATTACATCCGAGTTATTAGGTTGCCTTAGGTTAGGATATATAACGTTATAGACGCATATAAAGTTCCCACCGAGAAGTAGGGTCCTACTCGCCAGAAATGATGTCAAATGTTACATCCGAGGTGTTAGGTTGCCTTAGGTTAGGTTATATGACGTTATAGACGCATATAATGTTCCCACCGAGAAGTAGGTCCGACCCGCCTAGTTTGTTGTCAAACATTACATCCGAGATGTTAGGTTGCCTTAGGTTAGGATATATAACGTTATAGACGGATATACAGTTCCCACCGTGAAGTAGGCTCCGACACACCAGGAATATTGACAACTATTACGTCCGAGATGTTAGGTTGCCTTATTTTACGATATACAGCGATATAGACGCATACAATGCAATGGTCACACCGAGATGTAGGGTCCGATAGGCTTGGAATGTTGGCAAATATTACATCTGAGAAGTTAGGTTGCCTTAGGTTAGGATATATAACGTTATAGACGCATATAATGTTCCCACCGAGAAGTAGGGTCCGACACGCCAGGAATATTGTCAAATATTACATCCGAGGAGTTAGGTTGCCTTAGGTTAGGATATATAACGTTATAGACGCATTTAATGTCCCCACCGAGAAGTAGGGTCCGACTCGCCAGGAATGTTGTCAAATGTTACATCTGAGGTGTTAGGTTGCCTTAGGTTAGGATATATAACAGTATAGAAGCATATAATGTTCCCACCGAGAAGTAGGGCCCGACACGCTTGGAATGTTGTCAAATGTTACATCCGAGGTGTTAGGTTGCCTTATTCTAGGATATACAGCGCTATAGACGCATATAATGTTCCCACCGAGAAGTAGGATCCGACACGCCTGTCATGTTGTCAAATATTAGATCCGATTTGTTGGGTTGCCGTAGGTTAGCATATACAACGTTATAGACGCATTTAATGTTTCCACCGAGAAGTAGGGTCCGACACGCCTGGAAAGTTGTCAAATATTACATCCGAGGTTTTAGGTTGCCTTAGGTTAGGATATATAACGCTATAGACGCATTTAATGTTCCCACCGAGTAGTAGGGTCCGACTCGACAGGAATGTTGTCAAATGTTACATCCGAGGTGCTAGGTTGCCTTAGGTTAGGATATAAAACGTTATAGACGCATATAATGTTCCCACCAAGAAGTAGGGTCCGACACACCTGGAATGTTGTCAAATGTTACACCCGAGGTGTTAGGTTGCCTTAGGTTAGGATATATAACGTTATAGACGCATATAATGTTCCCACTGAGAAGTGGGTTCCGACTCGCTAGGAATGTTGTCAAATGTTACATCCGAGTTGCTAGGTTGCCTTAGGTTAGGATATACAACGTTATAGACGCATATAATGTTCCCACCGAGAAGTAGGGTCCGACACACATGGAATCTTGTCAAATATTACATCCGAGGTGTTAGGTTGCCTTAGGTTAGGATATATAACGTTATAGACGCATATAATGTTCCCACCGAGAAGTAGGGTCCGACTCGCCAGGAATGTTGTCAAATGTTACATCCGAGGTGCTAGGTTGCCTTAGGTTAGGATATACAACGTTATAGACGCATATAATGTTCCCACCGAGAAGTAGGGTCCTACTCGCCAGAAATGTTGTCAAATGTTACATCCGAGGTGTTAGGTTGCCTTAGGTTAGGATATATAACGTTATAGACGCATATAATGTTCCCACTGAGAAGTAGGTTCCGACTCGCCAGGAATGTTGTCAAATGTTACATCCGAGGTGCTAGGTTGCCTTAAGTTAGGATATACAACGTTACAGACGCATATAATGTTCCCACCGAGAAGTAGGGTCCGACTCGCCAGGAATGTTGTCAAATGTTACATCTGAGGTGTTAGGTTGCTTTAGGTTAGGATATATAACGTTATAGACGCATATAATGTTCCCACCGAGAAGTAGGGCCCCACACGCTTGGAATGTTGTCAAATGTTACATCCGAGGTGTTAGGTTGCCTTAGGTTAGGTTATATGACGTTATAGACGCATATAATGTTCCCACCGAGAAGTAGGTCCGACACGCCTAGTTTGTTGTAAAACATTACATCCGAGATGTTAGGTTGCCTTAGGTTAGGATATATAACGTCATAGACGGATATACTGTTCCCACCGTGAAGTAGGGTCCGACACACCAGGAATATTGACAAATATTACATCCGAGTTGCTAATTTGCCTTTTAGTTTCCGATATACAGCGTTATAGACGCATACAATGTTCGCACCGAGATGTAGGGTCCGACGGGCTTGGAATGTTGGCAAATATTACATCCGTGGAGTTAGGTTGCCTTAGGTTAGGATATACAACGTTATAGACCCATATAATGTTCCCACCGAGAAGTAGGGTCCGACAAACCTGCAATGTTGTCAAATGTTACATCCGAGGTGTTAGGTTGCCTTAGGTTAGGATATATAACGTTATAGACGCATATAAAGTTCCCACCGAGAAGTAGGGTCCTACTCGCCAGAAATGATGTCAAATGTTACATCCGAGGTGTTAGGTTGCCTTAGGTTAGGTTATATGACGTTATAGACGCATATAATGTTCCCACCGAGAAGTAGGTCCGACACGCCTGGATTGTTGTCAAACATTACATCCGAGGTGTTAGGTTGCCTTAGGTTAGGATATATAACGTTATAGACGCATATAATGTTCCCACCGAGAAGAAGGGTCCGACTCGCCAGGAATGTTGTCAAATGTTACATCCGAGGTGCTAGGTTGCCTTAGGTTAGGATATATAACGTTATAGACGCATATAATGTTCCCAACGAGAAGTAGGGTCCGACTCGCCAGGAATGTTGTCAAATGTTACATCTGAGGTGTTAGGTTGCTTTAGGTTAGGATATATAACGTTATAGACGCATATAATGTTCCCACCGAAAAGTAGGGCCCCACACGCTAGGAATGTTGTCAAATGTTACATCCGAGGTGTTAGGTTGCCTTAGGTTAGGTTATATGACGTTATAGACGCATATAATGTTCCCACCGAGAAGTAGGTCCGACACGCCTAGTTTGTTGTAAAACATTACATCCGAGATGTTAGGTTGCCTAAGGTTAGGATATATAACGTTATAGACGTATATACAGTTCCCACCGTGAAGTAGGGTCCGACACACCAGGAATATTGACAAATATTACATCCGAGTTGTTAATTTGCCTTATTTTCAGATATACAGCGTTATAGACGCATACAATATTCCCACCGAGAAGTAGGGTCCGACAGGCTTGGAATGTCGGCAAATATTACATCCGTGGAGTTAGGTTGCCTCAGGTTAGGATATACAACGTTATAGACGCATATAATGTTCCCACCGAGAAGTAGGGTCCGACACACCTGCAATGTTGTCAAATGTTACATCCGAGGTGTTAGGTTGCCTTAGGTTAGGATATATAACGTTATAGACGCATATAATGTTCCCACTGAGAAGTAGGTTCCGACTCGCCAGGAATGTTGTCAAATGTTACATCCGAGTTGCTAGGTTGCCTTAGGTTAGGATATACAACGTTATAGTCGCATATAATGTTCCCACCGAGAAGTAGGGTCCGACACACATGGAATCTTGTCAAATAATACATCCGAGGTGTTAGGTTGCCTTAGGTTAGGATATATAACGTTATAGACGTATATACAGTTCCCACCGTGAAGTAGGGTCCGACACACTAGGAATATTGACAAATATTACATCCGAGTTGTTAATTTGCCTTATTTTCCGATATACAGCGTTATAGACGCATACAATGTTCCCACCGAGATGTAGGGTCCGACAGGCTTGGAATGTTGGCAAATATTACATCCGTGGAGTTAGGTTGCCTCAGGTTAGGATATACAACGTTATAGACGCATATAATGTTCCCACCGAGAAGTAGGGTCCGACACGCCAGGAATATTGTCAAATATTACATCCGAGTAGTTAGGTTGCCTTAGGTTAGGATATATAACGTTATAGACGCATTTAATGTTCCCACCGAGAAGTAGGGTCCGACTCGACAGGAATGTTGTCAAATGTTACATCCGAGGTGCTAGGTTGCCTTAGGTTAGGATATAAAACGTTATAGACGCATATAATGTTCCCACCAAGAAGTAGGGTCCGACACACCTGGAATGTTGTCAAATGTTACACCCGAGGTGTTAGGTTGCCTTAGGTTAGGATATATAACGTTATAGACGTATACAATGCTCCGACCGAGAAGTAGGTTCCGAGAAGCCAGGAATGTTGTAAAATGTTACATTCGCGATGATAGGTTGCCTTAGGTTAGGATATATAACGTTATAGACGCATATAATTTTCCCACCGATAAGTAGGGTCCGACACGCCAGGAATATTGTCAAATATTACATCCGAGTTATTAGGTTGCCTTAGGTTAGGATATATAACGTTATAGACGCATATAATGTTCCCACCGAGAAGTAGGGTCCGACTCGCCAGGAATGTTGTCAAATGTTACATCTGAGGTGTTAGGTTGCTTTAGGTTAGGATATATGACGTTATAGACGCATATAATGTTCCCACCGGGAAGTAGGTCCGACACGCCTGGATTGTTGTCAAACATTACATCCGAGATGTTAGGTCGCCTTAGGTTAGGATATATAACGTTATAGACGCATATAGTGTTCCCACCGACAAGTAGGGTCCGACACGCCAGAAATGTTGTCAAATGTTACATCCGAGGTGTTAGGTTGCCTTAGGTTAGGATATACAACGTTATAGACGCATATAATGTTCCCACCGAGAAGTAGGTCCGACACGCCTAGTTTGTTGTCAAACATTACATCCGAGATGTTATTTTGCCTTAGGTTAGGATATATAACGTTATAGACGGATATACTGTTCCCACCGTGAAGTAGGGTCCGACACACCAGGAATATTGACAAATATTACATCCGAGTTGTTAATTTGCCTTTTAGTTTCCGATATACAGCGTTATAGACGCATACAATGTTCCCACCGAGATGTAGGGTCCGACAGGCTTGGAATGTTGGCAAATATTACATCCGTGGAGTTAGGTTGCCTTAGGTTAGGATATACAACGTTATAGACGCATATAATGTTCCCACCGAGAAGTAGGGTCCGACGCACCTGCAATGTTGTCAAATGTTACATCCGAGGTGTTAGGTTGCCTTAGGTTAGGATATATAACGTTATAGACGCATATAAAGTTCCCACCGAGAAGTAGGGTCCTACTCGCCAGAAATGTTGTCAAATGTTACATCCGAGGTGTTAGGTTGCCTTAGGTTAGGTTATATGACGTTATAAACGCATATAATGTTCCCACCGAGAAGTAGGTCCGACACGCCTAGTTTGTTGTCAAACATTACATCCGAGATGTTAGGTTGCCTTAGGTTAGGATATATAACGTTATAGACGGATATACAGTTCCCACCGTGAAGTAGGGTCCGACACACTAGGAATATTGACAAATATTACATCCGAGTTGTTAAGTTGCCTTATTTTCCGATATACAGCGTTATAGACGCATACAATGTTCCCACCGAGATGTAGGGTCCGACAGGCTTGGAATGTTGGCAAATATTACATCCGTGGAGTTAGGTTGCCTCAGGTTAGGATATACAACGTTATAGACGCATATAATGTTCCCACCGAGAAGTAGGGTCCGACACACCTGCAATGTTGTCAAATGTTACATCCGAGGTGTTAGGTTGCCTTAGGTTAGGATATATAACGTTATAGACGCATATAATGTTCCCACTGAGAAGTAGGTTCCGACTCGCCAGGAATGTTGTCAAATGTTACATCCGAGGTGCTAGGTTGCCTTAGGTTAGGATCTACAACGTTATAGACGCATATAATGTTCCCACCGAGAAGTAGGGACCGACACACCTGGAATGTTGTCAAATATTACATCCGAGTTATTAGGTTGCCTTAGGTTAGGACATATCACGTTATAGACGCATATAATTTTCCCACCGATAAGTAGGGTCCGACACGCCAGGAATATTGTCAAATATTACATCCGAGTTATTAGGTTGCCTTAGGTTAGGATATATAACGTTATAGACGCATATAATGTTCCCACCGAGAAGTAGGGTCCGACTCGCCAGGAATGTTGTCAAATGTTACATCTGAGGTGTTAGGTTGCTTTAGGTTAGGATATATAACGTTATAGACGCATACAATGTTCCCAACGAGAAGTAGGGCCCGACACGCTTGGAATGTTGTCAAATGTTACATCCGAGGTGTTAGGTTGCCTTAGGTTAGGTTATATGACGTTATAGACGCATATAATGTTCCCACCGGGAAGTAGGTCCGACACGCCTGGATTGTTGTCAAACATTACATCCGAGATGTTAGGTCGCCTTAGGTTAGGATATATAACGTTATAGACGTATACAATGCTCCGACCGAGAAGTAGGTTCCGAGAAGCCAGGAATGTTGTAAAATGTTACATTCGCGATGATAGGTTGCCTTAGGTTAGGATATATAACGTTATAGACGCATATAATATTCCCACCGATAAGTAGGGTCCGACACGCCAGGAATATTGTCAAATATTACATCCGAGTTATTAGGTTGCCTTAGGTTAGGACATATAACGTTATAGACGCATATAATGTTCCCACCGAGAAGTAGGGTCCGACTCGCCAGGAATGTTGTCAAATGTTACATCCGAGGTGCTAGGTTGCCTTAGGTTAGGATATAAAACGTTATAGACGCATATAATGTTCCCACCAAGAAGTAGGGTCCGACACACCTGGAATGTTGTCAAATGTTACACCCGAGGTGTTAGGTTGCCTTAGGTTAGGATATATAACGTTATAGACGTATACAATGCTCCGACCGAGAAGTAGGTTCCGAGAAGCCAGGAATGTTGTAAAATGTTACATTCGCGATGATAGGTTGCCTTAGGTTAGGATATATAACGTTATAGACGCATATAATATTCCCACCGATAAGTAGGGTCCGACACGCCAGGAATATTGTCAAATATTACATCCGAGTTATTAGGTTGCCTTAGGTTAGGACATATAACGTTATAGACGCATATAATTTTCCCACCGAGAAGTAGGGTCCGACACACCAGGAATATTGACAACTATTACATCCGAGTTGTTAGGTTGCCTTATTTTACGATATACAGCGTTATAGACGCATACAATGTTCCCACCGAGAAGTAGGGTCCGACAGATTTGGAATGTTGGCAAATATTACATCCGAGGAGTTAGGTTGTCTTAGGTTAGGATATACAACGTTATAGACGCATATAATGTTCCCACCGAGAAGGAGGGTCCGACACACCTGGAATGTTGTCAAATGTTACATCCGAGGCGTTAGGTTGCCTTAGGTTAGGATATATAACGTTATAGACGCATATAATGTTCCCACCGAGAAGGAGGGTCCGACTCGCCAGGAATGTTGTCAAATGTTACATCCGAGGTGCTAGGTTGCCTTAGGTTAGGATATACAACGTTATAGACGCATATAATGTTCCCACCAAGAAGTAGGGTCCGACACACCTGGAATGTTGTCAAATGTTACACCCGAGGTGTTAGGTTGCCTTAGGTTACGATATATAACGTTATAGACGCATATAATGTTCCCACTGAGAAGTAGGTTCCGACTCGCCAGGAATGTTGTCAAATGTTACATTCGAGTTGCTAGGTTGCCTTAGGTTAGGATATACAACGTTATAGTCGCATATAATGTTCCCACCGAGAAGTAGGGTCCGACACACATGGAATCTTGTCAAATATTACATCCGAGGTGTTAGGTTGCCTTAGGTTAGGATATATAACGTTATAGACGTATATACAGTTCCCACCGTGAAGTAGGGTCCGACACACTAGGAATATTGACAAATATTACATCCGAGTTGTTAATTTGCCTTATTTTCCGATATACAGCGTTATAGACGCATACAATGTTCCCACCGAGATGTAGGGTCCGACAGGCTTGGAATGTTGGCAAATATTACATCCGTGGAGTTAGGTTGCCTCAGGTTAGGATATACAACGTTATAGACGCATATAATGTTCCCACCGAGAAGGAGGGTCCGACTCGCCAGGAATGTTGTCAAATGTTACATCCGAGGTGCTAGGTTGCCTTAGGTTAGGATATATAACGTTATAGACGCATATAAAGTTCCCACCGAGAAGTAGGGTCCTACTCGCCAGAAATGTTGTCAAATGTTACATCCGAGGTGTTAGGTTGCCTTAGGTTAGGTTATATGACGTTATAGACGCATATAATGTTCCCACCGAGAAGTAGGTCCGACACGCCTAGTTTGTTGTCAAACATTACATCCGAGATGTTAGGTTGCCTTAGGTTAGGATATATAACGTTATAGACGGATATACTGTTCCCACCGTGATGTAGGGTCCGACACACCAGGAATATTGATAAATATTACATCCGAGTTGTTAATTTGCCTTATTTTCCGATATACAGCGTTATAGACGCATACAATGTTCCCACCGAGATGTAGGGTCCGACAGGCTTGGAATGTTGGCAAATATTACATCTGAGAAGTTAGGTTGCCTTAGGTTAGGACATATAACGTTATAGACGCATATAATGTTCCCACCGAGAAGTAGGGTCCGACACGCCAGGAATATTGTCAAATATTACATCCGAGTAGTTAGGTTGCCTTAGGTTAGGATATATAACGTTATAGACGCATTTAATGTTCCCACCGAGAAGTAGGGTCCGACTCGACAGGAATGTTGTCAAATGTTACATCCGAGGTGCTAGGTTGCCTTAGGTTAGGATATAAAACGTTATAGACGCATATAATGTTCCCACCAAGAAGTAGGGTCCGACACACCTGGAATGTTGTCAAATGTTACACCCGAGGTGTTAGGTTGCCTTAGGTTAGGATATATAACGTTATAGACGTATACAATGCTCCGACCGAGAAGTAGGTTCCGAGAAGCCAGGAATGTTGTAAAATGTTACATTCGCGATGATAGGTTGCCTTAGGTTAGGATATATAACGTTATAGACGCATATAATTTTCCCACCGATAAGTAGGGTCCGACACGCCAGGAATATTGTCAAATATTACATCCGAGTTATTAGGTTGCCTTAGGTTAGGACATATAACGTTATAGACGCATATAATTTTCCCACCGAGAAGTAGGGTCCGACACACTAGGAATATTGACAAATATTACATTCGAGTTGTTAAGTTGCCTTATTTTCCGATATACAGCGTTATAGACGCATACAATGTTCCCACCGAGAAGTAGGGTCCGACAGGTTTGGCATGTTGGCAAATATTACATCCGAGGAGTTAGGTTGTCTTAGGTTAGGATATACAACGTTATAGACGCATATAATGTTCCCACCGAGAAGGAGGGTCCGACACACCTGGAATGTTGTCAAATGTTACATCCGAGGCGTTAGGTTGCCTTAGGTTAGGATATATAACGTTATAGACGCATATAATGTTCCCACCGAGAAGGAGGGTCCGACTCGCCAGGAATGTTGTCAAATGTTACATCCGAGGTGCTAGGTTGCCTTAGGTTAGGATATACAACGTTATAGACGCATATAATGTTCCCACCAAGAAGTAGGGTCCGACACACCTGGAATGTTGTCAAATGTTACACCCGAGGTGTTAGGTTGCCTTAGGTTACGATATATAACGTTATAGACGCATATAATGTTCCCACTGAGAAGTAGGTTCCGACTCGCCAGGAATGTTGTCAAATGTTACATCCGAGTTGCTAGGTTGCCTTAGGTTAGGATATACAACGTTATAGTCGCATATAATGTTCCCACCGAGAAGTAGGGTCCGACACACATGGAATCTTGTCAAATATTACATCCGAGGTGTTAGGTTGCCTTAGGTTAGGATATATAACGTTATAGACGTATATACAGTTCCCACCGTGAAGTAGGGTCCGACACACTAGGAATATTGACAAATATTACATCCGAGTTGTTAAGTTGCCTTATTTTCCGATATACAGCGTTATAGACGCATACAATGTTCCCACCGAGATGTAGGGTCCGACAGGCTTGGAATGTTGGCAAATATTACATCCGTGGAGTTAGGTTGCCTCAGGTTAGGATATACAACGTTATAGACGCATATAATGTTCCCACCGAGAAGTAGGGTCCGACACACCTGCAATGTTGTCAAATGTTACATCCGAGGTGTTAGGTTGCCTTAGGTTAGGATATATAACGTTATAGACGCATATAATGTTCCCACTGAGAAGTAGGTTCCGACTCGCCAGGAATGTTGTCAAATGTTACATCCGAGGTGCTAGGTTGCCTTAGGTTAGGATCTACAACGTTATAGACGCATATAATGTTCCCACCGAGAAGTAGGGTCCGACACACCTGGAATGTTGTCAAATATTACATCCGAGTTATTAGGTTGCCTTAGGTTAGGACATATCACGTTATAGACGCATATAATTTTCCCACCGATAAGTAGGGTCCGACACGCCAGGAATATTGTCAAATATTACATCCGAGTTATTAGGTTGCCTTAGGTTAGGATATATAACGTTATAGACGCATATAATGTTCCCACCGAGAAGTAGGGTCCGACTCGCCAGGAATGTTGTCAAATGTTACATCTGAGGTGTTAGGTTGCTTTAGGTTAGGATATATAACGTTATAGACGCATACAATGTTCCCAACGAGAAGTAGGGCCCGACACGCTTGGAATGTTGTCAAATGTTACATCCGAGGTGTTAGGTTGCCTTAGGTTAGGTTATATGACGTTATAGACGCATATAATGTTCCCACCGGGAAGTAGGTCCGACACGCCTGGATTGTTGTCAAACATTACATCCGAGATGTTAGGTCGCCTTAGGTTAGGATATATAACGTTATAGACGTATACAATGCTCCGACCGAGAAGTAGGTTCCGAGAAGCCAGGAATGTTGTAAAATGTTACATTCGCGATGATAGGTTGCCTTAGGTTAGGATATATAACGTTATAGACGCATATAATATTCCCACCGATAAGTAGGGTCCGACACGCCAGGAATATTGTCAAATATTACATCCGAGTTATTAGGTTGCCTTAGGTTAGGACATATAACGTTATAGACGCATATAATGTTCCCACCGAGAAGTAGGGTCCGACTCGCCAGGAATGTTGTCAAATGTTACATCCGAGGTGCTAGGTTGCCTTAGGTTAGGATATAAAACGTTATAGACGCATATAATGTTCCCACCAAGAAGTAGGGTCCGACACACCTGGAATGTTGTCAAATGTTACACCCGAGGTGTTAGGTTGCCTTAGGTTAGGATATATAACGTTATAGACGTATACAATGCTCCGACCGAGAAGTAGGTTCCGAGAAGCCAGGAATGTTGTAAAATGTTACATTCGCGATGATAGGTTGCCTTAGGTTAGGATATATAACGTTATAGACGCATATAATTTTCCCACCGATAAGTAGGGTCCGACACGCCAGGAATATTGTCAAATATTACATCCGAGTTATTAGGTTGCCTTAGGTTAGGACATATAACGTTATAGACGCATATAATTTTCCCACCGAGAAGTAGGGTCCGACACACTAGGAATATTGACAAATATTACATTCGAGTTGTTAAGTTGCCTTATTTTCCGATATACAGCGTTATAGACGCATACAATGTTCCCACCGAGAAGTAGGGTCCGACAGGTTTGGAATGTTGGCAAATATTACATCCGAGGAGTTAGGTTGTCTTAGGTTAGGATATACAACGTTATAGACGCATATAATGTTCCCACCGAGAAGGAGGGTCCGACACACCTGGAATGTTGTCAAATGTTACATCCGAGGCGTTAGGTTGCCTTAGGTTAGGATATATAACGTTATAGACGCATATAATGTTCCCACCGAGAAGGAGGGTCCGACTCGCCAGGAATGTTGTCAAATGTTACATCCGAGGTGCTAGGTTGCCTTAGGTTAGGATATACAACGTTATAGACGCATATAATGTTCCCACCAAGAAGTAGGGTCCGACACACCTGGAATGTTGTCAAATGTTACACCCGAGGTGTTAGGTTGCCTTAGGTTACGATATATAACGTTATAGACGCATATAATGTTCCCACTGAGAAGTAGGTTCCGACTCGCCAGGAATGTTGTCAAATGTTACATCCGAGTTGCTAGGTTGCCTTAGGTTAGGATATACAACGTTATAGTCGCATATAATGTTCCCACCGAGAAGTAGGGTCCGACACACATGGAATCTTGTCAAATATTACATCCGAGGTGTTAGGTTGCCTTAGGTTAGGATATATAACGTTATAGACGTATATACAGTTCCCACCGTGAAGTAGGGTCCGACACACTAGGAATATTGACAAATATTACATCCGAGTTGTTAAGTTGCCTTATTTTCCGATATACAGCGTTATAGACGCATACAATGTTCCCACCGAGATGTAGGGTCCGACAGGCTTGGAATGTTGGCAAATATTACATCCGTGGAGTTAGGTTGCCTCAGGTTAGGATATACAACGTTATAGACGCATATAATGTTCCCACCGAGAAGTAGGGTCCGACACACCTGCAATGTTGTCAAATGTTACATCCGAGGTGTTAGGTTGCCTTAGGTTAGGATATATAACGTTATAGACGCATATAATGTTCCCACTGAGAAGTAGGTTCCGACTCGCCAGGAATGTTGTCAAATGTTACATCCGAGGTGCTAGGTTGCCTTAGGTTAGGATCTACAACGTTATAGACGCATATAATGTTCCCACCGAGAAGTAGGGTCCGACACACCTGGAATGTTGTCAAATATTACATCCGAGTTATTAGGTTGCCTTAGGTTAGGACATATCACGTTATAGACGCATATAATTTTCCCACCGATAAGTAGGGTCCGACACGCCAGGAATATTGTCAAATATTACATCCGAGTTATTAGGTTGCCTTAGGTTAGGATATATAACGTTATAGACGCATATAATGTTCCCACCGAGAAGTAGGGTCCGACTCGCCAGGAATGTTGTCAAATGTTACATCTGAGGTGTTAGGTTGCTTTAGGTTAGGATATATAACGTTATAGACGCATACAATGTTCCCAACGAGAAGTAGGGCCCGACACGCTTGGAATGTTGTCAAATGTTACATCCGAGGTGTTAGGTTGCCTTAGGTTAGGTTATATGACGTTATAGACGCATATAATGTTCCCACCGGGAAGTAGGTCCGACACGCCTGGATTGTTGTCAAACATTACATCCGAGATGTTAGGTCGCCTTAGGTTAGGATATATAACGTTATAGACGTATACAATGCTCCGACCGAGAAGTAGGTTCCGAGAAGCCAGGAATGTTGTAAAATGTTACATTCGCGATGATAGGTTGCCTTAGGTTAGGATATATAACGTTATAGACGCATATAATATTCCCACCGATAAGTAGGGTCCGACACGCCAGGAATATTGTCAAATATTACATCCGAGTTATTAGGTTGCCTTAGGTTAGGACATATAACGTTATAGACGCATATAATGTTCCCACCGAGAAGTAGGGTCCGACTCGCCAGGAATGTTGTCAAATGTTACATCCGAGGTGCTAGGTTGCCTTAGGTTAGGATATAAAACGTTATAGACGCATATAATGTTCCCACCAAGAAGTAGGGTCCGACACACCTGGAATGTTGTCAAATGTTACACCCGAGGTGTTAGGTTGCCTTAGGTTAGGATATATAACGTTATAGACGTATACAATGCTCCGACCGAGAAGTAGGTTCCGAGAAGCCAGGAATGTTGTAAAATGTTACATTCGCGATGATAGGTTGCCTTAGGTTAGGATATATAACGTTATAGACGCATATAATATTCCCACCGATAAGTAGGGTCCGACACGCCAGGAATATTGTCAAATATTACATCCGAGTTATTAGGTTGCCTTAGGTTAGGACATATAACGTTATAGACGCATATAATTTTCCCACCGAGAAGTAGGGTCCGACACACCAGGAATATTGACAACTATTACATCCGAGTTGTTAGGTTGCCTTATTTTACGATATACAGCGTTATAGACGCATACAATGTTCCCACCGAGAAGTAGGGTCCGACAGGTTTGGAATGTTGGCAAATATTACATCCGAGGAGTTAGGTTGTCTTAGGTTAGGATATACAACGTTATAGACGCATATAATGTTCCCACCGAGAAGGAGGGTCCGACACACCTGGAATGTTGTCAAATGTTACATCCGAGGCGTTAGGTTGCCTTAGGTTAGGATATATAACGTTATAGACGCATATAATGTTCCCACCGAGAAGGAGGGTCCGACTCGCCAGGAATGTTGTCAAATGTTACATCCGAGGTGCTAGGTTGCCTTAGGTTAGGATATACAACGTTATAGACGCATATAATGTTCCCACCAAGAAGTAGGGTCCGACACACCTGGAATGTTGTCAAATGTTACACCCGAGGTGTTAGGTTGCCTTAGGTTACGATATATAACGTTATAGACGCATATAATGTTCCCACTGAGAAGTAGGTTCCGACTCGCCAGGAATGTTGTCAAATGTTACATTCGAGTTGCTAGGTTGCCTTAGGTTAGGATATACAACGTTATAGTCGCATATAATGTTCCCACCGAGAAGTAGGGTCCGACACACATGGAATCTTGTCAAATATTACATCCGAGGTGTTAGGTTGCCTTAGGTTAGGATATATAACGTTATAGACGTATATACAGTTCCCACCGTGAAGTAGGGTCCGACACACTAGGAATATTGACAAATATTACATCCGAGTTGTTAATTTGCCTTATTTTCCGATATACAGCGTTATAGACGCATACAATGTTCCCACCGAGATGTAGGGTCCGACAGGCTTGGAATGTTGGCAAATATTACATCCGTGGAGTTAGGTTGCCTCAGGTTAGGATATACAACGTTATAGACGCATATAATGTTCCCACCGAGAAGTAGGGTCCGACACACCTGCAATGTTGTCAAATGTTACATCCGAGGTGTTAGGTTGCCTTAGGTTAGGATATATAACGTTATAGACGCATATAATGTTCCCACTGAGAAGTAGGTTCCGACTCGCCAGGAATGTTGTCAAATGTTACATCCGAGGTGCTAGGTTGCCTTAGGTTAGGATCTACAACGTTATAGACGCATATAATGTTCCCACCGAGAAGTAGGGTCCTACACACCTGGAATGTTGTCAAATATTACATCCGAGTTATTAGGTTGCCTTAGGTTAGGACATATAACGTTATAGACGCATATAATTTTCCCACCGATAAGTAGGGTCCGACACGCCAGGAATATTGTCAAATATTACATCCGAGTTATTAGGTTGCCTTAGGTTAGGATATATAACGTTATAGACGCATATAATGTTCCCACCGAGAAGTAGGGTCCGACTCGCCAGGAATGTTGTCAAATGTTACATCTGAGGTGTTAGGTTGCTTTAGGTTAGGATATATAATGTTATAGACGCATATAATGTTCCCACCGAGAAGTAGGGCCCGACACGCTTGGAATGTTGTCAAATGTTACATCCGAGGTGTTAGGTTGCCTTAGGTTAGGTTATATGACGTTATAGACGCATATAATGTTCCCACCGGGAAGTAGGTCCGACACGCCTGGATTGTTGTCAAACATTACATCCGAGATGTTAGGTCGCCTTAGGTTAGGATATATAACGTTATAGACGTATACAATGCTCCGACCGAGAAGTAGGTTCCGAGAAGCCAGGAATGTTGTAAAATGTTACATTCGCGATGATAGGTTGCCTTAGGTTAGGATATATAACGTTATAGACGCATATAATATTCCCACCGATAAGTAGGGTCCGACACGCCAGGAATATTGTCAAATATTACATCCGAGTTATTAGGTTGCCTTAGGTTAGGACATATAACGTTATAGACGCATATAATGTTCCCACCGAGAAGTAGGGTCCGACTCGCCAGGAATGTTGTCAAATGTTACATCTGAGGTGTTAGGTTGCTTTAGGTTAGGATATATAACGTTATAGACGCATATAATGTTCCCACCGAGAAGTAGGGCCCGACACGCTTGGAATGTTGTCAAATGTTACATCCGAGGTGTTAGGTTGCCTTAGGTTAGGTTACATGACGTTATAGACGCATATAATGTTCCCACCGGGAAGTAGGTCCGACACGCCTGGATTGTTGTCAAACATTACATCCGAGATGTTAGGTCGCCTTAGGTTAGGATATATAACGTTATAGACGTATACAATGCTCCGACCGAGAAGTAGGTTCCGAGAAGCCAGGAATGTTGTAAAATGTTACATTCGCGATGATAGGTTGCCTTAGGTTAGGATATACAACGTTATAGTCGCATATAATGTTCCCACCGAGAAGTAGGGTCCGACACACATGGAATCTTGTCAAATATTACATCCGAGGTGTTAGGTTGCCTTAGGTTAGGATATATAACGTTATAGACGTATATACAGTTCCCACCGTGAAGTAGGGTCCGACACACTAGGAATATTGACAAATATTACATCCGAGTTGTTAAGTTGCCTTATTTTCCGATATACAGCGTTATAGACGCATACAATGTTCCCACCGAGATGTAGGGTCCGACAGGCTTGGAATGTTGGCAAATATTACATCCGTGGAGTTAGGTTGCCTCAGGTTAGGATATACAACGTTATAGACGCATATAATGTTCCCACCGAGAAGTAGGGTCCGACACACCTGCAATGTTGTCAAATGTTACATCCGAGGTGTTAGGTTGCCTTAGGTTAGGATATATAACGTTATAGACGCATATAATGTTCCCACTGAGAAGTAGGTTCCGACTCGCCAGGAATGTTGTCAAATGTTACATCCGAGGTGCTAGGTTGCCTTAGGTTAGGATCTACAACGTTATAGACGCATATAATGTTCCCACCGAGAAGTAGGGTCCGACACACCTGGAATGTTGTCAAATATTACATCCGAGTTATTAGGTTGCCTTAGGTTAGGACATATCACGTTATAGACGCATATAATTTTCCCACCGATAAGTAGGGTCCGACACGCCAGGAATATTGTCAAATATTACATCCGAGTTATTAGGTTGCCTTAGGTTAGGATATATAACGTTATAGACGCATATAAGGTTCCCACCGAGAAGTAGGGTCCGACTCGCCAGGAATGTTGTCAAATGTTACATCTGAGGTGTTAGGTTGCTTTAGGTTAGGATATATAACGTTATAGACGCATACAATGTTCCCAACGAGAAGTAGGGCCCGACACGCTTGGAATGTTGTCAAATGTTACATCCGAGGTGTTAGGTTGCCTTAGGTTAGGTTATATGACGTTATAGACGCATATAATGTTCCCACCGGGAAGTAGGTCCGACACGCCTGGATTGTTGTCAAACATTACATCCGAGATGTTAGGTCGCCTTAGGTTAGGATATATAACGTTATAGACGTATACAATGCTCCGACCGAGAAGTAGGTTCCGAGAAGCCAGGAATGTTGTAAAATGTTACATTCGCGATGATAGGTTGCCTTAGGTTAGGATATATAACGTTATAGACGCATATAATATTCCCACCGATAAGTAGGGTCCGACACGCCAGGAATATTGTCAAATATTACATCCGAGTTATTAGGTTGCCTTAGGTTAGGACATATAACGTTATAGACGCATATAATGTTCCCACCGAGAAGTAGGGTCCGACTCGCCAGGAATGTTGTCAAATGTTACATCCGAGGTGCTAGGTTGCCTTAGGTTAGGATATAAAACGTTATAGACGCATATAATGTTCCCACCAAGAAGTAGGGTCCGACACACCTGGAATGTTGTCAAATGTTACACCCGAGGTGTTAGGTTGCCTTAGGTTAGGATATATAACGTTATAGACGTATACAATGCTCCGACCGAGAAGTAGGTTCCGAGAAGCCAGGAATGTTGTAAAATGTTACATTCGCGATGATAGGTTGCCTTAGGTTAGGATATATAACGTTATAGACGCATATAATATTCCCACCGATAAGTAGGGTCCGACACGCCAGGAATATTGTCAAATATTACATCCGAGTTATTAGGTTGCCTTAGGTTAGGACATATAACGTTATAGACGCATATAATTTTCCCACCGAGAAGTAGGGTCCGACACACCAGGAATATTGACAACTATTACATCCGAGTTGTTAGGTTGCCTTATTTTACGATATACAGCGTTATAGACGCATACAATGTTCCCACCGAGAAGTAGGGTCCGACAGGTTTGGAATGTTGGCAAATATTACATCCGAGGAGTTAGGTTGTCTTAGGTTAGGATATACAACGTTATAGACGCATATAATGTTCCCACCGAGAAGGAGGGTCCGACACACCTGGAATGTTGTCAAATGTTACATCCGAGGCGTTAGGTTGCCTTAGGTTAGGATATATAACGTTATAGACGCATATAATGTTCCCACCGAGAAGGAGGGTCCGACTCGCCAGGAATGTTGTCAAATGTTACATCCGAGGTGCTAGGTTGCCTTAGGTTAGGATATACAACGTTATAGACGCATATAATGTTCCCACCAAGAAGTAGGGTCCGACACACCTGGAATGTTGTCAAATGTTACACCCGAGGTGTTAGGTTGCCTTAGGTTACGATATATAACGTTATAGACGCATATAATGTTCCCACTGAGAAGTAGGTTCCGACTCGCCAGGAATGTTGTCAAATGTTACATTCGAGTTGCTAGGTTGCCTTAGGTTAGGATATACAACGTTATAGTCGCATATAATGTTCCCACCGAGAAGTAGGGTCCGACACACATGGAATCTTGTCAAATATTACATCCGAGGTGTTAGGTTGCCTTAGGTTAGGATATATAACGTTATAGACGTATATACAGTTCCCACCGTGAAGTAGGGTCCGACACACTAGGAATATTGACAAATATTACATCCGAGTTGTTAATTTGCCTTATTTTCCGATATACAGCGTTATAGACGCATACAATGTTCCCACCGAGATGTAGGGTCCGACAGGCTTGGAATGTTGGCAAATATTACATCCGTGGAGTTAGGTTGCCTCAGGTTAGGATATACAACGTTATAGACGCATATAATGTTCCCACCGAGAAGTAGGGTCCGACACACCTGCAATGTTGTCAAATGTTACATCCGAGGTGTTAGGTTGCCTTAGGTTAGGATATATAACGTTATAGACGCATATAATGTTCCCACTGAGAAGTAGGTTCCGACTCGCCAGGAATGTTGTCAAATGTTACATCCGAGGTGCTAGGTTGCCTTAGGTTAGGATCTACAACGTTATAGACGCATATAATGTTCCCACCGAGAAGTAGGGTCCTACACACCTGGAATGTTGTCAAATATTACATCCGAGTTATTAGGTTGCCTTAGGTTAGGACATATAACGTTATAGACGCATATAATTTTCCCACCGATAAGTAGGGTCCGACACGCCAGGAATATTGTCAAATATTACATCCGAGTTATTAGGTTGCCTTAGGTTAGGATATATAACGTTATAGACGCATATAATGTTCCCACCGAGAAGTAGGGTCCGACTCGCCAGGAATGTTGTCAAATGTTACATCTGAGGTGTTAGGTTGCTTTAGGTTAGGATATATAATGTTATAGACGCATATAATGTTCCCACCGAGAAGTAGGGCCCGACACGCTTGGAATGTTGTCAAATGTTACATCCGAGGTGTTAGGTTGCCTTAGGTTAGGTTATATGACGTTATAGACGCATATAATGTTCCCACCGGGAAGTAGGTCCGACACGCCTGGATTGTTGTCAAACATTACATCCGAGATGTTAGGTCGCCTTAGGTTAGGATATATAACGTTATAGACGTATACAATGCTCCGACCGAGAAGTAGGTTCCGAGAAGCCAGGAATGTTGTAAAATGTTACATTCGCGATGATAGGTTGCCTTAGGTTAGGATATATAACGTTATAGACGCATATAATATTCCCACCGATAAGTAGGGTCCGACACGCCAGGAATATTGTCAAATATTACATCCGAGTTATTAGGTTGCCTTAGGTTAGGACATATAACGTTATAGACGCATATAATGTTCCCACCGAGAAGTAGGGTCCGACTCGCCAGGAATGTTGTCAAATGTTACATCTGAGGTGTTAGGTTGCTTTAGGTTAGGATATATAACGTTATAGACGCATATAATGTTCCCACCGAGAAGTAGGGCCCGACACGCTTGGAATGTTGTCAAATGTTACATCCGAGGTGTTAGGTTGCCTTAGGTTAGGTTACATGACGTTATAGACGCATATAATGTTCCCACCGGGAAGTAGGTCCGACACGCCTGGATTGTTGTCAAACATTACATCCGAGATGTTAGGTCGCCTTAGGTTAGGATATATAACGTTATAGACGTATACAATGCTCCGACCGAGAAGTAGGTTCCGAGAAGCCAGGAATGTTGTAAAATGTTACATTCGCGATGATAGGTTGCCTTAGGTTAGGATATATAACGTTATAGACGCATATAATATTCCCACCGATAAGTAGGGTCCGACACGCCAGGAATATTGTCAAATATTACATCCGAGTTATTAGGTTGCCTTAGGTTAGGACATATAACGTTATAGACGCATATAATGTTCCCACCGAGAAGTAGGGTCCGACTCGCCAGGAATGTTGTCAAATGTTACATCTGAGGTGTTAGGTTGCTTTAGGTTAGGATATATAACGTTATAGACGCATATAATGTTCCCACCGAGAAGTAGGGCCCGACACGCTTGGAATGTTGTCAAATGTTACATCCGAGGTGTTAGGTTGCCTTAGGTTAGGTTACATGACGTTATAGACGCATATAATGTTCCCACCGGGAAGTAGGTCCGACACGCCAGAAATGTTGTGAAATGTTACATCCGAGGTGTTAGGTTGCCTTAGGTTAGGATATACAACGTTATAGACGCATATAATGTTCCCACCGAGAAGTAGGTCCGACACGCCTAGTTTGTTGTCAAACATTACATCCGAGATGTTAGGTTGCCTTAGGTTAGGATATATAACGTTATAGACGGATATACTGTTCCCACCGTGAAGTAGGGTCCGACACACCAGGAATATTGACAAATATTACATCCGAGTTGTTAATTTGCCTTATTTTCCGATATACAGCGTGATAGACGCATACAATGTTCCCACCGAGATGTAGGGTCCGACAGGCTTGGAATGTTCGCAAATATTACATCTGAGATGTTAGGTTGCCTTAGGTTAGGATATATAACGTTATAGACGCATATAATATTCCCACCCAGAAGTAGGGTCCGACACGCCAGGAATATTGTCAAATATTACATCCGAGTAATTAGGTTGCCTTAGGATAGGATATATAACGTTATAGACGCATATAATGTTCCCACCGAGAAGTAGGGTCCGACTCACCAGGAATGTTGTCTAATGTTACATCTGAGAAGTTAGGTTGCCTTAGCTTAGGATATATAACGTTATAGACGCATATAATGTTCCCACCGAGAAGTAGGACCCGACACGCTTGGAATGCTGTCAAATGTTACATCCGAGGTGATAGGTTGCCTTAGGTTAGGTTATATGACGTTATAGACGGATATAATGTTCCCACCGAGAAGTAGGTCCGACAGGCCTGGATTGTTGTCAAATATTACATCCGAGATGTTAGGTTGCCTTAGGTTAGGATATATAACGTTATAGACGTATATACTGTTCCCACCGAGAAGTACGGTCCGACACACGTGGAATGTTGTCAAATGTTACATCCGAGGTGTTAGGTTGCCTTAGGTTAGGATATATGACGTTATAGACGTATATAATGTTCCCACCGAGAAGTAGGTCCGACACGTCTAGTTTGTTGTCAAACACTACATCCGAGATGTTAGGTTGCCTTAGGTTAGGATATATAACGTTATAGACGCATATAATGTTCCCACTGAGAAGTAGGGTCCGACTCGCCAGAAATGTTGTCAAATGTTACATCCGAGGTGTTAGCTTGCCTTAGGTTAGGTTATATGACGTTATAGACGCATATAATGTTCCCACCGAGAAGTAGGGCCCGACACGCTTGGAATGTTGTCAAATGTTACATCCGAGGTGTTAGGTTGCCTTAGGTTAGGTTATATAACGTTATAGACGCATATAATGTTCCCACCGATAAGTAGGGACCGACACGCCAGGAATATTGTCAAATATTACATCCGAGTTATTAGGTTGCCTTAGGTTAGGATATATAACGTTATAGACGCATATAATGTTCCCACCGAGAAGTAGGGTCCGACTCGCCAGGAATGTTGTCAAATGTTACATCTGAGGTGTTAGGTTGCGTTAGGTTAGGATATATAACGTTATAGACGCATATAATGTTCCCACCGAGAAGTAGGGCCCGACACGCTTGGAATGTTGTCAAATGTTACATCCCAGGTGTTAGGTTGCCTTAGGTTAGGTTATATGACGTTATAGACGCATATAATGTTCCCACCGGGAAGTAGGTCCGACACGCCTGGATTGTTGTCAAACATTACATCCGAGGTGTTAGGTTGCCTTAGGTTAGGATATATAACGTTATAGACGCATATAATGTTCCCACCGAGAAGAAGGTTCCGACTCGCCAGGAATGTTGTCAAATGTTACATCCGAGGTGCTAGGTTGCCTTAGGTTAGGATATACAACGTTATAGACGCATATAATGTTCCCACCGAGAAGTAGGTCCGACACGCCTAGTTTGTTGTCAAACATTACATCCGAGATGTTAGGTTGCCTTAGGTTAGGATATATAACATTATAGACGGATATACAGTTCCCACCGTGAAGTATGGTCCGACACACCAGGAATATTGACAAATATTACATCCGATTTGTTAATTTGCCTTTTAGTTTCCGATATACAGCGTTATAGACGCATACAATGTTCCCACCGAGATGTAGGGTCCGACAGGCTTGGAATGTTGGCAAATATTACATCCGTGGAGTTAGGTTGCCTTAGGTTAGGATATACAACGTTATAGACGCATATATTGTTCCCACCGAGATATAGGGTCAGACACACCTGGAATGTTGTCAAATGTTACATCCGAGGTGTTAGGTTAACTTAGGTTGGGATATATAACGTTATAGACGCATATAATGTTCCCACCGAGAAGTAGGGTCCGATTCGCCAGAAATGTTGTCAAATGTTACATCCGAGGTGTTTGGTTGCCTTAGGTTAGGATATATAACGTTATAGACGTATATACTGTTCCCACCGAGAAGTAGGGTCCGACACACGTGGAATGTTGTCAAATATTACATCCGACGTGTTAGGTTGCCTTAGGATAGGATATATAACGTTATAGACGTATACAATGCTCCGACCGAGAAGTAGGTTCCGAGAAGCCAGGAATGTTGTAAAATGTTACATTCGCGATGATAGGTTGCCTTAGGTTAGGATATATAACGTTATAGACGCATATAATATTCCCACCGATAAGTAGGGTCCGACACGCCAGGAATATTGTCAAATATTACATCCGAGTTATTAGGTTGCCTTAGGTTAGGACATATAACGTTATAGACGCATATAATTTTCCCACCGAGAAGTAGGGTCCGACACACCAGGAATATTGACAACTATTACATCCGAGTTGTTAGGTTGCCTTATTTTACGATATACAGCGTTATAGACGCATACAATGTTCCCACCGAGAAGTAGGGTCCGACAGGTTTGGAATGTTGGCAAATATTACATCCGAGGAGTTAGGTTGTCTTAGGTTAGGATATACAACGTTATAGACGCATATAATGTTCCCACCGAGAAGGAGGGTCCGACACACCTGGAATGTTGTCAAATGTTACATCCGAGGCGTTAGGTTGCCTTAGGTTAGGATATATAACGTTATAGACGCATATAATGTTCCCACCGAGAAGGAGGGTCCGACTCGCCAGGAATGTTGTCAAATGTTACATCCGAGTTGCTAGGTTGCCTTAGGTTAGGATATACAACGTTATAGTCGCATATAATGTTCCCACCGAGAAGTAGGGTCCGACACACATGGAATCTTGTCAAATATTACATCCGAGGTGTTAGGTTGCCTTAGGTTAGGATATATAACGTTATAGACGTATATACAGTTCCCACCGTGAAGTAGGGTCCGACACACCAGGAATATTGACAACTATTACATCCGAGTTGTTAGGTTGCCTTATTTTACGATATACAGCGTTATAGACGCATACAATGTTCCCACCGAGAAGTAGGGTCCGACAGGTTTGGAATGTTGGCAAATATTACATCCGAGGAGTTAGGTTGTCTTAGGTTAGGATATACAACGTTATAGACGCATATAATGTTCCCACCGAGAAGGAGGGTCCGACACACCTGGAATGTTGTCAAATGTTACATCCGAGGCGTTAGGTTGCCTTAGGTTAGGATATATAACGTTATAGACGCATATAATGTTCCCACTGAGAAGTAGGTTCCGACTCGCCAGGAATGTTGTCAAATGTTACATCCGACGTGCTAGGTTGCCTTAGGTTAGGATCTACAACGTTATAGACGCATATAATGTTCCCACCGAGAAGTAGGGTCCGACACACATGGAATCTTGTCAAACATTACATCCGATGTGTTAGGTTGCCTTAGGTTAGGATATATAACGTTATAGACGCATATAATGTTCCCACCGAGAAGAAGGGTCCGACTCGCCAGGAATGTTGTCAAATGTTACATCCGAGGTGCTAGGTTGCCTTAGGTTAGGATATACAACGTTATAGACGCATATAATGTTCCCACCGAGAAGTAGGTCCGACACGCCTAGTTTGTTGTCAAACATTACATCCGAGATGTTAGGTTGCCTTAGGTTAGGATATATAACATTATAGACGGATATACAGTTCCCACCGTGAAGTATGGTCCGACACACCAGGAATATTGACAAATATTACATCCGATTTGTTAATTTGCCTTTTAGTTTCCGATATACAGCGTTATAGACGCATACAATGTTCCCACCGAGATGTAGGGTCCGACAGGCTTGGAATGTTGGCAAATATTACATCCGTGGAGTTAGGTTGCCTTAGGTTAGGATATACAACGTTATAGACGCATATATTGTTCCCACCGAGATATAGGGTCAGACACACCTGGAATGTTGTCAAATGTTACATCCGAGGTGTTAGGTTAACTTAGGTTGGGATATATAACGTTATAGACGCATATAATGTTCCCACCGAGAAGTAGGGTCCGATTCGCCAGAAATGTTGTCAAATGTTACATCCGAGGTGTTTGGTTGCCTTAGGTTAGGATATATAACGTTATAGACGTATATACTGTTCCCACCGAGAAGTAGGGTCCGACACACGTGGAATGTTGTCAAATATTACATCCGACGTGTTAGGTTGCCTTAGGTTAGGATATATAACGTTATAGACGTATACAATGCTCCGACCGAGAAGTAGGTTCCGAGAAGCCAGGAATGTTGTAAAATGTTACATTCGCGATGATAGGTTGCCTTAGGTTAGGATATATAACGTTATAGACGCATATAATATTCCCACCGATAAGTAGGGTCCGACACGCCAGGAATATTGTCAAATATTACATCCGAGTTATTAGGTTGCCTTAGGTTAGGACATATAACGTTATAGACGCATATAATTTTCCCACCGAGAAGTAGGGTCCGACACACCAGGAATATTGACAACTATTACATCCGAGTTGTTAGGTTGCCTTATTTTACGATATACAGCGTTATAGACGCATACAATGTTCCCACCGAGAAGTAGGGTCCGACAGGTTTGGAATGTTGGCAAATATTACATCCGAGGAGTTAGGTTCTCTTAGGTTAGGATATACAACGTTATAGACGCATATAATGTTCCCACCGAGAAGGAGGGTCCGACACACCTGGAATGTTGTCAAATGTTACATCCGAGGCGTTAGGTTGCCTTAGGTTAGGATATATAACGTTATAGACGCATATAATGTTCCCACCGAGAAGGAGAGTCCGACTCGCCAGGAATGTTGTCAAATGTTACATCCGAGTTGCTAGGTTGCCTTAGGTTAGGATATACAACGTTATAGTCGCATATAATGTTCCCACCGAGAAGTAGGGTCCGACACACATGGAATCTTGTCAAATATTACATCCGAGGTGTTAGGTTGCCTTAGGTTAGGATATATAACGTTATAGACGTATATACAGTTCCCACCGTGAAGTAGGGTCCGACACACCAGGAATATTGACAACTATTACATCCGAGTTGTTAGGTTGCCTTATTTTACGATATACAGCGTTATAGACGCATACAATGTTCCCACCGAGAAGTAGGGTCCGACAGGTTTGGAATGTTGGCAAATATTACATCCGAGGAGTTAGGTTGTCTTAGGTTAGGATATACAACGTTATAGACGCATATAATGTTCCCACCGAGAAGGAGGGTCCGACACACCTGGAATGTTGTCAAATGTTACATCCGAGGCGTTAGGTTGCCTTAGGTTAGGATATATAACGTTATAGACGCATATAATGTTCCCACTGAGAAGTAGGTTCCGACTCGCCAGGAATGTTGTCAAATGTTACATCCGACGTGCTAGGTTGCCTTAGGTTAGGATCTACAACGTTATAGACGCACATAATGTTCCCACCGAGAAGTAGGGTCCGACACACATGGAATCTTGTCAAACATTACATCCGATGTGTTAGGTTGCCTTAGGTTAGGATATATAACGTTATAGACGCATATAATGTTCCCACCGAGAAGAAGGGTCCGACTCGCCAGGAATGTTGTCAAATGTTACATCCGAGGTGCTAGGTTGCCTTAGGTTAGGATATACAACGTTATAGACGCATATAATGTTCCCACCGAGAAGTAGGTCCGACACGCCTAGTTTGTTGTCAAACATTACATCCGAGATGTTAGGTTGCCTTAGGTTAGGATATATAACATTATAGACGGATATACAGTTCCCACCGTGAAGTATGGTCCGACACACCAGGAATATTGACAAATATTACATCCGATTTGTTAATTTGCCTTTTAGTTTCCGATATACAGCGTTATAGACGCATACAATGTTCCCACCGAGATGTAGGGTCCGACAGGCTTGGAATGTTGGCAAATATTACATCCGTGGAGTTAGGTTGCCTTAGGTTAGGATATACAACGTTATAGACGCATATATTGTTCCCACCGAGATATAGGGTCAGACACACCTGGAATGTTGTCAAATGTTACATCCGAGGTGTTAGGTTAACTTAGGTTGGGATATATAACGTTATAGACGCATATAATGTTCCCACCGAGAAGTAGGGTCCGATTCGCCAGAAATGTTGTCAAATGTTACATCCGAGGTGTTTGGTTGCCTTAGGTTAGGATATATAACGTTATAGACGTATATACTGTTCCCACCGAGAAGTAGGGTCCGACACACGTGGAATGTTGTCAAATATTACATCCGACGTGTTAGGTTGCCTTAGGTTAGGATATATAACGTTATAGACGTATACAATGCTCCGACCGAGAAGTAGGTTCCGAGAAGCCAGGAATGTTGTAAAATGTTACATTCGCGATGATAGGTTGCCTTAGGTTAGGATATATAACGTTATAGACGCATATAATATTCCCACCGATAAGTAGGGTCCGACACGCCAGGAATATTGTCAAATATTACATCCGAGTTATTAGGTTGCCTTAGGTTAGGACATATAACGTTATAGACGCATATAATTTTCCCACCGAGAAGTAGGGTCCGACACACCAGGAATATTGACAACTATTACATCCGAGTTGTTAGGTTGCCTTATTTTACGATATACAGCGTTATAGACGCATACAATGTTCCCACCGAGAAGTAGGGTCCGACAGGTTTGGAATGTTGGCAAATATTACATCCGAGGAGTTAGGTTGTCTTAGGTTAGGATATACAACGTTATAGACGCATATAATGTTCCCACCGAGAAGGAGGGTCCGACACACCTGGAATGTTGTCAAATGTTACATCCGAGGCGTTAGGTTGCCTTAGGTTAGGATATATAACGTTATAGACGCATATAATGTTCCCACCGAGAAGGAGGGTCCGACTCGCCAGGAATGTTGTCAAATGTTACATCCGAGGTGCTAGGTTGCCTTAGGTTAGGATATACAACGTTATAGACGCATATAATGTTCCCACCAAGAAGTAGGGTCCGACACACCTGGAATGTTGTCAAATGTTACACCCGAGGTGTTAGGTTGCCTTAGGTTACGATATATAACGTTATAGACGCATATAATGTTCCCACTGAGAAGTAGGTTCCGACTCGCCAGGAATGTTGTCAAATGTTACATCCGAGTTGCTAGGTTGCCTTAGGTTAGGATATACAACGTTATAGTCGCATATAATGTTCCCACCGAGAAGTAGGGTCCGACACACATGGAATCTTGTCAAATATTACATCCGAGGTGTTAGGTTGCCTTAGGTTAGGATATATAACGTTATAGACGTATATACAGTTCCCACCGTGAAGTAGGGTCCGACACACTAGGAATATTGACAAATATTACATCCGAGTTGTTAATTTGCCTTATTTTCCGATATACAGCGTTATAGACGCATACAATGTTCCCACCGAGATGTAGGGTCCGACAGGCTTGGAATGTTGGCAAATATTACATCCGTGGAGTTAGGTTGCCTCAGGTTAGTATATACAACGTTATAGACGCATATAATGTTCCCACCGAGAAGTAGGGTCCGACACACCTGCAATGTTGTCAAATGTTACATCCGAGGTGTTAGGTTGCCTTAGGTTAGGATATATAACGTTATAGACGCATATAATGTTCCCACTGAGAAGTAGGTTCCGACTCGCCAGGAGTGTTGTCAAATGTTACATCCGACGTGCTAGGTTGCCTTAGGTTAGGATCTACAACGTTATAGACGCATATAATGTTCCCACCGAGAAGTAGGGTCCGACACACATGGAATCTTGTCAAACATTACATCCGAGGTGTTAGGTTGCCTTAGGTTAGGATATATAACGTTATAGACGCATATAATGTTCCCACCGAGAAGAAGGGTCCGACTCGCCAGGAATGTTGTCAAATGTTACATCCGAGGTGCTAGGTTGCCTTAGGTTAGGATATACAACGTTATAGACGCATATAATGTTCCCACCGAGAAGTAGGGTCCTACTCGCCAGAAATGTTGTCAAATGTTAGATCCGAGGTATTAGGTTGCCTTAGGTTAGGATATATAACGTTATAGACGCATATAATGTTCCCACTGAGAAGTAGGTTCCGACTCGCCAGGAATGTTGTGAAATGTTACATCCGTGGTGCTAGGTTGCCTTAAGTTAGGATATACAACGTTATAGACGCATATAATGTTCCCACCGAGAAGTAGGTTCCGACACACCTGGAATGTTGTCAAATATTACATCCGACGTGTTAGGTTGCCTTAGGTTAGGATATATAACGTTATAGACGTATACAATGCTCCGACCGAGAAGTAGGTTCCGAGAAGCCAGGAATGTTGTAAAATGTTACATTCGTGATGATAGGTTGCCTTAGGTTAGGATATATAACGTTATAGACGCATATAATATTCCCACCGATAAGTAGGGTCCGACACGCCAGGAATATTGTCAAATATTACATCCGAGTTATTAGGTTGCCTTAGGTTAGAACATATAACGTTATAGACGCATATAATGTTCCCACCGAGAAGTAGGGACCGACTCGCCAGGAATGTTGTCAAATGTTACATCTGAGGTGTTAGGTTGCTTTAGGTTAGGATATATAACGTTATAGACGCATATAATGTTCCCACCGAGAAGTAGGGCCCGACACGCTTGGAATGTTGTCAAATGTTACATCCGAGGTGTTAGGTTGCCTTAGGTTAGGTTATATGACGTTATAGACGCATATAATGTTCCCACCGGGAAGTAGGTCCGACACGCCAGAAATGTTGTCAAATGTTACATCCGAGGTGTTAGGTTGCCTTAGATTAGGATATACAACGTTATAGACGCATATAATGTTCCCACCGAGAAGTAGGTCCGACACGCCTAGTTTGTTGTCAAACATTACATCCGAGATGTTAGGTTGCCTTAGGTTAGAATATATAACGTTATAGACGGATATACTGTTCCCACCGTGAAGTAGGGTCCGACACACCAGGAATATTGACAAATATTACATCCGAGTTGTTAATTTGCCTTATTTTCCGATATACAGCGTTATAGACGCATACAATGTTCCCACCGAGATGTAGGGTCCGACAGGCTTGGAATGTTCGCAAATATTACATCTGAGATGTTAGGTTGCCTTAGGTTAGGATATATAACGTTATAGACGCATATAATATTCCCACCCAGAAGTAGGGTCCGACACGCCAGGAATATTGTCAAATATTACATCCGAGTAATTAGGTTGCCTTAGGATAGGATATATAACATTATAGACGCATATAATGTTCCCACCGAGAAGTAGGGTCCGACTCACCAGGAATGTTGTCTAATGTTACATCTGAGAAGTTAGGTTGCCTTAGCTTAGGATATATAACGTTATAGACGCATATAATGTTCCCACCGAGAAGTAGGACCCGACACGCTTGGAATGTTGTCAAATGTTACATCCGAGGTGATAGGTTGCCTTAGGTTAGGTTATATGACGTTATAGATGCATATAATGTTCCCACCGAGAAGTAGGTCCGACACGCCTGGATTGTTGTCAAATATTACATCCGAGATGTTAGGTTGCCTTAGGTTAGGTTATATGACGTTATAGACGCATATAATGTTCCCACCGAGAAGGAGGGTCCGACACACCTGGAATGTTGTCAAATGTTACATCCGAGGCGTTAGGTTGCCTTAGGTTAGGATATATAACGTTATAGACGCATATAATGTTCCCACCGAGAAGGAGGGTCCGACTCGCCAGGAATGTTGTCAAATGTTACATCCGAGGTGCTAGGTTGCCTTAGGTTAGGATATACAACGTTATAGACGCATATAATGTTCCCACCATGAAGTAGGGTCCGACACACCTGGAATGTTGTCAAATGTTACACCCGAGGTGTTAGGTTGCCTTAGGTTACGATATATAACGTTATAGACGCATATAATGTTCCCACTGAGAAGTAGGTTCCGACTCGCCAGGAATGTTGTCAAATGTTACATCCGAGTTGCTAGGTTGCCTTAGGTTAGGATATACAACGTTATAGTCGCATATAATGTTCCCACCGAGAAGTAGGGTCCGACACACATGGAATCTTGTCAAATATTACATCCGAGGTGTTAGGTTGCCTTAGGTTAGGATATATAACGTTATAGACGTATATACAGTTCCCACCGTGAAGTAGGGTCCGACACACTAGGAATATTGACAAATATTACATCCGAGTTGTTAATTTGCCTTATTTTCCGATATACAGCGTTATAGACGCATACAATGTTCCCACCGAGATGTAGGGTCCGACAGGCTTGGAATGTTGGCAAATATTACATCCGTGGAGTTAGGTTGCCTCAGGTTAGTATATACAACGTTATAGACGCATATAATGTTCCCACCGAGAAGTAGGGTCCGACACACCTGCAATGTTGTCAAATGTTACATCCGAGGTGTTAGGTTGCCTTAGGTTAGGATATATAACGTTATAGATGCATATAATGTTCCCACTGAGAAGTAGGTTCCGACTCGCCAGGAATGTTGTCAAATGTTACATCCGACGTGCTAGGTTGCCTTAGGTTAGGATCTACAACGTTATAGACGCATATAATGTTCCCACCGAGAAGTAGGGTCCGACACACATGGAATCTTGTCAAACATTACATCCGAGGTGTTAGGTTGCCTTAGGTTAGGATATATAACGTTATAGACGCATATAATGTTCCCACCGAGAAGAAGGGTCCGACTCGCCAGGAATGTTGTCAAATGTTACATCCGAGGTGCTAGGTTGCCTTAGGTTAGGATATACAACGTTATAGACGCATATAATGTTCCCACCGAGAAGTAGGGTCCTACTCGCCAGAAATGTTGTCAAATGTTAGATCCGAGGTATTAGGTTGCCTTAGGTTAGGATATATAACGTTATAGACGCATATAATGTTCCCACTGAGAAGTAGGTTCCGACTCGCCAGGAATGTTGTGAAATGTTACATCCGTGGTGCTAGGTTGCCTTAAGTTAGGATATACAACGTTATAGACGCATATAATGTTCCCACCGAGAAGTAGGTTCCGACACACCTGGAATGTTGTCAAATATTACATCCGACGTGTTAGGTTGCCTTAGGTTAGGATATATAACGTTATAGACGTATACAATGCTCCGACCGAGAAGTAGGTTCCGAGAAGCCAGGAATGTTGTAAAATGTTACATTCGTGATGATAGGTTGCCTTAGGTTAGGATATATAACGTTATAGACGCATATAATATTCCCACCGATAAGTAGGGTCCGACACGCCAGGAATATTGTCAAATATTACATCCGAGTTATTAGGTTGCCTTAGGTTAGGACATATAACGTTATAGACGCATATAATGTTCCCACCGAGAAGTAGGGTCCGACTCGCCAGGAATGTTGTCAAATGTTACATCTGAGGTGTTAGGTTGCTTTAGGTTAGGATATATAACGTAATAGACGCATATAATGTTCCCACCGAGAAGTAGGGCCCGACACGCTTGGAATGTTGTCAAATGTTACATCCGAGGTGTTAGGTTGCCTTAGGTTAGGTTATATGACGTTATAGACGCATATAATGTTCCCACCGGGAAGTAGGTCCGACACGCCAGAAATGTTGTCAAATGTTACATCCGAGGTGTTAGGTTGCCTTAGATTAGGATATACAACGTTATAGACGCATATAATGTTCCCACCGAGAAGTAGGTCCGACACGCCTAGTTTGTTGTCAAACATTACATCCGAGATGTTAGGTTGCCTTAGGTTAGAATATATAACGTTATAGACGGATATACTGTTCCCACCGTGAAGTAGGGTCCGACACACCAGGAATATTGACAAATATTACATCCGAGTTGTTAATTTGCCTTATTTTCCGATATACAGCGTTATAGACGCATACAATGTTCCCACCGAGATGTAGGGTCCGACAGGCTTGGAATGTTCGCAAATATTACATCTGAGATGTTAGGTTGCCTTAGGTTAGGATATATAACGTTATAGACGCATATAATATTCCCACCCAGAAGTAGGGTCCGACACGCCAGGAATATTGTCAAATATTACATCCGAGTAATTAGGTTGCCTTAGGATAGGATATATAACGTTATAGACGCATATAATGTTCCCACCGAGAAGTAGGGTCCGACTCACCAGGAATGTTGTCTAATGTTACATCTGAGAAGTTAGGTTGCCTTAGCTTAGGATATATAACGTTATAGACGCATATAATGTTCCCACCGAGAAGTAGGACCCGACACGCTTGGAATGTTGTCAAATGTTACATCCGAGGTGATAGGTTGCCTTAGGTTAGGTTATATGACGTTATAGACGCATATAATGTTCCCACCGAGAAGTAGGTCCGACACGCCTGGATTGTTGTCAAATATTACATCCGAGACGTTAGGTTGCCTTAGGTTAGGTTATATGACGTTATAGACACATATAATGTTCCCACCGAGAAGTAGGTCCGACGCGCCTGGATTGTTGTCAAATATTACATCCGAGATGTTAGGTTGCCTTAGGTTAGGATATATAACGTTATAGACGCATTTAATGTTCCCACCGAGAAGTAGGTTCCGACTCGCTAGGAATGTTGTCTAGTGTTACATCTGAGGTGTTAGGTTGCCTTAGGTTAGGATATATAACGTTATAGACGCATATATTCTTCCCACCGAGAAGTAGGGCCCGACACGATTGGAATGTTGTCAAATGTTACATCCGAGGTGTTAGGTTGCCTTAGGTTAGGTTATATGACGTTATAGACGAATATAATGTTCCCACCGAGAAGTAGGTCCGACGCGCCTGGATTGTTGTCAAATATTACATCCGAGATGTTAGATTGCCTTAGGTTAGGGTATATAACGTTATAGACGTATATACTGTTCCCACCGAGAAGTAGGTCCGACACGGCTGGATTGTTGTCAAATATTACATCCGAGATGTTAGGTTGCCTTAGGTTAGGATATATGACGTTATAGACGTATATACTGTTCCAACTGGGAAGTAGGGTCCGACACACGTGGAATGTTGTCAAATGTTACATCCGAAGTGTTAGGTTGCCTTAGGTTAGGATATATAACGTTATAGACGCATATAATGTTCCCACTGAGAAGTACTTTCCGACTCGCCAGGAATGTTGTCAAATGTTACATCCGAGGTGCTAGGTTGCCTTAGGTTAGGATATACAACGTTATAGACGCATATAATGTTCCCACCGAGAAGTAGGTCCGACACGCCTAGTTTGTTGTCAAACATTACATCCGAGATGTTAGGTTGCCTTAGGTTAGGATATATAACGTTATAGACGGATATACTGTTCCCACCGTGAAGTAGGGTCCGACACACCAGGAATATTGACAAATATTACATCCGAGTTGTTAATTTGCCTTTTAGTTTCCGATATACAGCGTTATAGACGCATACAATGTTCCCACTGAGATGTAGGGTCCGACAGGCTTGGAATGTTGGCAAATATTACATCCGTGGAGTTAGGTTGCCTTAGGTTAGGATATACAACGTTATAGACGCATATAATGTTCCCACCGAGAAGTAGGGTCCGACACACCTGCAATGTTGTCAAATGATACATCCGAGGTGTTAGGTTGCCTTAGGTTAGGATATATAACATTATAGACGCATATAATGTTCCCACCGAGAAGTAGGGTCCGACTCGCCAGAAATGTTGTCAAATATTACATCCGAGGTGTTTGGTTGCCTTAGGTTAGGTTATATGACGTTGTAGACGCATATAATGTTCCAACCGAGAAGTAGGCCCGACACGCATGGATTGTTGTCAAATATTACATCCGAGATGTTAGGTTGCCTTAGGTTAGGATATATAACGTTATAGACGTTTATACTGTTCTCACCGTGAAGTAGGGTCCGACACACCTGGAATATTGACAAATATTACATCCGAGTTGTTAGGTTGCCTTATTTTACGATATAAAGCGTTATAGACGCATACAATGTTCCCACCGAGAAGTAGGGTCCGACAGGTTTGGAATGTTGGCAAATATTACATCCGAGGAGTTAGGTTGCCTTAGGTTAGGATATATAACGTTATAGACGCATATAATGTTCCCACCGAGAAGTAGGGTCCGACTCGCCAGAAATGTTGTCAAATGTTACATCCGAGGTGTTTGGTTGCCTTAGGTTAGGATATATAACGTTATAGACGTATGTACTGTTCCCACCGAGAAGTAGGGTCCGACACACGTGGAATGTTGTCAAATGTTACATCCGAGGTGTTAGGTTGCCTTACGTTAGGATATATGACGTTATAGACGTATATAATGTTCCCACCGAGAAGTAGGTCCGACACGCCTGGATTGTTGTCAAATATTACATCCGAGATGTTAGGTTGCCTTAGGTTAGGATATATAACGTTATAGACGTATATACTGTTCCCACTGGGAAGTAGGGTCCGACACACGTGGAATGTTGTCAAATGTTACATCCGAAGTGTTAGGTTGCCTTAGGTTAGGATATATAACGTTATAGACGCATATAATGTTCCCACTGAGAAGTAGGGTCCGACTCGCCAGAAATGTTGCCAAATGTTACTTCCGAGGTGTTAGGTTGCCTTAGGTTAGGTTATATGACGTTATAGACGCATATAATGTTCCCACCGAGAAGTAGGTCCGACACGCCTGGATTGTTGTCAAATATTACATCCGAGATGTTAGTTTGCCTTAGGTTAGGTTATATGACGTTATAGACACATATAATGTTCCCACCGAGAAGTAGGTCCGACAAGCCTGGATTGTTGTCAAATATTACATCCGAGATGTTAGGTTGCCTTAGGTTAGGATATATAACGTTATAGACGCATTTAATGTTCCCACCGAGAAGTAGGTACCGACTGGCTAGGAATGTTGTCTAGTGTTACATCTGAGGTGTTAGGTTGCCTTAGGTTAGGATATATAACGTTATAGACGCATATATTCTTCCCACCGAGAAGTAGGTCCCGACACGATTGGAATGTTGTCAAATGTTACATCCGAGGTGTTAGGTTGCCTTAGGTTAGGTTATATGACGTTATAGACGGATATAATGTTCCCACCGAGAAGTAGGTCCGACAGGCCTGGATTGTTGTCAAATATTACATCCGAGATGTTAGGTTGCCTTAGGTTAGGATATATAACGTTATAGACGTATATACTGTTCCCACCGAGAAGTACGGTCCGACACACGTGGAATGTTGTCAAATGTTACATCCGAGGTATTAGGTTGCCTTAGGTTAGGATATATGACGTTATAGACGTATATAATGTTCCCACCGAGAAGTAGGTCCGACACGTCTAGTTTGTTGTTAAACATTACATCCGAGATGTTAGGTTGCCTTAGGTTAGGATATATAACGTTATAGACGCATATAATGTTCCCACTGAGAAGTAGGGTCCGACTCGCCAGAAATGTTGTCAAATGTTACATCCGAGGTGTTAGGTTGCCTTAGGTTAGGTTATATGACGTTATAGACGCATATAATGTTCCCACCGAGAAGTAGGGCCCGACACGCTTGGAATGTCGTCAAATGTTACATCCAAGGTGTTAGGTTGCCTTAGGTTAGGTTATATAACGTTATAGACGCATATAATATTCCCACCGATATGTAGGGACCGACACGCCAGGAATATTGTCAAATATTACATCCGAGTTATTAGGTTGCCTTAGGTTAGGATATATAACGTTATAGACGCATATAATGTTCCCACCGAGAAGTAGGGTCCGACTCGCCAGGAATGTTGTCAAATGTTACATCTGAGGTGTTAGGTTAGGATATATAACGTTATAGACGCATATAATGTTTCCACCGAGAAGTAGGGTCCGACACACCTGCAATGTTGTCAAATGTTACATCCGCGGTGTTAGGTTAACTTAGGTTGGGATATATAACGTTATAAACGTATACAATGTTCCGACCGAGAAGTAGGTTCCGAGAAGCCAGGAATGTTGTCAAACATTACATCCGAGGTGTTAGGTTGCCTTAGGTTAGGATATATAACGTTATAGACGCATATAATGTTCCCACCGAGAAGAAGGGTCCGACTCGCCAGGAATGTTGTCAAATGTTACATCCGAGGTGCTAGGTTGCCTTAGGTTAGGATATACAACGTTATAGACGCATATAATGTTCCAACCGAGAAGTAGGTCCGACACGCCTAGTTTGTTGTCAAACATTACATCCGAGATGTTAGGTTGCCTTAGGTTAGGATATATAACGTTATAGACGGATATACAGTTCCCACCGTGAAGTAGGGTCCGACACACCAGGAATATTGACAAATATTACATCCGAGTTGTTAATTTGCCTTATTTTCCGATATACAGCGTTATAGACGCATACAATGTTCCCACCGAGATGTAGGGTCCGACAGGCTTGGAATGTTGGCAAATATTACATCCGTGGAGTTAGGTTGCCTCAGGTTAGGATATACAACGTTATAGACGCATATAATGTTCCCACCGAGAAGTAGGGTCCGACACACCTGCAATGTTGTCAAATGTTACATCCGCGGTGTTAGGTTAACTTAGGTTGGGATATATAACGTTATAAACGTATACAATGTTCCGACCGAGAAGTAGGTTCCGAGAAGCCGGGAATGTTGTAAAATGTTACATTCGCGATGTTAGGTTGCCCTAGGTTAGGATATATAACGTTATAGACGTATATACTGTTCCCACCGAGAAGTACGGTCCGACACACGTTAAATGTTGTCAAATGTTACATCCGAGGTGTTAGGTTGCCTTAGGTTAGTATATATGACGTTATAGACATATATAATGTTCCCACCGAGAAGTAGGTCCGACACGTCTAGTTTGTTGTCAAACATTACATCCGAGATGTTAGGTTGCCTTAGGTTAGGATATATAACGTTATAGACGCATATAATGTTCCCACTGAGAAGTAGGGTCCGACTCGCCAGAAATGTTGTCAAATGTTACATCCGAGGTGTTAGGTTGCCTTAGGTTAGGTTATATGACGTTATAGACGCATATAATGTTCCCACCGAGAAGTAGGTCCGACACGCCTGGATTGTTGTCAAATATTACATCCTAGATGTTAGGTTGTCTTAGGTTAGGTTATATGACGTTATAGACACATATAATGTTCCCACCGAGAAGTAGGTCCGACACGCCTGGATTGTTGTCAAATATTACATCCGAGATGTTAGGTTGCCTTAGGTTAGGATATATAACGTTATAGACGCATTTAATGTTCCCACCGAGAAGTAGGTTCCGACTCGCTAGGAATGTTGTCTAGTGTTACATCTGAGGTGTTAGGTTGCCTTAGGTTAGGATATATAACGTTATAGACGCATATATTCTTCCCACCGAGAAGTAGGGCCCGACACGATTGGAATGTTGTCAAATGTTACATCCGAGGTGTTAGGTTGCCTTAGGTTAGGTTATATGACGTTATAGACGGATATAATGTTCCCACCGAGAAGTAGGTCCGACAGGCCTGGATTGTTGTCAAATATTACATCCGAGATGTTAGGTTGCCTTAGGTTAGGATATATAACGTTATAGACGTATATACTGTTCCCACCGAGAAGTACGGTCCGACACACGTGGAATGTCGTCAAATGTTACGTCCGAGGTGTTAGGTTGCCTTAGGTTAGGATATATGACGTTATAGACGTATATAATGTTCCCACCGAGAAGTAGGTCCGACACGCCTGGATTGTTGTCAAATATTACATCCGAGATGTTAGGTTGCCTTAGGTTAGGATATATAACGTTATAGACGTATATACTGTTCCCACTGGGAAGTAGGGTCCGACACACGTGGAATGTTGTCAAATGTTACATCCGAAGTGTTAGGTTGCCTTGGGTTAGGATATATAACGTTATAGACGCATATAAGGTGGAGGCATAAGGACGCATAAGGTTGCCTTAGGTTAGGATATATGACGTTATAGACGTATATAATGTTCCCACCGAGAAGTAGGTCCGACACGTCTAGTTTGTTGTTAAACATTACATCCGAGATGTTAGGTTGCCTTAGGTTAGGATATATAACGTTATAGACGCATATAATGTTCCCACTGAGAAGTAGGGTCCGACTCGCCAGAAATGTTGTCAAATGTTACATCCGAGGTGTTAGGTTGCCTTAGGTTAGGTTATATGACGTTATAGACGCATATAATGTTCCCACCGAGAAGTAGGGCCCGACACGCTTGGAATGTTGTCAAATGTTACATCCAAGGTGTTAGGTTGCCTTAGGTTAGGTTATATAACGTTATAGACGCATATAATATTCCCACCGATAAGTAGGGACCGACACGCCAGGAATATTGTCAAATATTACATCCGAGTTATTAGGTTGCCTTAGGTTAGGATATATAACGTTATAGACGCATATAATGTTCCCACCGAGAAGTAGGGTCCGACTCGCCAGGAATGTTGTCAAATGTTACATCTGAGGTGTTAGGTTGCGTTAGGTTAGGATATATAACGTTATAGACGCATATAATGTTCCCACCGAGAAGTAGGGCCCGACACGCTTGGAATGTTGTCAAATGTTACATCCCAGGTGTTAAGTTGCCTTAGGTTAGGTTATATGACGTTATAGACGCATATAATGTTCCCAACGGGAAGTAGGTCCGACACGCCTGGATTGTTGTCAAACATTACATCCGAGGTGTTAGGTTGCCTTAGGTTAGGATATATAACGTTATAGACGCATATAATGTTCCCACCGAGAAGAAGGGTCCGACTCGCCAGGAATGTTGTCAAATGTTACATCCGAGGTGCTAGGTTGCCTTAGGTTAGGATATACAACGTTATAGACGCATATAATGTTCCAACCGAGAAGTAGGTCCGACACGCCTAGTTTGTTGTCAAACATTACATCCGAGATGTTAGGTTGCCTTAGGTTAGGATATATAACGTTATAGACGCATTTAATGTTCCCACCGAGAAGTAGGTTCCGACTCGCTAGGAATGTTGTCTAGTGTTACATCTGAGGTGTTAGGTTGCCTTAGGTTAGGATATATAACGTTATAGACGCATATATTCTTCCCACCGAGAAGTAGGTCCCGACACGATTGGAATGTTGTCAAATGTTACATCCGAGGTGTTAGGTTGCCTTAGGTTAGGTTATATGACGTTATAGACGGATATAATGTTCCCACCGAGAAGTAGGTCCGACAGGCTTGGATTGTTGTCAAATATTACATCCGAGATGTTAGGTTGCCTTAGGTTAGGATATATAACGTTATAGACGTATATACTGTTCCCACCGAGAAATACGGTCCGACACACGTGGAATGTGGTCAAATGTTACATCCGAGGTGTTAGGTTGCCTTAGGTTAGGATATATGACGTTATAGACGTATATAATGTTCCCACCGAGAAGTAGGTCCGACACGCCTGGATTGTTGTCAAATATTACGTCCGAGATGTTAGGTTGCCTTAGGTTAGGATATATAACGTTATAGACGTATATACTGTTCCCACCGAGAAGTAGGTCCGACACGCCTGGATTGTTGTCAAATATTACATCCGAGATGTTAGGTTGCCTTAGGTTAGGATATATAACGTTATAGACGTATATACTGTTCCCACTGGGAAGTAGGGTCCGACACACGTGGAATGTTGTCAAATGTTACATCCGAAGTGTTAGGTTGCCTTAGGTTAGGATATATAACGTTATAGACGCATATAATGTTCCCACTGAGAAGTAGGGTCCGACTCGCCAGAAATGTTGCCAAATGTTACTTCCGAGGTGTTAGGTTGCCTTAGGTTAGGTTATATGACGTTATAGACGCATATAATGTTCCCACCGAGAAGTAGGTCCGACACGCCTGGATTGTTGTCAAATATTACATCCGAGATGTTAGGTTGCCTTAGGTTAGGTTATATGACGTTATAGAAACATATAATGTTCCCACCGAGAAGTAGGTCCGACACGCCTGGATTGTTGTCAAATATTACATCCGAGATGTTAGGTTGCCTTAGGTTAGGATATATAACGTTATAGACGCATTTAATGTTCCCACCGAGAAGTAGGTTCCGACTCGCTAGGAATGTTGTCTAGTGTTACATCTGAGGTGTTAGGTTGCCTTAGGTTAGGATATATAACGTTATAGACGCATATATTCTCCCCACCGAGAAGTAGGTCCCGACACGATTGGAATGTTGTCAAATGTTACATCCGAGGTGTTAGGTTGCCTTAGGTTAGGTTATATGACGTTATAGACGGATATAATGTTCCCACCGAGAAGTAGGTCCGACAGGCCTGGATTGTTGTCAAATATTACATCCGAGATGTTAGGTTGCCTTAGGTTAGGATATATAACGTTATAGACGTATATACTGTTCCCACCGAGAAGTACGGTCCGACACACGTGGAATGTTGTCAAATGTTACATCCCAGGTGTTAAGTTGCCTTAGGTTAGGTTATATGACGTTATAGACGCATATAATGTTCCCAACGGGAAGTAGGTCCGACACGCCTGGATTGTTGTCAAACATTACATCCGAGGTGTTAGGTTGCCTTAGGTTAGGATATATAACGTTATAGACGCATATAATATTCCCACCGATAAGTTAGGTCCGACACGCCAGGAATATTGTCAAATATTACATCCGAGTTATTAGGTTGCCTTAGGTTAGGATATATAACGTTATAGACGCATATAATGTTCCCACCGAGAAGTAGGGTCCGACTCGCCAGAAATGTTGTCAAATGTTACATCCGAGGTGTTTGGTTGCCTTAGGTTAGGATATATAACGTTATAGACGTATGTACTGTTCCCACCGAGAAGTAGGGTCCGACACACGTGGAATGTTGTCAAATGTTACATCCGAGGTGTTAGGTTGCCTTAGGTTAGGTTATATGACGTTATAGACGGATATAATGTTCCCACCGAGAAGTAGGTCGGACAGGCCTGGATTGTTGTCAAATATTACATCCGAGATGTTAGGTTGCCTTAGGTTAGGATATATAACGTTATAGACGTATATACTGTTCCCACCGAGAAGTACGGTCCGACACACGTGGAATGTTGTCAAATGTTACATCCGAGGTGTTAGGTTGCCTTAGGTTAGGATATATGACGTTATAGACGTATATAATGTTCCCACCGAGAAGTAGGTCCGACACGTCTAGTTTGTTGTCAAACATTACATCCGAGATGTTAGGTTGCCTTAGGTTAGGATATATAACGTTATAGACGCATATAATGTTCCCACTGAGAAGTAGGGTCCGACACACGTGGAATGTGGTCAAATGTTACATCCGAGGTGTTAGAATGCCTTAGGTTAGGATATATGACGTTATAGACGTATATAATGTTCCCACCGAGAAGTAGGTCCGACACGCCTGGATTGTTGTCAAATATTACATCCGAGATGTTAGGTTGCCTTAGGTTAGGATATATAACGTTATAGACGTATATACTGTTCCCACCGAGAAGTACGGTCCGACACACGTTAAATGTTGTCAAATGTTACATCCGAGGTGTTAGGTTGCCTTAGGTTAGGATATATGACGTTATAGACATATATAATGTTACCACCGAGAAGTAGGTCCGACACGTCTAGTTTGTTGTCAAACATTACATCCGAGATGTTAGGTTGTCTTAGGTTAGGTTATATGACGTTATAGACACATATAATGTTCCCACCGAGAAGTAGGTCCGACACGCCTGGATTGTTGTCAAATATTACATCCGAGATGTTAGGTTGCCTTAGGTTAGGATATATAACGTTATAGACGCATTTAATGTTCCCACCGAGAAGTAGGTTCCGACTCGCTAGGAATGTTGTCTAGTGTTACATCTGAGGTGTTAGGTTGCCTTAGGTTAGGATATATAACGTTATAGACGCATATATTCTTCCCACCGAGAAGTAGGGCCCGACACGATTGGAATGTTGTCAAATGTTACATCCGAGGTGTTAGGTTGCCTTAGGTTAGGTTATATGACGTTATAGACGCATGTAATGTTCCCACCGAGAAGTAGGGTCCGACACACGTGGAATGTTGTCAAATGTTACATTCGAGATGTTAGGTTGCCTTATTTTAGGATATGCAACGTTATAGACGCATATAATGTTTCCACCGGGAAGTAGGGTCCGACACGCCTGGAATGTTGTCAAATATTACATACGAGGAGTTAGGTTGCCTTACGTTAGGATATACAACGTTATAGACGCATATAATGTTCCCACCGAGAAATAGGGTCCGACACACCTGGAATGTTGTCAAATGTTACATCCGCGGTGTTAGGTTAACTTAGGTTGGGATATATAACGTTATAAACGTATACAATGTTCCGACCGAGAAGTAGGTTCCGAGAAGCCAGGAATGTTGTAAAATGTTACATTCGCGATGTTAGGTTGCCCTAGGTTAGGATATATAACGTTATAGACGCATATAATATTCCCACCGATAAGTTAGGTCCGACACGCCAGGAATATTGTCAAATATTACATCCGAGTTATTAGGTTGCCTTAGGTTAGGATATATAACGTTATAGACGCATATAATGTTCCCACCGAGAAGTAGGGTCCGACTCGCCAGAAATGTTGTCAAATGTTACATCCGAGGTGTTAGGTTGCCTTACGTTAGGATATATGACGTTATAGACGTATATAATGTTCCCACCGAGAAGTAGGTCCGACACGCCTGGATTGTTGTCAAATATTACATCCCAGATGTTAGGTTGCCTTAGGTTAGGATATATAACGTTATAGACGTATATACTGTTCCCACTGGGAAGTAGGGTCCGACACACGTGGAATGTTGTCAAATGTTACATCCGAAGTGTTAGGTTGCCTTAGGTTAGGATATATAACGTTATAGACGCATATAATGTTCCCACTGAGAAGTAGGTTCCGACTCGCCAGGAATGTTGTCAAATGTTACATCCGAGGTGCTAGGTTGCCTTAGGTTAGGATATACAACGTTATAGACGCATATAATGTTCCCACCGAGAACTAGGGTGCGACACTCATGGAATCTTGTCAAATATTACATCGGAGGTGTTAGGTTGCCTTAGGTTAGGATATATACGGTTGTAGACGTATATACAGTTCCCACCGTGAAGTAGGGTCCGACACACCAGGAATATTGACAAATATTACATCCGAGTTGTTAATTTGCCTTATTTTCCGGCATACAGCGTTATAGACGCATACAATGTTCCCACCGAGATGTAGGGTCCGACAGGCTTGGAATGTTGGCAAATATTACATCCGTGGAGTTAGGTTGCCTCAGGTTAGGATATACAACGTTATAGACGCATATAATGTTCCCACAGAGAAGTAGGGTCCGACACACCTGCAATGTTGTCAAATGTTACATCCGAGGTGTTAGGTTGCGTTAGGTTAGGATATATAACGTTATAGACGCATATAATGTTCCCACTGAGAAGTACTTTCCGACTCGCCAGGAATGTTGTCAAATGTTACATCCGAGGTGCTAGGTTGCCTTAGGTTAGGATATACAACGTTATAGACGCATATAATGTTCCCACCGAGAAGTAGGTCCGACACGCCTAGTTTGTTGTCAAACATTACATCCGAGATGTTAGGTTGCCTTAGGTTAGGATATATAACGTTATAGACGGATATACTGTTCCCACCGTGAAGTAGGGTCCGACACACCAGGAATATTGACAAATATTACATCCGAGTTGTTAATTTGCCTTTTAGTTTCCGATATACAGCGTTATAGACGCATACAATGTTCCCACCGAGATGTAGGGTCCGACAGGCTTGGAATGTTGGCAAATATTACATCCGTGGAGTTAGGTTGCCTTAGGTTAGGATATACAACGTTATAGACGCATATAATGTTCCCACCGAGAAGTAGGGTCCGACACACCTGCAATGTTGTCAAATGTTACATCCGAGGTGTTAGGTTGCCTTAGGTTAGGATATATGACATTATAGACGCATATAATGTTCCCACCGAGAAGTAGGGTCCGACTCGCCAGAAATGTTGTAAAATATTACATCCGAGGTGTTTGGATGCCTTAGGTTAGGTTATATGACGTTGTAGACGCATATAATGTTCCAACCGAGAAGTAGGCCCGACACGCCTGGATTGTTGTCAAGTATTACATCCGAGATGTTAGGTTGCCTTAGGTTAGGATATATAACGTGATAGACGTTTATACTGTTCTCACCGTGAAGTAGGGTCCGACACACCAGGAATATTGACAAATATTACATCCGAGTTGTTAGGTTGCCTTATTTTACGATATAAAACGTTATAGACGCATACAATGTTCCCACCGAGAAGTAGGGTCCGACAGGTTTGGAATGTTGGCAAATATTACATCCGAGGAGTTAGGTTGCCTTAGGTTAGGATATACAACGTTATAGACGCATATAATGTTCCCACCGAGAAATAGGTTCCGAGAAGCCAGGAATGTTGTAAAATGTTACATTCGCGATGTTAGGTTGCCCTAGGTTAGGATATATAACGTTATAGACGCATATAATATTCCCACCGATAAGTAGGCTCCGACACGCCAGGAATATTGTCAAATATTACATCCGAGTTATTAGGTTGCCTTAGGTGAGGATATACAACGTTATAGACGCATATAATGTTCCCACCGAGAACTAGGGTCCGACACACATGGAATCTTGTCAAATATTACATCCGAGGTGTTAGGTTGCCTCAGGTTAGGATATACAACGTTATAGACGCATATAATGTTCCCACAGAGTAGTAGGGTCCGACACACCTGCAATGTTGTCAAATGTTACATCCGAGGTGTTTGGTTGCCTTAGGTTAGGTTATATGACGTTGTAGACGCATATAATGTTCCAACCGAGAAGTAGGCCCGACACGCCTGGATTGTTTTCAAATATTACATCCGAGATGTTAGGTTGCCTTAGGTTAGGATATATAACGTTATAGACGTTTATACTGTTCTCACCGTGAAGTAGGGTCCGACACACCAGGAATATTGACAAATATTACATCCGAGTTGTTAGGTTGCCTTATTTTACGATATAAAACGTTATAGACGCATACAATGTTCCCACCGAGAAGTAGGGTCCGACAGGTTTGGAATGTTGGCAAATATTACATCCGAGGAGTTAGGTTGCCTTAGGTTAGGATATACAACGTTATAGACGCATATAATGTTCCCACCGAGAAATAGGTTCCGAGAAGCCAGGAATGTTGTAAAATGTTACATTCGCGATGTTAGGTTGCCCTAGGTTAGGATATATAACGTTATAGACGCATATAATATTCCCACCGATAAGTAGGCTCCGACACGCCAGGAATATTGTCAAATATTACATCCGAGTTATTAGGTTGCCTTAGGTGAGGATATATAACGTTATAGACGCATATAATGTTCCCACCGAGAAGTAGGGTCCGACTCGCCAGAAATGATGTCAAATGTTACATCCGAGGTGTTTGGTTGCCTTAGGTTAGGATATATAAGGTTATAGACGTATATACAGTTCCCACCGTGAAGTAGGGTCCGACACACCAGGAATATTGACAAATATTACATCCGAGTTGTTAATTTGCCTTATTTTCCGGCATACAGCGTTATAGACGCATACAATGTTCCCACCGAGATGTAGGGTCCGACAGGCTTGGAATGTTGGCAAATATTACATCCGTGGAGTTAGGTTGCCTCAGGTTAGGATATACAACGTTATAGACGCATATAATGTTCCAACAGAGAAGTAGGGTCCGACACACCTGCAATGTTGTCAAATGTTACATCCGAGGTGTTAGGTTGCCTTAGGTTAGGATATATAACGTTATAGACGCATATAATGTTCCCACTGAGAAGTACTTTCCGACTCGCCAGGAATGTTGGCAAATATTACATCCGTGGAGTTAGGTTGCCTTAGGTTAGGATATACAACGTTATAGACGCATATAATGTTCCCACCGAGAAATAGGTTCCGACTCGCCAGGAATGTTGTCAAATGTTACATACGAGGTGCTAGGTTGCCTTAGGTTAGGATATACAACGTTATAGACGCATATAATGTTCCCACCGAGAACTAGAGTCCGACACACATGGAATCTTGTCAAATATTACATCCGAGGTGTTAGGTTGCCTTAGGTTAGGATATATAAGGTTATAGACGTATATACAGTTCCCACCGTGCAGTAGGGTCCGACACACCAGGAATATTGACAAATATTACATCCGAGTTGTTAATTTGCCTTATTTTCCGGCATACAGCGTTATAGACGCATACAATGTTCCCACCGAGATGTAGGGTCCGACAGGCTTGGAATGTTGGCAAATATTACATCCGTGGAGTTAGGTTGCCTTAGGTTAGGATATACAACGTTATAGACTCATATAATGTTCCCACCGAGAAGTAGGGTCCGACACACCTGCAATGTTGTCAAATGTTACATCCGAGGTGTTAGGTTGCCTTAGGTTAGGATATATGACATTATAGACGCATATAATGTTCCCACCGAGAAGTAGGGTCCGACTCGCCAGAAATGTTGTCAAATATTACATCCGAGGTGTTTGGATGCCTTAGGTTAGGTTATATGACGTTGTAGACGCATATAATGTTCCAACCGAGAAGTAGGCCCGACACGCCTGGATTGTTGTCAAGTATTACATCCGAGATGTTAGGTTGCCTTAGGTTAGGATATATAACGTTATAGACGTTTATACTGTTCTCACCGTGAAGTAGGGTCCGACACACCAGGAATATTGTCAAATATTACATCCGAGTTATTAGGTTGCCTTAGGTTAGGATATATAACGTTATAGACGGATATAATGTTCCCACCGAGAAGTAGGGTCCGACTCGCCAGAAATGTTGTCTAACGTTACATCTGAGGTGTTAGGTTGCCTTAGGTTAGGATATATAACGTTATAGACGCATATAATGTTCCCACCGAGAAATAGGGCCCGACACGCTTGGAATGTTGTCAAATGTTACATCCGAGGTGTTAGGTTGCCTTAGGTTAGGTTATATGACGTTATAGAAGCATATAATGTTCCCACCGAGAAGTAGGTCCGACACGCCTGGATTGTTGTCAAATATTACATCCGAGATGTTAGGTTGCCTTAGGTTAGGATATATAACGTTATAGACGTATATACTGTTCCCACTGGGAAGTAGGGTCCGACACACGTGGAATGTTGTCAAATGTTACATCCGAAGTGTTAGGTTGCCTTAGGTTAGGATATATAACGTTATAGACACATATAATGTTCCCACTGAGAAGTAGGTTCCGACTCACCAGGAATGTTGTCAAATGTTACATCCGAGGTGATAGGTTGAGTTAGGTTAGGATATACAACGTTATAGACGCATATAATGTTCCCACCGAGAACCAGGGTCCGACACACATGGAATCTTGTCAAATATTACATCCGAGGTGTTAGGTTGCCTTAGGTTAGGATATATAACGTTATAGACGTATATACAGTTCCCACCGTGAAGTAGGGTCCGACACACCAGGAATATTGACAAATATTACATCCGAGTTGTTAATTTGCCTTATTTTCCGATATACAGCGTTATAGACGCATACAATGTTCCCACCGAGATGTAGGGTCCGACAGGCTTGGAATGTTGGCAAATATTACATCCGTGGAGTTAGGTTGCCTCAGGTTAGGATATACAACGTTATAGACGCATATAATGTTCCCACCGAGAAGTAGGGTCCGACACACCTGCAATGTTGTCAAATGTTACATCCGAGGTGTTAGGTTGCCTTAGGTTAGGATATATAACGTTATAGACGCATATAATGTTCCCACTGAGAAGTACTTTCCGACTCGCCAGGAATGTTGTCAAATGTTACATCCGAGGTGCTAGGTTGCCTTAGGTTAGGATGTACAACGTTATAGACGCATATAATGTTCCCACCGAGAAGTAGGTCCGACACGCCTAGTTTGTTGTCAAACATTACATCCGAGATGTTAGGTTGCCTTAGGTTAGGATATATAACGTTATAGACGGATATACTGTTCCCACCGAGAAGTAGGGACCGACTCGCCAGAAATGTTGTCAAATGTTACATCCGAGGTGTTTGGTTGCCTTAGGTTAGGATATATAACGTTATAGACGTATGTACTGTTCCCACCGAGAAGTAGGGTCCGACACACGTGGAATGTTGTCAAATGTTACATCCGAGGTGTTAGGTTGCCTTAGGTTAGGATATATGACGTTATAGACGTATATAATGTTCCCACCGAGAAGTAGGTTCGACACGCCTGGATTGTTGTCAAATATTACATCCGAGATGTTAGGTTGCCTTAGGTTAGGATATACAACGTTATAGTCGCATATAATGTTCCCACCGAGAACTAGGGTCCGACACACATGGAATGTTGTCAAATATTACATCCGAGGTGTTAGGTTGCCTTAGGTTAGGATATATAACGTTATAGACGTATCTACAGTTCCCACCGTGAAGTAGGGTCCGACACACCAGGAATATTGACAAAGATTACATCTGAGTTGTTAATTTGCCTTATTTTCCGATATACAGCGTTATAGACGCATACAATGTTCCCACCGAGATGTAGGGTCCGACAGGCTTGGAATGTTGGCAAATATTACATCCGTGGAGTTAGGTTGCCTCAGGTTAGGATATACAACGTTATAGACGCATATAATGTTCCCACAGAGTAGTAGGGTCCGACACACCTGCAATGTTGTCAAATGTTACATCCGAGGTGTTAGGTTGCCTTAGGTTAGGATATATAACGTTATAGACGCATATAATGTTCCCACTGAGAAGTACTTTCCGACTCGCCAGGAATGTTGTCAAATGTTACATCCGAGGTGCTAGGTTGCCTTAAGTTAGGATATACAACGTTATAGACGCATATAATGTTCCCACCGAGAAGTAGGGTCCGACTCGCCAGAAATGTTGTCAAATATTACATCCGAGGTGTTTGGTTGCCTTAGGTTAGGTTATATGACGTTGTAGACGCATATAATGTTCCAACCGAGAAGTAGGCCCGACACGCCTGGATTGTTTTCAAATATTACATCCGAGATGTTAGGTTGCCTTAGGTTAGGATATATAACGTTATAGACGTTTATACTGTTCTCACCGTGAAGTAGGGTCCGACACACCAGGAATATTGACAAATATTACATCCGAGTTGTTAGGTTGCCTTATTTTACGATATAAAACGTTATAGACGCATACAATGTTCCCACCGAGAAGTAGGGTCCGACAGGTTTGGAATGTTGGCAAATATTACATCCGAGGAGTTAGGTTGCCTTAGGATAGGATATACAACGTTATAGACGCATATAATGTTCCCACCGAGAAATAGGTTCCGAGAAGCCAGGAATGTTGTAAAATGTTACATTCGCGATGTTAGGTTGCCCTAGGTTAGGATATATAACGTTATAGACGCATATAATATTCCCACCGATAAGTAGGCTCCGACACTCCAGGAATATTGTCAAATATTACATCCGAGTTATTAGGTTGCCTTAGGTGAGGATATATAACGTTATAGACGCATATAATGTTCCCACCGAGAAGTAGGGTCCGACTCGCCAGAAATGTTGTCAAATGTTACATCCGAGGTGTTTGGTTGCCTTAGGTTAGGATATATAACGTTATAGACGTATGTACTGTTCCCACCGAGAAGTAGGGTCCGACACACGTGGAATGTTGTCAAATGTTACATCCGAGGTGTTAGGTTGCCTTAGATTAGGATATATGACGTTATAGACGTATATAATGTTCCCACCGAGAAGTAGGTCCGACACGTCTAGTTTGTTGTCAAATATTACATCCGAGTTATTAGGTTGCCTTAGGATAGGATATGTAACGTTATAGACGCATTTAATGTTCCCACCGAGAAGTAGGGTCCGACTCGCCAGGAATGTTGTCTAATGTTACATCTGAGGTGTTAGGTTGCCTTAGGTTAGGATATATAACATTATAGACGCATATAATGTTCCCACCGAGAAGTAGGGCCCGACACGCTTGGAATGTTGTCAAATGTTACATCCGAGGTGTTAGGTTGCCTTAGGTTAGGTTATATGACGTTATAGATGCAAATAATGTTCCCACCGAGAAGTAGGTCCGACACGCCTGGATTGTTGTCAAATATTACATCCGAGATGTTAGGTTGCCTTAGGTTAGGATATATAACGTTATAGACGTATATACTGTTCCCACCGAGAAGCAGGTCCGACACGCCTGGATTGTTGTCAAATATTACATCCGAGATGTTAGGTTGCCTTAGGTTAGGATATGTAACGTTATAGACGTATATACTGTTCCCACTGGGAAGTAGGGTCCGACACACGTGGAATGTTGTCAAATGTTACATCCGAAGTGTTAGGTTGCCTTAGGTTAGGATATATAACGTTATAGACTCATATAATGTTCCCACTGAGAAGTAGGTTCCGACTCGCCAGGAATGTTGTCAAATGTTACATCCGAGGTATTAGGTTGCCTTAGGTGAGGATATATAACGTTATAGACGCATATAATGTTCCCACCGAGAAGTAGGGTCCGACTCGCCAGAAATGTTGTCAAATGTTACATCCGAGGTGTTTGGTTGCCTTAGGTTAGGATACATAACGTTATAGACGTATGTACTGTTCCCACCGAGAAGTAGGGTCCGACACACGTGGAATGTTGTCAAATGTTACATCCGAGGTGTTAGGTTGCCTTAGATTAGGATATATGACGTTATAGACGTATATAATGTTCCCAACGAGAAGTAGGTCCGACACGTCTAGTTTGTTGTCAAATATTACATCCGAGTTATTAGGTTGCCTTAGGATAGGATATGTAACGTTATAGACGCATTTAATGTTCCCACCGAGAAGTAGGGTCCGACTCGCCAGGAATGTTGTCTAATGTTACATCTGAGGTGTTAGGTTGCCTTAGGTTAGGATATATAACGTTATAGACGCATATAATGTTCCCACCGAGAAGTAGGGCCCGACACGCTTGGAATGTTGTCAAATGTTATATCCGAGGTGTTAGGTTGCCTTAGGTTAGGTTGTATGACGTTATAGACGCATATAATGTTCCCACCGAGAAGTAGGTCCGACACGCCTGGATTGTTGTCAAATATTACATCCGAGATGTTAGGTTGCCTTAGGTTAGGATATATAACGTTATAGACGTATATACTGTTCCCACCGAGAAGCAGGTCCGACACGCCTGGATTGTTGTCAAATATTACATCCGAGATGTTAGGTTGCCTAAGGTTAGGATATATAACGTTATAGACGTATATACTGTTCCCACTGGGAAGTAGGGTCCGACACACGTGGAATGTTGTCAAATGTTACATCCGAAGTGTTAGGTTGCCTTAGGTTAGGATATACAACGTTATAGACGCATATAATGTTCCCACCGAGAAGTAGGTCCGACACGCCTAGTTTGTTGTCAAACATTACATCCGAGATGTTAGGTTGCCTTAGGTTAGGATATATAACGTTATAGACGGATATACTGTTCCCACCGTGAAGTAGGGTCCGACACAGCAGGAATATTGACAAATATTACATCCGAGTTGTTAATTTGCCTTTTAGTTTCCGATATACAGCGTTATAGACGCATACAATGTTCCCACCGAGATGTAGGGTCCGACAGGCTTGGAATGTTGGCAAATATTACATCCGTGGAGTTAGGTTGCCTTAGGTTAGGATATACAACGTTATAGACGCATATAATGTTCCCACCGAGAAGTAGGGTCCGACACACCTGCAATGTTGTCAAATGTTACATCCGAGGTGTTAGGTTGCCTTAGGTTAGGATATATGACATTATAGACGCATATAATGTTCCCACCGAGAAGTAGGCCCGACACGCCTGGATTGTTTTCAAATATTACATCCGAGATGTTAGGTTGCCTTAGGTTAGGATATATAACGTTATAGACGTTTATACTGTTCTCACCGTGAAGTAGGGTCCGACACACCAGGAATATTGACAAATATTACATCCGAGTTGTTAGGTTGCCTTATTTTACGATATAAAACGTTATAGACGCATACAATGTTCCCACCGAGAAGTAGGGTCCGACAGGTTTGGAATGTTGGCAAATATTACATCCGAGGAGTTAGGTTGCCTTAGGATAGGATATACAACGTTATAGACGCATATAATGTTCCCACCGAGAAATAGGTTCCGAGAAGCCAGGAATGTTGTAAAATGTTACATTCGCGATGTTAGGTTGCCCTAGGTTAGGATATATAACGTTATAGACGCATATAATATTCCCACCGATAAGTAGGCTCCGACACTCCAGGAATATTGTCAAATATTACATCCGAGTTATTAGGTTGCCTTAGGTGAGGATATATAACGTTATAGACGCATATAATGTTCCCACCGAGAAGTAGGGTCCGACTCGCCAGAAATGTTGTCAAATGTTACATCCGAGGTGTTTGGTTGCCTTAGGTTAGGATATATAACGTTATAGACGTATGTACTGTTCCCACCGAGAAGTAGGGTCCGACACACGTGGAATGTTGTCAAATGTTACATCCGAGGTGTTAGGTTGCCTTAGATTAGGATATATGACGTTATAGACGTATATAATGTTCCCACCGAGAAGTAGGTCCGACACGTCTAGTTTGTTGTCAAATATTACATCCGAGTTATTAGGTTGCCTTAGGATAGGATATGTAACGTTATAGACGCATTTAATGTTCCCACCGAGAAGTAGGGTCCGACTCGCCAGGAATGTTGTCTAATGTTACATCTGAGGTGTTAGGTTGCCTTAGGTTAGGATATATAACGTTATAGACGCATATAATGTTCCCACCGAGAAGTAGGGCCCGACACGCTTGGAATGTTGTCAAATGTTATATCCGAGGTGTTAGGTTGCCTTAGGTTAGGTTGTATGACGTTATAGACGCATATAATGTTCCCACCGAGAAGTAGGTCCGACACGCCTGGATTGTTGTCAAATATTACATCCGAGATGTTAGGTTGCCTTAGGTTAGGATATATAACGTTATAGACGTATATACTGTTCCCACCGAGAAGCTGGTCCGACACGCCTGGATTGTTGTCAAATATTACATCCGAGATGTTAGGTTGCCTTAGGTTAGGATATATAACGTTATAGACGTATATACTGTTCCCACTGGGAAGTAGGGTCCGACACACGTGGAATGTTGTCAAATGTTACATCCGAAGTGTTAGGTTGCCTTAGGTTAGGATATACAACGTTATAGACGCATATAATGTTCCCACCGAGAAGTAGGTCCGACACGCCTAGTTTGTTGTCAAACATTACATCCGAGATGTTAGGTTGCCTTAGGTTAGGATATATAACGTTATAGACGGATATACTGTTCCCACCGTGAAGTAGGGTCCGACACACCAGGAATATTGACAAATATTACATCCGAGTTGTTAATTTGCCTTTTAGTTTCCGATATACAGCGTTATAGACGCATACAATGTTCCCACCGAGATGTAGGGTCCGACAGGCTTGGAATGGTGGCAAATATTACATCCGTGGAGTTAGGTTGCCTTAGGTTAGGATATACAACGTTATAGACGCATATAATGTTCCCACCGAGAAGTAGGGTCCGACACACCTGCAATGTTGTCAAATGTTACATCCGAGGTGTTAGGTTGCCTTAGGTTAGGATATATGACATTATAGACGCATATAATGTTCCCACCGAGAAGTAGGGTCCGACTCGCCAGAAATGTTGTCAAATATTACATCCGAGGTGTTTGGATGCCTTAGGTTAGGTTATATGACGTTGTAGACGCATATAATGTTCCAACCGAGAAGTAGGCCCGACACGCCTGGATTGTTGTCAAGTATTACATCCGAGATGTTAGGTTGCCTTAGGTTAGGATATATAACGTGATAGACGTTTATACTGTTCTCACCGTGAAGTAGGGTCCGACACACCAGGAATATTGACAAATATTACATCCGAGTTGTTAGGTTGCCTTATTTTACGATATAAAACGTTATAGACGCATACAATGTTCCGACCGAGAAGTAGGTTCCGAGAAGCCAGGAATGTTGTAAAATGTTACATTCGCGATGTTAGGTTGCCCTAGGTTAGGATATATAACGTTATAGACGCATATAATATTCCCACCGATAAGTAGGGTCCGACACGCCAGGAATATTGTCAAATATTACATCTGAGTTGTTAATTTGCCTTATTTTCCGATATACAGCGTTATAGACGCATACAATGTTCCCACCGAGATGTAGGGTCCGACAGGCTTGGAATGTTGGCAAATATTACATCCGTGGAGTTAGGTTGCCTCAGGTTAGGATATACAACGTTATAGACGCATATAATGTTCCCACAGAGTAGTAGGGTCCGACACACCTGCAATGTTGTCAAATGTTACATCCGAGGTGTTTGGTTGCCTTAGGTTAGGTTATATGACGTTGTAGACGCATATAATGTTCCAACCGAGAAGTAGGCCCGACACGCCTGGATTGTTTTCAAATATTACATCCGAGATGTTAGGTTGCCTTAGGTTAGGATATATAACGTTATAGACGTTTATACTGTTCTCACCGTGAAGTAGGGTCCGACACACCAGGAATATTGACAAATATTACATCCGAGTTGTTAGGTTGCCTTATTTTACGATATAAAACGTTGTAGACGCATACAATGTTCCCACCGAGAAGTAGGGTCCGACAGGTTTGGAATGTTGGCAAATATTACATCCGAGGAGTTAGGTTGCCTTAGGTTAGGATATACAACGTTATAGACGCATATAATGTTCCCACCGAGAAATAGGTTCCGAGAAGCCAGGAATGTTGTAAAATGTTACATTCGCGATGTTAGGTTGCCCTAGGTTAGGATATATAACGTTATAGACGCATATAATATTCCCACCGATAAGTAGGCTCCGACACGCCAGGAATATTGTCAAATATTACATCCGAGTTATTAGGTTGCCTTAGGTGAGGATATATAACGTTATAGACGCATATAATGTTCCCACCGAGAAGTAGGGTCCGACTCGCCAGAAATGTTGTCAAATGTTACATCCGAGATGTTTGGTTGCCTTAGGTTAGGATATATAACGTTATAGACGTATGTACTGTTCCCACCGAGAAGTAGGGTCCGACACACGTGGAATGTTGTCAAATGTTACATCCGAGGTGTTAGGTTGCCTTAGATTAGGATATATGACGTTATAGACGTATATAATGTTCCCACCGAGAAGTAGGTCCGACACGTCTAGTTTGTTGTCAAATATTACATCCGAGTTATTAGGTTGCCTTAGGATAGGATATGTAACGTTATAGACGCATTTAATGTTCCCACCGAGAAGTAGGGTCCGACTCGCCAGGAATGTTGTCTAATGTTACATCTGAGGTGTTAGGTTGCCTTAGGTTAGGATATATAACGTTATAGACGCATATAATGTTCCCACCGAGAAGTAGGGCCCGACACGCTTGGAATGTTGTCAAATGTTACATCCGAGGTGTTAGGTTGCCTTAGGTTAGGTTATATGACGTTATAGACGCAAATAATGTTCCCACCGAGAAGTAGGTCCGACACGCCTGGATTGTTGTCAAATATTACATCCGAGATGTTAGGTTGCCTTAGGTTAGGATATATAACGTTATAGACGTATATACTGTTCCCACCGAGAAGCAGGTCCGACACGCCTGGATTGTTGTCAAATATTACATCCGAGATGTTAGGTTGCCTTAGGTTAGGATATATAACGTTATAGACGTATATACTGTTCCCACTGGGAAGTAGGGTCCGACACACGTGGAATGTTGTCAAATGTTACATCCGAAGTGTTAGGTTGCCTTAGGTTAGGATATATAACGTTATAGACTCATATAATGTTCCCACTGAGAAGTAGGTTCCGACTCGCCAGGAATGTTGTCAAATGTTACATCCGAGGTGCTAGGTTGCCTTAGGTTAGGATATACAACGTTATAGACGCATATAATGTTCCCACCGAGAACTAGGGTCCGACACACATGGAATCTTGTCAAATATTACATCCGAGGTGTTAGGTTGCCTTAGGTTAGGATATATAAGGTTATAGACGCATATAATGTTCCCACCGAGAAGTAGGGTCCGACTCGCCAGAAATGTTGTCAAATATTACATCCGAGGTGTTTGGTTGCCTTAGGTTAGGTTATATGACGTTGTAGACGCATATAATGTTCCAACCGAGAAGTAGGCCCGACACGCCTGGATTGTTTTCAAATATTACATCCGAGATGTTAGGTTGCCTTAGGTTAGGATATATAACGTTATAGACGCATATAATGTTCCCACCGAGAAGTAGGGCCCGACACGCTTGGAATGTTGTCAAATGTTATATCCGAGGTGTTAGGTTGCCTTAGGTTAGGTTGTATGACGTTATAGACGCATATAATGTTCCCACCGAGAAGTAGGTCCGACACGCCTGGATTGTTGTCAAATATTACATCCGAGATGTTAGGTTGCCTTAGGTTAGGATATATAACGTTATAGACGTATATACTGTTCCCACCGAGAAGCTGGTCCGACACGCCTGGATTGTTGTCAAATATTACATCCGAGATGTTAGGTTGCCTTAGGTTAGGATATATAACGTTATAGACGTATATACTGTTCCCACTGGGAAGTAGGGTCCGACACACGTGGAATGTTGTCAAATGTTACATCCGAAGTGTTAGGTTGCCTTAGGTTAGGATATACAACGTTATAGACGCATATAATGTTCCCACCGAGAAGTAGGTCCGACACGCCTAGTTTGTTGTCAAACATTACATCCGAGATGTTAGGTTGCCTTAGGTTAGGATATATAACGTTATAGACGGATATACTGTTCCCACCGTGAAGTAGGGTCCGACACACCAGGAATATTGACAAATATTACATCCGAGTTGTTAATTTGCCTTTTAGTTTCCGATATACAGCGTTATAGACGCATACAATGTTCCCACCGAGATGTAGGGTCCGACAGGCTTGGAATGGTGGCAAATATTACATCCGTGGAGTTAGGTTGCCTTAGGTTAGGATATACAACGTTATAGACGCATATAATGTTCCCACCGAGAAGTAGGGTCCGACACACCTGCAATGTTGTCAAATGTTACATCCGAGGTGTTAGGTTGCCTTAGGTTAGGATATATGACATTATAGACGCATATAATGTTCCCACCGAGAAGTAGGGTCCGACTCGCCAGAAATGTTGTCAAATATTACATCCGAGGTGTTTGGATGCCTTAGGTTAGGTTATATGACGTTGTAGACGCATATAATGTTCCAACCGAGAAGTAGGCCCGACACGCCTGGATTGTTGTCAAGTATTACATCCGAGATGTTAGGTTGCCTTAGGTTAGGATATATAACGTGATAGACGTTTATACTGTTCTCACCGTGAAGTAGGGTCCGACACACCAGGAATATTGACAAATATTACATCCGAGTTGTTAGGTTGCCTTATTTTACGATATAAAACGTTATAGACGCATACAATGTTCCGACCGAGAAGTAGGTTCCGAGAAGCCAGGAATGTTGTAAAATGTTACATTCGCGATGTTAGGTTGCCCTAGGTTAGGATATATAACGTTATAGACGCATATAATATTCCCACCGATAAGTAGGGTCCGACACGCCAGGAATATTGTCAAATATTACATCTGAGTTGTTAATTTGCCTTATTTTCCGATATACAGCGTTATAGACGCATACAATGTTCCAACCGAGAAGTAGGCCCGACACGCCTGGATTGTTTTCAAATATTACATCCGAGATGTTAGGTTGCCTTAGGTTAGGATATATAACGTTATAGACGTTTATACTGTTCTCACCGTGAAGTAGGGTCCGACACACCAGGAATATTGACAAATATTACATCCGAGTTGTTAGGTTGCCTTATTTTACGATATAAAACGTTATAGACGCATACAATGTTCCCACCGAGAAGTAGGGTCCGACAGGTTTGGAATGTTGGCAAATATTACATCCGAGGAGTTAGGTTGCCTTAGGTTAGGATATACAACGTTATAGACGCATATAATGTTCCCACCGAGAAATAGGTTCCGAGAAGCCAGGAATGTTGTAAAATGTTACATTCGCGATGTTAGGTTGCCCTAGGTTAGGATATATAACGTTATAGACGCATATAATGTTCCCACCGAGAAGTAGGTCCGACACGCCTGGATTGTTGTCAAATATTACATCCGAGATGTTAGGTTGCCTTAGGTTAGGATATATAACGTTATAGACGTATATACTGTTCCCACCGAGAAGCTGGTCCGACACGCCTGGATTGTTGTCAAATATTACATCCGAGATGTTAGGTTGCCTTAGGTTAGGATATATAACGTTATAGACGTATATACTGTTCCCACTGGGAAGTAGGGTCCGACACACGTGGAATGTTGTCAAATGTTACATCCGAAGTGTTAGGTTGCCTTAGGTTAGGATATACAACGTTATAGACGCATATAATGTTCCCACCGAGAAGTAGGTCCGACACGCCTAGTTTGTTGTCAAACATTACATCCGAGATGTTAGGTTGCCTTAGGTTAGGATATATAACGTTATAGACGGATATACTGTTCCCACCGTGAAGTAGGGTCCGACACACCCGGAATATTGACAAATATTACATCCGAGTTGTTAATTTGCCTTTTAGTTTCCGATATACAGCGTTATAGACGCATACAATGTTCCCACCGAGATGTAGGGTCCGACAGGCTTGGAATGGTGGCAAATATTACATCCGTGGAGTTAGGTTGCCTTAGGTTAGGATATACAACGTTATAGACGCATATAATGTTCCCACCGAGAAGTAGGGTCCGACACACCTGCAATGTTGTCAAATGTTACATCCGAGGTGTTAGGTTGCCTTAGGTTAGGATATATGACATTATAGACGCATATAATGTTCCCACCGAGAAGTAGGGTCCGACTCGCCAGAAATGTTGTCAAATATTACATCCGAGGTGTTTGGATGCCTTAGGTTAGGTTATATGACGTTGTAGACGCATATAATGTTCCAACCGAGAAGTAGGCCCGACACGCCTGGATTGTTGTCAAGTATTACATCCGAGATGTTAGGTTGCCTTAGGTTAGGATATATAACGTGATAGACGTTTATACTGTTCTCACCGTGAAGTAGGGTCCGACACACCAGGAATATTGACAAATATTACATCCGAGTTGTTAGGTTGCCTTATTTTACGATATAAAACGTTATAGACGCATACAATGTTCCGACCGAGAAGTAGGTTCCGAGAAGCCAGGAATGTTGTAAAATGTTACATTCGCGATGTTAGGTTGCCCTAGGTTAGGATATATAACGTTATAGACGCATATAATATTCCCACCGATAAGTAGGGTCCGACACGCCAGGAATATTGTCAAATATTACATCTGAGTTGTTAATTTGCCTTATTTTCCGATATACAGCGTTATAGACGCATACAATGTTCCCACCGAGATGTAGGGTCCGACAGGCTTGGAATGTTGGCAAATATTACATCCGTGGAGTTAGGTTGCCTCAGGTTAGGATATACAACGTTATAGACGCATATAATGTTCCCACAGAGTAGTAGGGTCCGACACACCTGCAATGTTGTCAAATGTTACATCCGAGGTGTTTGGTTGCCTTAGGTTAGGTTATATGACGTTGTAGACGCATATAATGTTCCAACCGAGAAGTAGGCCCGACACGCCTGGATTGTTTTCAAATATTACATCCGAGATGTTAGGTTGCCTTAGGTTAGGATATATAACGTTATAGACGTTTATACTGTTCTCACCGTGAAGTAGGGTCCGACACACCAGGAATATTGACAAATATTACATCCGAGTTGTTAGGTTGCCTTATTTTACGATATAAAACGTTATAGACGCATACAATGTTCCCACCGAGAAGTAGGGTCCGACAGGTTTGGAATGTTGGCAAATATTACATCCGAGGAGTTAGGTTGCCTTAGGTTAGGATATACAACGTTATAGACGCATATAATGTTCCCACCGAGAAATAGGTTCCGAGAAGCCAGGAATGTTGTAAAATGTTACATTCGCGATGTTAGGTTGCCCTAGGTTAGGATATATAACGTTATAGACGCATATAATATTCCCACCGATAAGTAGGCTCCGACACGCCAGGAATATTGTCAAATATTACATCCGAGTTATTAGGTTGCCTTAGGTGAGGATATATAACGTTATAGACGCATATAATGTTCCCACCGAGAAGTAGGGTCCGACTCGCCAGAAATGTTGTCAAATGTTACATCCGAGATGTTTGGTTGCCTTAGGTTAGGATATATAACGTTATAGACGTATGTACTGTTCCCACCGAGAAGTAGGGTCCGACACACGTGGAATGTTGTCAAATGTTACATCCGAGGTGTTAGGTTGCCTTAGATTAGGATATATGACGTTATAGACGTATATAATGTTCCCACCGAGAAGTAGGTCCGACACGTCTAGTTTGTTGTCAAATATTACATCCGAGTTATTAGGTTGCCTTAGGATAGGATATGTAACGTTATAGACGCATTTAATGTTCCCACCGAGAAGTAGGGTCCGACTCGCCAGGAATGTTGTCTAATGTTACATCTGAGGTGTTAGGTTGCCTTAGGTTAGGATATATAACGTTATAGACGCATATAATGTTCCCACCGAGAAGTAGGGCCCGACACGCTTGGAATGTTGTCAAATGTTACATCCGAGGTGTTAGGTTGCCTTAGGTTAGGTTATATGACGTTATAGACGCAAATAATGTTCCCACCGAGAAGTAGGTCCGACACGCCTGGATTGTTGTCAAATATTACATCCGAGATGTTAGGTTGCCTTAGGTTAGGATATATAACGTTATAGACGTATATACTGTTCCCACCGAGAAGCAGGTCCGACACGCCTGGATTGTTGTCAAATATTACATCCGAGATGTTAGGTTGCCTTAGGTTAGGATATATAACGTTATAGACGTATATACTGTTCCCACTGGGAAGTAGGGTCCGACACACGTGGAATGTTGTCAAATGTTACATCCGAAGTGTTAGGTTGCCTTAGGTTAGGATATATAACGTTATAGACTCATATAATGTTCCCACTGAGAAGTAGGTTCCGACTCGCCAGGAATGTTGTCAAATGTTACATCCGAGGTGCTAGGTTGCCTTAGGTTAGGATATACAACGTTATAGACGCATATAATGTTCCCACCGAGAACTAGGGTCCGACACACATGGAATCTTGTCAAATATTACATCCGAGGTGTTAGGTTGCCTTAGGTTAGGATATATAAGGTTATAGACGCATATAATGTTCCCACCGAGAAGTAGGGTCCGACTCGCCAGAAATGTTGTCAAATATTACATCCGAGGTGTTTGGTTGCCTTAGGTTAGGTTATATGACGTTGTAGACGCATATAATGTTCCAACCGAGAAGTAGGCCCGACACGCCTGGATTGTTTTCAAATATTACATCCGAGATGTTAGGTTGCCTTAGGTTAGGATATATAACGTTATAGACGTTTATACTGTTCTCACCGTGAAGTAGGGTCCGACACACCAGGAATATTGACAAATATTACATCCGAGTTGTTAGGTTGCCTTATTTTACGATATAAAACGTTATAGACGCATACAATGTTCCCACCGAGAAGTAGGGTCCGACAGGTTTGGAATGTTGGCAAATATTACATCCGAGGAGTTACGTTGCCTTAGGTTAGGATATACAACGTTATAGACGCATATAATGTTCCCACCGAGAAATAGGTTCCGAGAAGCCAGGAATGTTGTAAAATGTTACATTCGCGATGTTAGGTTGCCCTAGGTTAGGATATATAACGTTATAGACGCATATAATATTCCCACCGATAAGTAGGCTCCGACACGCCAGGAATATTGTCAAATATTACATCCGAGTTATTAGGTTGCCTTAGGTGAGGATATATAACGTTATAGACGCATATAATGTTCCCACCGAGAAGTAGGGTCCGACTCGCCAGAAATGATGTCAAATGTTACATCCGAGGTGTTTGGTTGCCTTAGGTTAGGATATATAACGTTATAGACGTATGTACTGTTCCCACCGAGAAGTAGGGCCCGACACGCTTGGAATGTTGTCAAATGTTATATCCGAGGTGTTAGGTTGCCTTAGGTTAGGTTGTATGACGTTATAGACGCATATAATGTTCCCACCGAGAAGTAGGTCCGACACGCCTGGATTGTTGTCAAATATTACATCCGAGATGTTAGGTTGCCTTAGGTTAGGATATATAACGTTATAGACGTATATACTGTTCCCACCGAGAAGCAGGTCCGACACGCCTGGATTGTTGTCAAATATTACATCCGAGATGTTAGGTTGCCTTAGGTTAGGATATATAACGTTATAGACGTATATACTGTTCCCACTGGGAAGTAGGGTCCGACACACGTGGAATGTTGTCAAATGTTACATCCGAAGTGTTAGGTTGCCTTAGGTTAGGATATATAACGTTATAGACTCATATAATGTTCCCACTGAGAAGTAGGTTCCGACTCGCCAGGAATGTTGTCAAATGTTACATCCGAGGTGCTAGGTTGCCTTAGGTTAGGATATACAACGTTATAGACGCATATAATGTTCCCACCGAGAACTAGAGTCCGACACACATGGAATCTTGTCAAATATTACATCCGAGGTGTTAGGTTGCCTTAGGTTAGGATATATAAGGTTATAGACGTATATACAGTTCCCACCGTGAAGTAGGGTCCGACACACCAGGAATATTGACAAATATTACATCCGAGTTGTTAATTTGCCTTATTTTCCGGCATACAGCGTTATAGACGCATACAATGTTCCCACCGAGATGTAGGGTCCGACTCGCCAGAAATGTTGTCAAATATTACATCCGAGGTGTTTGGTTGCCTTAGGTTAGGTTATATGACGTTGTAGACGCATATAATGTTCCAACCGAGAAGTAGGCCCGACACGCCTGGATTGTTTTCAAATATTACATCCGAGATGTTAGGTTGCCTTAGGTTAGGATATATAACGTTATAGACGTTTATACTGTTCTCACCGTGAAGTAGGGTCCGACACACCAGGAATATTGACAAATATTACATCCGAGTTGTTAGGTTGCCTTATTTTACGATATAAAACGTTATAGACGCATACAATGTTCCCACCGAGAAGTAGGGTCCGACAGGTTTGGAATGTTGGCAAATATTACATCCGAGGAGTTAGGTTGCCTTAGGATAGGATATACAACGTTATAGACGCATATAATGTTCCCACCGAGAAATAGGTTCCGAGAAGCCAGGAATGTTGTAAAATGTTACATTCGCGATGTTAGGTTGCCCTAGGTTAGGATATATAACGTTATAGACGCATATAATATTCCCACCGATAAGTAGGCTCCGACACTCCAGGAATATTGTCAAATATTACATCCGAGTTATTAGGTTGCCTTAGGTGAGGATATATAACGTTATAGACGCATATAATGTTCCCACCGAGAAGTAGGGTCCGACTCGCCAGAAATGTTGTCAAATGTTACATCCGAGGTGTTTGGTTGCCTTAGGTTAGGATATATAACGTTATAGACCTATGTACTGTTCCCACCGAGAAGTAGGGTCCGACACACGTGGAATGTTGTCAAATATTACATCCGAGGTGTTAGGTTGCCTTAGATTAGGATATATGACGTTATAGACGTATATAATGTTCCCACCGAGAAGTAGGTCCGACACGTCTAGTTTGTTGTCAAATATTACATCCGAGTTATTAGGTTGCCTTAGGATAGGATATGTAACGTTATAGACGCATTTAATGTTCCCACCGAGAAGTAGGGTCCGACTCGCCAGGAATGTTGTCTAATGTTACATCTGAGGTGTTAGGTTGCCTTAGGTTAGGATATATAACGTTATAGACGCATATAATGTTCCCACCGAGAAGTAGGGCCCGACACGCTTGGAATGTTGTCAAATGTTACATCCGAGGTGTTAGGTTGCCTTAGGTTAGGTTATATGACGTTATAGATGCAAATAATGTTCCCACCGAGAAGTAGGTCCGACACGCCTGGATTGTTGTCAAATATTACATCCGAGATGTTAGGTTGCCTTAGGTTAGGATATATAACGTTATAGACGTATATACTGTTCCCACTGGGAAGTAGGGTCCGACACACGTGGAATGTTGTCAAATGTTACATCCGAAGTGTTAGGTTGCCTTAGGTTAGGATATATAACGTTATAGACTCATATAATGTTCCCACTGAGAAGTAGGTTCCGACTCGCCAGGAATGTTGTCAAATGTTACATCCGAGGTGCTAGGTTGCCTTAGGTTAGGATATACAACGTTATAGACGCATATAATGTTCCCACCGAGAACTAGGGTCCGACACACATGGAATCTTGTCAAATATTACATCCGAGGTGTTAGGTTGCCTTAGGTTAGGATATATAAGGTTATAGACGCATATAATGTTCCCACCGAGAAGTAGGGTCCGACTCGCCAGAAATGTTGTCAAATATTACATCCGAGGTGTTTGGTTGCCTTAGGTTAGGTTATATGACGTTGTAGACGCATATAATGTTCCAACCGAGAAGTAGGCCCGACACGCCTGGATTGTTTTCAAATATTACATCCGAGATGTTAGGTTGCCTTAGGTTAGGATATATAACGTTATAGACGTTTATACTGTTCTCACCGTGAAGTAGGGTCCGACACACCAGGAATATTGACAAATATTACATCCGAGTTGTTAGGTTGCCTTATTTTACGATATAAAACGTTATAGACGCATACAATGTTCCCACCGAGAAGTAGGGTCCGACAGGTTTGGAATGTTGGCAAATATTACATCCGAGGAGTTAGGTTGCCTTAGGATAGGATATACAACGTTATAGACGCATATAATGTTCCCACCGAGAAATAGGTTCCGAGAAGCCAGGAATGTTGTAAAATGTTACATTCGCGATGTTAGGTTGCCCTAGGTTAGGATATATAACGTTATAGACGCATATAATATTCCCACCGATAAGTAGGCTCCGACACTCCAGGAATATTGTCAAATATTACATCCGAGTTATTAGGTTGCCTTAGGTGAGGATATATAACGTTATAGACGCATATAATGTTCCCACCGAGAAGTAGGGTCCGACTCGCCAGAAATGTTGTCAAATGTTACATCCGAGGTGTTTGGTTGCCTTAGGTTAGGATATATAACGTTATAGACGTATGTACTGTTCCCACCGAGAAGTAGGGTCCGACACACGTGGAATGTTGTCAAATATTACATCCGAGGTGTTAGGTTGCCTTAGATTAGGATATATGACGTTATAGACGTATATAATGTTCCCACCGAGAAGTAGGTCCGACACGTCTAGTTTGTTGTCAAATATTACATCCGAGTTATTAGGTTGCCTTAGGATAGGATATGTAACGTTATAGACGCATTTAATGTTCCCACCGAGAAGTAGGGTCCGACTCGCCAGGAATGTTGTCTAATGTTACATCTGAGGTGTTAGGTTGCCTTAGGTTAGGATATATAACGTTATAGACGCATATAATGTTCCCACCGAGAAGTAGGGCCCGACACGCTTGGAATGTTGTCAAATGTTACATCCGAGGTGTTAGGTTGCCTTAGGTAAGGTTATATGACGTTATAGATGCAAATAATGTTCCCACCGAGAAGTAGGTCCGACACGCCTGGATTGTTGTCAAATATTACATCCGAGATGTTAGGTTGCCTTAGGTTAGGATATATAACGTTATAGACGTATATACTGTTCCCACCGAGAAGCAGGTCCGACACGCCTGGATTGTTGTCAAATATTACATCCGAGATGTTAGGTTGCCTTAGGTTAGGATATGTAACGTTATAGACGTATATACTGTTCCCACTGGGAAGTAGGGTCCGACACACGTGGAATGTTGTCAAATGTTACATCCGAAGTGTTAGGTTGCCTTAGGTTAGGATATATAACGTTATAGACTCATATAATGTTCCCACTGAGAAGTAGGTTCCGACTCGCCAGGAATGTTGTCAAATGTTACATCCGAGGTGCTAGGTTGCCTTAGGTTAGGATATACAACGTTATAGACGCATATAATGTTCCCACCGAGAACCAGGGTCCGACACACATGGAATCTTGTCAAATATTACATCCGAGGTGTTAGGTTGCCTTAGGTTAGGATATATAACGTTATAGACGTATATACAGTTCCCACCGTGAAGTAGGGTCCGACACACCAGGAATATTGACAAATATTACATCCGAGTTGTTAATTTGCCTTATTTTCCGATATACAGCGTTATAGACGCATACAATGTTCCCACCGAGATGTAGGGTCCGACAGGCTTGGAATGTTGGCAAATATTACATCCGTGGAGTTAGGTTGCCTCAGGTTAGGATATACAACGTTATAGACGCATATAATGTTCCCACCGAGAAGTAGGGTCCGACACACCTGCAATGTTGTCAAATGTTACATCCGAGGTGTTAGGTTGCCTTAGGTTAGGATATATAACGTTATAGACGCATATAATGTTCCCACTGAGAAGTACTTTCCGACTCGCCAGGAATGTTGTCAAATGTTACATCCGAGGTGCTAGGTTGCCTTAGGTTAGGATGTACAACGTTATAGACGCATATAATGTTCCCACCGAGAAGTAGGTCCGACACGCCTAGTTTGTTGTCAAACATTACATCAGAGATGTTAGGTTGCCTTAGGTTAGGATATATAACGTTATAGACGGATATACTGTTCCCACCGAGAAGTAGGGACCGACTCGCCAGAAATGTTGTCAAATGTTACATCCGAGGTGTTTGGTTGCCTTAGGTTAGGATATATAACGTTATAGACGTATGTACTGTTCCCACCGAGAAGTAGGGTCCGACACACGTGGAATGTTGTCAAATGTTACATCCGAGGTGTTAGGTTGCCTTAGGTTAGGATATATGACGTTATAGACGTATATAATGTTCCCACCGAGAAGTAGGTTCGACACGCCTGGATTGTTGACAAATATTACAAACGAGATGTTAGGTTGCCTTAGGTTAGGATATATAACGTTATAGACGTATATACTGTTCCCACTGGGAAGTAAGGTCCGACACACGTGGAATGTTGTCAAATGTTACATCCGAAGTGTTAGGTTGCCTTAGGTTAGGATATATAACGTTATAGACGCATATAATGTTCCCACTGAGAAGTAGGTTCCGACTCGCCAGGAATGTTGTCAAATGTTACATCCGAGGTGCTAGGTTGCCTTAGGTTAGGATATACAACGTTATAGTCGCATATAATGTTCCCACCGAGAACTAGGGTCCGACACACATGGAATGTTGTCAAATATTACATCCGAGGTGTTAGGTTGCCTTAGGTTAGGATATATAACGTTATAGACGTATCTACAGTTCCCACCGTGAAGTAGGGTCCGACACACCAGGAATATTGACAAATATTACATCTGAGTTGTTAATTTGCCTTATTTTCCGATATACAGCGTTATAGACGCATACAATGTTCCCACCGAGATGTAGGGTCCGACAGGCTTGGAATGTTGGCAAATATTACATCCGTGGAGATAGGTTGCCTCAGGTTAGGATATACAACGTTATAGACGCATATAATGTTCCCACAGAGTAGTAGGGTCCGACACACCTGCAATGTTGTCAAATGTTACATCCGAGGTGTTAGGTTGCCTTAGGTTAGGATATATAACGTTATAGACGCATATAATGTTCCCACTGAGAAGTACTTTCCGACTCGCCAGGAATGTTGTCAAATGTTACATCCGAGGTGCTAGGTTGCCTTAAGTTAGGATATACAACGTTATAGACGCATATAATGTTCCCACCGAGAAGTAGGGTCCGACTCGCCAAAAATGTTGTCAAATATTACATCCGAGGTGTTTGGTTGCCTTAGGTTAGGTTATATGACGTTGTAGACGCATATAATGTTCCAACCGAGAAGTAGGCCCGACACGCCTGGATTGTTTTCAAATATTACATCCGAGATGTTAGGTTGCCTTAGGTTAGGATATATAACGTTATAGACGTTTATACTGTTCTCACCGTGAAGTAGTGTCTGACACACCAGGAATATTGACAAATATTACATCCGAGTTGTTAGGTTGCCTTATTTTACGATATAAAACGTTATAGACGCATACAATGTTCCCACCGAGAAGTAGGGTCCGACAGGTTTGGAATGTTGGCAAATATTACATCCGAGGAGTTAGGTTGCCTTAGGATAGGATATACAACGTTATAGACGCATATAATGTTCCCACCGAGAAATAGGTTCCGAGAAGCCAGGAATGTTGTAAAATGTTACATTCGCGATGTTAGGTTGCCCTAGGTTAGGATATATAACGTTATAGACGCATATAATATTCCCACCGATAAGTAGGCTCCGACACTCCAGGAATATTGTCAAATATTACATCCGAGTTATTAGGTTGCCTTAGGTGAGGATATATAACGTTATAGACGCATATAATGTTCCCACCGAGAAGTAGGGTCCGACTCGCCAGAAATGTTGTCAAATGTTACATCCGAGGTGTTTGGTTGCCTTAGGTTAGGATATATAACGTTATAGACGTATGTACTGTTCCCACCGAGAAGTAGGGTCCGACACACGTGGAATGTTGTCAAATGTTACATCCGAGGTGTTAGGTTGCCTTAGATTAGGATATATGACGTTATAGACGTATATAATGTTCCCACCGAGAAGTAGGTCCGACACGTCTAGTTTGTTGTCAAATATTACATCCGAGTTATTAGGTTGCCTTAGGATAGGATATGTAACGTTATAGACGCATTTAATGTTCCCACCGAGAAGTAGGGTCCGACTCGCCAGGAATGTTGTCTAATGTTACATCTGAGGTGTTAGGTTGCCTTAGGTTAGGATATATAACGTTATAGACGCATATAATGTTCCCACCGAGAAGTAGGGCCCGACACGCTTGGAATGTTGTCAAATGTTACATCCGAGGTGTTAGGTTGCCTTAGGTTAGGTTATATGACGTTATAGATGCAAATAATGTTCCCACCGAGAAGTAGGTCCGACACGCCTGGATTGTTGTCAAATATTACATCCGAGATGTTAGGTTGCCTTAGGTTAGGATATATAACGTTATAGACGTATATACTGTTCCCACCGAGAAGCAGGTCCGACACGCCTGGATTGTTGTCAAATATTACATCCGAGATGTTAGGTTGCCTTAGGTTAGGATATGTAACGTTATAGACGTATATACTGTTCCCACTGGGAAGTAGGGTCCGACACACGTGGAATGTTGTCAAATGTTACATCCGAAGTGTTAGGTTGCCTTAGGTTAGGATATATAACGTTATAGACTCATATAATGTTCCCACTGAGAAGTAGGTTCCGACTCGCCAGGAATGTTGTCAAATGTTACATCCGAGGTGCTAGGTTGCCTTAGGTTAGGATATACAACGTTATAGACGCATATAATGTTCCCACCGAGAACCAGGGTCCGACACACATGGAATCTTGTCAAATATTACATCCGAGGTGTTAGGTTGCCTTAGGTTAGGATATATAAGGTTATAGACGCATATAATGTTCCCACCGAGAAGTAGGGTCCGACTCGCCAGAAATGTTGTCAAATATTACATCCGAGGTGTTTGGTTGCCTTAGGTTAGGTTATATGACGTTGTAGACGCATATAATGTTCCAACCGAGAAGTAGGCCCGACACGCCTGGATTGTTTTCAAATATTACATCCGAGATGTTAGGTTGCCTTAGGTTAGGATATATAACGTTATAGACGTTTATACTGTTCTCACCGTGAAGTAGGGTCCGACACACCAGGAATATTGACAAATATTACATCCGAGTTGTTAGGTTGCCTTATTTTACGATACAAAACGTTATAGACGCATACAATGTTCCCACCGAGAAGTAGGGTCCGACAGGTTTGGAATGTTGGCAAATATTACATCCGAGGAGTTAGGTTGCCTTAGGTTAGGATATACAACGTTATAGACGCATATAATGTTCCCACCGAGAAATAGGTTCCGAGAAGCCAGGAATGTTGTAAAATGTTACATTCGCGATGTTAGGTTGCCCTAGGTTAGGATATATAACGTTATAGACGCATATAATATTCCCACCGATAAGTAGGCTCCGACACGCCAGGAATATTGTCAAATATTACATCCGAGGTGTTTGGTTGCCTTAGGTTAGGATATATAACGTTATCGACGTATGTACGGTTCCCACCGAGAAGTAGGGTCCGACACACGTGGAATGTTGTCAAATGTTACATCCGAGGTGTTAGGTTGCCTTAGATTAGGATATATGACGTTATAGACGTATATAATGTTCCCAACGAGAAGTAGGTCCGACACGTCTAGTTTGTTGTCAAATATTACATCCGAGTTATTAGGTTGCCTTAGGATAGGATATGTAACGTTATAGACGCATTTAATGTTCCCACCGAGAAGTAGGGTCCGACTCGCCAGGAATGTTGTCTAATGTTACATCTGAGGTGTTAGGTTGCCTTAGGTTAGGATATATAACGTTATAGACGCATATAATGTTCCCACCGAGAAGTAGGGCCCGACACGCTTGGAATGTTGTCAAATGTTATATTCGAGGTGTTAGGTTGCCTTAGGTTAGGTTGTATGACGTTATAGACGCATATAATGTTCCCACCGAGAAGTAGGTCCGACACGCCTGGATTGTTGTCAAATATTACATCCGAGATGTTAGGTTGCCTTAGGTTAGGATATATAACGTTATAGACGTATATACTGTTCCCACCGAGAAGCAGGTCCGACACGCCTGGATTGTTGTCAAATATTACATCCGAGATGTTAGGTTGCCTTAGGTTAGGATATATAACGTTATAGACGTATATACTGTTCCCACTGGGAAGTAGGGTCCGACACACGTGGAATGTTGTCAAATGTTACATCCGAAGTGTTAGGTTGCCTTAGGTTAGGATATATAACGTTATAGACTCATATAATGTTCCCACTGAGAAGTAGGTTCCGACTCGCCAGGAATGTTGTCAAATATTACATCCGAGGTGCTAGGTTGCCTTAGGTTAGGATATACAACGTTATAGACGCATATAATGTTCCCACCGAGAACTAGAGTCCGACACACATGGAATCTTGTCAAATATTACATCCGAGGTGTTAGGTTGCCTTAGGTTAGGATATATAACGTTATAGACGTATATACAGTTCGCACCGTGAAGTAGGGTCCGACACACCAGGAATATTGACAAATATTACATCCGAGTTGTTAATTTGCCTTATTTTCCGATATACAGCGTTATAGACGCATACAATGTTCCCACCGAGATGTAGGGTCCGACAGGCTTGGAATGTTGGCAAATATTACATCCGTGGAGTTAGGTTGCCTCAGGTTAGGATATACAACGTTATAGACGCATATAATGTTCCCACCTAGAAGTAGGGTCCGACACACCTGCAATGTTGTCAAATGTTACATGCGCGGTGTTAGGTTGCCTTAGGTTAGGATATATAACGTTATAGACGCATATAATGTTCCCACTGAGAAGTACTTTCCGACTCGCCAGGAATGTTGTCAAATGTTACATCCGAGGTGCTAGGTTGCCTTAGGTTAGGATATACAACGTTATAGACGCATATAATGTTCCCACCGGGAAGTAGGGTCCGACACACATGGAATCTTGTCAAATATTACATCCGAGGTGTTAGGTTGCCTTAGGTTAGGATATATAACGTTATAGACGTATATACTGTTCCCACCGAGAAATAGGGTCCGACACACGTGGAATGTTGTCAAATGTTACATCCGAGGTGTTAGGTTGCCTTAGGTTAGGATATATGACGTTATAGACGTATGTAATGTTCCCACCGAGAAGTAGGTCCGACACGTCTAGTTTGTTGTCAAATATTACATCCGAGTTATTAGGTTGCCTTAGGATAGGATATGCAACGTTATGGACGCATTTAATGTTCCCACCGAGAAGTAGGGTCCGACTCGCCAGGAATGTTGTCTAATGTTACATCTGAGGTGTTAGGTTGCCTTAGGCTAGGATATATAACGTTATAGACGCATATAATGTTCCCACTGAGAAGTAGGTTCCGACTCGCCAGGAATGTTGTCAAATGTTACATCCGAGGTGCTAGGTTGCCTTAGGTTAGGATATACAACGTTATAGACGCATATAATGTTCCGACCGAGAACTAGGGTCCGACACACATGGAATCTTGTCAAATATTACATCCGAGGTGTTAGGTTGCCTTAGGTTAGGATATATAAGGTTATAGACGTATATACAGTTCCCACCGTGAAGTAGGGTCCGACACACCAGGAATATTGACAAATATTACATCCGAGTTGTTAATTTGCCTTATTTTCCGATATACAGCGTTATAGACGCATACAATGTTCCCACCGAGATCTAGGGTCCGACAGGCTTGGAATGTTGGCAAATATTACATCCGTGGAGTTAGGTTGCCTCAGGTTAGGATATACAACGTTATAGACGCATATAATGTTCCCACAGAGAAGTAGGGTCCGACACACCTGCAATGTTGTCAAATGTTACATCCGAGGTGTTAGGTTGCCTTAGGTTAGGATATATAACGTTATAGACGCATATAATGTTCCCACTGAGAAGTACTTTCCGACTCGCCAGGAATGTTGTCAAATGTTACATCCGAGGTGCTAGGTTGCCTTAGGTTAGGATATACAACGTTATAGACGCATTTAATGTTCCCACCGAGAAGTAGGTCCGACACGCCTAGTTTGTTGTCAAACATTACATCCGAGATGTTAGGTTGCCTTAGGTTAGGATATATAACGTTATAGACGGATATACTGTTCCCACCGTGAAGTAGGGTCCGACACACCAGGAATATTGACAAATATTACATCCGAGTTGTTAATTTGCCTTTTAGTTTCCGATATACAGCGTTATAGACGCATACAATGTTCCCACCGAGATGTAGGGTCCGACAGGCTTGGAATGTTGGCAAATATTACATCCGTGGAGTTAGGTTACCTTAGGTTAGGATATACAACGTTATAGACGCATATAATGTTCCCACCGAGAAGTAGGGTCCGACACACTTGCAATGTTGTCAAATGTTACATCCGAGGTGTTAGGTTGCCTTAGGTTAGGATATATAACATTATAGACGCATTTAATGTTCCCACCGAGACGTAGGGTCCGACTCGCCAGAAATGTTGTCAAATATTACATCCGAGGTGTTTGGTTGCCTTAGGTTAGGTTATATGACGTTGTAGACGCATATAATGTTCCAACCGAGAAGTAGGCCCGACACGCCTGGATTGTTGTCAAATATTACATCCGAGATGTTAGGTTGCCTTAGGTTAGGATATATAACTTTATAGACGTTTATACTGTTCTCACCGTGAAGTTGGGTCCGACACACCAGGAATATTGACAAATATTACATCCGAGTTGTTAGGTTGCCTTATTTTACGATATAAAACGTTATAGACGCATACAATGTTCCCACCGAGAAGTAGGGTCCGACAGGTTTGGAATGTTGGCAAATATAACATCCGAGGAGTTAGGTTGCCTTAGGTTAGGATATACAACGTTATAGACGCATATAATGTTCCAACCGAGAAGTAGGGCCCGACACGCTTGGAATGTTGTCAAATGTTACATCCCAGGTGTTAGGTTGCCTTAGGTTAGGTTATATGACGTTATAGACGCATATAATGTTCCCACCGGGAAGTAGGTCCGACACGCCTGGATTGTCGTCAAACATTACATCCGAGATGTTAGGTTGCCTTAGGTTAGGATATATAACGTTATAGACGTATATACTGTTCCCACCGAGAAGTTGGGTCCGACACACGTGGAATGTTGTCAAATGTTACATCCGAGGTGTTAGGTTGCCTTAGGTTAGGATATATAATGTTATAGGCGCATATAATGTTCCCACCGAGAAGAACGGTTCGACTCGCCAGGAATGTTGTCAAATGCTACATCCGAGGTGCTAGGTTGCCTTAGGTTAGGATATACAACGTTATAGACGTATATACTGTTCCCACCGAGAAGCAGGTCCGACACGCCTGGATTGTTGTCAAATATTACATCCGAGATGTTAGGTTGCCTTAGGTTAGGATATATAACGTTATAGACGTATATACTGTTCCCACTGGGAAGTAGGGTCCGACACACGTGGAATGTTGTCAAATGTTACATCCGAAGTGTTAGGTTGCCTTAGGATAGGATATATAACGTTATAGACTCATATAATGTTCCCACTGAGAAGTAGGTTCCGACTCGCCAGTAATGTTGTCAAATGTTACATCCGAGGTGCTACGTTGCCTTAGATTAGGATATACAACGTTATAGACGCATATAATGTTCCCACCTAGATCTAGAGTCCGACACACATGGAATCTTGTCAAATATTACATCCGAGGTGTTAGGTTGCCTTAGGTTAGGATATATAACGTTATAGACGTATATACAGTTCCCACCGTGAAGTAGGGTCCGACACACCAGGAATATTGACAAATATTACATCCGAGTTGTTAATTTGCCTTATTTTCCGATATACAGCGTTATAGACGCATACAATCTTCCCACCGAGATGTAGGGTCCGACAGGCTTGGAATGTTGGCAAATATTACATCCGTGGAGTTAGGTTGCCTCAGGTTAGGATATACAACGTTATAGACGCATATAATGTTCCCACCTAGAAGTAGGGTCCGACACACCTGCAATGTTGTCAAATGTTACATCCGCGGTGTTAGGTTGCCTTAGGTTAGGATATATAACGTTATAGACGCATATAATGTTCCCACTGAGAAGTACTTTCCGACTCGCCAGGAATGTTGTCAAATGTTACATCCGAGGTGCTAGGTTGCCTTAGGTTAGGATATACAACGTTATAGACGCATTTAATGTTCCCACCGAGAAGTAGGTCCGACACGCCTAGTTTGTTGTCAAACATTACATCCGAGATGTTAGGTTGCCTTAGGTTAGGATATATAACGTTATAGACGGATATACTGTTCCCACCGTGAAGTAGGGTCCGACACACCAGGAATATTGACAAATATTACATCCGAGTTGTTAATTTGCCTTTTAGTTTCCGATATACAGCGTTATAGACGCATACAATGTTCCCACCGAGATGTAGGGTCCGACAGGCTTGGAATGTTGGCAAATATTACATCCGTGGAGTTAGGTTACCTTAGGTTAGGATATACAACGTTATAGACGCATATAATGTTCCCACCGAGAAGTAGGGTCCGACACACTTGCAATGTTGTCAAATGTTACATCCGAGGTGTTAGGTTGCCTTAGGTTAGGATATATAACATTATAGACGCATATAATGTTCCCACCGAGACGTAGGGTCCGACTCGCCAGAAATGTTGTCAAATATTACATCCGAGGTGTTTGGTTGCCTTAGGTTAGGTTATATGACGTTGTAGACGCATATAATGTTCCAACCGAGAAGTAGGCCCGACACGCCTGGATTGTTGTCAAATATTACATCCGAGATGTTAGGTTGCCTTAGGTTAGGATATATAACTTTATAGACGTTTATACTGTTCTCACCGTGAAGTAGGGTCCGACACACCAGGAATATTGACAAACATTACATCCGAGTTGTTAGGTTGCCTTATTTTACGGTATAAAACGTTATAGACGCATACAATGTTCCCACCGAGAAGTAGGGTCCGACAGGTTTGGAATGTTGGCAAATATAACATCCGAGGAGTTAGGTTGCCTTAGGTTAGGATATACAACGTTATAGACACATATAATGTTCCCACCGAGAAATAGGGTCCGACACACCTGGAATGTTGTCAAATGTTACATCCGAGGTGTTTGGTTGCCTTAGGTTAGGATATATACCGTTGTAGACGTATGTACTGTTCCCACCGAGAAGTAGGGTCCGACACACGTGGAATGTTGTCAAATGTTACATCCGAGGAGTTAGGTTGCCTTAGGTTAGGATATATGACGTTATAGACGTATATAATGTTCCCACCGAGAAGTAGGTCCGACACGTCTAGTTTGTTGTCAAATATTACATCCGAGTTATTAGGTTGCCTTAGGATAGGATATGTAACGTTATAGACGCATTTAATGTTTCCACCGAGAAATAGGGTCCGACTCGCCAGGAATGTTGTCTAATGTTACATCTGAGGTGTTAGGTTGCCTTAGGTTAGGATATATAACGTTATAGACGCATATAATGTTCCAACCGAGAAGTAGGGCCCGACACGCTTGGAATGTTGTCAAATGTTACATCCCAGGTGTTAGGTTGCCTTAGGTTAGGTTATATGACGTTATAGACGCATATAATGTTCCCACCGGGAAGTAGGTCCGACACGCCTGGATTGTCGTCAAACATTACATCCGAGATGTTAGGTTGCCTTAGGTTAGGATATATAACGTTATAGACGTATATACTGTTCCCACCGAGAAGTTGGGTCCGACACACGTGGAATGTTGTCAAATGTTACATCCGACGTGTTAGGTTGCCTTAGGTTAGGATATATAATGTTATAGGCGCATATAATGTTCCCACCGAGAAGAAGGGTCCGACTCGCCAGGAATGTTGTCAAATGCTACATCCGAGGTGCTAGGTTGCCTTAGGTTAGGATATACAACGTTATAGACGCATATAATGTTCCCACCGAGAACTAGAGTCCGACACACATGGAATCTTGTCAAATATTACATCCGAGGTGTTAGGTTGCCTTAGGTTAGGATATATAACGTTATAGACGGATATACTGTTCCCACCGTGAAGTAGGGTCCGACACACCAGGAATATTGACAAATATTACATCCGAGTTGTTAATTTGCCTTATTTTCCGATATACAGCGTTATAGACGCATACAATGTTCCCACCGAGATGTAGGGTCCGACAGGCTTGGAATGTTGGCAAATATTACATCCGTGGAGTTAGGTTGCCTCAGGTTAGGATATACAACGTTATAGACGCATATAATGTTCCCACAGAGAAGTAGGGTCCGACACACCTGCAATGTTGTCAAATGTTACATCCGAGGTGTTAGGTTGCCTTAGGTTAGGATATATAACGTTATAGACGCATATAATGTTCCCACTGAGAAGTACTTTCCGACTCGCCAGGAATGTTGTCAAATGTTACATCCGAGGTGCTAGGTTGCCTTAGGTTAGGATATACAACGTTATAGACGCATATAATGTTCCCACCGAGAAGTAGGTCCGACACGCCTAGTTTGTTGTCAAACATTACATCCGAGATGTTAGGTTGCCTTAGGTTAGGATATATAACGTTATAGACGGATATAATGTTCCCACCGAGAAGTAGGGTCCGACACACCTGCAATGTTGTCAAATGTTACATCCGAGGTGTTAGGTTGCCTTAGATTAGGATATATGACGTTATAGACGTATATAATGTTCCCACCGAGAAGTAGGTCCGACACGTCTAGTTTGTTGTCAAATATTACATCCGAGTTATTAGGTTGCCTTAGGATAGGATATGTAACGTTATAGACGCATTTAATGTTCCCACCGAGAAGTAGGGTCCGACTCGCCAGGAATGTTGTCTAATGTTACATCTGAGGTGTTAGGTTGCCTTAGGTTAGGATATATAACGTTATAGACGCATATAATGTTCCCACCGAGAAGTAGGGCCCGACACGCTTGGAATGTTGTCAAATGTTACATCCGAGGTGTTAGGTTGCCTTAGGTTAGGTTATATGACGTTATAGACGCATATAATGTTCCCACCGAGAAGTAGGTCCGACACGCCTGGATTGTTGTCAAATATTACATCCGAGATGTTAGGTTGCCTTAGGTTAGGATATATAACGTTATAGACTCATATAATGTTCCCACTGAGAAGTAGGTTCCGACTCGCCAGGAATGTTGTCAAATGTTACATCCGAGGTGCTAGGTTGCCTTAGGTTAGGATATACAACGTTATAGACGCATATAATGTTCCCACCGAGAACTAGAGTCCGACACACATGGAATCTTGTCAAATATTACATCCGAGGTGTTAGGTTGCCTTAGGTTAGGATATATAACGTTATAGACGTATATACAGTTCCCACCGTGAAGTAGGGTCCGACACACCAGGAATATTGACAAATATTACATCCGAGTTGTTAATTTGCCTTATTTTCCGATATACAGCGTTATAGACGCATACAATGTTCCCACCGAGATGTAGGATTCGACAGGCTTGGAATGTTGGCAAATATTACATCCGTGGAGTTAGGTTGCCTCAGGTTAGGATATACAACGTTATAGACGCATATAATCTTCCCACCTAGAAGTAGGGTCCGACACACCTGCAATGTTGTCAAATGTTACATCCGAGGTGTTAGGTTGCCTTAGGTTAGGATATATAACGTTATCGACGCATATAATGTTCCCACTGAGAAGTACTTTCCGACTCGCCAGGAATGTTGTCAAATGTTACATCCGAGGTGCTAGGTTGCCTTAGGTTAGGATATACAACGTTATAGACGCATATAATGTTCCCACCGAGAAGTAGGGTCCGACACACATGGAATCTTGTCAAATATTACATCCGAGGTGTTAGGTTGCCTTAGGTTAGGATATATAACGTTATAGACGTATATACTGTACCCACCGAGAAGTAGGGTCCGACACACGTGGAATGTTGTCAAATGTTACATCCGAGGTGTTAGGTTGCCTTAGGTTAGGATATATAACATTATAGACGCATATAATGTTCCCACCGAGAAGTAGGGTCCGACTCGCCAGAAATGTTGTCAAATATTACATCCGAGGTGTTTGGTTGCCTTAGGTTAGGTTATATGACGTTGTAGACGCATATAATGTTCCAACCGAGAAGTAGGCCCGACACGCCTGGATTGTTTTCAAATATTACATCCGAGATGTTAGGTTGCCTTAGGTTAGGATATACAACGTTATAGACGCATATAATGTTCCCACCGAGAAATAGGTTCCGAGAAGCCAGGAATGTTGTAAAATGTTACATTCGCGATGTTAGGTTGCCCTAGGTTAGGATATATAACGTTATACACGCATATAATATTCCCACCGATAAGTAGGCTCCGACACGCCAGGAATATTGTCAAATATTACATCCGAGTTATTAGGTTGCCTTAGGTTAGGATATATAACGTTATAGACGCATATAATGTTCCCACCGAGAAGTAGGGTCCGACTCGCCAGAAATGTTGTCAAATGTTACATCCGAGGTGTTTGGTTGCCTTAGGTTAGGATATATAACGTTATAGACGTATGTACTGTTCCCACCGAGAAGTAGGGTCCGACACACGTGGAATGTTGTCAAATGTTACATCCGAGGTGTTAGGTTGCCTTAGATTAGGATATATGACGTTATAGACGTATATAATGTTCCCACCGAGAAGTAGGGCCCGACACGCTTGGAATGTTGTCAAATGTTATATCCGAGGTGTTAGGTTGCCTTAGGTTAGGTTGTATGACGTTATAGACGCATATAATGTTCCCACCGAGAAGTAGGTCCGACACGCCTGGATTGTTGTCAAATGTTACATCTGAGGTGTTAGGTTGCCTTAGGTTAGGATATATAACGTTATAGACGCATATAATGTTCCCACCGAGAAGTAGGGCCCGACACGCTTGGAATGTTGTCAAATGTTACATCCGAGGTGTTAGGTTGCCTCAGGTTAGGTTATATGACGTTATAGACGCATATAATGTTCCCACTGAGAAGTACTTTCCGACTCGCCAGGAATGTTGTCAAATGTTACATCCGAGGTGCTAGGTTGCCTTAGGTTAGGATATACAACGTTATAGACGCATTTAATGTTCCCACCGAGAAGTAGGTCCGACACGCCTAGTTTGTTGTCAAACATTACATCCGAGATGTTAGGTTGCCTTAGGTTAGGATATATAACGTTATAGACGGATATACTGTTCCCACCGTGAAGTAGGGTCCGACACACCAGGAATATTGACAAATATTACATCCGAGTTGTTAATTTGCCTTTTAGTTTCCGATATACAGCGTTATAGACGCATACAATGTTCCCACCGAGATGTAGGGTCCGACAGGCTTGGAATGTTGGCAAATATTACATTCGTGGAGTTAGGTTACCTTAGGTTAGGATATACAACGTTATAGACGCATATAATGTTCCCACCGAGAAGTAGGGTCCGACACACTTGCAATGTTGTCAAATGTTACATCCGAGGTGTTAGGTTGCCTTAGGTTAGGATATATAACATTATAGACGCATTTAATGTTCCCACCGAGACGTAGGGTCCGACTCGCCAGAAATGTTGTCAAATATTACATCCGAGGTGTTTGGTTGCCTTAGGTTAGGTTATATGACGTTGTAGACGCATATAATGTTCCAACCGAGAAGTAGGCCCGACACGCCTGGATTGTTGTCAAATATTACATCCGAGATGTTAGGTTGCCTTAGGTTAGGATATATAACTTTATAGACGTTTATACTGTTCTCACCGTGAAGTTGGGTCCGACACACCAGGAATATTGACAAATATTACATCCGAGTTGTTAGGTTGCCTTATTTTACGATATAAAACGTTATAGACGCATACAATGTTCCCACCGAGAAGTAGGGTCCGACAGGTTTGGAATGTTGGCAAATATAACATCCGAGGAGTTAGGTTGCCTTAGGTTAGGATATACAACGTTATAGACGCATATAATGTTCCAACCGAGAAGTAGGGCCCGACACGCTTGGAATGTTGTCAAATGTTACATCCCAGGTGTTAGGTTGCCTTAGGTTAGGTTATATGACGTTATAGACGCATATAATGTTCCCACCGGGAAGTAGGTCCGACACGCCTGGATTGTCGTCAAACATTACATCCGAGATGTTAGGTTGCCTTAGGTTAGGATATATAACGTTATAGACGTATATACTGTTCCCACCGAGAAGTTGGGTCCGACACACGTGGAATGTTGTCAAATGTTACATCCGAGGTGTTAGGTTGCCTTAGGTTAGGATATATAATGTTATAGGCGCATATAATGTTCCCACCGAGAAGAACGGTTCGACTCGCCAGGAATGTTGTCAAATGCTACATCCGAGGTGCTAGGTTGCCTTAGGTTAGGATATACAACGTTATAGACGCATATAATGTTCCCACCGAGAACTAGAGTCCCACACACATGGAATCTTGTCAAATATTACATCCGAGGTGTTAGGTTGCCTTAGGTTAGGATATATAACGTTATAGACGGATATACTGTTCCCACCGTGAAGTAGGGTCCGACACACCAGGAATATTGACAAATATTACATCCGAGTTGTTAATTTGCCTTATTTTCCGATATACAGCGTTATAGACGCATACAATGTTCCCACCGAGATGTAGGGTCCGACAGGCTTGGAATGTTGGCAAATATTACATCCGAGGAGTTAGGTTGCCTTAGGTTAGGATATACAACGTTATAGACGCATATAATGTTCCCACCGAGAAATAGGTTCCGAGAAGCCAGGAATGTTGTAAAATGTTACATTCGCGATGTTAGGTTGCCCTAGGTTAGGATATATAACGTTATAGAAGCATATAATATTCCCACCGATAAGTAGGCTCCGACACGCCAGGAATATTGTCAAATATTACATCCGAGGTATTAGGTTGCCTTAGGTGAGGATATATAACGTTATAGACGCATATAATGTTCCCACCGAGAAGTAGGGTCCGACTCGCCAGAAATGTTGTCAAATGTTACATCCGAGGTGTTTGGTTGCCTTAGGTTAGGATATATAACGTTATAGACGTATGTACTGTTCCCACCGAGAAGTAGGGTCCGACACACGTGGAATGTTGTCAAATGTTACATCCGAGGTGTTAGGTTGCCTTAGATTAGGATATATGACGTTATAGACGTATATAATGTTCCCACCGAGAAGTAGGGCCCGACACGCTTGGAATGTTGTCAAATGTTATATCCGAGGTGTTAGGTTGCCTTAGGTTAGGTTGTATGACGTTATAGACGCATATAATGTTCCCACCGAGAAGTAGGTCCGACACGCCTGGATTGTTGTCAAATATTACATCCGAGATGTTAGGTTGCCTTAGGTTAGGATATATAACGTTATAGACGTATATACTGTTCCCACTGAGAAGCAGGTCCGACACGCCTGGATTGTTGTCAAATATTACATCCGAGATGTTAGGTTGCCTTAGGTTAGGATATATAACGTTATAGACGTATATACTGTTCCCACTGGGAAGTAGGGTCCGACACACGTGGAATGTTGTCAAATGTTACATCCGAAGTGTTAGGTTGCCTTAGGATAGGATATATAACGTTATAGACTCATATAATGTTCCCACTGAGAAGTAGGTTCCGACTCGCCAGGAATGTTGTCAAATGTTACATCCGAGGTGCTACGTTGCCTTAGATTAGGATATACAACGTTATAGACGCATATAATGTTCCCACCGAGAACTAGAGTCCGACACACATGGAATCTTGTCAAATATTACATCCGAGGTGTTAGGTTGCCTTAGGTTAGGATATATAACGTTATAGACGTATATACAGTTCCCACCGTGAAGTAGGGTCCGACACACCAGGAATATTGACAAATATTACATCCGAGTTGTTAATTTGCCTTATTTTCCGATATACAGCGTTATAGACGCATACAATCTTCCCACCGAGATGTAGGGTCCGACAGGCTTGGAATGTTGGCAAATATTACATCCGTGGAGTTAGGTTGCCTCAGGTTAGGATATACAACGTTATAGACGCATATAATGTTCCCACCTAGAAGTAGGGTCCGACACACCTGCAATGTTGTCAAATGTTACATCCGCGGTGTTAGGTTGCCTTAGGTTAGGATATATAACGTTATAGACGCATATAATGTTCCCACTGAGAAGTACTTTCCGACTCGCCAGGAATGTTGTCAAATGTTACATCCGAGGTGCTAGGTTGCCTTAGGTTAGGATATACAACGTTATAGACGCATTTAATGTTCCCACCGAGAAGTAGGTCCGACACGCCTAGTTTGTTGTCAAACATTACATCCGAGATGTTAGGTTGCCTTAGGTTAGGATATATAACGTTATAGACGGATATACTGTTCCCACCGTGAAGTAGGGTCCGACACACCAGGAATATTGACAAATATTACATCCGAGTTGTTAATTTGCCTTTTAGTTTCCGATATACAGCGTTATAGACGCATACAATGTTCCCACCGAGATGTAGGGTCCGACAGGCTTGGAATGTTGGCAAATATTACATCCGTGGAGTTAGGTTACCTTAGGTTAGGATATACAACGTTATAGACGCATATAATGTTCCCACCGAGAAGTAGGGTCCGACACACTTGCAATGTTGTCAAATGTTACATCCGAGGTGTTAGGTTGCCTTAGGTTAGGATATATAACATTATAGACGCATATAATGTTCCCACCGAGACGTAGGGTCCGACTCGCCAGAAATGTTGTCAAATATTACATCCGAGGTGTTTGGTTGCCTTAGGTTAGGTTATATGACGTTGTAGACGCATATAATGTTCCAACCGAGAAGTAGGCCCGACACGCCTGGATTGTTGTCAAATATTACATCCGAGATGTTAGGTTGCCTTAGGTTAGGATATATAACTTTATAGACGTTTATACTGTTCTCACCGTGAAGTAGGGTCCGACACACCAGGAATATTGACAAACATTACATCCGAGTTGTTAGGTTGCCTTATTTTACGGTATAAAACGTTATAGACGCATACAATGTTCCCACCGAGAAGTAGGGTCCGACAGGTTTGGAATGTTGGCAAATATAACATCCGAGGAGTTAGGTTGCCTTAGGTTAGGATATACAACGTTATAGACACATATAATGTTCCCACCGAGAAATAGGGTCCGACACACCTGGAATGTTGTCAAATGTTACATCCGAGGTGTTTGGTTGCCTTAGGTTAGGATATATACCGTTGTAGACGTATGTACTGTTCCCACCGAGAAGTAGGGTCCGACACACGTGGAATGTTGTCAAATGTTACATCCGAGGAGTTAGGTTGCCTTAGGTTAGGATATATGACGTTATAGACGTATATAATGTTCCCACCGAGAAGTAGGTCCGACACGTCTAGTTTGTTGTCAAATATTACATCCGAGTAATTAGGTTGCCTTAGGATAGGATATGTAACGTTATAGACGCATTTAATGTTTCCACCGAGAAATAGGGTCCGACTCGCCAGGAATGTTGTCTAATGTTACATCTGAGGTGTTAGGTTGCCTTAGGTTAGGATATATAACGTTATAGACGCATATAATGTTCCAACCGAGAAGTAGGGCCCGACACGCTTGGAATGTTGTCAAATGTTACATCCCAGGTGTTAGGTTGCCTTAGGTTAGGTTATATGACGTTATAGACGCATATAATGTTCCCACCGGGAAGTAGGTCCGACACGCCTGGATTGTCGTCAAACATTACATCCGAGATGTTAGGTTGCCTTAGGTTAGGATATATAACGTTATAGACGTATATACTGTTCCCACCGAGAAGTTGGGTCCGACACACGTGGAATGTTGTCAAATGTTACATCCGAGGTGTTAGGTTGCCTTAGGTTAGGATATATAATGTTATAGGCGCATATAATGTTCCCACCGAGAAGAAGGGTCCGACTCGCCAGGAATGTTGTCAAATGCTACATCCGAGGTGCTAGGTTGCCTTAGGTTAGGATATACAACGTTATAGACGCATATAATGTTCCCACCGAGAACTAGAGTCCCACACACATGGAATCTTGTCAAATATTACATCCGAGGTGTTAGGTTGCCTTAGGTTAGGATATATAACGTTATAAACGGATATACTGTTCCCACCGTGAAGTAGGGTCCGACACACCAGGAATATTGACAAATATTACATCCGAGTTGTTAATTTGCCTTATTTTCCGATATACAGCGTTATAGACGCATACAATGTTCCCACCGAGATGTAGGGTCCGACAGGCTTGGAATGTTGGCAAATATTACATCCGTGGAGTTAGGTTGCCTCAGGTTAGGATATACAACGTTATAGACGCATATAATGTTCCCACAGAGAAGTAGGGTCCGACACACCTGCAATGTTGTCAAATGTTACATCCGAGGTGTTAGGTTGCCTTAGGTTAGGATATATAACGTTATAGACGCATATAATGTTCCCACTGAGAAGTACTTTCCGACTCGCCAGGAATGTTGTCAAATGTTACATCCGAGGTGCTAGGTTGCCTTAGGTTAGGATATACAACGTTATAGACGCATATAATGTTCCCACCGAGAAGTAGGTCCGACACGCCTAGTTTGTTGTCAAACATTACATCCGAGATGTTAGGTTGCCTTAGGTTAGGATATATAACGTTATAGACGGATATAATGTTCCCACCGAGAAGTAGGGTCCGACACACCTGCAATGTTGTCAAATGTTACATCCGAGGTGTTAGGTTGCCTTAGATTAGGATATATGACGTTATAGACGTATATAATGTTCCCACCGAGAAGTAGGTCCGACACGTCTAGTTTGTTGTCAAATATTACATCCGAGTTATTAGGTTGCCTTAGGATAGGATATGTAACGTTATAGACGCATTTAATGTTCCCACCGAGAAGTAGGGTCCGACTCGCCAGGAATGTTGTCTAATGTTACATCTGAGGTGTTAGGTTGCCTTAGGTTAGGATATATAACGTTATAGACGCATATAATGTTCCCACCGAGAAGTAGGGCCCGACACGCTTGGAATGTTGTCAAATGTTACATCCGAGGTGTTAGGTTGCCTTAGGTTAGGTTATATGACGTTATAGACGCATATAATGTTCCCACCGAGAAGTAGGTCCGACACGCCTGGATTGTCGTCAAACATTACATCCGAGATGTTAGGTTGCCTTAGGTTAGGATATATAACTTTATAGACGTTTATACTGTTCTCACCGTGAAGTTGGGTCCGACACACCAGGAATATTGACAAATATTACATCCGAGTTGTTAGGTTGCCTTATTTTACGATATAAAACGTTATAGACGCATACAATGTTCCCACCGAGAAGTAGGGTCCGACAGGTTTGGAATGTTGGCAAATATAACATCCGAGGAGTTAGGTTGCCTTAGGTTAGGATATACAACGTTATAGACGCATATAATGTTCCAACCGAGAAGTAGGGCCCGACACGCTTGGAATGTTGTCAAATGTTACATCCCAGGTGTTAGGTTGCCTTAGGTTAGGTTATATGACGTTATAGACGCATATAATGTTCCCACCGGGAAGTAGGTCCGACACGCCTGGATTGTCGTCAAACATTACATCCGAGATGTTAGGTTGCCTTAGGTTAGGATATATAACGTTATAGACGTATATACTGTTCCCACCGAGAAGTTGGGTCCGACACACGTGGAATGTTGTCAAATGTTACATCCGAGGTGTTAGGTTGCCTTAGGTTAGGATATATAATGTTATAGGCGCATATAATGTTCCCACCGAGAAGAACGGTTCGACTCGCCAGGAATGTTGTCAAATGCTACATCCGAGGTGCTAGGTTGCCTTAGGTTAGGATATACAACGTTATAGACGCATATAATGTTCCCACCGAGAACTAGAGTCCCACACACATGGAATCTTGTCAAATATTACATCCGAGGTGTTAGGTTGCCTTAGGTTAGGATATATAACGTTATAGACGGATATACTGTTCCCACCGTGAAGTAGGGTCCGACACACCAGGAATATTGACAAATATTACATCCGAGTTGTTAATTTGCCTTATTTTCCGATATACAGCGTTATAGACGCATACAATGTTCCCACCGAGATGTAGGGTCCGACAGGCTTGGAATGTTGGCAAATATTACATCCGAGGAGTTAGGTTGCCTTAGGTTAGGATATACAACGTTATAGACGCATATAATGTTCCCACCGAGAAATAGGTTCCGAGAAGCCAGGAATGTTGTAAAATGTTACATTCGCGATGTTAGGTTGCCCTAGGTTAGGATATATAACGTTATAGAAGCATATAATATTCCCACCGATAAGTAGGCTCCGACACGCCAGGAATATTGTCAAATATTACATCCGAGGTATTAGGTTGCCTTAGGTGAGGATATATAACGTTATAGACGCATATAATGTTCCCACCGAGAAGTAGGGTCCGACTCGCCAGAAATGTTGTCAAATGTTACATCCGAGGTGTTTGGTTGCCTTAGGTTAGGATATATAACGTTATAGACGTATGTACTGTTCCCACCGAGAAGTAGGGTCCGACACACGTGGAATGTTGTCAAATGTTACATCCGAGGTGTTAGGTTGCCTTAGATTAGGATATATGACGTTATAGACGTATATAATGTTCCCACCGAGAAGTAGGGCCCGACACGCTTGGAATGTTGTCAAATGTTATATCCGAGGTGTTAGGTTGCCTTAGGTTAGGTTGTATGACGTTATAGACGCATATAATGTTCCCACCGAGAAGTAGGTCCGACACGCCTGGATTGTTGTCAAATATTACATCCGAGATGTTAGGTTGCCTTAGGTTAGGATATATAACGTTATAGACGTATATACTGTTCCCACTGAGAAGCAGGTCCGACACGCCTGGATTGTTGTCAAATATTACATCCGAGATGTTAGGTTGCCTTAGGTTAGGATATATAACGTTATAGACGTATATACTGTTCCCACTGGGAAGTAGGGTCCGACACACGTGGAATGTTGTCAAATGTTACATCCGAAGTGTTAGGTTGCCTTAGGATAGGATATATAACGTTATAGACTCATATAATGTTCCCACTGAGAAGTAGGTTCCGACTCGCCAGGAATGTTGTCAAATGTTACATCCGAGGTGCTACGTTGCCTTAGATTAGGATATACAACGTTATAGACGCATATAATGTTCCCACCGAGAACTAGAGTCCGACACACATGGAATCTTGTCAAATATTACATCCGAGGTGTTAGGTTGCCTTAGGTTAGGATATATAACGTTATAGACGTATATACAGTTCCCACCGTGAAGTAGGGTCCGACACACCAGGAATATTGACAAATATTACATCCGAGTTGTTAATTTGCCTTATTTTCCGATATACAGCGTTATAGACGCATACAATCTTCCCACCGAGATGTAGGGTCCGACAGGCTTGGAATGTTGGCAAATATTACATCCGTGGAGTTAGGTTGCCTCAGGTTAGGATATACAACGTTATAGACGCATATAATGTTCCCACCTAGAAGTAGGGTCCGACACACCTGCAATGTTGTCAAATGTTACATCCGCGGTGTTAGGTTGCCTTAGGTTAGGATATATAACGTTATAGACGCATATAATGTTCCCACTGAGAAGTACTTTCCGACTCGCCAGGAATGTTGTCAAATGTTACATCCGAGGTGCTAGGTTGCCTTAGGTTAGGATATACAACGTTATAGACGCATTTAATGTTCCCACCGAGAAGTAGGTCCGACACGCCTAGTTTGTTGTCAAACATTACATCCGAGATGTTAGGTTGCCTTAGGTTAGGATATATAACGTTATAGACGGATATACTGTTCCCACCGTGAAGTAGGGTCCGACACACCAGGAATATTGACAAATATTACATCCGAGTTGTTAATTTGCCTTTTAGTTTCCGATATACAGCGTTATAGACGCATACAATGTTCCCACCGAGATGTAGGGTCCGACAGGCTTGGAATGTTGGCAAATATTACATCCGTGGAGTTAGGTTACCTTAGGTTAGGATATACAACGTTATAGACGCATATAATGTTCCCACCGAGAAGTAGGGTCCGACACACTTGCAATGTTGTCAAATGTTACATCCGAGGTGTTAGGTTGCCTTAGGTTAGGATATATAACATTATAGACGCATATAATGTTCCCACCGAGACGTAGGGTCCGACTCGCCAGAAATGTTGTCAAATATTACATCCGAGGTGTTTGGTTGCCTTAGGTTAGGTTATATGACGTTGTAGACGCATATAATGTTCCAACCGAGAAGTAGGCCCGACACGCCTGGATTGTTGTCAAATATTACATCCGAGATGTTAGGTTGCCTTAGGTTAGGATATATAACTTTATAGACGTTTATACTGTTCTCACCGTGAAGTAGGGTCCGACACACCAGGAATATTGACAAACATTACATCCGAGTTGTTAGGTTGCCTTATTTTACGGTATAAAACGTTATAGACGCATACAATGTTCCCACCGAGAAGTAGGGTCCGACAGGTTTGGAATGTTGGCAAATATAACATCCGAGGAGTTAGGTTGCCTTAGGTTAGGATATACAACGTTATAGACACATATAATGTTCCCACCGAGAAATAGGGTCCGACACACCTGGAATGTTGTCAAATGTTACATCCGAGGTGTTTGGTTGCCTTAGGTTAGGATATATACCGTTGTAGACGTATGTACTGTTCCCACCGAGAAGTAGGGTCCGACACACGTGGAATGTTGTCAAATGTTACATCCGAGGAGTTAGGTTGCCTTAGGTTAGGATATATGACGTTATAGACGTATATAATGTTCCCACCGAGAAGTAGGTCCGACACGTCTAGTTTGTTGTCAAATATTACATCCGAGTAATTAGGTTGCCTTAGGATAGGATATGTAACGTTATAGACGCATTTAATGTTTCCACCGAGAAATAGGGTCCGACTCGCCAGGAATGTTGTCTAATGTTACATCTGAGGTGTTAGGTTGCCTTAGGTTAGGATATATAACGTTATAGACGCATATAATGTTCCAACCGAGAAGTAGGGCCCGACACGCTTGGAATGTTGTCAAATGTTACATCCCAGGTGTTAGGTTGCCTTAGGTTAGGTTATATGACGTTATAGACGCATATAATGTTCCCACCGGGAAGTAGGTCCGACACGCCTGGATTGTCGTCAAACATTACATCCGAGATGTTAGGTTGCCTTAGGTTAGGATATATAACGTTATAGACGTATATACTGTTCCCACCGAGAAGTTGGGTCCGACACACGTGGAATGTTGTCAAATGTTACATCCGAGGTGTTAGGTTGCCTTAGGTTAGGATATATAATGTTATAGGCGCATATAATGTTCCCACCGAGAAGAAGGGTCCGACTCGCCAGGAATGTTGTCAAATGCTACATCCGAGGTGCTAGGTTGCCTTAGGTTAGGATATACAACGTTATAGACGCATATAATGTTCCCACCGAGAACTAGAGTCCCACACACATGGAATCTTGTCAAATATTACATCCGAGGTGTTAGGTTGCCTTAGGTTAGGATATATAACGTTATAAACGGATATACTGTTCCCACCGTGAAGTAGGGTCCGACACACCAGGAATATTGACAAATATTACATCCGAGTTGTTAATTTGCCTTATTTTCCGATATACAGCGTTATAGACGCATACAATGTTCCCACCGAGATGTAGGGTCCGACAGGCTTGGAATGTTGGCAAATATTACATCCGTGGAGTTAGGTTGCCTCAGGTTAGGATATACAACGTTATAGACGCATATAATGTTCCCACAGAGAAGTAGGGTCCGACACACCTGCAATGTTGTCAAATGTTACATCCGAGGTGTTAGGTTGCCTTAGGTTAGGATATATAACGTTATAGACGCATATAATGTTCCCACTGAGAAGTACTTTCCGACTCGCCAGGAATGTTGTCAAATGTTACATCCGAGGTGCTAGGTTGCCTTAGGTTAGGATATACAACGTTATAGACGCATATAATGTTCCCACCGAGAAGTAGGTCCGACACGCCTAGTTTGTTGTCAAACATTACATCCGAGATGTTAGGTTGCCTTAGGTTAGGATATATAACGTTATAGACGGATATAATGTTCCCACCGAGAAGTAGGGTCCGACACACCTGCAATGTTGTCAAATGTTACATCCGAGGTGTTAGGTTGCCTTAGATTAGGATATATGACGTTATAGACGTATATAATGTTCCCACCGAGAAGTAGGTCCGACACGTCTAGTTTGTTGTCAAATATTACATCCGAGTTATTAGGTTGCCTTAGGATAGGATATGTAACGTTATAGACGCATTTAATGTTCCCACCGAGAAGTAGGGTCCGACTCGCCAGGAATGTTGTCTAATGTTACATCTGAGGTGTTAGGTTGCCTTAGGTTAGGATATATAACGTTATAGACGCATATAATGTTCCCACCGAGAAGTAGGGCCCGACACGCTTGGAATGTTGTCAAATGTTACATCCGAGGTGTTAGGTTGCCTTAGGTTAGGTTATATGACGTTATAGACGCATATAATGTTCCCACCGAGAAGTAGGTCCGACACGCCTGGATTGTTGTCAAATATTACATCCGAGATGTTAGGTTGCCTTAGGTTAGGATATATAACGTTATAGACGTATATACTGTTCCCACCGAGAAGCAGGTCCGACACGCCTGGATTGTTGTCAAATATTACATCCGAGATGTTAGGTTGCCTTAGGTTAGGATATATAACGTTATAGACGTATATACTGTTCCCACTGGGAAGTAGGGTCCGACACACGTGGAATGTTGTCAAATGTTACATCCGAAGTGTTAGGTTGCCTTAGGTTAGGATATATAACGTTATAGACTCATATAATGTTCCCACTGAGAAGTAGGTTCCGACTCGCCAGGAATGTTGTCAAATGTTACATCCGAGGTGCTAGGTTGCCTTAGGTTAGGATATACAACGTTATAGACGCATATAATGTTCCCACCGAGAACTAGAGTCCGACACACATGGAATCTTGTCAAATATTACATCCGAGGTGTTAGGTTGCCTTAGGTTAGGATATATAACGTTATAGACGTATATACAGTTCCCACCGTGAAGTAGGGTCCGACACACCAGGAATATTGACAAATATTACATCCGAGTTGTTAATTTGCCTTATTTTCCGATATACTGCGTTATAGACGCATACAATGTTCCCACCGAGATGTAGGATTCGACAGGCTTGGAATGTTGGCAAATATTACATCCGTGGAGTTAGGTTGCCTCAGGTTAGGATATACAACGTTATAGACGCATATAATCTTCCCACCTAGAAGTAGGGTCCGACACACCTGCAATGTTGTCAAATGTTACATCCGAGGTGTTAGGTTGCCTTAGGTTAGGATATATAACGTTATCGACGCATATAATGTTCCCACTGAGAAGTACTTTCCGACTCGCCAGGAATGTTGTCAAATGTTACATCCGAGGTGCTAGGTTGCCTTAGGTTAGGATATACAACGTTATAGACGCATATAATGTTCCCACCGAGAAGTAGGGTCCGACACACATGGAATCTTGTCAAATATTACATCCGAGGTGTTAGGTTGCCTTAGGTTAGGATATATAACGTTATAGACGTATATACTGTACCCACCGAGAAGTAGGGTCCGACACACGTGGAATGTTGTCAAATGTTACATCCGAGGTGTTAGGTTGCCTTAGGTTAGGATATATAACATTATAGACGCATATAATGTTCCCACCGAGAAGTAGGGTCCGACTCGCCAGAAATGTTGTCAAATATTACATCCGAGGTGTTTGGTTGCCTTAGGTTAGGTTATATGACGTTGTAGACGCATATAATGTTCCAACCGAGAAGTAGGCCCGACACGCCTGGATTGTTTTCAAATATTACATCCGAGATGTTAGGTTGCCTTAGGTTAGGATATACAACGTTATAGACGCATATAATGTTCCCACCGAGAAATAGGTTCCGAGAAGCCAGGAATGTTGTAAAATGTTACATTCGCGATGTTAGGTTGCCCTAGGTTAGGATATATAACGTTATACACGCATATAATATTCCCACCGATAAGTAGGCTCCGACACGCCAGGAATATTGTCAAATATTACATCCGAGTTATTAGGTTGCCTTAGGTTAGGATATATAACGTTATAGACGCATATAATGTTCCCACCGAGAAGTAGGGTCCGACTCGCCAGAAATGTTGTCAAATGTTACATCCGAGGTGTTTGGTTGCCTTAGGTTAGGATATATAACGTTATAGACGTATGTACTGTTCCCACCGAGAAGTAGGGTCCGACACACGTGGAATGTTGTCAAATGTTACATCCGAGGTGTTAGGTTGCCTTAGATTAGGATATATGACGTTATAGACGTATATAATGTTCCCACCGAGAAGTAGGGCCCGACACGCTTGGAATGTTGTCAAATGTTATATCCGAGGTGTTAGGTTGCCTTAGGTTAGGTTGTATGACGTTATAGACGCATATAATGTTCCCACCGAGAAGTAGGTCCGACACGCCTGGATTGTTGTCAAATGTTACATCTGAGGTGTTAGGTTGCCTTAGGTTAGGATATATAACGTTATAGACGCATATAATGTTCCCACCGAGAAGTAGGGCCCGACACGCTTGGAATGTTGTCAAATGTTACATCCGAGGTGTTAGGTTGCCTCAGGTTAGGTTATATGACGTTATAGACGCATATAATGTTCCCACCGAGAAGTAGGTCCGACACGCCTGGATTGTTGTCAAATATTACATCCGAAATGTTAGGTTGCCTTAGGTTAGGATATATAACGTTATAGACGTATATACTGTTCCCACCGAGAAGCAGGTCCGACACGCCTGGATTGTTGTCAAATATTACATCCGAGATGTTAGGTTGCCTTAGGTTAGGATATATAACGTTATAGACGTATATACTGTTCCCACAGGGAAGTAGGGTCCGACACACGTGGAATGTTGTCAAATGTTACATCCGAAGTGTTAGGTTGCCTTAGGTTAGGATATATAACGTTATAGACTCATATAATGTTCCCACTGAGAAGTAGGTTCCGACTCGCCAGGAATGTTGTCAAATGTTACATCCGAGGTGCTAGGTTGCCTTAGGTTAGGATATACAACGTTATAGACGCATATAATGTTCCCACCGAGAACTAGAGTCCGACACACATGGAATCTTGTCAAATATTGCATCCGAGGTGTTAGGTTGCCTTAGGTTAGGATATATAACGTTATAGACGTATATACAGTTCCCACCGTGAAGTAGGGTCCGACACACCAGGAATATTGACAAATATTACATCCGAGTTGTTAATTTGCCTTATTTTCCGATATACAGCGTTATAGACGCATACAATGTTCCCACCGAGATGTAGGGTCCGACAGGCTTGGAATGTTGGCAAATATTACATCCGTGGAGTTAGGTTGCCTCAGGTTAGGATATACAACGTTATAGACGCATATAATGTTCCCACCTAGAAGTAGGGTCCGACACACCTGCAACGTTGTCAAATGTTACATCCGCGGTGTTAGGTTGCCTTAGGTTAGGATATATAACGTTATAGACGCATATAATGTTCCCACTGAGAAGTACTTTCCGACTCGCCAGGAATGTTGTCAAATGTTACATCCGAGGTGCTAGGTTGCCTTAGGTTAGGATATACAACGTTATAGACGCATATAATGTTCCCACCGAGAAGTAGGGTCCGACACACATGGAATCTTGTCAAATATTACATCCGAGGTGTTAGGTTGCCTTAGGTTAGGATATATAACGTTATAGACGCATATAATGTTCCCACCTAGAAGTAGGGTCCGACACACCAGCAACGTTGTCAAATGTTACATCCGCGGTGTTAGGTTGCCTTAGGTTAGGATATATAACGTTATAGACGCATATAATGTTCCCACTGAGAAGTACTTTCCGACTCGCCAGGAATGTTGTCAAATGTTACATCCGAGGTGCTAGGTTGCCTTAGGTTAGGATATACAACGTTATAGACGCATATAATGTTCCCACCGAGAAGTAGGGTCCGACACACATGGAATCTTGTCAAATATTACATCCGAGGTGTTAGGTTGCCTTAGGTTAGGATATATAACGTTATAGACGTATATACTGTTCCCACCGAGAAGTAGGGTCCGACACACGTGGAATGTTGTCAAATGTTACATCCGAGGTGTTAGGTTGCCTTAGGTTAGGATATATAACGTTATAGACTCATATAATGTTCCCACTGAGAAGTAGGTTCCGACTCGCCAGGAATGTTGTCAAATGTTACATCCGAGGTGCTAGGTTGCCTTAGGTTAGGATATACAACGTTATAGACGCATATAATGTTCCCACCGAGAACTAGAGTCCGACACACATGGAATCTTGTCAAATATTACATCCGAGGTGTTAGGTTGCCTTAGGTTAGGATATATAACGTTATAGACGTATATACAGTTCCCACCGTGAAGTAGGGTCCGACACACCAGGAATATTGACAAATATTACATCCGAGTTGTTAATTTGCCTTATTTTCCGATATACAGCGTTATAGACGCATACAATGTTCCCACCGAGATGTAGGGTCCGACAGGCTTGGAATGTTGGCAAATATTACATCCGTGGAGTTAGGTTGCCTCAGGTTAGGATATACAACGTTATAGACGCATATAATGTTCCCACCTAGAAGTAGGGTCCGACACACCTGCAACGTTGTCAAATGTTACATCCGCGGTGTTAGGTTGCCTTAGGTTAGGATATATAACGTTATAGACGCATATAATGTTCCCACTGAGGAGTACTTTCCGACTCGCCAGTAATGTTGTCAAATGTTACATCCGAGGTGCTAGGTTGCCTTAGGTTAGGATATACAACGTTATAGACGCATATAATGTTCCCACCGAGAAGTAGGGCCCGACACGCTTGGAATGTTGTCAAATGTTACATCCCAGGTGTTAGGTTGCCTTAGGTTAGGTTATATGACGTTATAGACGCATATATTCTTCCCACCGAGAAGTAGGGCCCGACACGTTTGGAATGTTGTCAAATGTTACATCCGAGGTGTTAGGTTGCCTTAGGTTAGGATATATAACGTTATAGACGTATATACTGTTCCCACCGAGAAGTTGGGTCCGACACACGTGGAATGTTGTCAAATGTTACATCCGAGGTGTTAGGTTGCCTTAGGTTAGGATATATAATGTTATAGGCGCATATAATGTTCCCACCGAGAAGAAGGGTCCGACTCGCCAGGAATGTTGTCAAATGCTACATCCGAGGTGCTAGGTTGCCTTAGGTTAGGATATACAACGTTATAGACGCATATAATGTTCCCACCGAGAACTAGAGTCCCACACACATGGAATCTTGTCAAATATTACATCCGAGGTGTTAGGTTGCCTTAGGTTAGGATATATAACGTTATAGACGGATATACTGTTCCCACCGTGAAGTAGGGTCCGACACACCAGGAATATTGACAAATATTACATCCGAGTTGTTAATTTGCCTTATTTTCCGATATACAGCGTTATAGACGCATACAATGTTCCCACCGAGATGTAGGGTCCGACAGGCTTGGAATGTTGGCAAATATTACATCCGTGGAGTTAGGTTGCCTCAGGTTAGGATATACAACGTTATAGACGCATATAATGTTCCCACAGAGAAGTAGGGTCCGACACACCTGCAATGTTGTCAAATGTTACATCCGAGGTGTTAGGTTGCCTTAGGTTAGGATATATAACGTTATAGACGCATATAATGATCCCACTGAGAAGTACTTTCCGACTCGCCAGGAATGTTGTCAAATGTTACATCCGAGGTGCTAGGTTGCCTTAGGTTAGGATATACAACGTTATAGACGCATATAATGTTCCCACCGAGAAGTAGGTCCGACACGCCTAGTTTGTTGTCAAACATTACATCCGAGATGTTAGGTTGCCTTAGGTTAGGATATATAACGTTATAGACGGATATAATGTTCCCACCGAGAAGTAGGGTCCGACACACCTGCAATGTTGTCAAATGTTACATCCGAGGTGTTAGGTTGCCTTAGATTAGGATATATGACGTTATAGACGTATATAATGTTCCCACCGAGAAGTAGGTCCGACACGTCTAGTTTGTTGTCAAATATTACATCCGAGTTATTAGGTTGCCTTAGGATAGGATATGTAACGTTATAGACGCATTTAATGTTCCCACCGAGAAGTAGGGTCCGACTCGCCAGGAATGTTGTCTAATGTTACCTCTGAGGTGCTAGGTTGCCTTAGGTTAGGATATATAACGTTATAGACGCATATAATGTTCCCACCGAGAAGTAGGGCCCGACACGCTTGGAATGTTGTCAAATGTTACATCCGAGGTGTTAGGTTGCCTTAGGTTAGGTTATATGACGTTATAGACGCATATAATGTTCCCACCGAGAAGTAGGTCCGACACGCCTGGATTGTTGTCAAATATTACATCCGAGATGTTAGGTTGCCTTAGGTTAGGATATATAACGTTATAGACGTATATACTGTTCCCACCGAGAAGCAGGTCCGACACGCCTGGATTGTTGTCAAATATTACATCCGAGATGTTAGGTTGCCTTATCGTTAGGATATATAACGTTATAGACGTATATACTGTTCCCACTGGGAAGTAGGGTCCGACACACGTGGAATGTTGTCAAATGTTACATCCGAAGTGTTAGGTTGCCTTAGGTTAGGATATATAACGTTATAGACTCATATAATGTTCCCACTGAGAAGTAGGTTCCGACTCGCCAGGAATGTTGTCAAATGTTACATCCGAGGTGCTAGGTTGCCTTAGGTTAGGATATACAACGTTATAGACGCATATAATGTTCCCACCGAGAACTAGAGTCCGACACACATGGAATCTTGTCAAATATTACATCCGAGGTGTTAGATTGCCTTAGGTTAGGATATATAACGTTATAGACGTATATACAGTTCCCACCGTGAAGTAGGGTCCGACACACCAGGAATATTGACAAATATTACATCCGAGTTGTTAATTTGCCTTATTTTCCGATATACAGCGTTATAGACGCATACAATGTTCCCACCGAGATGTAGGATTCGACAGGCTTGGAATGTTGGCAAATATTACATCCGTGGAGTTAGGTTGCCTCAGGTTAGGATATACAACGTTATAGACGCATATAATCTTCCCACCTAGAAGTAGGGTCCGACACACCTGCAATGTTGTCAAATGTTACATCCGAGGTGCTAGGTTGCCTTAGGTTAGGATATACAACGTTATAGACGCATATAATGTTCCCACCGAGAAGTAGGGTCCGACACACATGGAATCTTGTCAAATATTACATCCGAGGTGTTAGGTTGCCTTAGGTTAGGATATATAACGTTATAGACGTATATACTGTACCCACCGAGAAGTAGGGTCCGACACACGTGGAATGTTGTCAAATGTTACATCCGAGGTGTTAGGTTGCCTTAGGTTAGGATATATAACATTATAGACGCATATAATGTTCCCACCGAGAAGTAGGGTCCGACTCGCCAGAAATGTTGTCAAATATTACATCCGAGGTGTTTGGTTGCCTTAGGTTAGGTTATATGACGTTGTAGACGCATATAATGTTCCAACCGAGAAGTAGGCCCGACACGCCTGGATTGTTTTCAAATATTACATCCGAGATGTTAGGTTGCCTTAGGTTAGGATATACAACGTTATAGACGCATATAATGTTCCCACCGAGAAATAGGTTCCGAGAAGCCAGGAATGTTGTAAAATGTTACATTCGCGATGTTAGGTTGCCCTAGGTTAGGATATATAACGTTATACACGCATATAATATTCCCACCGATAAGTAGGCTCCGACACGCCAGGAATATTGTCAAATATTACATCCGAGTTATTAGGTTGCCTTAGGTTAGGATATATAACGTTATAGACGCATATAATGTTCCCACCGAGAAGTAGGGTCCGACACACGTGGAATGTTGTCAAATGTTACATCCGAGGTGTTAGGTTGCCTTAGATTAGGATATATGACGTTATATACGTATATAATGTTCCCACCGAGAAGTAGGTCCGACACGTCTAGTTTGTTGTCAAATATTACATCCGAGTTATTAGGTTGCCTTAGGATACGATATGTAACGTTATAGACGCATTTAATGTTCCCACCGAGAAGTAGGGTCCGACTCGCCAGGAATGTTGTCTAATGTTACATCTGAGGTGTTAGGTTGCCTTAGGTTAGGATATATAACGTTATAGACGCATATAATGTTCCCACCGAGAAGTAGGGCCCGACACGCTTGGAATGTTGTCAAATGTTACATCCGAGGTGTTAGGTTGCCTCAGGTTAGGTTATATGACGTTATAGACGCATATAATGTTCCCACCGAGAAGTAGGTCCGACACGCCTGGATTGTTGTCAAATATTACATCCGAAATGTTAGGTTGCCTTAGGTTAGGATATATAACGTTATAGACGTATATACTGTTCCCACCGAGAAGCAGGTCCGACACGCCTGGATTGTTGTCAAATATTACATCCGAGATGTTAGGTTGCCTTAGGTTAGGATATATAACGTTATAGACGTATATACTGTTCCCACAGGGAAGTAGGGTCCGACACACGTGGAATGTTGTCAAATGTTACATCCGAAGTGTTAGGTTGCCTTAGGTTAGGATATATAACGTTATAGACTCATATAATGTTCCCACTGAGAAGTAGGTTCCGACTCGCCAGGAATGTTGTCAAATGTTACATCCGAGGTGCTAGGTTGCCTTAGGTTAGGATATACAACGTTATAGACGCATATAATGTTCCCACCGAGAACTAGAGTCCGACACACATGGAATCTTGTCAAATATTACATCCGAGGTGTTAGGTTGCCTTAGGTTAGGATATATAACGTTATAGACGTATATACAGTTCCCACCGTGAAGTAGGGTCCGACACACCAGGAATATTGACAAATATTACATCCGAGTTGTTAATTTGCCTTATTTTCCGATATACAGCGTTATAGACGCATACAATGTTCCCACCGAGATGTAGGGTCCGACAGGCTTGGAATGTTGGCAAATATTACATCCGTGGAGTTAGGTTGCCTCAGGTTAGGATATACAACGTTATAGACGCATATAATGTTCCCACCTAGAAGTAGGGTCCGACACACCTGCAACGTTGTCAAATGTTACATCCGCGGTGTTAGGTTGCCTTAGGTTAGGATATATAACGTTATAGACGCATATAATGTTCCCACTGAGAAGTACTTTCCGACTCGCCAGGAATGTTGTCAAATGTTACATCCGAGGTGCTAGGTTGCCTTAGGTTAGGATATACAACGTTATAGACGCATATAATGTTCCCACCGAGAAGTAGGGTCCGACACACATGGAATCTTGTCAAATATTACATCCGAGGTGTTAGGTTGCCTTAGGTTAGGATATATAACGTTATAGACGTATATACTGTTCCCACCGAGAAGTAGGGTCCGACGCACGTGGAATGTTGTCAAATGTTACATCCGAGGTGTTAGGTTGCCTTACGTTAGGATATATAACGTTATAGACTCATATAATGTTCCCACTGAGAAGTAGGTTCCGACTCGCCAGGAATGTTGTCAAATGTAACATCCGAGGTGCTAGGTTGCCTTAGGTTAGGATATACAACGTTATAGACGCATATAATGTTCCCACCGAGAACTAGAGTCCGACACACATGGAATCTTGTCAAATATTACATCCGAGGTGTTAGGTTGCCTTAGGTTAGGATATATAACGTTATAGACGTATATACAGTTCCCACCGTGAAGTAGGGTCCGACACACCAGGAATATTGACAAATATTACATCCGAGTTGTTAATTTGCCTTATTTTCCGATATACAGCGTTATAGACGCATACAATGTTCCCACCGAGATGTAGGGTCCGACAGGCTTGGAATGTTGGCAAATATTACATCCGTGGAGTTAGGTTGCCTCAGGTTAGGATATACAACGTTATAGACGCATATAATGTTCCCACCTAGAAGTAGGGTCCGACACACCTGCAACGTTGTCAAATGTTACATCCGCGGTGTTAGGTTGCCTTAGGTTAGGATATATAACGTTATAGACGCATATAATGTTCCCACTGAGAAGTACTTTCCGACTCGCCAGTAATGTTGTCAAATGTTACATCCGAGGTGCTAGGTTGCCTTAGGTTAGGATATACAACGTTATAGACGCATATAATGTTCCCACCGAGAAGTAGGGTCCGACTCGCCAGGAATGTTGTCAAATGTTACATCCGAGGTGCTAGGTTGCCTTAGGTTAGGATATACAACGTTATAGACGCATATAATGTTCCCACCGAGAAGTAGGGTCCGACACACGTGGAATGTTGTCAAATGTTACATCCGAGGTGTTAGGTTGCCTTAGGTTAGGATATATGACGTTATAGACGTATATAATGTTCCCACCGAGAAGTAGGTCCGACACGTCTAGTTTGTTGTCAAATATTACATCCGAGTTATTAGGTTGCCTTAGGATAGGATATGTAACGTTATAGACGCATTTAATGTTCGCACCGAGAAGTAGGGTCCGACTCGCCAGGAATGTTGTCTAATGTTACATCTGAGGTGTTAGGTTGCCTTAGGCTAGGATATATAACGTTATAGACGCATATAATGTTCCCACTGAGAAGTAGGTTCCGACTCGCCAGGAATGTTGTCAAATGTTACATCCGAGGTGCTAGGTTGCCTTAGGTTAGGATATATAACGTTATAGACGCATATAATGTTCCCACCGAGAAGTAGGGCCCGACACGCTTGGAATGTTGTCAAATGTTACATCCCAGGTGTTAGGTTGCCTTAGGTTAGGTTATATGACGTTATAGACGCATATAATGTTCCCACCGGGAAGTAGGTCCGACACGCCTGGATTGTTGTCAAACATTACATCCGAGGTGTTAGGTTGCCTTAGGTTAGGATATATAACGTTATAGACGCATATAATGTTCCCACCGAGAAGAAGGGTCCGACTCGCCAGGAATGTTGTCAAATGTTACATCCGAGGTGCTAGGTTGCCTTAGGTTAGGATATACAACGTTATAGACGCATATAATGTTCCCACCGAGAAGTAGGGTCCTACTCGCCAGAAATGTTGTCAAATGTTACATCCGAGGTGTTAGGTTGCCTTAGGTTAGGATATATAACGTTATAGACCCATTTAATGTTCCCACCGAGAAGTAGGTTCCGACTAGCTAGGAATGTTGTCTAGTGTTACATCTGAGGTGTTAGGTTGCCTTAGGTTAGGATATATAACGTTATAGACGCATATATTCTTCCCACCGAGAAGTAGGGCCCGACACGTTTGGAATGTTGTCAAATGTTACATCCGAGGTGTTAGGTTGCCTTAGGTTAGGATATATAACGTTATAGACGTATATACTGTTCCCACTGGGAAGTAGGGTCCGACACACGTGGAATGTTGTCAAATGTTACATCCGAAGTGTTAGGTTGCCTTAGGTTAGGATATATAACGTTATAGACTCATATAATGTTCCCACTGAGAAGTAGGTTCCGACTCGCCAGGAATGTTGTCAAATGTTACATCCGAGGTGCTAGGTTGCCTTAGGTTAGGATATACAACGTTATAGACGCATATAATGTTCCCACCGAGAACTAGAGTCCGACACACATGGAATCTTGTCAAATATTACATCCGAGGTGTTAGGTTGCCTTAGGTTAGGATATATAACGTTATAGACGTATATACAGTTCCCACCGTGAAGTAGGGTCCGACACACCAGGAATATTGACAAATATTACATCCGAGTTGTTAATTTGCCTTATTTTCCGATATACAGCGTTATAGACGCATACAATGTTCCCACCGAGATGTAGGGTCCGACAGGCTTGGAATGTTGGCAAATTTTACATCCGTGGAGTTAGGTTGATTCAGGTTAGGATATACAACGTTATAGACGCATATAATGTTCCCACCTAGAAGTAGGGTCCGACACACCTGCAATGTTGTCAAATGTTACATCCGCGGTGTTAGGTTGCCTTAGGTTAGGATATATAACGTTATAGACGCATATAATGTTCCCACTGAGAAGTACTTTCCGACTCGCCAGGAATGTTGTCAAATGTTACATCCGAGGTGCTAGGTTGCCTTAGGTTAGGATATACAACGTTATAGACGCATATAATGTTCCCACCGAGAAGTAGGGTCCGACACACATGGAATCTTGTCAAATATTACATCCGAGGTGTTAGGTTGCCTTAGGTTAGGATATATAACGTTATAGACGTATATACTGTTCCCACCGAGAAGTAGGGTCCGACACACGTGGAATGTTGTCAAATGTTACATCCGAGGTGTTAGGTTGCCTTAGGTTAGGATATATGACGTTATAGACGTATATAATGTTCCCACCGAGAAGTAGGTCCGACACGTCTAGTTTGTTGTCAAATATTACATCCGAGTTATTAGGTTGCCTTAGGATAGGATATGTAACGTTATAGACGCATTTAATGTTCCCACCGAGAAGTAGGGTCCGACTCGCCAGGAATGTTGTCTAATGTTACATCTGAGGTGTTAGGTTGCCTTAGGCTAGGATATATAACGTTATAGACGCATATAATGTTCCCACTGAGAAGTAGGTTCCGACTCGCCAGGAATGTTGTCAAATGTTACATCCGAGGTGCTAGGTTGCCTTAGGTTAGGATATACAACGTTATAGACGCATATAATGTTCCCACCGAGAACTAGGGTCCGACACACATGGAATCTTGTCAAATATTACATCCGAGGTGTTAGGTTGCCTTAGGTTAGGATATATAAGGTTATAGACGTATATAGAGTTCCCACCGTGAAGTAGGGTCCGACACACCAGGAATATTGACAAATATTACATCCGAGTTGTTAATTTGCCTTATTTTCCGATATACAGCGTTATAGACGCATACAATGTTCCCACCGAGATCTAGGGTCCGACTGGCTTGGAATGTTGGCAAATATTACATCCGTGGAGTTAGGTTGCCTCAGGTTAGGATATACATCGTTATAGACGCATATAATGTTCCCACAGAGAAGTAGGGTCCGACACACCTGCAATGTTGTCAAATGTTACATCCGAGGTGTTAGGTTGCCTTAGGTTAGGATATATAACGTTATAGACGCATATAATGTTCCCACTGAGAAGTACTTTCCGACTCGCCAGGAATGTTGTCAAATGTTACATCCGAGGTGCTAGGTTGCCTTAGGTTAGGATATACAACGTTATAGACGCATTTAATGTTCCCACCGAGAAGTAGGTCCGACACGCCTAGTTTGTTGTCAAACATTACATCCGAGATGTTGGGTTGCCTTAGGTTAGGATATATAACTTTATAGACGTTTATACTGTTCTCACCGTGAAGTAGGATCCGACACACGTGGAATGTTGTCAAATGTTACATCCGAGGTGTTAGGTTGCCTTAGGTTAGGATATACAACGTTATAGACGCATATAATGTTCCCACCGAGAAGTAGGGTCCGACACACGTGGAATGTTGTCAAATGTTACATCCGAGGTGTTAGGTTGCCTTAGGTTAGGATATATGACGTTATAGACGTATATAATGTTCCCACCGAGAAGTAGGTCCGACACGTCTAGTTTGTTGTCAAATATTACATCCGAGTTATTAGGTTGCCTTAGGATAGGATATGTAACGTTATAGACGCATTTAATGTTCGCACCGAGAAGTAGGGTCCGAATCGCCAGGAATGTTGTCTAATGTTACATCCCAGGTGTTAGGTTGCCTTAGGTTAGGTTATATGACGTTATAGACGCATATAATGTTCCCACCGGGAAGTAGGTCCGACACGCCTGGATTGTTGTCAAACATTACATCCGAGGTGTTAGGTTGCCTTAGGTTAGGATATATAACGTTATAGACGCATATAATGTTCCCACCGAGAAGAAGGGTCCGACTCGCCAGGAATGTTGTCAAATGTTACATCCGAGGTGCTAGGTTGCCTTAGGTTAGGATATACAACGTTATAGACGCATATAATGTTCCCACCGAGAAGTAGGGTCCTACTCGCCAGAAATGTTGTCAAATGTTACATCCGAGGTGTTAGGTTGCCTTAGGTTAGGATATATAACGTTATAGACCCATTTAATGTTCCCACCGAGAAGTAGGTTCCGACTAGCTAGGAATGTTGTCTAGTGTTACATCTGAGGTGTTAGGTTGCCTTAGGTTAGGATATATAACGTTATAGACGCATATATTCTTCCCACCGAGAAGTAGGGCCCGACACGTTTGGAATGTTGTCAAATGTTACATCCGAGGTGTTAGGTTGCCTTAGGTTAGGATATATAACGTTATAGACGTATATACTGTTCCCACTGGGAAGTAGGGTCCGACACACGTGGAATGTTGTCAAATTTTACATCCGTGGAGTTAGGTTGCCTCAGGTTAGGATATACAACGTTATAGACGCATATAATGTTCCCACCTAGAAGTAGGGTCCGACACACCTGCAATGTTGTCAAATGTTACATCCGCGGTGTTAGGTTGCCTTAGGTTAGGATATATAACGTTATAGACGCATATAATGTTCCCACCGAGAACTAGGGTCCGACACACATGGAATCTTGTCAAATATTACATCCGAGGTGTTAGGTTGCCTTAGGTTAGGATATATAAGGTTATAGACGTATATAGAGTTCCCACCGTGAAGTAGGGTCCGACACACCAGGAATATTGACAAATATTACATCCGAGTTGTTAATTTGCCTTATTTTCCGATATACAGCGTTATAGACGCATACAATGTTCCCACCGAGATCTAGGGTCCGACTGGCTTGGAATGTTGGCAAATATTACATCCGTGGAGTTAGGTTGCCTCAGGTTAGGATATACATCGTTATAGACGCATATAATGTTCCCACAGAGAAGTAGGGTCCGACACACCTGCAATGTTGTCAAATGTTACATCCGAGGTGTTAGGTTGCCTTAGGTTAGGATATATAACGTTATAGACGCATATAATGTTCCCACTGAGAAGTACTTTCCGACTCGCCAGGAATGTTGTCAAATGTTACATCCGAGGTGCTAGGTTGCCTTAGGTTAGGATATACAACGTTATAGACGCATTTAATGTTCCCACCGAGAAGTAGGTCCGACACGCCTAGTTTGTTGTCAAACATTACATCCGAGATGTTGGGTTGCCTTAGGTTAGGATATATAACTTTATAGACGTTTATACTGTTCTCACCGTGAAGTAGGGTCCGACACACGTGGAATGTTGTCAAATGTTACATCCGAGGTGTTAGGTTGCCTTAGGTTAGGATATACAACGTTATAGACGCATATAATGTTCCCACCGAGAAGTAGGGTCCGACACACGTGGAATGTTGTCAAATGTTACATCCGAGGTGTTAGGTTGCCTTAGGTTAGGATATATGACGTTATAGACGTATATAATGTTCCCACCGAGAAGTAGGTCCGACACGTCTAGTTTGTTGTCAAATATTACATCCGAGTTATTAGGTTGCCTTAGGATAGGATATGTAACGTTATAGACGCATTTAATGTTCGCACCGAGAAGTAGGGTCCGACTCGCCAGGAATGTTGTCTAATGTTACATCTGAGGTGTTAGGTTGCCTTAGGCTAGGATATATAACGTTATAGACGCATATAATGTTCCCACTGAGAAGTAGGTTCCGACTCGCCAGGAATGTTGTCAAATGTTACATCCGAGGTGCTAGGTTGCCTTAGGTTAGGATATATAACGTTATAGACGCATATAATGTTCCCACCGAGAAGTAGGGCCCGACACGCTTGGAATGTTGTCAAATGTTACATCCCAGGTGTTAGGTTGCCTTAGGTTAGGTTATATGACGTTATAGACGCATATAATGTTCCCACCGGGAAGTAGGTCCGACACGCCTGGATTGTTGTCAAACATTACATCCGAGGTGTTAGGTTGCCTTAGGTTAGGATATATAACGTTATAGACGCATATAATGTTCCCACCGAGAAGAAGGGTCCGACTCGCCAGGAATGTTGTCAAATGTTACATCCGAGGTGCTAGGTTGCCTTAGGTTAGGATATACAACGTTATAGACGCATATAATGTTCCCACCGAGAAGTAGGGTCCTACTCGCCAGAAATGTTGTCAAATGTTACATCCGAGGTGTTAGGTTGCCTTAGGTTAGGATATATAACGTTATAGACCCATTTAATGTTCCCACCGAGAAGTAGGTTCCGACTAGCTAGGAATGTTGTCTAGTGTTACATCTGAGGTGTTAGGTTGCCTTAGGTTAGGATATATAACGTTATAGACGCATATATTCTTCCCACCGAGAAGTAGGGCCCGACACGTTTGGAATGTTGTCAAATGTTACATCCGAGGTGTTAGGTTGCCTTAGGTTAGGATATATAACGTTATAGACGTATATACTGTTCCCACTGGGAAGTAGGGTCCGACACACGTGGAATGTTGTCAAATGTTACATCCGAAGTGTTAGGTTGCCTTAGGTTAGGATATATAACGTTATAGACTCATATAATGTTCCCACTGAGAAGTAGGTTCCGACTCGCCAGGAATGTTGTCAAATGTTACATCCGAGGTGCTAGGTTGCCTTAGGTTAGGATATACAACGTTATAGACGCATATAATGTTCCCACCGAGAACTAGAGTCCGACACACATGGAATCTTGTCAAATATTACATCCGAGGTGTTAGGTTGCCTTAGGTTAGGATATATAACGTTATAGACGTATATACAGTTCCCACCGTGAAGTAGGGTCCGACACACCAGGAATATTGACAAATATTACATCCGAGTTGTTAATTTGCCTTATTTTCCGATATACAGCGTTATAGACGCATACAATGTTCCCACCGAGATGTAGGGTCCGACAGGCTTGGAATGTTGGCAAATTTTACATCCGTGGAGTTAGGTTGATTCAGGTTAGGATATACAACGTTATAGACGCATATAATGTTCCCACCTAGAAGTAGGGTCCGACACACCTGCAATGTTGTCAAATGTTACATCCGCGGTGTTAGGTTGCCTTAGGTTAGGATATATAACGTTATAGACGCATATAATGTTCCCACTGAGAAGTACTTTCCGACTCGCCAGGAATGTTGTCAAATGTTACATCCGAGGTGCTAGGTTGCCTTAGGTTAGGATATACAACGTTATAGACGCATATAATGTTCCCACCGAGAAGTAGGGTCCGACACACATGGAATCTTGTCAAATATTACATCCGAGGTGTTAGGTTGCCTTAGGTTAGGATATATAACGTTATAGACGTATATACTGTTCCCACCGAGAAGTAGGGTCCGACACACGTGGAATGTTGTCAAATGTTACATCCGAGGTGTTAGGTTGCCTTAGGTTAGGATATATGACGTTATAGACGTATATAATGTTCCCACCGAGAAGTAGGTCCGACACGTCTAGTTTGTTGTCAAATATTACATCCGAGTTATTAGGTTGCCTTAGGATAGGATATGTAACGTTATAGACGCATTTAATGTTCCCACCGAGAAGTAGGGTCCGACTCGCCAGGAATGTTGTCTAATGTTACATCTGAGGTGTTAGGTTGCCTTAGGCTAGGATATATAACGTTATAGACGCATATAATGTTCCCACTGAGAAGTAGGTTCCGACTCGCCAGGAATGTTGTCAAATGTTACATCCGAGGTGCTAGGTTGCCTTAGGTTAGGATATACAACGTTATAGACGCATATAATGTTCCCACCGAGAACTAGGGTCCGACACACATGGAATCTTGTCAAATATTACATCCGAGGTGTTAGGTTGCCTTAGGTTAGGATATATAAGGTTATAGACGTATATAGAGTTCCCACCGTGAAGTAGGGTCCGACACACCAGGAATATTGACAAATATTACATCCGAGTTGTTAATTTGCCTTATTTTCCGATATACAGCGTTATAGACGCATACAATGTTCCCACCGAGATCTAGGGTCCGACTGGCTTGGAATGTTGGCAAATATTACATCCGTGGAGTTAGGTTGCCTCAGGTTAGGATATACATCGTTATAGACGCATATAATGTTCCCACAGAGAAGTAGGGTCCGACACACCTGCAATGTTGTCAAATGTTACATCCGAGGTGTTAGGTTGCCTTAGGTTAGGATATATAACGTTATAGACGCATATAATGTTCCCACTGAGAAGTACTTTCCGACTCGCCAGGAATGTTGTCAAATGTTACATCCGAGGTGCTAGGTTGCCTTAGGTTAGGATATACAACGTTATAGACGCATTTAATGTTCCCACCGAGAAGTAGGTCCGACACGCCTAGTTTGTTGTCAAACATTACATCCGAGATGTTGGGTTGCCTTAGGTTAGGATATATAACTTTATAGACGTTTATACTGTTCTCACCGTGAAGTAGGATCCGACACACGTGGAATGTTGTCAAATGTTACATCCGAGGTGTTAGGTTGCCTTAGGTTAGGATATACAACGTTATAGACGCATATAATGTTCCCACCGAGAAGTAGGGTCCGACACACGTGGAATGTTGTCAAATGTTACATCCGAGGTGTTAGGTTGCCTTAGGTTAGGATATATGACGTTATAGACGTATATAATGTTCCCACCGAGAAGTAGGTCCGACACGTCTAGTTTGTTGTCAAATATTACATCCGAGTTATTAGGTTGCCTTAGGATAGGATATGTAACGTTATAGACGCATTTAATGTTCGCACCGAGAAGTAGGGTCCGAATCGCCAGGAATGTTGTCTAATGTTACATCCCAGGTGTTAGGTTGCCTTAGGTTAGGTTATATGACGTTATAGACGCATATAATGTTCCCACCGGGAAGTAGGTCCGACACGCCTGGATTGTTGTCAAACATTACATCCGAGGTGTTAGGTTGCCTTAGGTTAGGATATATAACGTTATAGACGCATATAATGTTCCCACCGAGAAGAAGGGTCCGACTCGCCAGGAATGTTGTCAAATGTTACATCCGAGGTGCTAGGTTGCCTTAGGTTAGGATATACAACGTTATAGACGCATATAATGTTCCCACCGAGAAGTAGGGTCCTACTCGCCAGAAATGTTGTCAAATGTTACATCCGAGGTGTTAGGTTGCCTTAGGTTAGGATATATAACGTTATAGACCCATTTAATGTTCCCACCGAGAAGTAGGTTCCGACTAGCTAGGAATGTTGTCTAGTGTTACATCTGAGGTGTTAGGTTGCCTTAGGTTAGGATATATAACGTTATAGACGCATATATTCTTCCCACCGAGAAGTAGGGCCCGACACGTTTGGAATGTTGTCAAATGTTACATCCGAGGTGTTAGGTTGCCTTAGGTTAGGATATATAACGTTATAGACGTATATACTGTTCCCACTGGGAAGTAGGGTCCGACACACGTGGAATGTTGTCAAATTTTACATCCGTGGAGTTAGGTTGCCTCAGGTTAGGATATACAACGTTATAGACGCATATAATGTTCCCACCTAGAAGTAGGGTCCGACACACCTGCAATGTTGTCAAATGTTACATCCGCGGTGTTAGGTTGCCTTAGGTTAGGATATATAACGTTATAGACGCATATAATGTTCCCACCGAGAACTAGGGTCCGACACACATGGAATCTTGTCAAATATTACATCCGAGGTGTTAGGTTGCCTTAGGTTAGGATATATAAGGTTATAGACGTATATAGAGTTCCCACCGTGAAGTAGGGTCCGACACACCAGGAATATTGACAAATATTACATCCGAGTTGTTAATTTGCCTTATTTTCCGATATACAGCGTTATAGACGCATACAATGTTCCCACCGAGATCTAGGGTCCGACTGGCTTGGAATGTTGGCAAATATTACATCCGTGGAGTTAGGTTGCCTCAGGTTAGGATATACATCGTTATAGACGCATATAATGTTCCCACAGAGAAGTAGGGTCCGACACACCTGCAATGTTGTCAAATGTTACATCCGAGGTGTTAGGTTGCCTTAGGTTAGGATATATAACGTTATAGACGCATATAATGTTCCCACTGAGAAGTACTTTCCGACTCGCCAGGAATGTTGTCAAATGTTACATCCGAGGTGCTAGGTTGCCTTAGGTTAGGATATACAACGTTATAGACGCATTTAATGTTCCCACCGAGAAGTAGGTCCGACACGCCTAGTTTGTTGTCAAACATTACATCCGAGATGTTGGGTTGCCTTAGGTTAGGATATATAACTTTATAGACGTTTATACTGTTCTCACCGTGAAGTAGGGTCCGACACACGTGGAATGTTGTCAAATGTTACATCCGAGGTGTTAGGTTGCCTTAGGTTAGGATATACAACGTTATAGACGCATATAATGTTCCCACCGAGAAGTAGGGTCCGACACACGTGGAATGTTGTCAAATGTTACATCCGAGGTGTTAGGTTGCCTTAGGTTAGGATATATGACGTTATAGACGTATATAATGTTCCCACCGAGAAGTAGGTCCGACACGTCTAGTTTGTTGTCAAATATTACATCCGAGTTATTAGGTTGCCTTAGGATAGGATATGTAACGTTATAGACGCATTTAATGTTCGCACCGAGAAGTAGGGTCCGACTCGCCAGGAATGTTGTCTAATGTTACATCTGAGGTGTTAGGTTGCCTTAGGCTAGGATATATAACGTTATAGACGCATATAATGTTCCCACTGAGAAGTAGGTTCCGACTCGCCAGGAATGTTGTCAAATGTTACATCCGAGGTGCTAGGTTGCCTTAGGTTAGGATATATAACGTTATAGACGCATATAATGTTCCCACCGAGAAGTAGGGCCCGACACGCTTGGAATGTTGTCAAATGTTACATCCCAGGTGTTAGGTTGCCTTAGGTTAGGTTATATGACGTTATAGACGCATATAATGTTCCCACCGGGAAGTAGGTCCGACACGCCTGGATTGTTGTCAAACATTACATCCGAGGTGTTAGGTTGCCTTAGGTTAGGATATATAACGTTATAGACGCATATAATGTTCCCACCGAGAAGAAGGGTCCGACTCGCCAGGAATGTTGTCAAATGTTACATCCGAGGTGCTAGGTTGCCTTAGGTTAGGATATACAACGTTATAGACGCATATAATGTTCCCACCGAGAAGTAGGGTCCTACTCGCCAGAAATGTTGTCAAATGTTACATCCGAGGTGTTAGGTTGCCTTAGGTTAGGATATATAACGTTATAGACCCATTTAATGTTCCCACCGAGAAGTAGGTTCCGACTAGCTAGGAATGTTGTCTAGTGTTACATCTGAGGTGTTAGGTTGCCTTAGGTTAGGATATATAACGTTATAGACGCATATATTCTTCCCACCGAGAAGTAGGGCCCGACACGTTTGGAATGTTGTCAAATGTTACATCCGAGGTGTTAGGTTGCCTTAGGTTAGGATATATAACGTTATAGACGTATATACTGTTCCCACTGGGAAGTAGGGTCCGACACACGTGGAATGTTGTCAAATGTTACATCCGAAGTGTTAGGTTGCCTTAGGTTAGGATATATAACGTTATAGACTCATATAATGTTCCCACTGAGAAGTAGGTTCCGACTCGCCAGGAATGTTGTCAAATGTTACATCCGAGGTGCTAGGTTGCCTTAGGTTAGGATATACAACGTTATAGACGCATATAATGTTCCCACCGAGAACTAGAGTCCGACACACATGGAATCTTGTCAAATATTACATCCGAGGTGTTAGGTTGCCTTAGGTTAGGATATATAACGTTATAGACGTATATACAGTTCCCACCGTGAAGTAGGGTCCGACACACCAGGAATATTGACAAATATTACATCCGAGTTGTTAATTTGCCTTATTTTCCGATATACAGCGTTATAGACGCATACAATGTTCCCACCGAGATGTAGGGTCCGACAGGCTTGGAATGTTGGCAAATTTTACATCCGTGGAGTTAGGTTGCCTCAGGTTAGGATATACAACGTTATAGACGCATATAATGTTCCCACCTAGAAGTAGGGTCCGACACACCTGCAATGTTGTCAAATGTTACATCCGCGGTGTTATGTTGCCTTAGGTTAGGATATATAACGTTATAGACGCATATAATGTTCCCACTGAGAAGTACTTTCCGACTCGCCAGGAATGTTGTCAAATGTTACATCCGAGGTGCTAGGTTGCCTTAGGTTAGGATATACAACGTTATAGACGCATATAATGTTCCCACCGAGAAGTAGGGTCCGACACACATGGAATCTTGTCAAATATTACATCCGAGGTGTTAGGTTGCCTTAGGTTAGGATATATAACGTTATAGACGTATATACTGTTCCCACCGAGAAGTAGGGTCCGACACACGTGGAATGTTGTCAAATGTTACATCCGAGGTGTTAGGTTGCCTTAGGTTAGGATATATGACGTTATAGACGTATATAATGTTCCCACCGAGAAGTAGGTCCGACACGTCTAGTTTGTTGTCAAATATTACATCCGAGTTATTAGGTTGCCTTAGGATAGGATATGTAACGTTATAGACGCATTTAATGTTCCCACCGAGAAGTAGGGTCCGACTCGCCAGGAATGTTGTCTAATGTTACATCTGAGGTGTTAGGTTGCCTTAGGCTAGGATATATAACGTTATAGACGCATATAATGTTCCCACTGAGAAGTAGGTTCCGACTCGCCAGGAATGTTGTCAAATGTTACATCCGAGGTGCTAGGTTGCCTTAGGTTAGGATATACAACGTTATAGACGCATATAATGTTCCCACCGAGAACTAGGGTCCGACACACATGGAATCTTGTCAAATATTACATCCGAGGTGTTAGGTTGCCTTAGGTTAGGATATATAAGGTTATAGACGTATATAGAGTTCCCACCGTGAAGTAGGGTCCGACACACCAGGAATATTGACAAATATTACATCCGAGTTGTTAATTTGCCTTATTTTCCGATATACAGCGTTATAGACGCATACAATGTTCCCACCGAGATCTAGGGTCCGACTGGCTTGGAATGTTGGCAAATATTACATCCGTGGAGTTAGGTTGCCTCAGGTTAGGATATACATCGTTATAGACGCATATAATGTTCCCACAGAGAAGTAGGGTCCGACACACCTGCAATGTTGTCAAATGTTACATCCGAGGTGTTAGGTTGCCTTAGGTTAGGATATATAACGTTATAGACGCATATAATGTTCCCACTGAGAAGTACTTTCCGACTCGCCAGGAATGTTGTCAAATGTTACATCCGAGGTGCTAGGTTGCCTTATGTTAGGATATACAACGTTATAGACGCATTTAATGTTCCCACCGAGAAGTAGGTCCGACACGCCTAGTTTGTTGTCAAACATTACATCCGAGATGTTGGGTTGCCTTAGGTTAGGATATATAACTTTATAGACGTTTATACTGTTCTCACCGTGAAGTAGGGTCCGACACACGTGGAATGTTGTCAAATGTTACATCCGAGGTGTTAGGTTGCCTTAGGTTAGGATATATAATGTTATAGGCGCATATAATGTTCCCACCGAGAAGAAGGGTCCGACTCGCCAGGAATGTTGTCAAATGTTACATCCGAGGTGCTAGGTTGCCTTAGGTTAGGATATACAACGTTATAGACGCATATAATGTTCCCACCGAGAACTAGAGTCCGACACACATGGAATCTTGTCAAATACTACATCCGAGGTGTTAGGTTGCCTTAGGTTAGGATATATAACGCTATAGACGTATATACAGTTCCTACCGTGAAGTAGGGTCCGACACACCAGGAATATTGACAAATATTACATCCGAGTTGTTAATTTGCCTTATTTTCCGATATACAGCGTTATAGACGCATACAATGTTCCCACCGAGATGTAGGGTCCGACAGGCTTGGAATGTTGGCAAATATTACATCCGTGGAGTTAGGTTACCTTAGGTTAGGATATACAACGTTATAGACGCATATAATGTTCCCACCGAGAAGTAGGGTCCGACACACTTGCAATGTTGTCAAATGTTACATGCGAGGTGTTAGGTTGCCTTAGGTTAGGATATATAACATTATATACGCATATAATGTTCCCACCGAGAAGTAGGGTCCGACTCGCCAGAAATGTTGTCAAATATTACATCCGAGGTGTTTGGTTGCCTTAGGTTAGGTTATATGACGTTGTAGACGCATATAATGTTCCAACCGAGAAGTAGGCCCGACACGCCTGGATTGTTGTCAAATATTACATCCGAGATGTTAGGTTGCCTTAGGTTAGGATATATAACTTTATAGACGTTTATACTGTTCTCACCGTGAAGTAGGGTCCGACACACCAGGAATATTGACAAATATTACATCCGAGTTGTTAGGTTGCCTTATTTTACGATATAAAACGTTATAGACGCATACAATGTTCCCACCGAGAAGTAGGGTCCGACAGGTTTGGAATGTTGGCAAATATAACATCCGAGGAGTTAGGTTGCCTTAGGTTAGGATATACAACGTTATAGACGCATATAATGTTCCCACCGAGAAATAGGGTCCGACACACCTGGAATGTTGTCAAATATTACATCCGAGGTGTTAGGTTAACTTAGGTTGGGATATATAACGTTATAAACGTATACAATTTTCCGACCGAGAAGTAGGTTCCGAGAAGCCAGGAATGTTGTAAAATGTTACATTCGCGATGTTAGGTTGCCCTAGGTTAGGATATATAACGTTATAGACGCATATAATATTCCCACCGATAAGTAGGGTCCGACACGCCAGGAATATTGTCAAATATTACATCCGAGTTATTAGGTTGCCTTAGGTTAGGATATATAACGTTATAGACGCATATAATGTTCCCACCGAGAATTAGGGTCCGACTCGCCAGAAATGTTATCAAATGTTACATCCGAGGTGTTTGGTTGCCTTAGGTTAGGATATATACCGTTGTAGACGTATGTACTGTTCCCACCGAGAAGTAGGGTCCGACACACGTGGAATGTTGTCAAATGTTACATCCGAGGTGTCAGGTTGCCTTAGGTTAGGATATATGACGTTATAGACGTATATAATGTTCCCACCGAGAAGTAGGTCCGACACGTCTAGTTTGTTGTCAAATATTACATCCGAGTTATTAGGTTGCCTTAGGATAGGATATGTAACGTTATAGACGCATTTAATGTTTCCACCGAGAAGTAGGGTCCGACTCGCCAGGAATGCTGTCTAATGTTACATCTGAGGTGTTAGGTTGCCTTAGGTTAGGATATATAACGTTATAGACGCATATAATGTTCCAACCGAGAAGTAGGGCCCGACACGCTTGGAATGTTGTCAAATGTTACATCCCAGGTGTTAGGTTGCCTTAGGTTAGGTTATATGACGTTATAGACGCATATAATGTTCCCACCGGGAAGTAGGTCCGACACGCCTGGATTGTCGTCAAACATTACATCCGAGATGTTAGGTTGCCTTAGGTTAGGATATATAACGTTATAGACGTATATACTGTTCCCACCGAGGAGTTGGGTCCGACACACGTGGAATGTTGTCAAATGTTACATCCGAGGTGTTAGGTTGCCTTAGGTTAGGATATATAATGTTATAGGCGCATATAATGTTCCCACCGAGAAGAAGGGTCCGACTCGCCAGGAATGTTGTCAAATGTTACATCCGAGGTGCTAGGTTGCCTTAGGTTAGGATATACAACGTTATAGACGCATATAATGTTCCCACCGAGAACTAGAGTCCGACACACATGGAATCTTGTCAAATATTACATCCGAGGTGTTAGGTTGCCTTAGGTTAGGATATATAACGTTATAGACGCATATAATGTTCCCACTGAGAAGTACTTTCCGTCTCGCCAGGAATGTTGTGAAATGTTACATCCGAGGTGCTAGGTTGCCTTAGGTTATGATATACAACGTTATAGACGCATATAATGTTCCCACCGAGAAGTAGGGTCCGACACACATGGAATCTTGTCAAATATTACATCCGAGGTGTTAGGTTGCCTTAGGTTAGGATATATAACGTTATAGACGTATATACTGTTCCCACCGAGAAGTAGGGTCCGAAACACGTGGAATGTTGTCAAATGTTACATCCGAGGTGTTAGGTTGCCTTAGGTTAGGATATATGACGTTATAGACGTATATAATGTTCCCACCGAGAAGTAGGTCCGACACGTCTAGTTTGTTGTCAAATATTACATCCGAGTTATTAGGTTGCCTTAGGATAGGATATGTAACGTTATAGACGCATTTAATGTTCGCACCGAGAAGTAGGGTCCGACTCGCCAGGAATGTTGTCTAATGTTACATCTGAGGTGTTAGGTTGCCTTAGGCTAGGATATATAACGTTATAGACGCATATAATGTTCCCACTGAGAAGTAGGTTCCGACTCGCCAGGAATGTTGTCAAATGTTACATCCGAGGTGCTAGGTTGCCTTAGGTCAGGATATACAACGTTATAGACGCATATAATGTTCCCACCGAGAACTAGAGTCCGACACACATGGAATCTTGTCAAATATTACATCCGAGGTGTTAGGTTGCCTTAGGTTAGGATATATAAGGTTATAGACGTATATACAGTTCCCACCGTGAAGTAGGGTCCGACACACCAGGAATATTGACAAATATTACATCCGAGTCGTTAATTTGCCTTATTTTCCGATATACAGCGTTATAGACGCATACAATGTTCCCACCGAGATGTAGGGTCCGACAGGCTTGGAATGTTGGCAAATTTTACATCCGTGGAGTTAGGTTGCCTCAGGTTAGGATATACAACGTTATAGACGCATATAATGTTCCCACCTAGAAGTAGGGTCCGACACACATGGAATCTTGTCAAATATTACATCCGAGGTGTTAGGTTGCCTTAGGTTAGGATATATAACGTTATAGACGCATATAATGTTCCCACTGAGAAGTAGGGTCCGACACACGTGGAATGTTGTCAAATGTTACATCCGAGGTGTTAGGTTGCCTTAGGTTAGGATATATGACGTTATAGACGTATATAATGTTCCCACCGAGAAGTAGGTCCGACACGTCTAGTTTGTTGTCAAATATTACATCCGAGTTATTAGGTTGCCTTAGGATAGGATATGTAACGTTATAGACGCATTTAATGTTCCCACCGAGAAGTAGGGTCCGACTCGCCAGGAATGTTGTCTAATGTTACATCTGAGGTGTTAGGTTGCCTTAGGCTAGGATATATAACGTTATAGACGCATATAATGTTCCCACTGAGAAGTAGGTTCCGACTCGCCAGGAATGTTGTCAAATGTTACATCCGAGGTGCTAGGTTGCCTTAGGTTAGGATATACAACGTTATAGACGCATATAATGTTCCCACCGAGAACTAGGGTCCGACACACATGGAATCTTGTCAAATATTACATCCGAGGTGTTAGGTTGCCTTAGGTTAGGATATATAAGGTTATAGACGTATATAGAGTTCCCACCGTGAAGTAGGGTCCGACACACCAGGAATATTGACAAATATTACATCCGAGTTGTTAATTTGCCTTATTTTCCGATATACAGCGTTATAGACGCATACAATGTTCCCACCGAGATCTAGGGTCCGACTGGCTTGGAATGTTGGCAAATATTACATCCGTGGAGTTAGGTTGCCTCAGGTTAGGATATACATCGTTATAGACGCATATAATGTTCCCACAGAGAAGTAGGGTCCGACACACCTGCAATGTTGTCAAATGTTACATCCGAGGTGTTAGGTTGCCTTAGGTTAGGATATATAACGTTATAGACGCATATAATGTTCCCACTGAGAAGTACTTTCCGACTCGCCAGGAATGTTGTCAAATGTTACATCCGAGGTGCTAGGTTGCCTTATGTTAGGATATACAACGTTATAGACGCATTTAATGTTCCCACCGAGAAGTAGGTCCGACACGCCTAGTTTGTTGTCAAACATTACATCCGAGATGTTGGGTTGCCTTAGGTTAGGATATATAACTTTATAGACGTTTATACTGTTCTCACCGTGAAGTAGGGTCCGACACACGTGGAATGTTGTCAAATGTTACATCCGAGGTGTTAGGTTGCCTTAGGTTAGGATATATAATGTTATAGGCGCATATAATGTTCCCACCGAGAAGAAGGGTCCGACTCGCCAGGAATGTTGTCAAATGTTACATCCGAGGTGCTAGGTTGCCTTAGGTTAGGATATACAACGTTATAGACGCATATAATGTTCCCACCGAGAACTAGAGTCCGACACACATGGAATCTTGTCAAATACTACATCCGAGGTGTTAGGTTGCCTTAGGTTAGGATATATAACGCTATAGACGTATATACAGTTCCTACCGTGAAGTAGGGTCCGACACACCAGGAATATTGACAAATATTACATCCGAGTTGTTAATTTGCCTTATTTTCCGATATACAGCGTTATAGACGCATACAATGTTCCCACCGAGATGTAGGGTCCGACAGGCTTGGAATGTTGGCAAATATTACATCCGTGGAGTTAGGTTACCTTAGGTTAGGATATACAACGTTATAGACGCATATAATGTTCCCACCGAGAAGTAGGGTCCGACACACTTGCAATGTTGTCAAATGTTACATGCGAGGTGTTAGGTTGCCTTAGGTTAGGATATATAACATTATATACGCATATAATGTTCCCACCGAGAAGTAGGGTCCGACTCGCCAGAAATGTTGTCAAATATTACATCCGAGGTGTTTGGTTGCCTTAGGTTAGGTTATATGACGTTGTAGACGCATATAATGTTCCAACCGAGAAGTAGGCCCGACACGCCTGGATTGTTGTCAAATATTACATCCGAGATGTTAGGTTGCCTTAGGTTAGGATATATAACTTTATAGACGTTTATACTGTTCTCACCGTGAAGTAGGGTCCGACACACCAGGAATATTGACAAATATTACATCCGAGTTGTTAGGTTGCCTTATTTTACGATATAAAACGTTATAGACGCATACAATGTTCCCACCGAGAAGTAGGGTCCGACAGGTTTGGAATGTTGGCAAATATAACATCCGAGGAGTTAGGTTGCCTTAGGTTAGGATATACAACGTTATAGACGCATATAATGTTCCCACCGAGAAATAGGGTCCGACACACCTGGAATGTTGTCAAATATTACATCCGAGGTGTTAGGTTAACTTAGGTTGGGATATATAACGTTATAAACGTATACAATTTTCCGACCGAGAAGTAGGTTCCGAGAAGCCAGGAATGTTGTAAAATGTTACATTCGCGATGTTAGGTTGCCCTAGGTTAGGATATATAACGTTATAGACGCATATAATATTCCCACCGATAAGTAGGGTCCGACACGCCAGGAATATTGTCAAATATTACATCCGAGTTATTAGGTTGCCTTAGGTTAGGATATATAACGTTATAGACGCATATAATGTTCCCACCGAGAATTAGGGTCCGACTCGCCAGAAATGTTATCAAATGTTACATCCGAGGTGTTTGGTTGCCTTAGGTTAGGATATATACCGTTGTAGACGTATGTACTGTTCCCACCGAGAAGTAGGGTCCGACACACGTGGAATGTTGTCAAATGTTACATCCGAGGTGTCAGGTTGCCTTAGGTTAGGATATATGACGTTATAGACGTATATAATGTTCCCACCGAGAAGTAGGTCCGACACGTCTAGTTTGTTGTCAAATATTACATCCGAGTTATTAGGTTGCCTTAGGATAGGATATGTAACGTTATAGACGCATTTAATGTTTCCACCGAGAAGTAGGGTCCGACTCGCCAGGAATGCTGTCTAATGTTACATCTGAGGTGTTAGGTTGCCTTAGGTTAGGATATATAACGTTATAGACGCATATAATGTTCCAACCGAGAAGTAGGGCCCGACACGCTTGGAATGTTGTCAAATGTTACATCCCAGGTGTTAGGTTGCCTTAGGTTAGGTTATATGACGTTATAGACGCATATAATGTTCCCACCGGGAAGTAGGTCCGACACGCCTGGATTGTCGTCAAACATTACATCCGAGATGTTAGGTTGCCTTAGGTTAGGATATATAACGTTATAGACGTATATACTGTTCCCACCGAGGAGTTGGGTCCGACACACGTGGAATGTTGTCAAATGTTACATCCGAGGTGTTAGGTTGCCTTAGGTTAGGATATATAATGTTATAGGCGCATATAATGTTCCCACCGAGAAGAAGGGTCCGACTCGCCAGGAATGTTGTCAAATGTTACATCCGAGGTGCTAGGTTGCCTTAGGTTAGGATATACAACGTTATAGACGCATATAATGTTCCCACCGAGAACTAGAGTCCGACACACATGGAATCTTGTCAAATATTACATCCGAGGTGTTAGGTTGCCTTAGGTTAGGATATATAACGTTATAGACGCATATAATGTTCCCACTGAGAAGTACTTTCCGTCTCGCCAGGAATGTTGTGAAATGTTACATCCGAGGTGCTAGGTTGCCTTAGGTTATGATATACAACGTTATAGACGCATATAATGTTCCCACCGAGAAGTAGGGTCCGACACACATGGAATCTTGTCAAATATTACATCCGAGGTGTTAGGTTGCCTTAGGTTAGGATATATAACGTTATAGACGTATATACTGTTCCCACCGAGAAGTAGGGTCCGAAACACGTGGAATGTTGTCAAATGTTACATCCGAGGTGTTAGGTTGCCTTAGGTTAGGATATATGACGTTATAGACGTATATAATGTTCCCACCGAGAAGTAGGTCCGACACGTCTAGTTTGTTGTCAAATATTACATCCGAGTTATTAGGTTGCCTTAGGATAGGATATGTAACGTTATAGACGCATTTAATGTTCGCACCGAGAAGTAGGGTCCGACTCGCCAGGAATGTTGTCTAATGTTACATCTGAGGTGTTAGGTTGCCTTAGGCTAGGATATATAACGTTATAGACGCATATAATGTTCCCACTGAGAAGTAGGTTCCGACTCGCCAGGAATGTTGTCAAATGTTACATCCGAGGTGCTAGGTTGCCTTAGGTCAGGATATACAACGTTATAGACGCATATAATGTTCCCACCGAGAACTAGGGTCCGACACACATGGAATCTTGTCAAATATTACATCCGAGGTGTTAGGTTGCCTTAGGTTAGGATATATAAGGTTATAGACGTATATACAGTTCCCACCGTGAAGTAGGGTCCGACACACCAGGAATATTGACAAATATTACATCCGAGTCGTTAATTTGCCTTATTTTCCGATATACAGCGTTATAGACGCATACAATGTTCCCACCGAGATCTAGGGTCCGACAGGCTTGGAATGTTGGCAAATATTACATCCGTGGAGTTAGGTTGCCTCAGGTTAGGATATACAACCTTATAGACGCATATAATGTTCCCACAGAGAAGTAGGGTCCGACACACATGCAATGTTGTCAAATGTTACATCCGAGGTGTTAGGTTGCCTTAGGTTAGGATATATAACGTTATAGACGCATATAATGTTCCCACTGAGAAGTACTTTCCGACTCGCCAGGAATGTTGTCAAATGTTACATCCGAGGTGCTAGGTTGCCTTAGGTTAGGATATATAACGTTATAGACGTATATACTGTTTCCACCGAGAAGGTGGGTCCGACACACGTGGAATGTTGTCAAATGTTACATCCGAGGTGTTAGGTTGCCTTAGGTTAGGATATATAATGTTATAGGCGCATATAATGTTCCCACCGAGAAGAAGGGTCCGACTCGCCAGGAATGTTGTCAAATGCTACATCCGAGGTGCTAGGTTGCCTTAGGTTAGGATATACAACGTTATAGACGCATATAATGTTCCCACCGAGAACTAGGGTCCGACACACATGGAATCTTGTCAAATATTACATCCGAGGTGTTAGGTTGCCTTAGGTTAGGATATATAACGTTATAGACGTATCTACAGTTCCCACCGTGAAGTAGGGTCCGACACACCAGGAATATTGACAAATATTACATCCGAGTTGTTAATTTGCCTTATTTTCCGATATACAGCGTTATAGACGCATACAATGTTCCCACCGAGATGTAGGGTCCGACAGGCTTGGAATGTTGGCAAATATTACATCCGTGGAGTTAGGTTGCCTCAGGTTAGGATATACAACGTTATAGACGCATATAATGTTCCCAACGAGAAGTAGGGTCCGACACACCTGCAATGTTGTCAAATGTTACATCCGAGGTGTTAGGTTGCCTTAGGTTAGGATATATAACGTTATAGACGCATATAATGTTCCCACTGAGAAGTAGGTTCGACTCGCCAGGAATGTTGTCAAATGTTACATCCGAGGTGCTAGGTTGCCTTAGGTTAGGATATACAACGTTATAGACGCATATAATGTTCCCACCGAGAAGTAGGTCCGACACGCCTAGTTTGTTGTCAAACGTTACATCCGAGATGTTAGGTTGCCTTTGGTTAGGATATATAACGTTATAGACGGATATACTGTTCCCACCGTGAAGTAGGGTCCGACACACCAGGAATATTGACAAATATTACATCCGAGTTGTTAATTTGCCTTTTAGTTTCCGATATACAGCGTTATAGACGCATACAATGTTCCCACCGAGATGTAGGGTCCGATAGGCTTGGAATGTTGGCAAATATTACATCCGTGGAGTTAGGTTGCCTCAGGTTAGGATATACAACGTTATAGACGCATATAATGTTCCCACCGAGAAGTAGGTCCGACACGCCTAGTTTGTTGTCAAACATTACATCCGAGATGTTAGGTTGCCTAAGGTTAGGATATATAACGTTATAGACGGATATAATGTTCCCACCGAGAAGTAGGGTCCGACACACCTGCAATGTTGTCAAATGTTACATCCGAGGTGTTAGGTTGCCTTAGGTTAGGATATATGACATTATAGACGCATATAATGTTCCCACCGAGAAGTAGGGTCCGACTCGCCAGAAATGTTGTCAAATATTACATCCGAGGTGTTTGGTTGCCTTAGGTTAGGTTATATGACGTTGTAGACGCATATAATGTTCCAACCGAGAAGTAGGCCCGACACGCCTGGATTGTTTTCAAATATTACATCCGAGATGTTAGGTTGCCTTAGGTTAGGATATATAACGTTATAGACGTTTATACTGTTCTCACCGTGAAGTAGGGTCCGACACACCAGGAATATTGACAAATGTTACATCCGAGTTGTTAGGTTGCCTTATTTTACGATATAAAACGTTATAGACGCATACAATGTTCCCACCGAGAAGTAGGGTCCGACAGGTTTGGAATGTTGGCAAATATTACATCCGAGGAGTTAGGTTGCCTTAGGTTAGGATATACAACGTTATAGACGCATATAATGTTCCCACCGAGAAATAGGTTCCGACTCGCCAGGAATGTTGTCAAATGTTACATCCGAGGTGCTAGGTTGCCTTAGGTTAGGATATACAACGTTATAGACGCATATAATGTTCCCACCGAGAACTAGAGTCCGACACACATGGAATCTTGTCAAATATTACATCCGAGGTGTTTGGTTGCCTTAGGTTAGGTTATATGACGTTGTAGACGCATATAATGTCCCAACCGAGAAGTAGGCCCGACACGCCTGGATTGTTGTCAAATATTACATCCGAGATGTTAGGTTGCCTTAGGTTAGGATATATAACTTTATAGACGTTTATACTGTTCTCACCGTGAAGTAGGGTCCGACACACCAGGAATATTGACAAATATTACATCCGAGTTGTTAGGTTGCCTTATTTTACGATATAAAACGTTATAGACGCATACAATGTTCCCACCGAGAAGTAGGGTCCGACAGGTTTGGAATGTTGGCAAATATAACATCCGAGGAGTTAGGTTGCCTTAGGTTAGGATATACAACGTTATAGACGCATATAATGTTCCCACCGAGAAATAGGGTCCGACACACCTGGAATGTTGTCAAATGTTACATCCGAGGTGTTAGGTTAACTTAGGTTGGGATATATAACGTTATAAACGTATACAATGTTCCGACCGAGAAGTAGGTTCCGAGAAGCCAGGAATGTTGTAAAATGTTACATTCGCGATGTTAGGTTGCCCTAGGTTAGGATATATAACGTTATAGACGCATATAATATTCCCACCGATAAGTAGGGTCCGACACGCCAGGAATATTGTCAAATATTACATCCGAGTTATTAGGTTGCCTTAGGTTAGGATATATAACGTTATAGACGCATATAATGTTCCCACCGAGAAGTAGGGTCCGACTCGCCAGAAATGTTATCAAATGTTACATCCGAGGTGTTTGGTTGCCTTAGGTTAGGATATATACCGTTGTAGACGTATGTACTGTTCCCACCGAGAAGTAGGGTCCGACACACGTGGAATGTTGTCAAATGTTACATCCGAGGTGTTAGGTTGCCTTAGGTTAGGATATATGACGTTATAGACGTATATAATGTTCCCACCGAGAAGTAGGTCCGACACGTCTAGTTTGTTGTCAAATATTACATCCGAGTTATTAGGTTGCCTTAGGATAGGATATGTAACGTTATAGACGCATTTAATGTTTCCACCGAGAAGTAGGGTCCGACTCGCCAGGAATGCTGTCTAATGTTACATCTGAGGTGTTAGGTTGCCTTAGGTTAGGATATATAACGTTATAGACGCATATAATGTTCCAACCGAGAAGTAGGGCCCGACACGCTTGGAATGTTGTCAAATGTTACATCCCAGGTGTTAGGTTGCCTTAGGTTAGGTTATATGACGTTATAGACGCATATAATGTTCCCACCGGGAAGTAGGTCCGACACGCCTGGATTGTCGTCAAACATTACATCCGAGATGTTAGGTTGCCTTAGGTTAGGATATATAACGTTATAGACGTATATACTGTTTCCACCGAGAAGGTGGGTCCGACACACGTGGAATGTTGTCAAATGTTACATCCGAGGTGTTAGGTTGCCTTAGGTTAGGATATATAATGTTATAGGCGCATATAATGTTCCCACCGAGAAGAAGGGTCCGACTCGCCAGGAATGTTGTCAAATGCTACATCCGAGGTGCTAGGTTGCCTTAGGTTAGGATATACAACGTTATAGACGCATATAATGTTCCCACCGAGAACTAGGGTCCGACACACATGGAATCTTGTCAAATATTACATCCGAGGTGTTAGGTTGCCTTAGGTTAGGATATATAACGTTATAGACGTATCTACAGTTCCCACCGTGAAGTAGGGTCCGACACACCAGGAATATTGACAAATATTACATCCGAGTTGTTAATTTGCCTTATTTTCCGATATACAGCGTTATAGACGCATACAATGTTCCCACCGAGATGTAGGGTCCGACAGGCTTGGAATGTTGGCAAATATTACATCCGTGGAGTTAGGTTGCCTCAGGTTAGGATATACAACGTTATAGACGCATATAATGTTCCCACCGAGAAGTAGGGTCCGACACACCTGCAATGTTGTCAAATGTTACATCCGAGGTGTTAGGTTGCCTTAGGTTAGGATATATAACGTTATAGACGCATATAATGTTCCCACTGAGAAGTAGGTTCGACTCGCCAGGAATGTTGTCAAATGTTACATCCGAGGTGCTAGGTTGCCTTAGGTTAGGATATACAACGTTATAGACGCATATAATGTTCCCACCGAGAAGTAGGTCCGACACGCCTAGTTTGTTGTCAAACGTTACATCCGAGATGTTAGGTTGCCTTTGGTTAGGATATATAACGTTATAGACGGATATACTGTTCCCACCGTGAAGTAGGGTCCGACACACCAGGAATATTGACAAATATTACATCCGAGTTGTTAATTTGCCTTTTAGTTTCCGATATACAGCGTTATAGACGCATACAATGTTCCCACCGAGATGTAGGGTCCGATAGGCTTGGAATGTTGGCAAATATTACATCCGTGGAGTTAGGTTGCCTCAGGTTAGGATATACAACGTTATGGACGCATAAAATGTTCCCACCGAGAAGTAGGTCCGACACGCCTAGTTTGTTGTCAAACATTACATCCGAGATGTTAGGTTGCCTAAGGTTAGGATATATAACGTTATAGACGGATATAATGTTCCCACCGAGAAGTAGGGTCCGACACACCTGCAATGTTGTCAAATGTTACATCCGAGGTGTTAGGTTGCCTTAGGTTAGGATATATGACATTATAGACGCATATAATGTTCCCACCGAGAAGTAGGGTCCGACTCGCCAGAAATGTTGTCAAATATTACATCCGAGGTGTTTGGTTGCCTTAGGTTAGGTTATATGACGTTGTAGACGCATATAATGTTCCCACCGAGAAATAGGTTCCGACTCGCCAGGAATGTTGTCAAATGTTACATCCGAGGTGCTAGGTTGCCTTAGGTTAGGATATACAACGTTATAGACGCATATAATGTTCCCACCGAGAACTAGAGTCCGACACACATGGAATCTTGTCAAATATTACATCCGAGGTGTTAGGTTGCCTTAGGTTAGGATATATAACGTTATAGACGTATATACAGTTCCCACCGTGAAGTAGGGTCCGACACACCAGGAATATTGACAAATATTACATCCGAGTTGTTAATTTGCCTTATTTTCCGATATACAGCGTTATAGACGCATACAATGTTCCCACCGAGATGTAGGGTCCGACAGGCTTGGAATGTTGGCAAATATTACATCCGTGGAGTTAGGTTGCCTCAGGTTAGGATATACAACGTTATAGACGCATATAATGTTCCCACCTAGAAGTAGGGTCCGACACACCTGCAATGTTGTCAAATGTTACATCCGCGGTGTTAGGTTGCCTTAGGTTAGGATATATAACGTTATAGACGCATATAATGTTCCCACTGAGAAGTACTTTCCGACTCGCCAGGAATGTTGTCAAATGTTACATCCGAGGTGCTAGGTTGCCTTAGGTTAGGATATACAACGTTATAGACGCATATAATGTTCCCACCGAGAAGTAGGGTCCGACACACATGGAATCTTGTCAAATATTACATCCGAGGTGTTAGGTTGCCTTAGGTTAGGATGTATAACGTTATAGACGTATATACTGTTCCCACCGAGAAGTAGGGTCCGACACACGTGGAATGTTGTCAAATGTTACATCCGAGGTGTTAGGTTGCCTTAGGTTAGGATATATGACGTTATAGACGTATATAATGTTCCCACCGAGAAGTAGGTCCGACACGTCTAGTTTGTTGTCAAATATTACATCCGAGTTATTAGGTTGCCTTAGGATAGGATATGTAACGTTATAGACGCATTTAATGTTCGCACCGAGAAGTAGGGTCCGACTCGCCAGGAATGTTGTCTAATGTTACATCTGAGGTGTTAGGTTGCCTTAGGCTAGGATATATAACGTTATAGACGCATATAATGTTCCCACTGAGAAGTAGGTTCCGACTCGCCAGGAATGTTGTCAAATGTTACATCCGAGGTGCTAGGTTGCCTTAGGTTAGGATATACAACGTTATAGACGCATATAATGTTCCCACCGAGAACTAGGGTCCGACACACATGGAATCTTGTCAAATATTACATCCGAGGTGTTAGGTTGCCTTAGGTTAGGATATATAAGGTTATAGACGTATATACAGTTCCCACCGTGAAGTAGGGTCCGACACACCAGGAATATTGACAAATATTACATCCGAGTCGTTAATTTGCCTTATTTTCCGATATACAGCGTTATAGACGCATACAATGTTCCCACCGAGATCTAGGGTCCGACAGGCTTGGAATGTTGGCAAATATTACATCCGTGGAGTTAGGTTGCCTCAGGTTAGGATATACAACGTTATAGACGCATATAATGTTCCCACAGAGAAGTAGGGTCCGACACACCTGCAATGTTGTCAAATGTTACATCCGAGGTGTTAGGTTGCCTTAGGTTAGGATATATAACGTTATAGACGCATATAATGTTCCCACTGAGAAGTAGGGTCCGACACACATGGAATCTTGTCAAATATTACATCCGAGGTGTTAGGTTGCCTTAGGTTAGGATGTATAACGTTATAGACGTATATACTGTTCCCACCGAGAAGTAGGGTCCGACACACGTGGAATGTTGTCAAATGTTACATCCGAGGTGTTAGGTTGCCTTAGGTTAGGATATATGACGTTATAGACGTATATAATGTTCCCACCGAGAAGTAGGTCCGACACGTCTAGTTTGTTGTCAAATATTACATCCGAGTTATTAGGTTGCCTTAGGATAGGATATGTAACGTTATAGACGCATTTAATGTTCGCACCGAGAAGTAGGGTCCGACTCGCCAGGAATGTTGTCTAATGTTACATCTGAGGTGTTAGGTTGCCTTAGGCTAGGATATATAACGTTATAGACGCATATAATGTTCCCACTGAGAAGTAGGTTCCGACTCGCCAGGAATGTTGTCAAATGTTACATCCGAGGTGCTAGGTTGCCTTAGGTTAGGATATACAACGTTATAGACGCATATAATGTTCCCACCGAGAACTAGAGTCCGACACACATGGAATCTTGTCAAATATTACATCCGAGGTGTTAGGTTGCCTTAGGTTAGGATATATAACGTTATAGACGTATATACAGTTCCCACCGTGAAGTAGGGTCCGACACACCAGGAATATTGACAAATATTACATCCGAGTTGTTAATTTGCCTTATTTTCCGATATACAGCGTTATAGACGCATACAATGTTCCCACCGAGATGTAGGGTCCGACAGGCTTGGAATGTTGGCAAATATTACATCCGTGGAGTTAGGTTGCCTCAGGTTAGGATATACAACGTTATAGACGCATATAATGTTCCCACCTAGAAGTAGGGTCCGACACACCTGCAATGTTGTCAAATGTTACATCCGCGGTGTTAGGTTGCCTTAGGTTAGGATATATAACGTTATAGACGCATATAATGTTCCCACTGAGAAGTACTTTCCGACTCGCCAGGAATGTTGTCAAATGTTACATCCGAGGTGCTAGGTTGCCTTAGGTTAGGATATACAACGTTATAGACGCATATAATGTTCCCACCGAGAAGTAGGGTCCGACACACATGGAATCTTGTCAAATATTACATCCGAGGTGTTAGGTTGCCTTAGGTTAGGATGTATAACGTTATAGACGTATATACTGTTCCCACCGAGAAGTAGGGTCCGACACACGTGGAATGTTGTCAAATGTTACATCCGAGGTGTTAGGTTGCCTTAGGTTAGGATATATGACGTTATAGACGTATATAATGTTCCCACCGAGAAGTAGGTCCGACACGTCTAGTTTGTTGTCAAATATTACATCCGAGTTATTAGGTTGCCTTAGGATAGGATATGTAACGTTATAGACGCATTTAATGTTCGCACCGAGAAGTAGGGTCCGACTCGCCAGGAATGTTGTCTAATGTTACATCTGAGGTGTTAGGTTGCCTTAGGCTAGGATATATAACGTTATAGACGCATATAATGTTCCCACTGAGAAGTAGGTTCCGACTCGCCAGGAATGTTGTCAAATGTTACATCCGAGGTGCTAGGTTGCCTTAGGTTAGGATATACAACGTTATAGACGCATATAATGTTCCCACCGAGAACTAGGGTCCGACACACATGGAATCTTGTCAAATATTACATCCGAGGTGTTAGGTTGCCTTAGGTTAGGATATATAAGGTTATAGACGTATATACAGTTCCCACCGTGAAGTAGGGTCCGACACACCAGGAATATTGACAAATATTACATCCGAGTCGTTAATTTGCCTTATTTTCCGATATACAGCGTTATAGACGCATACAATGTTCCCACCGAGATCTAGGGTCCGACAGGCTTGGAATGTTGGCAAATATTACATCCGTGGAGTTAGGTTGCCTCAGGTTAGGATATACAACGTTATAGACGCATATAATGTTCCCACAGAGAAGTAGGGTCCGACACACCTGCAATGTTGTCAAATGTTACATCCGAGGTGTTAGGTTGCCTTAGGTTAGGATATATAACGTTATAGACGCATATAATGTTCCCACTGAGAAGTAGGGTCCGACACACATGGAATCTTGTCAAATATTACATCCGAGGTGTTAGGTTGCCTTAGGTTAGGATGTATAACGTTATAGACGTATATACTGTTCCCACCGAGAAGTAGGGTCCGACACACGTGGAATGTTGTCAAATGTTACATCCGAGGTGTTAGGTTGCCTTAGGTTAGGATATATGACGTTATAGACGTATATAATGTTCCCACCGAGAAGTAGGTCCGACACGTCTAGTTTGTTGTCAAATATTACATCCGAGTTATTAGGTTGCCTTAGGATAGGATATGTAACGTTATAGACGCATTTAATGTTCGCACCGAGAAGTAGGGTCCGACTCGCCAGGAATGTTGTCTAATGTTACATCTGAGGTGTTAGGTTGCCTTAGGCTAGGATATATAACGTTATAGACGCATATAATGTTCCCACTGAGAAGTAGGTTCCGACTCGCCAGGAATGTTGTCAAATGTTACATCCGAGGTGCTAGGTTGCCTTAGGTTAGGATATACAACGTTATAGACGCATATAATGTTCCCACCGAGAACTAGGGTCCGACACACATGGAATCTTGTCAAATATTACATCCGAGGTGTTAGGTTGCCTTAGGTTAGGATATATAAGGTTATAGACGTATATACAGTTCCCACCGTGAAGTAGGGTCCGACACACCAGGAATATTGACAAATATTACATCCGAGTCGTTAATTTGCCTTATTTTCCGATATACAGCGTTATAGACGCATACAATGTTCCCACCGAGATCTAGGGTCCGACAGGCTTGGAATGTTGGCAAATATTACATCCGTGGAGTTAGGTTGCCTCAGGTTAGGATATACAACGTTATAGACGCATGTAATGTTCCCACAGAGAAGTAGGGTCCGACACACCTGCAATGTTGTCAAATGTTACATCCGAGGTGTTAGGTTGCCTTAGGTTAGGATATATAACGTTATAGACGCATATAATGTTCCCACTGAGAAGTACTTTCCGACTCGCCAGGAATGTTGTCAAATGTTACATCCGAGGTGCTAGGTTGCCTTAGGTTAGGATATATAACGTTATAGACGTATATACTGTTCCCACCGAGAAGCAGGTCCGACACGCCTGGATTGTTGTCAAATATTACATCCGAGATGTTAGGTTGCCTTAGGTTAGGATATATAACGTTATAGACGTATATACTGTTCCCACTGGGAAGTAGGGTCCGACACACGTGGAATGTTGTCAAATGTTACATCCGAAGTGTTAGGTTGCCTTAGGTTAGGATATATAACGTTATAGACTCATATAATGTTCCCACTGAGAAGTAGGTTCCGACTCGCCAGGAATGTTGTCAAATGTTACATCCGAGGTGCTAGGTTGCCTTAGGTTAGGATATACAACGTTATAGACGCCTATAATGTTCCCACCGAGAACTAGAGTCCGACACACATGGAATCTTGTCAAATATTACATCCGAGGTGTTAGGTTGCCTTAGGTTAGGATATATAACGTTATAGACGTATATACAGTTCCCACCGTGAAGTAGGGTCCGACACACCAGGAATATTGACAAATATTACATCCGAGTTTTAAATTTGCCTTATTTTCCGATATACAGCGTTATAGACGCATACAATGTTCCCACCGAGATGTAGGGTCCGACAGGCTTGGAATGTTGGCAAATTTTACATCCGTGGAGTTAGGTTGCCTCAGGTTAGGATATACAACGTTATAGACGCATATAATGATCCCACCTAGAAGTAGGGTCCGACACACCTGCAATGTTGTCAAATGTTACATCCGCGGTGTTAGGTTGCCTTAGGTTAGGATATATAACGTTATAGACGCATATAATGTTCCCACTGAGAAGTACTTTCCGACTCGCCAGGAATGTTGTCAAATGTTACATCCGAGGTGCTAGGTTGCCTTAGGTTAGGATATACAACGTTATAGACGCATATAATGTTCCCACCGAGAACTAGGGTCCGACACACATGGAATCTTGTCAAATATTACATCCGAGGTGTTAGGTTGCCTTAGGTTAGGATATATAAGGTTATAGACGTATATACAGTTCCCACCGTGAAGTAGGGTCCGACACACCAGGAATATTGACAAATATTACATCCGAGTCGTTAATTTGCCTTATTTTCCGATATACAGCGTTATAGACGCATACAATGTTCCCACCGAGATCTAGGGTCCGACAGGCTTGGAATGTTGGCAAATATTACATCCGTGGAGTTAGGTTGCCTCAGGTTAGGATATACAACGTTATAGACGCATATAATGTTCCCACAGAGAAGTAGGGTCCGACACACCTGCAATGTTGTCAAATGTTACATCCGAGGTGTTAGGTTGCCTTAGGTTAGGATATATAACGTTATAGACGCATATAATGTTCCCACTGAGAAGTACTTTCCGACTCGCCAGGAATGTTGTCAAATGTTACATCCGAGGTGCTAGGTTGCCTTAGGTTAGGATATACAACGTTATAGACGCCTATAATGTTCCCACCGAGAACTAGAGTCCGACACACATGGAATCTTGTCAAATATTACATCCGAGGTGTTAGGTTGCCTTAGGTTAGGATATATAACGTTATAGACGTATATACAGTTCCCACCGTGAAGTAGGGTCCGACACACCAGGAATATTGACAAATATTACATCCGAGTTGTTAATTTGCCTTATTTTCCGATATACAGCGTTATAGACGCATACAATGTTCCCACCGAGATGTAGGGTCCGACAGGCTTGGAATGTTGGCAAATTTTACATCCGTGGAGTTAGGTTGCCTCAGGTTAGGATATACAACGTTATAGACGCATATAATGTTCCCACCTAGAAGTAGGGTCCGACACACCTGCAATGTTGTCAAATGTTACATCCGCGGTGTTAGGTTGCCTTAGGTTAGGATATATAACGTTATAGACGCATATAATGTTCCCACTGAGAAGTAGGTTCGACTCGCCAGGAATGTTGTCAAATGTTACATCCGAGGTGCTAGGTTGCCTTAGGTTAGGATATACAACGTTATAGACGCATATAATGTTCCCACCGAGAAGTAGGTCCGACACGCCTAGTTTGTTGTCAAACGTTACATCCGAGATGTTAGGTTGCCTTTGGTTAGGATATATAACGTTATAGACGGATATACTGTTCCCACCGTGAAGTAGGGTCCGACACACCAGGAATATTGACAAATATTACATCCGAGTTGTTAATTTGCCTTTTAGTTTCCGATATACAGCGTTATAGACGCATACAATGTTCCCACCGAGATGTAGGGTCCGATAGGCTTGGAATGTTGGCAAATATTACATCCGTGGAGTTAGGTTGCCTCAGGTTAGGATATACAACGTTATAGACGCATATAATGTTCCCACCGAGAAGTAGGTCCGACACGCCTAGTTTGTTGTCAAACATTACATCCGAGATGTTAGGTTGCCTTAGGTTAGGATATATAACGTTATAGACGGATATACTGTTCCCACCGTGAAGTAGGGTCCGACACACCAAGAATATTGACAAATATTACATCTGAGTTGTTAATTTGCCTTTTAGTTTCCGATATACAGCGTTATAGACGCATACAATGTTCCCACCGAGATGTAGGGTCCGACAGGCTTGGAATGTTGGCAAATATTACATCCGTGGAGTTAGGTTGCCTTAGGTTATGATATACAACGTTATAGACGCATATAATGTTCCCACCGAGAAATAGGGTCCGACACACCTGGAATGTTGTCAAATGTTACATCCGAGGTGTTAGGTTAACTTAGGTTGGGATATATAACGTTATAAACGTATACAATGTTCCGACCGAGAAGTAGGTTCCGAGGAGCCAGGAATGTTGTAAAATGTTACATTCGCGATGTTAGGTTGCCCTAGGTTAGGATATATAACGTTATAGACGCATATAATATTCCCACCGATAAGTAGGCTCCGACACGCCAGGAATATTGTCAAATATTACATCCGAGTTATTAGGTTGCCTTAGGTTAGGATATATAACGTTATAGACGCATATAATGTTCCCACCGAGAAGTAGGGTCCGACTCGCCAGAAATGTTGTCAAATGTTACATCCGAGGTGTTTGGTTGCCTTAGGTTAGGATATATAACGTTATAGACGTATGTACTGTTCCCACCGAGGAGTAGGGTCCGACACACGTGGAATGTTGTCAAATGTTACATCCGAGGTGTTAGGTTGCCTTAGAATAGGATATATGACGTTATAGACGTTTATACTGTTCTCACCGTGAAGTAGGGTCCGACACACCAGGAATATTGACAAATATTACATCCGAGTTGTTAGGTTGCCTTATTTTACGATATAAAACGTTATAGACGCATACAATGTTCCCACCGAGAAGTAGGGTCCGACAGGTTTGGAATGTTGGAAAATATTACATCCGAGGAGTTAGGTTGCATTAGGTTAGGATATACAACGTTATAGAGGCATATAATGTTCCCACCGAGAAATAGGGTCCGACACACCTGGAATGTTGTCAAATGTTACATCCGAGGTGTTAGGTTAACTTAGGTTGGGATAGATAACGTTATAAACGTATACAATGTTCCGACCGAGAAGTAGGTTCCGAGGAGCCAGGAATGTTGTAAAATGTTACATTCGCGATGTTAGGTTGCCCTAGGTTAGGATATATAACGTTATAGACGCATATAATATTCCCACCGATAAGTAGGCTCCGACACGCCAGGAATATTGTCAAATATTACATCCGAGTTATTAGGTTGCCTTAGGTTAGGATATATAACCTTATAGACGCATATAATGTTCCCACCGAGAAGTAGGGTCCGACTCGCCAGAAATGTTGTCAAATGTTACATCCGAGGTGTTTGGTTGCCTTAGGTTAGGATATATAACGTTATAGACGTATGTACTGTTCCCACCGAGAAGTAGGGTCCGACACACGTGGAATGTTGTCAAATGTTACATCCGAGGTGTTAGGTTGCCTTAGAATAGGATATATGACGTTATAGAGGTATATAATGTTCCCACCGAGAAGTAGGTCCGACACGTCTAGTTTGTTGTCAAATATTACATCCGAGTTATTAGGTTGCCTTAGGATAGGATATGTAACGTTATAGACGCATTTAATGTTCCCACCGAGAAGTAGGGTCCGACTCGCCAGGAATGTTGTCTAATGTTACATCTGAGGTGTTATGTTGCCTTAGGTTAGGATATATAACGTTATAGACGCATATAATGTTCCCACTGAGAAGTACTTTCTGACTCGCCAGGAATGTTGTCAAATGTTACATCCGAGGTGCTAGGTTGCCTTAGGTTAGGATATACAACGTTATAGACGTATATACAGTTCCCACCGTGAAGTAGGGTCCGACACACCAGGAATATTGACAAATATTACATCCGAGTTGTTAATTTGCCTTATTTTCCGATATACAGCGTTATAGACGCATACAATGTTCCCACCGAGATGTAGGGTCCGACAGGCTTGGAATGTTGGCAAATATTACATCCGTGGAGTTAGGTTGCCTCAGGTTAGGATATACAACGTTATACACGCATATAATGTTCCCACCGAGAAGTAGGGTCCGACACACCTGCAATGTTGTCAAATGTTACATCCGAGGTGTTAGGTTGCCTTAGGTTAGGAAATATAACGTTATAGACGCATATAATGTTCCCACTGAGAAGTACTTTCCGACTCGCCAGGAATGTTGTCAAATGTTACATCCGAGGTGCTAGGTTGCCTTAGGTTAGGATATACAACGTTATTGACGCATATAATGTTCCCACCGAGAAGTAGGTTCCGACACACATGGAATCTTGTCAAATATTACATCCGAGGTGTTAGGTTGCCTTAGGTTAGGATATATAACGTTATAGACGTATATACTGTTCCCACCGAGAAGTAGGGTCCGACACACGCGGAATGTTGTCAAATGTTACATCCGAGGTGTTAGGTTGCCTTAGGTTAGGATATATGACGTTCTAGACGTATATAATGTTCCCACCGAGAAGTACGTCCGACACGTCTAGTTTGTTGTCAAATATTACATCCGAGTTATTAGGTTGCCTTAGGATAGGATATGTAACGTTATAGACGCATTTAATGTTCCCACCGAGAAGTAGGGTCCGACTCGCCAGGAATGTTGTCAAATGTTACATCCGAGGTGCTAGGTTGCCTTAGGTTAGGATATACAACGTTATAGACGCATATAATGTTCCCACCGAGAACTAGGGTCCGACACACATGGAATCTTGTCAAATATTACATCCGAGGTGTTAGGTTGCCTTAGGTTAGGATATATAACGTTATAGACGTATATACAGTTCCCACCGTGAAGTAGGGTCCGACACACCTGCAATGTTGTCGAATGTTACATCTGAGGTGTTAGGTTGCCTTAGGTTAGGATATATAACGTTATAGACGCATATAATGTTCCCACTGAGAAGTACTTTCCGACTCGCCAGGAATGTTGTCAAATGTTACATCCGAGGTGCTAGGTAGCCTTAGGTTAGGATATACAACGTTATAGACGCATATAATTTTCCCACCGAGAAGTAGGGTCCGACACACATGGAATCTTGTCAAATATTACATCCGAGGTGTTAGGTTGCCTTAGGTTAGGATATATAACGTTATAGACGTATATACTGTTCCCACCGAGAAGTAGGGTCCGACACACCTGCAATGTTGTCAAATGTTACATCCGAGGTGTTAGGTTGTCTTAGGTAAGGATATATAACCTTATAGACGCATATAATGTTCCCACTGAGAAGTACTTTCCGACTCGCCAGGAATGTTGTCAAATGTTACATCCGAGGTGCTAGGTTGCCTTAGGATAGGATATACAACGTTATAGACGCATATAATGTTCCCACCGAGAAGTAGGTCCGACACGCCAAGTTTGTTGTCAAACATTACATCCGAGATGTTAGGTTGCCTAAGGTTAGGATATATAACGCTATAGACGGACATACTGTTCCCACCGTGAAGTAGGGTCCGACACACCAGGAATATTGACAAATATTACATCCGAGTTGTTAATTTGCCTTTTAGTTTCCGATATACAGCGTTATAGACGCATACAATGTTCCCACCGAGATGTAGGGTCCGACAGGCTTGGAATGTTGGCAAATATTACATCCGCGGAGTTAGGTTGCCTTAGGTTAGGATATACAACGTTATAGACGCATATAATGTTCCCACCGAGACGTAGGGTCCGACACACCTGCAATGTTGTCAAATGTTACATCCGAGGTGTTAGGTTAACTTAGGTTGGGATATATAACGTTATAAACGTATACAATGTTCCGACCGAGAAGTAGGTTCCGAGGAGCCTGGAATGTTGTAAAATGTTACATTCGCGATGTTAGGTTGCCCTAGGTTAGGATATATAACGTTATAGACGCATATAATATTCCCACCGATAAGTAGGCTCCGACACGCCAGGAATATTGTCAAATATTACATCCGAGTTATTAGGTTGCCTTAGGTTAGGATATATAACGTTATAGACGCATATAATGTTCCCACCGAGAAGTAGGGTCCGACTCGCCAGAAATGTTGTCAAATGTTACATCCGAGGTGTTTGGTTGCCTTAGGTTAGGATATATAACGTTATAGACGTATGTACTGTTCCCAACGAGGAGTAGGGTCCGACACACATGGAATGTTGTCAAATGTTACATCCGAGGCGTTAGGTTGCCTTAGAATAGGATATATGACGTTATAGACGTTTATACTGTTCTCACCGTGAAGTAGGGTCCGACACACCAGGAATATTGACAAATATTACATCCGAGTTGTTAATTTGCCTTATTTTCCGATATACAGCGTTATAGACGCATACAATGTTCCCACCGAGATGTAGGGTCCAACAGGCTTGGAATGTTGGCAAATATTACATCCGTGGAGTTAGGTTGCCTCAGGTTAGGATATACAACGTTATAGACGCATATAATGTTCCCACCGAGAAGTAGGTCCGACACGCCTGGATTGTTGTCAAATATTACATCCGAGGTGTTAGGTTGCCTTAGGTTAGGATATATAACGTTATAGACGTATATACAGTTCCCAACGTGAAGTAGGGTCCGACACACAAGGAATATTGACAAATATTACATCCGAGTTGTTAATTTGCCTTATTTTCCGATATACAGCGTTATAGACGCATACAATGTTCCCACCGAGAAGTAGGTCCGACACGTCTAGTTTGTTGTCAAATATTACATCCGAGTTATTAGGTTGCCTTAGGATAGGATATGTAACGTTATAGACGCATTTAATGTTCCCACCGAGAAGTAGGGTCCGACTCGCCAGGAATGTTGTCTAATGTTGCATCTGAGGTGTTAGGTTGCCTTAGGCTAGGATATATAACGTTATAGACGCATATAATGTTCCCACCGAGAAGTAGGGCCCGACACGCTTGGAATGTTGTCAAATGTTACATCCGAGGTGTTAGGTTGCCTTAGGTTAGGTTATATGACGTTATAGACGCATACAATGTTCCCACCGAGATGTAGGGTCCGACAGGCTTGGAATGTTGGCAAATATTACATCCGTGGAGTTAGGTTGCCTCAGGTTAGGATATACAACGTTATACACGCATATAATGTTCCCACCGAGAAGTAGGGTCCGACACACCTGCAATGTTGTCAAATGTTACATCCGAGGTGTTAGGTTGCCTTAGGTTAGGATATATAACGTTATAGACGCATATAATGTTCCCACTGAGAAGTACTTTCCGACTCGCCAGGAATGTTGTCAAATGTTACATCCGAGGTGCTAGGTTGCCTTAGGTTAGGATATACAACGTTATAGACGCATATAATGTTCCCACCGAGAAGTAGGGTCCGACACACATGGAATCTTGTCAAATATTACATCCGAGGTGTTAGGTTGCCTTAGGTTAGGATATATAACGTTATAGACGTATATACAGTTCCCAACGTGAAGTAGGGTCCGACACACCAGGAATATTGACAAATATTACATCCGAATTGTTAATTTGCCTTATTTTCCGATATACAGTGGTATAGACGCATACAATGTTCCCACCGAGATGTAGGGTCCGACAGGCTTGGAATGTTGGCAAATATTACATCCGTGGAGTTAGGTTGCCTCAGGTTAGGATATACAACGTTATAGACGCATATAATGTTCCCACCGAGAAGTAGGGTCCGACACACCTGCAATGTTGTCAAATGTTACATCCGAGGTGTTAGGTTGCCTTAGGTTAGGATATATAACGTTATAGACGCATATAATGTTCCCACTGAGAAGTACTTTCCGACTCGCCAGGAATGTTGTCAAATGTTAAATCCGAGGTGCTAGGTTGCCTTAGGTTAGAATATACAACGTTATAGACGCATATAATGTTCCCACCGAGAAGTAGGTCCGACACGCCTAGTTTGTTGTCAAACATTACATCCGAGATGTTAGGTTGCCTAAGGTTAGGATATATAACGCTATAGACGGATATACTGTTCCCACCGTGAAGTAGGGTCCGACACACCAGGAATATTGACAAATATTACATCCGAGTTGTTAATTTGCCTTTTAGTTTCCGATATACAGCGTTATAGACGCATACAATGTTCCCACCGAGATGTAGAGTCCGACAGGCTTGGAATGTTGGCAAATATTACATCCGCGGAGTTTGGTTGCCTTAGGTTAGGATATACAACGTTATAGACGCATATAATGTTCCCACCGAGACGTAGGGTCCGACACACCTGCAATGTTGTCAAATGTTACATCCGAGGTGTTAGGTTGCCTTAGGTTAGGATATACAACGTTATAGACGCATATAATGTTCCCACCGAGAAGTAGGGTCCGACACACCTGCAATGTTGTCAAATGTTACATCCGAGGTGTTAGGTTGCCTTAGGTTAGGATATATAACGTTATAGACGCATATAATGTTCCCACTGAGAAGTACTTTCCGACTCGCCAGGAATGTTGTCAAATGTTACATCCGAGGTGCTAGGTTGCCTTAGGTTAGGATATACAACGTTATAGACGCATATAATGTTCCCACCGAGAAGTAGGGTCCGACACACATGGAATCTTGTCAAATATTACATCCGAGGTGTTAGGTTGCCTTAGGTTAGGATATATAACGTTATTGACGTATATACTGTTCCTACCGAGAAGTAGGGACCGACACACGTGGAATGTTGTCAAATGTTACATCCGAGGTGTCAGGTTGCCTTAGGTTAGGATATATGACGTTATAGACGCATATAATGTTCCCACCGAGAAGTAGGTCCGACACGTCTAGTTTGTTGTCAAATATTACATCCGAGTTATTAGGTTGCCTTAGGATAGGATATGTAACGTTATAGACGCATTTAAGGTTCCCACCGAGAAGTAGGGTCCGACTCGCCAGGAATGTTGTCTAATGTTACATCTGAGGTGTTAGGTTGCCTTAGGCTAGGATATATAACGTTATAGACGCATATAATGTTCCCACCGAGAAGTAGGGCCCGACACGCTTGTAATGTTGTCAAATGTTACATCCGAGGTGTTAGGTTGCCTTAGGTTAGGTTATATGACGTTATAGACGCATATAATGTTCCCACCGAGAAGTAGGTCCGACACGCCTGGATTGTTGTCAAATATTACATCCGAGGTGCTGGGTTGCCTTAGGTTAGGATATACAACGTTATAAACGCATATAATGTTCCCACCGAGAAGTAGGGTCCGACACACATGGAATCTTGTCAAATATTACATCCGAGGTGTTAGGTTGCCTTAGGTTAGGATATACAACGTTATAGACGCATATAATGTTCCCACCGAGAAGTAGGGTCCGACACACCTGCAATGTTGTCAAATGTTACATCTGAGGTGTTAGGTTGCCTTAGGTTAGGATATATAACGTTATAGACGCATATAATGTTCCCACTGAGAAGTACTTTCCGACACACCAGGAATGTTATCAAATGTTACATCCGAGGTGCTAGGTTGCCTTAGGTTAGGATATACAACGTTATAGACGCATATAATGTTCCCACCGAGAAGTAGGTCCGACACGTCTAGTTTGTTGTCAAATATTACATCCGAGTTATTAGGTTGCCTTAGGATAGGATATGTAACGTTATAGACGCATTTAATGTTCCCACCGAGAAGTAGGGTCCGACTCGCCAGGAATGTTGTCCAATGTTACATCTGAGGTGTTAGGTTGCCTTAGGATAGGATATATAACGTTATAGACGCATATAATGTTCCCACCGAGAAGTAGGGCCCGACACGCTTGGAATGTTGTCAAATGTTACATCCGAGGTGTTAGGTTGCCTTAGGTTAGGTTATATGACGTTATAGACGCATATAATGTTCCCACCGAGAAGTAGGTCCGACACGCCTGGATTGCTGTCAAATATTACATCCGAGATGTTAGGTTGCCTTAGGTTAGGATATATAACGTTATAGACGTATATACTGTTCCCACCGAGAAGTAGGTCCGACACGCCTGGATTGTTGTCAAATATTACATCCGAGATGTTAGGTTGCCTTAGGTTAGGATATATAACGTTATAGACGTATATACTGTTCCCACTGGGAAGTAGGGTCCGACACACGTGGAATGTTGTCAAATGTTATATCCGAAGTGTTAGGTTGCCTTAGGTTAGGATATATAACGTTATAGACGCATATAATGTTCCCACTGAGAAGTAGGTTCCGACTCGCCAGGAATGTTGTCAAATGTTACATCCGAGGTGCTAGGTTGCCTTAGTTTAGGATATACAACGTTATAGACGCATATAATGTTCCCACCGAGAACTAGGGTCCGACACACATGGAATCTTGTCAAATATTACATCCGAGGTGTTAGGTTGCCTTAGGTTAGGATATATAACGTTATAGACGTATATACAGTTCCCAACGTGAAGTAGGGTCCGACACACAAGGAATATTGACAAATATTACATCCGAGTTGTTAATTTGCCTTATTTTCCGATATACAGCGTTATAGACGCATACAATGTTCCCACCGAGATGTAGGGTCCGACAGGCTTGGAATGTTGGCAAATATTACATCCGTGGAGTTAGGTTGCCTCAGGTTAGGATATACAACGTTATACACGCATATAATGTTCCCACCGAGAAGTAGGGTCCGACACACCTGCAATGTTGTCAAATGTTACATCCGAGGTGTTAGGTTGCCTTAGGTTAGGATATATAACGTTATAGACGCATATAATGTTCCCACCGAGAAGTAGGGCCCGACACGCTTGGAATGTTGTCAAATGTTACATCCGAGGTGTTAGGTTGCCTTAGGTTTGGTTATATGACGTTATAGACGCATATAATGTTCCCACCGAGAAGTAGGTCCGACACGCCTGGATTGTTGTCAAATATTACATCCGAGATGTTAGGTTGCCTTAGGTTAGGATATATAACGTTATAGACGTATATACTGTTCCCACCGAGAAGTAGGTCCGACACGCCTGGATTGTTGTCAAATATTACATCCGAGATGTTAGGTTGCCTTAGGTTAGGATATATAACGTTATAGACGTATATACTGTTCCCACTGGGAAGTAGGGTCCGACACACGTGGAATGTTGTCAAATGTTATATCCGAAGTGTTAGGTTGCCTTAGGTTAGGATATATAACGTTATAGACGCATATAATGTTCCCACTGAGAAGTAGGTTCCGACTCGCCAGGAATGTTGTCAAATGTTACATCCGAGGTGCTAGGTTGCCTTAGGTTAGGATATACAACGTTATAGACGCATATAATGTTCCCACCGAGAACTAGGGTCCGACACACATGGAATCTTGTCAAATATTACATCCGAGGTGTTAGGTTGCCTTAGGTTAGGATATATAACGTTATAGACGTATATACAGTTCCCAACGTGAAGTAGGGTCCGACACACAAGGAATATTGACAAATATTACATCCGAGTTGTTAATTTGCCTTATTTTCCGATATACAGCGTTATAGACGCATACAATGTTCCCACCGAGATGTAGGGTCCGACAGGCTTGGAATGTTGGCAAATATTACATCCGTGGAGTTAGGTTGCCTCAGGTTAGGATATACAACGTTATAGACGCATATAATGTTCCCACCGAGAAGTAGGGTCCGACACACCTGCAATGTTGTCAAATGTTACATCCGAGGTGTTAGGTTGCCTTAGGTTAGGATATATAACGTTATAGACGCATATAATGTTCCCACTGAGAAGTACTTTCCGACTCGCCAGGAATGTTGTCAAATGTTACATCCGAGGTGCTAGGTTGCCTTAGGTTAGGATATACAACGTTATAGACGCATATAATGTTCCCACCGAGAAGTAGGTCCGACACGCCTAGTTTGTTGTCAAACATTACATCCGAGATGTTAGGTTGCCTAAGGTTAGGATATATAACGCTATAGACGGATATACTGTTCCCACCGTGAAGTAGGGTCCGACACACCAGGAATATAGACAAATATTACATCCGAGTTGTTAATTTGCCTTTTAGTTTCCGATATACAGCGTTATAGACGCATACAATGTTCCCACCGAGATGTAGGGTCCGACAGGCTTGGAATGTTGGCAAATATTACATCCGCGGAGTTAGGTTGCCTTAGGTTAGGATATACAACGTTATAGACGCATATAATGTTCCCACCGAGACGTAGGGTCCGACACACCTGCAATGTTGTCAAATGTTACATCCGAGGTGTTAGGTTGCCTTAGGTTAGGATATACAACGTTATAGACGCATATAATGTTCCCACCGAGAAGTAGGGTCCGACACACCTGCAATGTTGTCAAATGTTACATCCGAGGTGTTAGGTTGCCTTAGGTTAGGATATATAACGTTATAGACGCATATAATGTTCCCACTGAGAAGTACTTTCCGACTCGACAGGAATGTTGTCAAATGTTACATCCGAGGTGCTAGGTTGCCTTAGGTTAGGATATACAACGTTATAGACGCATATAATGTTCCCACCGAGAAGTAGGGTCCGACACACATGGAATCTTGTCAAATATTACATCCGAGGTGTTAGGTTGCCTTAGGTTAGGATATATAACGTTATAGACGTATATACTGTTCCCACCGAGAAGTAGGGTCCGACACACGTGGAATGTTGTCAAATGTTACATCCGAGGTGTCAGGTTGCCTTAGGTTAGGATATATGACGTTATAGACGTATATAATGTTCCCACCGAGAAGTAGGTCCGACACGTCTAGTTTGTTGTCAAATATTACATCCGAGTTATTAGGTTGCCTTAGGATAGGATATGTAACGTTATAGACGCATTTAATGTTCCCACCGAGAAGTAGGGTCCGACTCGCCAGGAATGTTGTCAAATGTTACATCCGAGGTGCTAGGTTGCCTTAGGTTAGGATATACAACGTTATAGACGCATATAATGTTCCCACCGAGAACTAGGGTCCGACACACATGGAATCTTGTCAAATATTACATCCGAGGTGTTAGGTTGCCTTAGGTTAGGATATATAACGTTATAGACGTATATACAGTTCCCAACGTGAAGTAGGGTCCGACACACCAGGAATATTGACAAATATTACATCCGAGTTGTTAATTTGCCTTATTTTCCGATATACAGCGTCATAGACGCATACAATGTTCCCACCGAGATGTAGGGTCCGACAGGCTTGGAATGTTGGCAAATATTACATCCGTGGAGTTAGGTTGCCTCAGGTTAGGATATACAACGTTATACACGCATATAATGTTCCCACCGAGAAGTAGGGTCCGACACACCTGCAATGTTGTCAAATGTTACATCCGAGGTGTTAGGTTGCCTTAGGTTAGGATATATAACGTTATAGACGCATATAATGTTCCCACTGAGAAGTACTTTCCGACTCGCCAGGAATGTTGTCAAATGTTACATCCGAGGTGCTATGTTGCCTTAGGTTAGGATATACAACGTTATAGACGCATATAATGTTCCCACCGAGAAGTAGGTCCGACACGCCTAGTTTGTTGTCAAACATTACATCCGAGATGTTAGGTTGCCTAAGGTTAGGATATATAACGCTATAGACGGATATACTGTTCCCACCGTGAAGTAGGGTCCGACACACCAGGAATATAGACAAATATTACATCCGAGTTGTTAATTTGCCTTTTAGTTTCCGATATACAGCGTTATAGACGCATACAATGTTCCCACCGAGATGTAGGGTCCGACAGGCTTGGAATGTTGGCAAATATTACATCCGCGGAGTTAGGTTGCCTTAGGTTAGGATATACAACGTTATAGACGCATATAATGTTCCCACCGAGACGTAGGGTCCGACACACCTGCAATGTTGTCAAATGTTACATCCGAGGTGTTAGGTTGCCTTAGGTTAGGATATACAACGTTATAGACGCATATAATGTTCCCACCGAGAAGTAGGGTCCGACACACCTGCAATGTTGTCAAATGTTACATCCGAGGTGTTAGGTTGCCTTAGGTTAGGATATATAACGTTATAGACGCATATAATGTTCCCACTGAGAAGTACTTTCCGACTCGACAGGAATGTTGTCAAATGTTACATCCGAGGTGCTAGGTTGCCTTAGGTTAGGATATACAACGTTATAGACGCATATAATGTTCCCACCGAGAAGTAGGGTCCGACACACATGGAATCTTGTCAAATATTACATCCGAGGTGTTAGGTTGCCTCAGGTTAGGATATATAACGTTATAGACGTATATACTGTTCCCACCGAGAAGTAGGGTCCGACACACGTGGAATGTTGTCAAATGTTACATCCGAGGTGTCAGGTTGCCTTAGGTTAGGATATATGACGTTATAGACGTATATAATGTTCCCACCGAGAAGTAGGTCCGACACGTCTAGTTTGTTGTCAAATATTACATCCGAGTTATTAGGTTGCCTTAGGATAGGATATGTAACGTTATAGACGCATTTAATGTTCCCACCGAGAAGTAGGGTCCGACTCGCCAGGAATGTTGTCAAATGTTACATCCGAGGTGCTAGGTTGCCTTAGGTTAGGATATACAACGTTATAGACGCATATAATGTTCCCACCGAGAACTAGGGTCCGACACACATGGAATCTTGTCAAATATTACATCCGAGGTGTTAGGTTGCCTTAGGTTAGGATATATAACGTTATAGACGTATATACAGTTCCCAACGTGAAGTAGGGTCCGACACACCAGGAATATTGACAAATATTACATCCGAGTAGTTAATTTGCCTTATTTTCCGATATACAGCGTTATAGACGCATACAATGTTCCCACCGAGATGTAGGGTCCGACAGGCTTGGAATGTTGGCAAATATTACATCCGTGGAGTTAGGTTGCCTCAGGTTAGGATATACAACGTTATAGACGCATATAATGTTCCCACCGAGAAGTAGGGTCCGACACACCTGCAATGTTGTCAAATGTTACATCCGAGGTGTTAGGTTGCCTTAGGTTAGGATATATAACGTTATAGACGCATATAATGTTCTCACTGAGAAGTACTTTCCGACTCGCCAGGAATGTTGTCAAATGTTAAATCCGAGGTGCTAGGTTGCCTTAGGTTAGAATATACAACGTTATAGACGCATATAATGTTCCCACCGAGAAGTAGGTCCGACACGCCTAGTTTGTTGTCAAACATTACATCCGAGATGTTAGGTTGCCTAAGGTTAGGATATATAACGCTATAGACGGATATACTGTTCCCACCGTGAAGTAGGGTCCGACACACCAGGAATATTGACAAATATTACATCCGAGTTGTTAATTTGCCTTTTAGTTTCCGATATACAGCGTTATAGACGCATACAATGTTCCCACCGAGATGTAGGGTCCGACAGGCTTGGAATGTTGGCAAATATTACATCCGCGGAGTTTGGTTGCCTTAGGTTAGGATATACAACGTTATAGACGCATATAATGTTTCCACCGAGACGTAGGGTCCGACACACCTGCAATGTTGTCAAATGTTACATCCGAGGTGTTAGGTTGCCTTAGGTTAGGATATACAACGTTATAGACGCATATAATGTTCCCACCGAGAAGTAGGGTCCGACACACCTGCAATGTTGTCAAATGTTACATCCGAGGTGTTAGGTTGCCTTAGGTTAGGATATATAACGTTATAGACGCATATATTGTTCCAACTGAGAAGTACTTTCCGACTCGCCAGGAATGTTGTCAAATGTTACATCCGAGGTGCTAGGTTGCCTTAGGTTAGGATATACAACGTTATAGACGCATATAATGTTCCCACCGAGAAGTAGGGTCCGACACACATGGAATCTTGTCAAATATTACATCCGAGGTGTTAGGTTGCCTTAGGTTAGGATATATAACGTTATTGACGTATATACTGTTCCCACCGAGAAGTAGGGTCCGACACACGTGGAATGTTGTCAAATGTTACATCCGAGGTGTCAGGTTGCCTTAGGTTAGGATATATGACGTTATAGACGTATATAATGTTCCCACCGAGAAGTAGGTCCGACACGTCTAGTTTGTTGTCAAATATTACATCCGAGTTATTAGGTTGCCTTAGGATAGGATATGTAACGTTATAGACGCATTTAAGGTTCCCACCGAGAAGTAGGGTCCGACTCGCCAGGAATGTTGTCTAATGTTACATCTGAGGTGTTAGGTTGCCTTAGGCTAGGATATATAACGTTATAGACGCATATAATGTTCCCACCGAGAAGTAGGGCCCGACACGCTTGTAATGTTGTCAAATGTTACATCCGAGGTGTTAGGTTGCCTTAGGTTAGGTTATATGACGTTATAGACGCATATAATGTTCCCACCGAGAAGTAGGTCCGACACGCCTGGATTGTTGTCAAATATTACATCCGAGGTGCTAGGTTGCCTTAGGTTAGGATATACAACGTTATAGACGCATATAATGTTCCCACCGAGAAGTAGGGTCCGACACACATGGAATCTTGTCAAATATTACATCCGAGGTGTTAGATTGCCTTAGGTTAGGATATACAACGTTATAGACGCATATAATGTTCCCACCGAGAAGTAGGGTCCGACACACCTGCAATGTTGTCAAATGTTACATCTGAGGTGTTAGGTTGCCTTAGGTTAGGATATATAACGTTATAGACGCATATAATGTTCCCACTGAGAGGTACTTTCCGACTCGCCAGGAATGTTATCAAATGTTACATCCGAGGTGCTAGGTTGCCTTAGGTTAGGATATACAACGTTATAGACGCATATAATGTTCCCACCGAGAAGTAGGGTCCGACACACATGGAATCTTGTCAAATATTACATCCGAGGTGTTAGGTTGCCTTAGGTTAGGATATATAACGTTATAGACGTATATACTGTTCCCACCGAGAAGTAGGGTCCGACACACCTGCAATGTTGTCAAATGTTACATCCGAGGTGTTAGGTTGCCTTAGGTAAGGATATATAACGTTATAGACGCATATACTGTTCCCACTGGGAAGTAGGGTCCGACACACGTGGAATGTTGTCAAATGTTATATCCGAAGTGTTAGGTTGCCTTAGGTTAGGATATATAACGTTATAGACGCATATAATGTTCCCACTGAGAAGTAGGTTCCGACTCGCCAGGAATGTTGTCAAATGTTACATCCGAGGTGCTAGGTTGCCTTAGGTTAGGATATACAACGTTATAGAAGCATATAATGTTCCCACCGAGAACTAGGGTCCGACACACATGGAATCTTGTCAAATATTACATCCGAGGTGTTAGGTTGCCTTAGGTTAGGATATATAACGTTATAGACGTATATACAGTTCCCAACGTGAAGTAGGGTCCGACACACCAGGAATATTGACAAATATTACATCCGAGTTGTTAATTTGCCTTATTTTCCGATATACAGCGTCATAGACGCATACAATGTTCCCACCGAGATGTAGGGTCCGACAGGCTTGGAATGTTGGCAAATATTACATCCGTGGAGTTAGGTTGCCTCAGGTTAGGATATACAACGTTATACACGCATATAATGTTCCCACCGAGAAGTAGGGTCCGACACACCTGCAATGTTGTCAAATGTTACATCCGAGGTGTTAGGTTGCCTTAGGTTAGGATATATAACGTTATAGACGCATATAATGTTCCCACTGAGAAGTACTTTCCGACTCGCCAGGAATGTTGTCAAATGTTACATCCGAGGTGCTAGGTTGCCTTAGGTTAGGATATACAACGTTATAGACGCATATAATGTTCCCACCGAGAACTAGGGTCCGACACACATGGAATCTTGTCAAATATTACATCCGAGGTGTTAGGTTGCCTTAGGTTAGGATATATAACGTTATAGACGTATATACAGTTCCCAACGTGAAGTAGGGTCCGACACACCAGGAATATTGACAAATATTACATCCGAGTTGTTAATTTGCCTTATTTTCCGATATACAGCGTTATAGACGCGTACAATGTTCCCACCGAGATGTAGGGTCCGACAGGCTTGGAATGTTGGCAAATATTACATCCGTGGAGTTAGGTTGCCTCAGGTTAGGATATACAACGTTATAGACGCATATAATGTTCCCACCGAGAAGTAGGGTCCGACACACCTGCAATGTTGTCAAATGTTACATCCGAGGTGTTAGGTTGCCTTAGGTTAGGATATATAACGTTATAGACGCATATAATGTTCCCACTGAGAAGTACTTTCCGACTCGCCAGGAATGTTGTCAAATGTTAAATCCGAGGTGCTAGGTTGCCTTAGGTTAGAATATACAACGTTATAGACGCATATAATGTTCCCACCGAGAAGTAGGTCCGACACGCCTAGTTTGTTGTCAAACATTACATCCGAGATGTTAGGTTGCCTAAGGTTAGGATATATAACGCTATAGACGGATATACTGTTCCCACCGTGAAGTAGGGTCCGACACACCAGGAATATTGACAAATATTACATCCGAGTTGTTAATTTGCCTTTTAGTTTCCGATATACAGCGTTATAGACGCATACAATGTTCCCACCGAGATGTAGGGTCCGACAGGCTTGGAATGTTGGCAAATATTACATCCGCGGAGTTTGGTTGCCTTAGGTTAGGATATACAACGTTATAGACGCATATAATGTTCCCACCGAGAAGTAGGGTCCGACACACATGGAATCTTGTCAAATATTACATCCGAGGTGTTAGGTTGCCTTAGGTTAGGATATATAACGTTATAGACGTATATACTGTTCCCACCGAGAAGTAGGGTCCGACACACGTGGAATGTTGTCAAATGTTACATCCGAGGTGTTAGGTTGCCTTAGGTTAGGATATATGACGTTATAGAGGTATATAATGTTCCCACCGAGAAGTAGGTCCGACACGTCTAGTTTGTTGTCAAATGTTACATCCGAGGTGTTAGGTTGCCTTAGGCTAGGATATATAACGTTATAGACGCATATAATGTTCCCACCGAGAAGTAGGGCCCGACACGCTTGGAATGTTGTCAAATGTTACATCCGAGGTGTTAGGTTGCCTTAGGTTAGGTTATATGACGTTATAGACGCATATAATGTTCCCACCGAGAAGTAGGTCCGACACGCCTGGATTGTTGTCAAATGTTACATCCGAGGTGTTAGGTTGCCTTAGGTTAGGATACATAACGTTATAGACGCATATAATGTTCATACTGAGAAGTAGGTTCCGACTCGCCAGGAATGTTGTCAAATGTTACATACGAGGTGCTAGGTTGCCTTAGGTTAGGATATACAACGTTATAGACGCATATAATGTTCCCACCGAGAACTAGGGTCCGACACACATAGAATCTTGTCAAATATTACATCCGAGGTGTTAGGTTGCCTTAGGTTAGGATATATAACGTTATAGACGTATATACAGTTCCCACCGTGAAGTAGGGTCCGACACACCAGGAATATTGACAAATATTACATCCGAGTTGTTCATTTGCCTTATTTTCCGATATACAGCGTTATGGACGCATACAATGTTCCCACCGAGATGTAGGGTCCGACAGGCTTGGAATGTTGGCAAATATTACATCCGTGGTGTTAGGTTGCCCTAGGTTAGGATATACAACGTTATAGACGCATACAATGTTCCCACCGAGATGTAGGGTCCGACAGGCTTGGAATGTTGGCAAATATTACATCCGTGGAGTTAGGTTGCCTCAGGTTAGGATATACAACGTTATAGACGCATATAATGTTCCCACCGAGAAGTAGGGTCCGACACACCTGCAATGTTGTCAAATGTTACATCCGAGGTGTTAGGTTGCTTTAGGTTAGGATATATAACGTTATAGACGCATATAATGTTCCCACTGAGAAGTACTTTCCGACTCGCCAGGAATGTTGTCAAATGTTAAATCCGAGGTGCTAGGTTGCCTTAGGTTAGAATATACAACGTTATAGACGCATATAATGTTCCCACCGAGAAGTAGGTCCGACACGCCTAGTTTGTTGTCAAACATTACATCCGAGATGTTAGGTTGCCTAAGGTTAGGATATATAACGCTATAGACGGATATACTGTTCCCACCGTGAAGTAGGGTCCGACACACCAGGAATATTGACAAATATTACATCCGAGTTGTTAATTTGCCTTTTAGTTTCCGATATACAGCGTTATAGACGCATACAATGTTCCCACCGAGATGTAGGGTCCGACAGGCTTGTAATGTTGGCAAATATTACATCCGCGGAGTTTGGTTGCCTTAGGTTAGGATATACAACGTTATAGACGCATATAATGTTCCCACCGAGACGTAGGGTCCGACACACCTGCAATGTTGTCAAATGTTACATCCGAGGTGTTAGGTTGCCTTAGGTTAGGATATACAACGTTATAGACGCATATAATGTTCCCACCGAGAAGTAGGGTCCGACACACCTGCAATGTTGTCAAATGTTACATCCGAGGTGTTAGGTTGCCTTAGGTTAGGATATATAACGTTATAGACGCATATAATGTTCCCACTGAGAAGTACTTTCCGACTCGCCAGGAATGTTGTCAAATGTTACATCCGAGGTGCTAGGTTGCCTTAGGTTAGGATATACAACGTTATAGACGCATATAATGTTCCCACCGAGAAGTAGGGTCCGACACACATGGAATCTTGTCAAATATTACATCCGAGGTGTTAGGTTGCCTTAGGTTAGGATATATAACGTTATTGACGTATATACTGTTCCCACCGAGAAGTAGGGTCCGACACACGTGGAATGTTGTCAAATGTTACATCCGAGGTGTCAGGTTGCCTTAGGTTAGGATATATGACGTTATAGACGTATATAATGTTCCCACCGAGAAGTAGGTCCGACACGTCTAGTTTGTTGTCAAATATTACATCCGAGTTATTAGGTTGCCTTAGGATAGGATATGTAATGTTATAGACGCATTTAAGGTTCCCACCGAGAAGTAGGGTCCGACTCGCCAGGAATGTTGTCTAATGTTACATCTGAGGTGTTAGGTTGCCTTAGGCTAGGATATATAACGTTATAGACGCATATAATGTTCCCACCGAGAAGTAGGGCCCGACACGCTTGTAATGTTGTCAAATGTTACATCCGAGGTGTTATGTTGCCTTAGGTTAGGTTATATGACGTTATAGACGCATATAATGTTCCCACCGAGAAGTAGGCCCGACACGCCTAGTTTGTTGTCAAACATTACATCCGAGATATTAGGTTGCCTTAGGTTAGGATATATAACGTTATAGACGGATATACTGTTCCCACCGTGAAGTAGGGTTCGACACACCAGGAATATTGACAAATATTACATCCGAGTTGTTAATTTGCCTTTTAGTTTCCGATATACAGCGTTATAGACGCATACAATGTTCCCACCGAGATGTAGGGTCCGACAGGCTTGGAATGTTGGCAAATATTACATCCGTGGAGTTAGGTTGCCTTAGGTTAGGATATATAACGTTATAGACGCATATAATGTTCCCACCGAGAAGTAGGGTCCGACACACGTGGAATGTTGTCAAATGTTACATCCGAAGTGTTAGGTTGCCTTAGGTTAGGATATATAACATTATAGACTCATATAATGTTCCCACTGAGAAGTAGGTTCCGACTCGCCAGGAATGTTGTCAAATGTTACATCCGAGGTGCTAGGTTGCCTTAGGTTAGGATATACAACGTTATAGACGCATATAATGTTCCCACCGAGAAGTAGGGTCCGACACACATGGAATCTTGTCAAATATTACATCCGAGGTGTTAGGTTGCCTTAGGTTAGGATATATAACGTTATAGATGTATATACTGTTCCCACCGAGAAGTAGGGTCCGACACACGTGGAATGTTGTCAAATGTTACATCCGAGGTGTTAGGTTGCCTTAGGTTAGGATATATGACGTTATAGAGGTATATAATGTTCCCACCGAGAAGTAGGTCCGACACGTCTAGTTTGTTGTCAAATGTTACATCCGAGGTGTTAGGTTGCCTTAGGCTAGGATATATAACGTTATAGACGCATATAATGTTCCCACCGAGAAGTAGGGCCCGACACGCTTGGAATGTTGTCAAATGTTACATCCGAGGTGTTAGGTTGCCTTAGGTTAGGTTATATGACGTTATAGACGCATATAATGTTCCCACCGAGAAGTAGGTCCGACACGCCTGGATTGTTGTCAAATATTACATCCGAGATGTTAGGTTGCCTTAGGTTAGGTTATATGACGTTGTAGACACATATAATGTTCCAACCGAGAAGTAGGTCCGACACGCCTGGATTGTTATCAAATGTTGCATCCGAGGTGTTTGGTTGCCTTAGGTTAGGATGTGTAACGTTATAGACGTATGTACTGTTCCCACCGAGAAGTAGGGTCCGACACACGTGGAATGTTGTCAAATGTTACATCCGAGGTGTTAGGTTGCCTTAGGTTAGGATACATAACGTTATAGACGCATATAATGTTCCTACTGAGAAGTAGGTTCCGACTCGCCAGGAATGTTGTCAAATGTTACATACGAGGTGCTAGGTTGCCTTAGGTTAGGATATACAACGTTATAGACGCATATAATGTTCCCACCGAGAACTAGGGTCCGACACACATAGAATCTTGTCAAATATTACATCCGAGGTGTTAGGTTGCCTTAGGTTAGGATATATAACGTTATAGACGTATATACAGTTCCCACCGCGAAGTAGGGTCCGACACACCAGGAATATTGACAAATATTACATCCGAGTTGTTAATTTGCCTTATTTTCCGATATACAGCGTTATGGACGCATACAATGTTCCCACCGAGATGTAGGGTCCGACAGGCTTGGAATGTTGGCAAATATTACATCCGTGGAGTTAGGTTGCCCTAGGTTAGGATATACAACGTTATAGACGCATATAATGTTCCCACCGAGACGTAGGGTCCGACACACCTGCAATGTTGTCAAATGTTACATCCGAGGTGTTAGGTTGCCTTAGGTTAGGATATATAACATTATAGACGCATATAATGTTCCCACCGAGAAGTAGGGTCCGACTCGCCAGAAATGTTGTCAAATATTACATCCGAGGTGTTTGGTTGCCTTAGGTTAGGTTATATGACGTTGTAGACGCATATAATGTTCCAACCGAGAAGTAGGTCCGACACGCCTGGATTGTTGTCAAATATTACATCCGAGATGTTAGGTTGCGTTAGGTTAGGATATATAACGTTATAGACGTTTATACTGTCCTCACCGTGAAGTAGGGTCCGACACACCAGGAATATTGACAAATATTACATCCGAGTTGTTAGGTTGCCTTATTTTACGATATAAAACGTTATAGACGCATACAATGTTCCCACCGAGAAGTAGGGTCCGACAGGTTTGGAATGTTGGCAAATATTACATCCGAGGAGTTATGTTGCCTTAGGTTAGGATATACAACGTTATAGACGCATATAATGTTCCCACCGAGAAGTAGGTCCGACACGCCTGGATTGTTGTCAAATATTACATCCGAGATGTTAGGTTGCCTTAGGTTAGGTTATATGACGTTGTAGACACATATAATGTTCCAACCGAGAAGTAGGTCCGACACGCCTGGATTGTTGTCAAATGTTGCATCCGAGGTGTTTGGTTGCCTTAGGTTAGGATATATAAGGTTATAGACTTATGTACTGTTCCCACCGAGAAGTAGGGTCCGACACACGTGGAATGTTGTCAAATGTTACATCCGAGGTGTTAGGTTGCCTTAGATTAGGATATATGACGTTATAGACGTATATAATGTTCCCACCGAGAAGTAGGGTCCGACTCGCCAGGAATGTTGTCTAATGTTACATCTGAGGTGTTAGGTTGCCTTAGGTTAGGATATATAACGTTATAGACGCATATAATGTTCCCACCGAGAAGTAGGGCCCGACACGCTTGGAATGTTGTCAAATGTTACATCCGAGGTGTTAGGTTGCCTTAGGTTAGGTTATATGTCGTTATAGACGCATATAATGTTCCCACCGAGAAGTAGGTCCGACACGCCTGGATTGTTGTCAAATGTTACATCCGAGGTGTTAGGTTGCCTTAGGTTAGGTTATATGTCGTTATAGACGCATATAATGTTCCCACCGAGAAGTAGGTCCGACACGCCTGGATTGTTGTCAAATATTACATCCGAGATGTTAGGTTGCCTTAGGTTAGGATATATAACGTTATAGACGTATATACTGTTCCCACTGAGAAGTACTTTCCGACTCGCCTGGATTGTTGTCAAATATTACATCCGAGATGTTAGGTTGCCTTAGGTTAGGATATATAACGTTATAGACGTTTATACTGTTCTCACCGTGAAGTAGGGTCCGACACACCAGGAATATTGACAAATATTACATCGGAGTTGTTAGGTTGCCTTATTTTACGATATAAAACGTTATAGACGCATACAATGTTCCCACCGAGAAGTAGGGTCCGACAGGTTTGGAATGTTGTCAAATGTTACATCCGAAGTGTTAGATTGCCTTAGGTTAGGATATATAACGTTATAGACGCATATAATGTTCCCACCGAGAAGTAGGGTCCGACTCGTCAGAAATGATGTAAAATGTTACATCCGAGGTGTTAGGTTGCCTTAGGTTAGGTTATACGACGTTATAGACGCATATAATGTTCCCACCGAGAAGTAGTTTCCGACACACATGGAATGTTGTCAAATGTTACATCCGCGGTGTTAGGTTAACTTAGGTTGGGATATATAACGTTATAGACGTATACAATGTTCCGACCGAGAAGTAGGTCCGACACGCCTGGATTGTTGTCAAATCTTACATCCGAGATGTTAGGTTGCCTAAGGTTAGGATATATAACGTTATATACGCATATAATGTTCCCACCGAGAAGTAGGGTCCGACTCGCCAGGAATATTGTCAAATATTACATCCGAGTTATTAGGTTGCCTTAGGATAGGATATATAACGTTATAGACGCATTTAATGTTCCCACCGAGAAGTAGGGTCAGACTCGCCGGGAATGTTGTCTAATGTTACATCTGAGGAGTTAGGTTGCCTTAGGTTAGGATATATAACGTTATAGACGCATATAATGTTCCCACCGAGAAGTAGGGCCCGACACGCTTGGAATGTTGTCAAATGTTACATCCGAGGTGTTTGGTTGCCTTAGGTTAGGTTATATGACGTTGTAGACGCATATAATGTTCCAACCGAGAAGTAGGTCCGACACGCCTGGATTGTTGTCAAATCTTACATCCGAGATGTTAGGTTGCCTAAGGTTAGGATATATAACGTTATAGACGGATATACTGCTCCCACCGTGAAGGAGGGTCCGACACACCAGGAATATTGACAAATATTACATCCGAGTTGTTAATTTGCCTTTTAGTTTCCGATATACAGCGTTATAGACGCATACAATGTTCCCACCGAGATGTAGGGTCCGACAGGCTTGGAATGTTGGCAAATATTACATCCGTGGAGTTAGCTTGCCTTAGGTTAGGATATACAACGTTATAGACGCATATAATGTTCCCACCGAGACGTAGGGTCCGACACACCTGCAATGTTGTCAAATGTTACATCCGAGGTGTTAGGTTGCCTTAGGTTAGGATATATAACATTATAGACGCATATAATGTTCCCACCGAGAAGTAGGGTCCGACTCGCCAGAAATGTTGTCAAATATTACATCCGAGGTGTTTGGTTGCCTTAGGTTAGGTTATATGACGTTGTAGACGCATATAATGTTCCAACCGAGAAGTAGGGTCCGACTCGCTTGGAATGTTGTCAAATGTTACATCCGAGGTGTTAGGTTGCCTTAGGTTAGGTTATATGACGTTATAGACGCATATAATGTTCCCACCGAGAAGTAGGTCCGACACGCCTGGATTGTTGTCAAATATTACATCCGAGATGTTAGGTTGCCTTAGGTTAGGATATATAACGTTATAGACGTATATACTGTTCCCACCGAGAAGCAGGTCCGACACGCCTGGATTGTTGTCAAATATTACATCCGAGATGTTAGGTTGCCTTAGGTTAGGATATATAACGTTATAGACGTTTATACTGTTTTCACCGTGAAGTAGGGTCCGACACACCAGGAATATTGACAAATATTACATCCGAGTTGTTAGGTTGCCTTATTTTACGATATAAAACGTTATAGACGCATACAATGTTCCCACCGAGAAGTAGGGTCCGACAGGATTGGAATGTTGTCAAATGTTACATCCGAAGTGTTAGATTGCCTTAGGTTAGGATATATAACTTTATAGACGCATATAATGTTCCCACCGAGAAGTAGGGTCCGACACACCTGGAATGTTGTCAAATGTTACATCCGCGGTGTTAGGTTAACTTAGGTTGGGATATATAACGTTATAGACGTATACAATGTTCCGACCGAGAAGTAGGTTCCGAGAAGCCAGGAATGTTGTAAAATGTTACATTCGCGATGATAGGTTGCCTTAGGTTAGGATATATAACGTTATATACGCATATAATGTTCCCACCGAGAAGTAGGGTCCGACTCGCCAGGAATATTGTCAAATATTACATCCGAGTTATTAGGTTGCCTTAGGATAGGATATATAACGTTATAGACGCATTTAATGTTCCCACCGAGAAGTAGGGTCAGACTCGCCAGGAATGTTGTCTAATGTTACATCTGTAGAGTTAGGTTGCCTTAGGTTAGGATATATAACGTTATAGACGCATATAATGTTCCCACCGAGAAGTAGGGCCCGACACGCTTGGAATGTTGTCAAATGTTACATCCGAGGTGTTAGGTTGCCTTACGTTAGGTTATATGACGTTATAGACGCATATAATGTTCCCACCGAGAAGTAGGTCCGACACGCCTGGATTGTTGTCAAATGTTACATCCGAGGTGTTAGGTTAACTTAGGTTGGGATATATAACGTTATAAACGTATACAATGTTCCGACCGAGAAGTAGGTTCCGAGAAGCCAGGAATGTTGTAAAATGTTACATTCGCGATGTTAGGTTGCCCTAGGTTAGGATATATAACGTTATAGACGCATATAATATTCCCACCGATAAGTAGGGTCCGACACGCCAGGAATATTGTCAAATATTACATCCGAGTTATTAGGTTGCCTTAGGTTAGGATATATAACGTTATAGACGCATATAATGTTCCCACCGAGAAGTAGGGTCCGACTCGCCAGAAATGTTGTCAAATGTTACACCCGAGGTGTTAGGTTGCCTTAGGTTAGGTTATATGACGTTATAGACGCATATAATGTTCCCACCGAGAAGTAGGGCCCGACACGCTTGGAATGTTGTCAAATGTTACATCCGAGGTGTTAGGTTGCCTTAGGTTAGGTTATATAACGTTATAGACGCATATAATGTTCCCACCGATAAGTAGTGTCCGACACGCCAGGAATATTGTCAAATATTACATCCGAGTTATTAGGTTGCCTTAGGTTAGGAAATATAACGTTATAGACGCATATAATGTTCCCACCGAGAAGTAGGGTCCGACTCGCCAGGAATGTTGTCAAATGTTACATCTGAGGTGTTAGGTTGCGTTAGGTTAGGATATATAACGTTATAGACGCATATAATGTTCCCACCGAGAAGTAGGGCCCGACACGCTTGGAATGTTGTCAAATGTTACATCCCAGGTGTTAGGTTGCCTTAGGTTAGGTTATATGACGTTATAGACGCATATAATATTCCCACCGGGAAGTAGGTCCGACACGCCTAGTTTGTTGTCAAACATTACATCCGAGATGTTAGATTGCCTTAGGTTAGGATATATAACGTTATAGACGTATATACAGTTCGCACCGTGAAGTAGGGTCCGACACACCAGGAATATTGACAACTATTACATTCGAGTTGTTAGGTTGCCTTATTTTACGACATACAGCGTTATAGACGAGTACAATGTTCCCACCGAGATGTAGGGACCGACAGGCATGGAATGTTGGCAAATATTACATCTGAGATGTTAGGTTGCCTTAGGTTAGGATATATAACGTTATAGACGCATATAATGTTCCCACCGAGAAATAGGGTCCGACACACCTGGAATGTTGTCAAATGTTACATCCGAGGTGTTAGGTTAACTTAGGTTGGGATATATAACGTTATAAACGTATACAATGTTCCGACCGAGAAGTAGGTTCCGAGAAGCCAGGAATGTTGTAAAATGTTACATTCGCGATGTTAGGTTGCCCTAGGTTAGGATATATAACGTTATAGACGCATATAATATTCCCACCGATAAGTAGGGTCCGACACGCCAGGAATATTGTCAAATATTACATCCGAGTTATTAGGTTGCCTTAGGTTAGGACATATAACGTTATAGACGCATATAATGTTCCCACCGAGAAGTAGGGTCCGACTCGCCAGAAATGTTGTCAAATGTTACATCCGAGGTGTTAGGTTGCCTTAGGTTAGGTTATATGTCGTTATAGACGCATATAATGTTCCCACCGAGAAGTAGGTCCGACACGCCTGGATTGTTGTCAAATATTACATCCGAGATGTTAGGTTGCCTTAGGTTAGGATATATAACGTTATAGACGTATATACTGTTCCCACTGAGAAGCAGGTCCGACACGCCTGGATTGTTGTCAAATATTACATCCGAGTTGTTAATTTGCCTTATTTTCCGATATACAGCGTTATAGACGCATACAATGTTCCCACCGAGATGTAGGGACCGACAGGCTTGAAATGTTGGCAAATATTACATCCGTGGAGTTAGGTTGCCTCAGGTTAGGATATACAACGTTATAGACGCATATAATGTTCCCACCGAGAAGTAGGGTCCGACAAACGTGCAATGTTGTCAAATGTTACATCCGAGGTGTTAGGTTGCCTTAGGTTAGGATATATAACGTTATAGACGCATATAATGCTCCCACTGAGAAGTACTTTCCGACTCGCCAGGAATGTTGTCAAATGTTACATCCGAGGTGCTAGGTTGCCTTAGGTTAGGATATACAACGTTATAGACGCATATAATGTTCCCACCGAGAAGTAGTGTCCGACACACATGGAATCTTGTCAAATATTACATCCGAGGTGTTAGGTTGCCTTTGGTTAGGATATATAACGTTATAGACGTATATACTGTTCCCACCGAGAAGTAGGGTCCGACACACGTGGAATGTTGTCAAATGTTACATCCGAGGTGTTAGGTTGCCTTAGGTTAGGATATATGACGTTATAGACGTATATAATGTTCCCACCGAGAAGTAGGTCCGACACGTCTAGTTTGTTGTCAAATGTTACATCCGAGGTGTTAGGTTGCCTTAGGTTAGGATATATAACATTATAGACGCATATAATGTTCCCACCGAGAAGTAGGGTCCGTCTCGCCAGAAATGTTGTCAAATATTACATCCGAGGTGTTTGGTTGCCTTAGGTTAGATTATATGACGTTGTAGACGCATATAATGTTCCAACCGAGATGTAGGTCCGACACGCCTGGATTGTTGTCAAATATTACATTCGAGATGTTAGGTTGCCTTAGGTTAGGATATATAACGTTATAGACGTTTATACTGTTCTCACCGTGAAGTAGGGTCCGACACACCAGGAATATTGACAAATATTACATCCGAGTTGTTAGGTTGCCTTATTTTACGATATAAAACGTTATAGACGCATACAATGTTCCCACCGAGAAGTAGGGTCCGACAGGTTTGGAATGTTGTCAAATGTTACATCCGAAGTGTTAGATTGCCTTAGGTTAGGATATATAACGTTATAGACGCATATAATGTTCCCACCGAGAAGTAGGGTCCGACTCGTCAGAAATGATGTCAAATGTTACATCCGAGGTGTTAGGTTGCCTTAGGTTAGGTTATATGACGTTATAGACGCATATAATGTTCCCACCGAGAAGTAGGTCCGACACGCCTGGATTGTTGTCAAATATTACATCCGAGATGTTAGGTTGCCTTAGGTTAGGATATATAACGTTATAGACGTATATACTGTTCCCACCGAGAAGCAGGTCCGACACGCCTGGATTGTTGTCAAATATTACATCCGAGATGTTAGGTTGCCTTAGGTTAGGATATATAACGTTATAGACGTTTATACTGTTTTCACCGTGAAGTAGGGTCCGACACACCAGGAATATTGACAAATATTACATCCGAGTTGTTAGGTTGCCTTATTTTACGATATAAAACGTTATAGACGCATACAATGTTCCCACCGAGAAGTAGGGTCCGACAGGATTGGAATGTTGTCAAATGTTACATCCGAAGTGTTAGATTGCCTTAGGTTAGGATATATAACGTTATAGACGCATATAATGTTCCCACCGAGAAGTAGGGTCCGACACACCTGGAATGTTGTCAAATGTTACATCCGCGGTGTTAGGTTAACTTAGGTTGGGATATATAACGTTATAGACGTATACAATGTTCCGACCGAGAAGTAGGTTCCGAGAAGCCAGGAATGTTGTAAAATGTTACATTCGCGATGATAGGTTGCCTTAGGTTAGGATATATAACGTTATATACGCATATAATGTTCCCACCGAGAAGTAGGGTCCGACTCGCCAGGAATATTGTCAAATATTACATCCGAGTTATTAGGTTGCCTTAGGATAGGATATATAACGTTATAGACGCATTTAATGTTCCCACCGAGAAGTAGGGTCAGACTCGCCAGGAATGTTGTCTAATGTTACATCTGTAGAGTTAGGTTGCCTTAGGTTAGGATATATAACGTTATAGACGCATATAATGTTCCCACCGAGAAGTAGGGCCCGACACGCTTGGAATGTTGTCAAATGTTACATCCGATGTGTTAGGTTGCCTTACGTTAGGTTATATGACGTTATAGACGCATATAATGTTCCCACCGAGAAGTAGGTCCGACACGCCTGGATTGTTGTCAAATATTACATCCGAGATGTTAGGTTGCCTTAGGTTAGGTTATATGACGTTATAGACACATATAATGTTCCCACCGAGAAGTAGGTCCGACACGCCTGGATTGTTGTCAAATATTACATCCGAGATGTTAGGTTGCCTTAGGTTAGGATATATAACGTTATAAACGCATTTAATGTTCCCACCGGGAAGTAGGTTCCGACTCGCCAGGAATGTTGTCTAGTGTTACATCTGAGGTGTTAGGTTGCCTTAGGTTAGGATATATAACGTTATAGACGCATATATTGTTCCCACCGAGAAGTAGGTCCGACACGCCTGGATTGTTGTCAAATATTACATCCGAGATGTTAGGTTGCCTTAGGTTAGGATATATAACGTTATAGACGTATATACTGTTCCCACCGAGAGGTACGGTCCGACACACGTGGAATGTTGTCAAATGTTACATCCGAGGTGTTAAGTTGCCTTAGGTTAGGATATATGACGTTATAGACGTATATAATGTTCCCACCGAGAAGTAGGGCCCGACACGCTTGGAATGTTGTCAAATGTTACATCCGAGATGTTAGGTTGCCTTAGGTTAGGATATATAACGTTATAGACGCATATAATGTTCCCACTGCGAAGTAGGGTCCCACTCGCCAGAAATGTTGTCAAATGTTACATCCGAGGTGTTAGGTTGCCTTAGGTTAGGTTATATGACGTTATAGACGCATATAATGTTCCCACCGAGAAGTAGGGCCCGACACGCTTGGAATGTTGTCAAATGTTACATCCGAGGTGTTAGGTTGCCATAGGTTAGGTTATATAACGGTATAGACGCATATAATGTTCCCACCGATAAGTAGTGTCCGACACGCCAGGAATATTGTCAAATATTACATCCGAGTTATTAGGTTGCCTTAGGTTAGGAAATATAACGTTATAGACGCATATAATGTTCCCACCGAGAAGTAGGGTCCGACTCGCCAGGAATGTTGTCAAATGTTACATCTGAGGTGTTAGGTTGCGTTAGGTTAGGATATATAACGTTATAGACGCATATAATGTTCCCACCGAGAAGTAGGGCCCGACAGGCTTGGAATGTTGGCAAATATTACATCTGAGATGTTAGGTTGCCTTAGGTTAGGATATATAACGTTTGAGGCATATAATGTTCCCACCGAGAAGTAGGTCCGACACGCCAGGAATATTGTCAAATATTACATCCGAGTTATTAGGTTGCCTTAGGGTAGGATATATAACGTTATAGACGCATATAGTGTTCCCACCGAGAAGTAGGGTCCGACTCGCCAGAAATGTTGTCAAATGTTACATCCGAGGTGTTAGGTTGCCTTAGGTTAGGATATACAACGTTATAGGATCATATAATGTTCCCACCGAGAAGTATGTTCGACACGCCTAGTTTGTTGTCAAACATTACATCCGAGATGTTAGGTTGCCTTAGGTTAGGATATATAACGTTATAGACGGATATACTGTTCTCACCGTGAAGTAGGGTCCGACACACCAGGAATATTGACAAATATTACATCCGAGTTGTTAGGTTGCCTTATTTTACGATATGAAACGTTATAGACGCATACAATGTTCCCACCGAGAAGTAGGGTCCGACAGGTTTGGAATGTTGGCAAATATTACATCCGAGGAGTTAGGTTGCCTTAGGTTAGGATATACAACGTTATAGACGCAGATAATGTTCCCACCGAGAAATAGGGTCCGACACACCTGGAATGTTGTCAAATGTTACATCCGAGGTCTTAGGTTAACTTAGGTTGGGATATATAACGTTATAAACGTATACAATGTTCCGACCGAGAAGTAGGTTCCGAGAAGCCAGGAATGTTGTAAAATGTTACATTCGCGATGTTAGGTTGCCCTAGGTTAGGATATATAACGTTATAGACGCATATAATATTCCCACCGATAAGTAGGGTCCGACACGCCAGGAATATTGTCAAATATTACATCCGAGTTATTAGGTTGCCTTAGGTTAGGATATATAACGTTATAGACGCATATAATGTTCCCACCGAGAAGTAGGGTCCGACTCGCCAGAAATGTTGTCAAATGTTACACCCGAGGTGTTAGGTTGCCTTAGGTTAGGTTATATGACGTTATAGACGCATATAATGTTCCCACCGAGAAGTAGGGCCCGACACGCTTGGAATGTTGTCAAATGTTACATCCGAGGTGTTAGGTTGCCTTAGGTTAGGTTATATAACGTTATAGACGCATATAATGTTCCCACCGATAAGTAGTGTCCGACACGCCAGGAATATTGTCAAATATTACATCCGAGTTATTAGGTCGCCTTAGGTTAGGAAATATAACGTTATAGACGCATATAATGTTCCCACCGAGAAGTAGGGTCCGACAGGTTTGGAATGTTGGCAAATATTACATCCGAGGAGTTAGGTTGCCTTAGGTTAGGATATACAACGTTATAGACGCATATAATGTTCCCACCGAGAAATAGGGTCCGACACACATGGAATCTTGTCAAATATTACATCCGAGGTGTTAGGTTGCCTTAGGTTAGGATATATAACGTTATAGACGTATATACAGTTCCCACCGAGAAGTAGGGCCCGACAGGCTAGGAATGTTGGCAAATATTACATCTGAGATGTTAGGTTGCCTTAGGTTAGGATATATAACGTTTGATGCATATAATGTTCCCACCGAGAAGTAGGTCCGACACGCCAGGAATATTGTCAAATATTGCACCCGAGTTATTAGGTTGCCTTAGGGTAGGATATATAACGTTATAGACGCATATAGTGTTCCCACCGAGAAGTAGGGTCCGACTCGCCAGAAATGTTGTCAAATGTTACATCCGAGGTGTTAGGTTGCCTTAGGTTAGGATATCCAACGTTATAGGAGCATATAATGTTCTTACCGAGAAGTATGTTCGACACGCCTAGTTTGTTGTCAAACATTACATCCGAGATGTTAGGTTGCCTTAGGTTAGGATATATAACGTTATAGACGGATATACTGTTCTCACCGTGAAGTAGGGTCCGACACACCAGGAATATTGACAAATATTACATCCGAGTTGTTAGGTTGCCTTATTTTACGATATAAAACGTTATAGACGCATACAATGTTCCCACCGAGAAGTAGGGTCCGACAGGTTTGGAATGTTGGCAAATATTACATCCGAGGAGTTAGGTTGCCTTAGGTTAGGATATACAACGTTATAGACGCATATAATGTTCCCACCGAGAAATAGGGTCCGACACACATGGAATCTTGTCAAATATTACATCCGAGGTGTTAGGTTGCCTTAGGTTAGGATATATAACGTTATAGACGTATATACAGTTCCCACCGTGAAGTAGGGTCCGACACACCAGGAATATTGACAAATATTACATCCGAGTTGTTAATTTGCCTTATTTTCCGATATACAGCGTTATAGACGCATACAATGTTCCCACCGAGATGTAGGGACCGACAGGCTAGGAATGTTGGCAAATATTACATCCGTGGAGTTAGGTTGCCTCAGGTTAGGATATACAACGTTATAGACGCATATAATGTTCCCACCGAGAAGTAGGGTCCGACACACCTGCAATGTTGTCAAATGTTACATCCGAGGTGTTAGGTTGCCTTAGGTTAGGATATATAACGTTATAGACGCATATAATGTTCCCACTGAGAAGTACTTTCCGACTCGCCAGGAATGTTGTCAAATGTTACATCCGAGGTGCTAGGTTGCCTTAGGTTAGTATATACAACGTTATAGACGCATATAATGTTCCCACCAAGATGGAGGGTCCGACACACCTGTAATGTTGTAAAATGTTACATCCGAGGTGTTAGGTTGCCTTAGGGTAGGATATATAACGTTATAGACGCATATAATGTACCCACCGAGAAGGAGGATCCGACTCGCCAGGAATGTTGTCGAATGTTACATCCGAGGTGCTTGGTTGCCTTAGGTTAGGATATACAACGTTATAGACGCATATAATGTTCCCACCGAGAAATAGGGTCCGACACACATGGAATCTTGTCAAATATTACATCCGACGTGTTAGGTTGCCTTAGGTTAGGATATATAACGTTATAGACGTATATGATGTTCCCATCGAGAAGTAGGTCCGACACGCCTGGATTGTTGTCAAATATTACATCCGAGATGTTAGGTTGCCTTAGGTTGGGATATACAACGTTATAGACGCATATAATGTTCCCACCAAGATGGAGGGTCCGACACACCTGGAATGTTGTCAAATGTTACATCCGAGGTGTTAGGTTGCCTTAGGTTAGGATATATAACGTTATAGACGCATATAATGTTCCCACCGAGAAGTAGGGTCCGCCTCGCCAGGAATGTTGTCAAATGTTACATCTGAGGTGTTAGCTTGCCTTAGGTTAGGATATATAACATTATAGACGCATATAATGTTCCCACCGAGAAGTAGGGCCCGACACGCTTGGAATGTTGTCAAATGTTACATCCGAGGTGTTAGGTTGCCTTACATTAGGTTATATGACGTTATAGACGCATATAATGTTCCCACCGAGAAGTAGGGTCCGACGCGCCAGGAATGTTGTAAAATATTACGTCCTAGATGATAGGTTAACTTAGGTTGGGATATATAACGTTATAGACGCATATAATGTTTCCACCGAGAAGACGGTTCCAACAAGCCAGGAATGTTGTAAAACGTTACATTCGCGATGTTAGGTTGCCTTAGGTTATGATATATAACGTTATAGACGCATATAATGTTCCCACCGAGAAGTAGGTCCGACACGCCTGGAATGTTGTCAAATATTACATCCGAGTTGTTGGGTTGCCTTAGGTTAGGATATACAACGCTATAACGCATATAATGTTCCCACCGAGAAGTAGGGTCCGACACGCCAGGAATGTTGTAAAATATTACGTCCTAGATGATAGGTTAACTTAGGTTGGGGTATATATCGTTATAGACATATACAATGTTTCCACCGAGAAGTCGGTTCCGGCAAGCCAGGAATGTTGTAAAACGTTACATTCGCGATGTTAGGTTGCCTTAGGTTAGGATATATAACGTTATAGACGCATATACTGTTCCCACCGAGAAGATGGGTCCGACACACGTGGAATGTTGTCAAATGTTACATCCGAGGTGTTATGTTGCCTTAGGTTAGGATATATAACGTTATAGACGTATATACTGTTCCCACCGAGAAGTAGGGTCCGACACACGTGGAATGTTGTCAAATGTTACATCCGATATGTTAGGTTGCCTTAGGTTAGGGTACATGACGTTATAGACGTATATAATGCTCCCACCGAGAAGTAGGTCCGACACGCCTGGATTGTTGTCAAATATTACATCCGAGATGTTAGGTTGCCTTAAATTAGGATATATAACGTTATAGACGTATATACTGTTCCCACTGAGAAGTAGGGTCCGACACACGTGGAATGTTGTCAAATGTTACATCCGAGGTGTTAGGTTACCTTAGGCTAGGATACATAACGTTATAGACGCATATAATGTTCCCACTGAGAAGTAGGTTCCGACTCGCCAGGAATGTTGTCAAATGTTACATCCGAGGTGCTAGGTTGCCTTAGGTTAGGTTTCCACCGAGAAGACGGTTGCAACAAGCCAGGAATGTTGTAAAACGTTACATTCGCGATGTTGGGTTGCCTTAGGTTAGGATATATAACGTTATAGACGCATATAATGTTCCCACCGAGAAGTAGGGTCCGACACACCTGCAATGTTGTCAAATGTTACATCCGAAGTGTTAGGATAACTTAGGTTGGGATATATAACGTTATAGACGTATACAATGTTCCGACCGAGAAGTAGGTTCCGAGAAGCCAGGAATGTTGTAGAATGTTACATTCGCGATGATAGGTTGCCTTAGGTTAGGATATATAACGTTATAGACGCATATAATGTTCTCACCGATAAGTAGGGTCCGACACGCCAGGAATATTGTCAAATATTACATCCGAGTTAATAGGTTGCCTCAGGTTAGGATATATAACGTTATAGACGCATATAATGTTCCCACCGAGAAGTAGGGTCCGACACGCCAGGAATATTGTCAAATATTACATCCGAGTTATTAGGTTGCCTTAGGATACGATATATAACGTTATAGACGCATTTAATGTTCCCACCGAGAAGTAGGGTCCGACTCGCCAGGAATGTTGTCAAATGTTACATCTGAGGTGTTAGGTTGCCTTAGGTTAGAATATATAACGTTATAGACGCATATAATGTTCCCACCGATAAGTAGGGTCCGACACGCCAGGAGTATTGTCAAATATTACATCCGAGTTATTAGGTTGCCTTAGGTTAGGATATATAGCGTTATAGACGCATATAATGTTCCCACCGAGAAGTAGGGTGCGACTCGCCAGGAATGTTGTCAAATGTTACATCCGAGGTGTTAGGTTGCCTTAGGTTAGGTTATACGACGTTATAGACGCATATAATGTTCCCACCGAGAAGTAGGGCCCGACACGCTTGGAATGTTGTCAAATGTTACATCCGAGGTGTTAGGTTGCCTTAGGTTAGGTTATATGACGTTATAGACGCATATAATGTTCCCACCGAGAAGTAGGTCCGACACGCCTGGATTGTTGTCAAATATTACATCCGAGATGTTAGGTTGCCTTAGGTCAGGATATATAACGTTATAGACGTATATACTGTTCCCACCGAGAAGTAGGGTCCGACTCGCCAGGAATGTTGTCAAAAGTTACATCCGAGGTGTTAGGATAACTTAGGTCGGGATATATAACGTTATAGACGTATACAATGTTCCGACCGAGAAGTAGGTTCCGAGAAGCCAGGAATGTTGTAGAATGTTACATTCGCGATGATAGGTTGCCTTAGGTTAGGATATATAACGTTATAGACGCATATAATGTTCCCACCGATAAGTAGGGTCCGACACGCCAGGAATATTGTCAAATATTACATCCGAGTTATTAGGTTGCCTTAGGATAGGATATATAACGTTATAGACGCATTTAATGTTCCCACCGAGAAGTAGGGTCCGACTCGCCAGGAATGTTGTCAAATGTTACATCTGAGGTGTTAGGTTGCCTTAGGGTAGAATATATAACGTTATAGACGCATATAATGTTCCCACCGATAAGTAGGGTCCGACACGCCGGGAATATTGTCAAATATTACATCCGAGTTATTAGGTTGCCTTAGGTTAGGATATATAAAGTTGTAGACGCATATAATGTTCCCACCGATAAGTAGGTTCCGACACGCCAGGAATATTGTCAAATATTACATCCGAGTTATTAGGTTGCCTTAGGTTAGGATATATAACGTTATAGACGCATATAATGTTCCCACCGAGAAGTAGGGTCCGACTCGCCAGGAATGTTGTCAAATGTTACATCTGAGGTGTTAGGTTGCCTTAGGTTAGAATATATAACGTTATAGGCGCATATAATGTTCCCACCGATAAGTAGGGTCCGACTCGCCAGGAATATTGTCAAATATTACATCCGAGTTATTAGGTTGCCTTAGGTTAGGATATATAACGTTATAGACGCATATAATGTTCCCACCGAGAAGTAGGGTCCGACTCGCCAGGAATGTTGTCAAATGTTACATCCGAGGTGTTAGGTTGCCTTAGGTTAGGTTATACGACGTTATAGACGCATATAATGTTCCCACCAAGAAGTAGGGCCCGACACGCTTGGAATTTTGTCAAATGTTACATCCGAGGTGTTAGGTTGCCTTAGATTAGGTTATATGACGTTATAGACGCATATAATGTTCCCACCGAGAAGTATGTCCGACACGCCTGGATTGTTGTCAAATATTACATCCGAGATGTTAGGTTGCCTTAGGTCAGGATATATAACGTTATAGACGTATATACTGTTCCCACCGAGAAGTAGGGTCCGACTCGCCAGGAATGTTGTCAAAAGTTACATCTGAGGTGTTAGGTTGCCTTAGGTTAGGATATATAACGTTATAGACGCATATAATGTTCCCACCGAGAAGTAGGGCCCGACACGCCTTGATTGCTGTCAAATATTACATCCGAGGTGTTAGGTTGCCTTAGGTTAGGTTATATGACGTTATAGACGCATATAATGTTCCCGCCGAGAAGTAGGTCCGACACGCCTGGATTGTTGTCAACTATTACATCCGAGATGTTAGGTTGCCTTAGGTTAGGATATATAACGTTATAGACGTATATACTGTTCCCACCGAGAAGTAGGGTCCGACACACGTGGAATGTTGTCAAATGTTACATCCGAGGTGTTAGGTTGCCCTAGGTTAGGTTATATGACGTTATAGACGTATATAATGTTCCCACCGAGAAGTAGGTCCGACACGCTTGGAATGTTGTCAAATGTTACATCCGAGGTGTTAGGTTGCCTTACATTAGGTTATATGACGTTATAGACGCATATAATGTTCCCACCGAGAAGTAGGGTCCGACGCGCCAGGAATGTTGTAAAATATTACGTCATAGATGATAGGTTAACTTACGTTGGGATATATAACGTTATAGACGCATATAATGTTTCCACCGAGAAGACGGTTCCAAAAAGCCAGGAATGTTGTAAAACGTTACATTCGCGATGTTAGGTTGCCTTAGGTTATGGTATATAACGTTATAGACGCATATAATGTTCCCACCGAGAAGTAGGTCCGACACGCCTGGAATGTTGTCAAATATTACATCCGAGTTGTTGGGTTGCCTTAGGTTAGGATATACAACGCTATAGACGCATATAATGTTCCCACCGAGAAGTAGGGTCCGACACGCCAGGAATGTTGTAAAATATTACGTCCTAGATGATAGGTTAACTTAGGTTGGGGTATATATCGTTATAGACATATACAATGTTTCCACCGAGAAGTCGGTTCCGACAAGCCAGGAATGTTGTAAAACGTTACATTCGCGATGTTAGGTTGCCTTAGGTTAGGATATATAACGTTATAGACGCATATAATGTTCCCACCGAGAAGTAGGGTCCGACACACCTGCAATGTTGTCAAATGTTACATCCGAGGTGTTAGGATAACTTAGGTCGGGATATATAACGTTATAGACGTATACAATGTTCCGACCGAGAAGAAGGTTCCGAGAAGCCAGTAATGTTGTAAAATGTTACATTCGCGATGATAGGTTGCCTTAGGTTAGGATATATAACGTTATAGACGCATATAATGTTCCCACCGATAAGTAGGGCCCGACTCGCCAGGAATGTTGTCAAATGTTACATCCGAGGTATTAGGTTGCCTTAGGTTAGGTTATACGACGTTATAGACGCATATAATGTTCCCACCGAGAAGTAGGGCCCGACACGCTTGGAATGTTGTCAAATGTTACATCCGAGGTGTTAGGTTGCCTTAGGTTAGGTTATATGACGTTATAGACGCATATAATGTTCCCACCGAGAAGTAGGTCCGACACGCCTGGATTGTTGTCAAATATTACATCCGAGATGTTAGGTTGCCTTAGGTCAGGATATATAACGTTATAGACGTATATACTGTTCCCACCGAGAAGTAGGGTCCGACTCGCCAGGAATGTTGTCAAAAGTTACATCTGAGGTGTTAGGTTGCCTTAGGTTAGGATATATAACGTTATAGACGCATATAATGTTCCCACCGAGAAGTAGGGTCCGACACGCCGGGAATATTGTCAAATATTACATCCGAGTTATTAGGTTGCCTTAGGATAGGATATATAACGTTATAGACGCATTTAATGTTCCCACCGAGAAGTAGGGTCCGACTCGCCAGGAATGTTGTCAAATATTACATCCGAGTTATTAGGTTGCCTTAGGTTAGGATATATAACGTTATAGACGCATATAATGTTCCCACCGAGAAGTAGGGTCCGACTCGCCAGGAATGTTGTCAAATGTTACATCTGAGGTGTTAGGTTGCCTTAGGTTAGAATATATAACGTTATAGACGCATATAATGTTCCCACCGATAAGTAGGGTGCGACACGCCAGGAATATTTTCAAATGTTACATCCGAGGTGTTAGGTTGCCTTAGGTTAGGTTATATGACGTTATAGACACATATAATGTTCCCACCGAGAAGTAGGGCCCGACAAGCCTGGATTGTTGTCAAACATTACATCCGAGATGTTAGGTTGCCTTATGTTAGGATATATAACGTTATAGACCTATATACTGTTCCCACCGAGAAGATGGGTCCGACACACGTGGAATGTTGTCAAATGTTACATCCGAGGTGTTAGGTTGCCTTAGGTTAGGATATATAACGTTATAGACGTATATACTGTTCCCACTGAGAAGTAGGGTCCGACTCACGTGGAATGTTGTCAAATGTTACATACCAGGTGTTAGGTTGCCTTAGGTTAGGATATATAACGTTATAGACGCATATAATGTTCCCACTGAGAAGTAGGTTCCGACTCGCCAGGAATGTTGTCAAATGTTACATCCGAGGTGCTAGGTTGCCTTAGGTTAGTATATACAACGTTATAGACGCATACAATGTTCCCACCAAGATGTAGGGTCCGACACACCTGGAATGTTGTCAAATGTCACATCCGAGGTGTTAGGTTGCCTTAGGTTAGGATATATAACGTTATAGACGCATATAATGTTCCCACCGAGAAGGAGGGTCCGACTCGCCAGGAATGTTGTCAAATGATACATCCGAGGTGCTAGGTTGCCTTAGGTTGGATATACAACGTTATAGACGCATATAATGTTCCCCCCGAGAAGTAGGGTCTGACACACATGGAATCTTGTCAAATATTACATCCGACGTGTTAGGTTGCCTTAGGTTAGGATATATAACGTTATAGACGTATATACAGTTCCCACCGAGAAGTAGGTCCGACACGCTTGGAATGTTGTCAAATGTTACATCCGAGGTGTTAGGTTGCCTTACATTAGGTTATATGACGTTATAGACGCATATAATGTTCCCACCGAGAAGTAGGGTCCGACGCGCCAGGAATGTTGTAAAATATTACGTCCTAGATGATAGGTTAACTTAGGTTGGGATATATAACGTTATAGACGCATATAATGTTTCCACCGAGAAGACGGTTCCAAAAAGCCAGGAATGTTGTAAAACGTTACATTCGCGATGTTAGGTTGCCTTAGGTTATGGTATATAACGTTATAGACGCATATAATGTTCCCACCGAGAAGTAGGTCCGACACGCCTGGAATGTTGTCAAATATTACATCCGAGTTGTTGGGTTGCCTTAGGTAAGGATATACAACGCTATAGACGCATATAATGTTCCCACCGAGAAGTAGGGTCCGACACGCCAGGAATGTTGTAAAATATTACGTCCTAGATGATAGGTTAACTTAGGTCGGGATATATAACGTTATAGACGTATACAATGTTCCGACCGAGAAGTAGGTTCCGAGAAGCCAGCAATGTTGTAAAATGTTACATTCGCGATGATAGGTTGCCTTAGGTTAGGATATATAACGTTATAGACGCATATAATGTTCCCACCGATAAGTAGGGTCCGACTCGCCAGGAATGTTGTCAAATGTTACATCCGAGGTGTTAGGTTGCCTTAGGTTAGGTTATACGACGTTATAGACGCATATAATGTTCCCACCGAGAAGTAGGGCCCGACACGCTTGGAATGTTGTCAAATGTTACATCCGGGGTGTTAGGTTGCCTTAGGTTAGGTTATATGACGTTATAGACGCATATAATGTTCCCACCGAGAAGTAGGTCCGACACGCCTGGATTGTTGTCAAATATTACATCCGAGATGTTAGGTTGCCTTAGGTCAGGATATATAACGTTATAGACGTATATACTGTTCCCACCGAGAAGTAGGGTCCGACTCGCCAGGAATGTTGTCAAAAGTTACATCTGAGGTGTTAGGTTGCCTTAGGTTAGGATATATGAAGTTATAGACGCATATAATATTCCCACCGAGAAGTAGGGCCCGACACGCCTAGATTGCTGTCAAATATTACATCCGGGGTGTTAGGTTGCCTTAGGTTAGGATATATGACGTTATAGACGCATATAATGTTCCCACCGAGAAGTAGGGCCCGACACGCCTAGATTGCTCTCAAATATTACATCCGGGGTGTTAGGTTGCCTTAGGTTAGGTTATATGACGTTATAGACGCATATAATGTTCCCACCGAGAAGTAGGTCCGACACGCCTGGAATGTTGTCAAATGTTACATCCGAGGTGTTAGGTTGCCTTAGGTTAGGATATATGACGTTATAGACGCATATAATGTTCCCACCGAGAAGTAGGGTCCGACGCGCCAGGAATGTTGTAAAATATTACGTCCTAGATGATAGGTTAACTTAGGTTGGGATATATAACGTTATAGACGCATATAATGTTTCCACCGAGAAGACGGTTCCAACAAGCCAGGAATGTTGTAAAACGTTACATTCGCGATGTTAGGTTGCCTTAGGTTAGGATATATAACGTTATAGACGCATATAATGTTCCCACCGAGAAGTAGGGTCCGACATACCTGCAATGTTGTCAAATGTTACATCCTAGGTGTTAGGATAACTTAGGGTGGGATATATAACGTTATAGACGTATACAATGTTCCGACCGAGAAGTAGGTTCCGAGAAGCCAGGAATGTTGTAGAATGTTACATTCGCGATGATAGGTTGCCTTAGGTTAGGATATATAACGTTATAGACGCATATAATGTTCCCACCGATAAGTAGGGTCCGACACGCCAGGAATATTGTCAAATATTACATCCGAGTTATTAGGTTGCCTTAGGTTAGGATATATAACGTTATAGTCGCATATAATGTTCCCACCGAGAAGTAGGGTCCGACTCGCCAGGAATGTTGTCAAATGTTACATCTGAGGTGTTAGGTTGCCTTAGGTTAGAATATATAACGTTATAGACGCATATAATGTTCCCACCGATAAGTAGGGTCCGACACGCCAGGAATATTTTCAAATATTACATCCGAGTTATTAGGTTGCCTTAGGTTAGGATATATAAAGTTATAGACGCATATAATGTTCCCACCGATAAGTAGGATCCGACACGCCAGGAATATTGTCAAATATTACATCTGAGTTATTAGGTTGCCTTAGGTTAGGATATATAACGTTATAGACGCATATAATGTTCCCACCGACATGTAGGGTCCGACTCGCCAGGAATGTTGTCAAATGTTACATCCGAGGTGTTAGGTTGCCTTAGGTTAGGTTATACGACGTTATAGACGCATATAATGTTCCCACCGAGAAGTAGGGCCCGACACGCTTGGAATGTTGTCAAATGTTACATCCGAGGTGTTAGGTTGCCTTAGGTTAGGTTATATGACGTTATAGACGCATATAATGTTCCCACCGAGAAGTAGGTCCGACACGCCTGGATTGTTGTCAAATATTACATCCGAGATGTTAGGTTGCCTTAGGTCAGGATATATGACGTTATAGACGCATATAATGTTCCCACCGAGAAGTAGGGCCCGACACGCCTAGATTGCTCTCAAATATTACATCCGGGGTGTTAGGTTGCCTTAGGTTAGGTTATATGACGTTATAGACGCATATAATGTTCCCACCGAGAAGTAGGTCCGACACGCCTGGAATGTTTTCAAATGTTACATCCGAGGTGTTAGGTTGCCTTAGGTTAGGATATATGACGTTATAGACGCATATAATGTTCCCACCGAGAAGTAGGGTCCGACGCGCCAGGAATGTTGTAAAATATTACGTCCTAGATGATAGGTTAACTTAGGTTGGGATATATAACGTTATAGACGCATATAATGTTTCCACCGAGAAGACGGTTCCAACAAGCCAGGAATGTTGTAAAACGTTACATTCGCGATGTTAGGTTGCCTTAGGTTAGGATATATAACGTTATAGACGCATATAATGTTCCCACCGAGAAGTAGGGTCCGACATACCTGCAATGTTGTCAAATGTTACATCCGAGGTGTTAGGATAACTTAGGTTGGGATATATAACGTTATAGACGTATACAATGTTCCGACCGAGAAGTAGGTTCCGAGAAGCCAGGAACGTTGTAGAATGTTACATTCGCGATGATAGGTTGCCTTAGGTTAGGATATATAACGTTATAGACGCATATAATGTTCCCACCGATAAGTAGGGTCCGACACGCCAGGAATATTGTCAAATATTACATCCGAGTTATTAGGTTGCCTTAGGTTAGGATATATAACGTTATAGACGCATATAATGTTCCCACCGAGAAGTAGGGTCCGACACGACAGGAATATTGTCAAATATTACATCCGAGTTATTAGGTTGCCTTAGGATAGGATATATAACGTTATAGACGCATTTAATGTTCCCACCGAGAAGTAGGGTCCGACTCGCCAGGAATGTTGTCAAATGTTACACCTGAGGTGTTAGGTTGCCTTAGGTTAGAATACATAACGTTATAGACGCATATAATGTTCCCACCGATAAGTAGGGTCCGACACGCCGGGAATATTGTCAAATATTACATCCGAGTTATTAGGTTGCCTTAGGTTAGGATATATAACGTTATAGACGCATATAATGTTCCCACCGAGAAGTAGGGTCCGACACGCCAGGAATATTGTCAAATATTACATCCGAGTTATTAGGTTGCCTTAGGATAGGATATATAACGTTATAGACACATTTAATGTTCCCACCGAGAAGTAGGGTCCGACTCGCCAGGAATGTTGTCAAATGTTACATCTGAGGTGTTAGGTTGCCTTAGGTTAGAATATATAACGTTATAGACGCATATAATGTTCCCACCGAGAAGTAGGGTCCGACACGCCAGGAATATTGTCAAATATTACATCTGAGTTATTAGGTTGCCTTAGGTTAGGATATATAACGTTATAGACGCATATAATGTTCCCACCGAGAAGTAGGGTCCGACTCGCCAGGAATGTTGTCAAATGTTACATCCGATGTGTTAGGTTGCCTTAGGTTAGGTTATACGACGTTATAGACGCATATAATGTTCCCACAGAGAAGTAGGGCCAGACACACTTGGAATGTTGTCAAATGTTACATCCGAGGTGTTAGGTTGCCTTAGGTTAGGATATATAACGTTATAGACGTATATACTGTTCCCACCGAGAAGTAGGGTCCGACACACGTGGAATGTTGTCAAATGTTACATCCGAGGTGTTAGGTTGCCTTAGGTTAGGTTATATGACGTTATAGACGTATATAATGTTCCCACCGAGAAGTAGGTCCGACACGCCTGGATTGTTGTCAAATATTACATCCGAGATGTTAGGTTGCCTTAGGTTAGGATATATAACGTTATAGACGTATATACTGTTCCCACTGAGAAGTTGGGTCCGACACACGTGGAATGTTGGCAAATGTTACATCCGATGTGTTAGGTTGCCTTAGGTTAGGATATATAACGTTATAGACGCATATAATGTTCCCGTTGAGAAGTAGGTTCCGACTCGCCAGGAATGTTGTCAAATGTTACATCCGAGGTGCTAGGTTGCCTTAGGTTAGGATATACAACGTTATAGACGCATATAATGTTCCCACCAAGAAGTAGGGTCCGACACACCTGGAATGTTGTAAAATGTTACATCCGAGGTGTTAGGTTGCCTTAGGGTAGGATATATAACGTTATAGACGCATATAATGTACCCACCGAGAAGGAGGATCCGACTCGCCAGGAATGTTGTCAAATGTGACATCCGAGGTGTTAGGTTGCCTTAGGTTAGGTTATACGACGTTATAGACGCATATAATGTTCCCACCGAGAAGTAGGGCCCGACACGCTTGGAATGTTGTCAAATGTTACATCCGAGGTGTTAGGTTGCCTTAGGTTAGGTTATATGACGTTATAGACGCATATAATGTTCCCACCGAGAAGTAGGTCCGACACGCCTGGATTGTTGTCAAATATTATATCCGAGATGTTAGGTTGCCTTAGGTTGGGATATATAACGTTAGAGACGTATATACTGTTCCCACTGAGAAGTAGGGCCCGACACACGTGGAATGTTGTCAAACGTTACATCCGAGGTGTTAGGTTGCCTTACGTTAGGATATATAACGTTATAGACGCATATAATGTTCCCACTGAGAAGTAGGTTCCGACTCGCCAGGAATGTTGTCAAATGTTACATCCGAGGTGCTAGGTTGCCTTAGGTTAGGATATACAACGTTATAGACGCATATAATGTTCCCACCAAGATGCAGGGTCCGACACACCTGGAATGTTGTCAAATGTTACGTCCGAGGTGTTAGGTTGCCTTAGGTTAGGATATATGACGTTATAGACGCATATAATGTTCCCACCGATAAGTAGGGTCCGACACGCCGGGAATATTGTCAAATATTACATCCGAGTTATTAGGTTGCCTTAGGTTAGGATATATAAAGTTATAGACGCATATAATGTTCCCACCGATAAGTAGGGTCCGACACGCCAGGAATATTGTCAAATATTACATCCGAGTTATTAGGTTGCCTTAGGTTAGGATATATAACGTTATAGACGCATATAATGTTCCCACCGAGAAATAGGGTCCGACTCGCCAGGAATGTTGTCAAATGTTACATCTGAGGTGTTAGGTTGCCTTAGGTTAGAATATATAACGTTATAGACGCATATAATGTTCCCACCGATAAGTAGGGTCCGACACACCAGGAATATTGTCAAATATTACATCCGAGTTATTAGGTTGCCTTAGGTTAGGATATATAACGTTATAGACGCATATAATGTTCCCACCGAGAAGTAGGGTCCGACTCGCCAGGAATGTTGTCAAATGTTACATCCGAGGTGTTAGGTTGCCTTAGGTTAGGTTATACGACGTTATAGACGCATATAATGTTCCCACCGAGAAGTAGGGCCCGACACGTTTGGAATGTTGTCAAATGTTACATCCGAGGTGTTAGGTTGCCTTAGGTTAGGTTATATGACGTTATAGACGCATATAATGTTCCCACCGAGAAGTAGGTCCGACACGCCTGGATTGTTGTCAAATATTACATCCGAGATGTTAGGTTGCCTTAGGTTAGGATATATAACGTTATAGACATATATACTGTTCCCACTGAGAAGTTGGGTCCGACACACGTGGAATGTTGGCAAATGTTACATCCCAGGTGTTAGGTTGCCTTAGGTTAGGATATATAACGTTATAGACGCATGTCATGTTCCCGTTGAGAAGTAGGTTCCGACTCGCCAGGAATGTTGTCAAATGTTACATCCGAGGTGCTAGGTTGCCTTAGGTTAGGATATACAACGTTATAGACGCATATAATGTTCCCACCATGAAGTAGGGTCCGACACACCAGGAATGTTGTAAAATGTTACATCCGAGGTGTTATGTTGCCTTAGGGTAGGATATATAACGTTATAGACGCATATAATGTACCCACCGAGAAGGAGGATCCGACTCGCCAGGAATGTTGTCGAATGATACATCCGAGGTGCTAGGTTGCCTTAGGTTAGGATATACAACGTTATAGGCGCATATAATGTTCCCACCGAGAAATAGGGTCCGACACACATGGAATCTTGTCAAATATTACATCCGACGTGTTAGGTTGCCTTAGGTTAGGATATATAACGTTATAGACGTATATAATGTTCCCATCGAGAAGTAGGTCCGACACGCCTGGATTGTTGTCAAATATTACATCCGAGATGTTAGGTTGCCTTAGGTTAGGATATATAACGTTATAGACGTATATACTGTTTCCACCGAGAAGTAGGGTCCGACACACGTGGAATGTTGTCAAATGTTACATCCGAGGTGTAAGGTTGCCTTAGGTTAGGATATATAACGTTATAGACGCATATAATGTTCCCACCGATAAGTAGGGTCCGACAGGCCAGGAATATTGTCAAATATTACATCCGAGTTATTAGGTTGACTTAGGTTAGGATATATAACGTTATAGACGCATATAATGTTCCCACGGAGAAGTAGGGTCCGACACGCCAGGAATATTGTCAAATATTACATCCGAGTTATTAGGTTGCCTTAGGATAGGATATATAACGTTATAGACACATTTAATGTTCCCACCGAGAAGTAGGGTCCGACTCGCCAGGAATGTTGTCAAATGTTACATCCGAGGTGTTAGGTTGCCTTAGGTTAGGATATATAACGTTATAGACGTATATACTGTTCCCACCGAGTAGTAGGGTCCGACACACGTGGAATGTTGTCAAATGTTACATCCGAGGTGTTAGGTTGCCTTAGGTTAGGTTATATGACGTTATAGACGTATATAATGTTCCCACCGAGAAGTAGGTCCGACACGCCTGGATTGTTGTCAAATATTACATCCGAGATGTTAGGTTGCCTTAGGTTAGGATATATAACGTTATAGACGTATATACTGTTCCCACTGAGAAGTTGGGTCCGACACACGTGGAATGTTGGCAAATGTTACATCCCAGGTGTTAGGTTGCCTTAGGTTAGGATATATAACGTTATAGACGCATGTCATGTTCCCGTTGAGAAGTAGGTTCCGACTCGCCAGGAATGTTGTCAAATGTTACATCCGAGGTGCTAGGTTGCCTTAGGTTAGGATATACAACGTTATAGACGCATATAATGTTCCCACCAAGAAGTAGGGTCCGACACACCTGGAATGTTGTAAAATGTTACATCCGAGGTGTTAGGTTGCCTTAGGGTAGGATATATAACGTTATAGACGCATATAATGTACCCACCGAGAAGGAGGATCCGACTCTCCAGGAATGTTGTCAAATGTGACATCCGAGGTGTTAGGTTGCCTTAGGTTAGGTTATACGACGTTGGAGTCTCGTTCGAGCAGCCGTAGAGAGCGGACGTGTTTCGGTGCGCTCCGCTACCTGAGTTGTACGACGCGACTTTTTAGGCGATAAAGGATATATACTTCGGTTTATATCCTTCCGAGGAGGATTGTGAAAACTTCTAGTGTAAGAACTAGAAGCTAGTAGCAAGAATAACGCGATAGAAAGGAATATACGCTCTGCGTGTCCTTTGTTCGCTTTCGGTGACGTGGCGTCGATAATTGATTCGGCGTTTTCGGCAGAAAAGGAGTTGGAAAGTGGTCTGGATCACTTCCCTGAGAGTCAGTGTCACGTGCGGCACAACCAGTGCGCAGTTTGTGCAGTGGAAAGTGCCAAAAGTGTGCGAAAACAAGTGGAAATCGGCGGAAAGGAACAGGGCGTCACCGCCGCCATATTGCCGCGCAGCCGTGGCACGTACGCGTTCCACCGCGATTAGGGCGTTCTTTCCGGCGATTGCTGCTTGTTTGCGAACTTAAAGTGCTCTTTGCGGCAAAAGTGACTGTGAGGTGGCTCCCGTGGTTGCGGGCACTGGAGAAAAAGGTGCGATAATACGTGGAAAAGCATCGGGAGAAAACGAGGCGTCGCCGCCGCCATCTTGACAGTCAGGCGTGGCACGTACGCCGCGTCGAGACGGCAGTCGCGAAACAAGGGCTTCTCCCGGCCTTTTCGACGTGTTCCCGCACTTTCAGCGCTTCCGGTCGTTAAGCACGATTGTAGAAACACTGATTTTCGATAACATTAGTGCAAAAAACGGTGTAAAAGTGCGACGCGGGAACTCGGCGAGAAAGAGGCTACCAGCCGTAATCAATCTCGGATTATTCCAGGAGATTGCGACAAAGAAGACAAAAAAGGTAAGTGCTAGAGACTCTTAAAGCGCGAATCTTGAACTCTGGCGTCGCTCCGTGAACTGTTCGCGGAAATCGAAGCGAACGCAAGAGCGAGTGAGAGGACGAATAGAGAGACAAAGAGAGAGTGACGGTTGAACTGTGTGCGGGACAGAGACAGACAACCGGTCTGCGCTGAACGTGGGAAGTGCGAACGTTCCCACACGGCGGAGCAAGTGAGGTGCGCGGTGTGATTTTCTCCACGGAGGAGAATAGCGTTTGCGCGACCGACTCGTCGGCAAATTAATTATCGTGCGAAGCCCTGCTTGGGTAACCAAGCATGGCGACGCGCGATTACGCGACCGTGGCGAGTGGGGGAGAGGGGGCCGGCCCGAGTGGCCTTATCAGTTGCAGAACCGGCGGCAGCAGCAAGTCGGAGAGGACGGAAGGCAGGATGCTGCGGGAACCAGAGAGGAGAATTCCACGCACGCGCAGGAGCGTGAAGAGGTCAAAGGCGGAGACGTCCGAATACGATTCGGACACGTCACTCGCTTCGTTGCTCTCGACGACGCCGTCCGAGTCAACGAAGCATCTGAAGAAGAAGGGACGCCCCCCCACAACGGAGGAATACATAAAATTGGCGGAAGCCAAACTGCTAGCCGATAAAGCTGCCGAGAAGGATGCAGAGGACGCTCTAGAGCGAGAGCTCCTCTACGGTGATTGCATGCCGCCGCCACCATCAAGGACGTCAAATCCTATTCCGGACCAGGAAGTTTTTGACGAAGAGGCCAGGAAAATGCCGATAGAGGATCTGGCAGCCTGGGCTCTGGAATCGGCGGCCAAAATTGAATATGCCGCTGCGAAGTCGTCGCAGCTGAAAGGCACAATTAAACGGTCGATGCGCGTCAGCGTTCGAATCCTGCGAGCGGCGACTACGGAAGCTGAACAACGCGCCAGCCGCGCCATCGCCGGAACAGCAGGAGATCAGGAATTCAGCCTTATTAAAGCTAAGGCTGAAAAACTGGAGAAGGAGAATGCCCTTCTCAAGGAGAGGCTGACCGCCCTCGAAAATACGGCAAACAGCCAATTATCGCCGGCGATCAAAAGCATGGAGATCGCCGAGCGTAGTGATAAAAGAACACGACGGCAATCGCTGACTACGAAGCAGGAGGAAGCCAGCATCCCCGACACCGGTCTCGTACTGCTAATGGAGCAGATTGGGGCCGTTGTCAACGAACGGCTTACACAATTTTGGGAGAAGGCGGAGAAGCGCTTCGCTCCGAAGGAGGATCGTCCGCGGTCGGAGGCACGAAATGTTGCGCGACGCGAAGAACCCGCGAAAGAGGGAACAAGCGCCGCAATCATAAAGAAGGAGAAGTCCGCTGGGAAGAGAGAGGCAATGCCCCTTCCACCGGTGAAAAAATCCGCGAAAGCGGAAACAAAGAAATCACCCATCCAGAAGAGGATGGAACAGATTCAAAAGGAGCAGGTTCGGAAGGAGAGCGAAGGGAAGTGTCCAGCAGCGAGCGCACCTGCTCCGCAGAACAAGAAGGAGACGGAGACGCCGTGGACGAAAGTCCTCGGCAGAAAGTCGAAAAAGGAGACGACGGCCACCGTAAACAAGACCGTGAGGGCAGGCAAGAAGGTAGCAGCTGCGAAGTCGATGCCAAAAGAAAAGCCGATAGTGATGAAAACCCCGAGCACGGCCGCTGTCGTAATCACTATAGAGGAGGGCAGTAAATCGACATACGCCGAGCTTATGACAACGGCGCGGCAGAAGATCAAACTGTCGGACCTGGGAATCGGTGAGGTCAAACCCAGGAAAGCGCTGACCGGAGCGCTTATTCTCGAAATAAGCGGCGAAGGTAAAGAAGAGAAGGCGAACGCGCTCGCCAACAAGTTAACCGGGCTATTCGCGATCACGAGGGGTGTAAAAATCACGCGCCCCTGCAAGAGAGCGGCCCTGAGGGTCTTCAGGATGGAAGACTCGATCACGGTCGGTGAGGTCGTCGAAGCAGTCGCCGCACAAGGCGGCTGCACCGCCGACGAGATAAAAACCGGTCCCAGGAGGACGGCGTATAACGGCATGGGCACGATGCTTATGCAATGCCCGGTCGCCGCCGCAAAGAAGGTTACCGAAAACGGTAAAGTAAAGGTCGGATGGACGTCCGTCCGCGTTGAACCCATCGAAGCACGACAACTTACCTGCTTCAAATGTTGGGAAATCGGGCACGTAATCGCGAAATGCTCCGCGACCGTGGACCGAACGGAGGCGTGTTACCGGTGCGGTGAGAAGGGACACCGCGCTGCGGAATGCAATGAGAAGGCACCGACGTGCCCGGTATGCAAGTCGGCAAACCGCCCGCATGGACACAGAGCAGGTAGCAAAGCCTGCACTGTCCCGCCGCCGGCAAAAAAAGGACAGAAGAACGCTACTCAATCGAGCGCTAAATCCTCAGGTAAGGATAAGAAACCTGAGGAAAAGAAGGAAAAAGCTGCAGCAGCAGCCAAACACAACCACGAAGAGGAGAAGGAGCGCGAAACTCTGAAGGCGAGCACCAGCCGCGAGGAGGCGATGGATCTGGCGTAACTTTCAATATGAAATGCCAGATCCTGCAAACTAATTTAAATCACGCCGCGAGAGCACAAGATCTTATGCTCGAAAGCCTGCAAAGCGGCGTGGTTGAATTAGTGGTTGCCGCGGAGCCGTATTTAATCCACGACAAGCCGTCATGGATAGCAAACAGGGAGAAGACGGTTGCAATAATTCAGGCGACGCCGACACGCATCCGACCGATCACAGCCATCGCGCAAGGGCGTGGTTACGTCGCAGTATCGTGGTCGGATTGCGTCGTCATTGGAATATACGCGCCGCCGAGTTGGTCGTTGCAAGATTTCGATCAGCTCCTGGACGAAGTGGAGGGTGTAGTGCGAAATCACGCCTCGCAACCGACATTCGTACTGGGAGATTTCAACGCGCACGCGACTATGTGGCGCTCTTCCAGAACGACTCAGCGTGGACACTCGACGATGGACTGGGCAGCATCCGCGAATCTCAGACTGTTGAATCAAGGATCTGCCAGTACGTGCGTGCGTCCACAGGGCGAGAGCAAGGTCGACCTCTCGTTCGCGAACGACGCAGCATCTCGAAGAGTCACGAGCTGGAAAGTGGATCCGATCGAAACTTTATCTGATCACTTATATATAAGGATCGACATATCCACGGTACAAGGAAGAAGGGCAGCGGACCAGAAGCAAAATAGATGGTCGTTGCGAAAAATCGACGAAGATATGTTTATGGCGGCAACCCTCGCCGCTACCTGGCCGAGCGAACCGACCGAAGTGGCCGTAGTCGAGCGAGAAGCAGAATGGTTTACGAGGACGTTGACATCGGTGTGCAACGCAAGCATGCCGAAAATAAGGTCGAACCCCACTCGTAAACCCGTATATTGGTGGAGGAACGAGATCGCTCTTCTCCGTGCGGAGAGCACAAACGCACGGAGACAATATACGAGATACCGGAAACGGAGGAATCCCGATTCGGTGAGGAAAGCGCAGCTCTATGAAGTTTACAAGGAGAAGAAAATAGAGCTGCAGGCGGCCATAAAGACATCAAAGGCACGAGCATGGGACGGGCTGCTGGAAACACTGCGCGAGGATCCGTGGGGGCGGCCGTACAAGATAGTAATGAATAAATTACGACCGTGGGCGCCCCCGTTAACGGAGACGATGGAGACGCCGTTCTTGAAGCGAGTTGTCGACACGCTCTTCCCACCGGAAGAGGCTACGTCGGCGAGCAACTCGCAAATTTCAGCACACATCGACCCGATCATCTGGTCGCTGGACAACGACGTCACCGAGGAGGAAATGGCTCGCGCCATAAAGCGCATGACAAAGAAGAACACCGCGCCCGGACCGGACGGAATTCCCGGCCGTGCCTGGTCGATGGCACTCAGTGTCCTGAATTCAAGATTGCGGAAGTTATTTACAGCATGCTTGAAGACGGGTACGTTTCCAGCAAGATGGAAAACCGGCAGATTAGTATTGCTCCGAAAGCCGGGAAAATCGGAGGATTTACCGGCAGCGTACAGGCCGATAGTTTTGCTCGACGAGGTCGGAAAATTATTTGAAAGGATAATCCACAACCGCCTCATCGAGCACCTGTCGCGAACCGGGCCGAACTTAGCCGAGAACCAATTCGGCTTCCGAGAAGGACGATCGACGATTGACGCGATTCGACAAGTGAAAAGTTTCGCCGAAAACGCGATCGCCGCCGGGGGAGTCGTAATCGCGATATCTTTAGATATTAAGAATGCGTTCAACTCCCTCGAATGGAGTACGATTCGTAGAGCGCTTGAAAAGCACGGGTTTCCGCGATACCTGCGAAGGGTCGTGGAAAATTACCTGAGCGACCGCGCGGTTCTCTACGATAGCCGGCATGGAATCGAGAAAAAGAAGATTGATCGCGGCGTTCCCCAGGGATCGGTCCTCGGACCGCTTCTCTGGAATCTCGGGTACGACGCGGTCCTGAAGCTGCCAATGCCGTCCGGCGTGCATCTCACGTGCTACGCGGATGACACGATGGTGTTGGCAGTCGACACGTGTCGGCAACGCGCAATCTGCCGGGCCGAAGTGGCAGTTGCGGTCGTGGCTAATACGATCAAGAAGATGGGGCTCCAGATGGCACCGGAGAAATCTGAAATCCTGTGCTTCAAGGGACGAAGAAGAGACCCGCGAGGAGGAAACGAAGTGGTCAACATTGGACCATCCAAAGTTACAGTGGGGAGCGAGATGAAGTATCTCGGACTGCTCCTCGACGATAAATGGAACTTTGGTCTCCACTTCGCTCGTCAGGCCGTTCGACTGGATGCTGCGGCAAATTATCTAAGCCGCATCATGCCGAATCTGCACGGACCGGACGAGAAAGTAAGGAAAGTCTATGCTGGGGTGATAAAAAGCATTGCGCTTTACGGAGCCCCGGTATGGAGCGACGCGCTTAACAAAGGAGGCAGAAAGCTGCAGCTGCTGCGAAGCGCGTGGCGAAGAATAGCCATTCGGGTCATAAGAGGATATCGCACGATTTCCTACGACGCGGCAACAATGCTGGCGGGTCTCGCACCCCTGGAATACCTGGCGCAGGAAGACCTCATAGTGTACGAAACCCTTCGCACAACGCGCCAGGTAGAAGAAGAAGGTGCACCTGCTCCGACAAGGGACGAGATTAGAAGAGAAGCGAGACGCTTCACTTTCTCTAAATGGAAGGAGAAACTCGCACCTGCGACCAATCACAGGATCGTGGGAGCGATTCTACCCATCTTGGAAAACTGGGTAGAAAACAGGAGAGGGCAGCTCACCTTCAGAGTGACGCAGGTGCTGACTGGACATGGATGCTTCGGTCAGTACCTCTGCAAGATCGGAAAAGAGGCCACGGCTGAATGTCACCATTGCGGAGACGGAGACGACTCTGCGCAGCACACGTTGGAACGCTGTCCAGCGTGGCAAACGCTGCGCCACGCTCTCGTGGCAGAGATCGGACGGGATCTCTCGCCGACCAGCATCCTGCCGAAGATGCTGGAAGGGGAGAGATACTGGCGAGCCGTTACCTTGTTTTGCGACAAAGTGATGGCTGCGAAGGAAGCCGCCGAGCGCGAAAGAGAGCGCACGCTTTCTGCTCGACGAGCCTTACGTGGTCGGCGTTGTAGACGTTTGCCACGTTCCACTCCAAGGTAGGGGACTCTCGTCCGTCAGGGCGCGAGAGTCGCTCCAAAGTACCCACCGGGGAGCGGAGCTTCGCCGTCGCCGTCCATCTCAAACGCCGCAAGCGGGAGAAGAGGAAGACGACTTCGAAGATTGAAGACAGGCGCAAGAAATTCGACAAAGAGGTACGCGTGAGGAATGCATGCATTCGCACACAAGCGTAATAGAAAAGATTGCGCAAAGAAAAAGTAAATAAGAAAAAACAGAAAGAGCAGCCGAGCGCCGGCTAGACAGGATTTGGGTCAAGTCTATCCGGCACGCGCTCGACCGAGGAGAGGCAAACGACTGTGGTGGTTGCAGTCGTTGCCAATCTAAAGTATGAACTCGCACGCCAGCTATGAACAGAGAGTTCAAAGAACTCAGACACGAGGCGGGATGCTGGACGCGTTCGAAAGAGTTCCCGGCTACCCGCTACAAGTGTAGGAAGACCACCGCAGGGTTTTAGTCGGTAAGAGTCCGACATAACCGCGGATTTCCCAAAAAATCCACGGTATCCATGAGGATTTCCCTGCGAAAAAAAAAAAAAAAAAAAAAAAAAAAAAAAAAAGGTTATACGACGTTATAGACGCATATAATGTTCCCACCGAGAAGTAGGTCCGACACGCCTGGATTGTTGTCAAATATTACATCCGAGATGTTAGGTTGCCTTAGGTTAGGATATATAACGTTATAGACGTATATACTGTTCCCACTGAGAAGTTGGGTCCGACACACCTGGAATGTTGTCAAATGTTACGTCCGAGGTGTTAGGTTGCCTTAGGTTAGGATATATGACGTTATAGACGCATATAATGTTCCCACCGAGAAGTAGGGTCCGACGCGCCAGGAATGGTGTAAAATATTACGTCCTAGATGATAGGTTAACTTAGGTTGGGATATATAACGTTATAGACGCATATAATGTTTCCACCGAGAAGACGGTTCCAACAAGCCAGGAATGTTGTAAAACGTTACATTCGCGATGTTAGGTTGCCTTAGGTTAGGATATATAACGTTATAGACGCATATAATGTTCCCACCGAGAAGTAGGGTCCGACACACCTGCAATGTTGTCAAATGTTACATCCGAGGTGTTAGGATAACTTAGGTTGGGATATATAACGTTATAGACGTATACAATGTTCCGACCGAGAAGTAGGTTCCGAGAAGCCAGGAATGTTGTAAAATGTTACATTCGCGATGATAGGTTGCCTTAGGTTAGGATATATAACGTTATAGACGCATATAATGTTCCCACCGATAAGTAGGGTCCGACACGCCAGGAATATTGTCAAATATTACATCCGAGTTATTAGGTTGACTTAGGTTAGGATATATAACGTTATAGACGCATATAATGTTCCCACCGAGAAGTAGGGTCCGACTCGCCAGGAATGTTGTCAAATGTTACATCCGATATGTTAGGTTGCCTTAGGTTAGGTTATACGACGTTATAGACGTATATACTGTTCCCACTGAGAAGTAGGGCCCGACACACGTGGAATGTTGTCAAACGTTACATCCGAGGTGTTAGGTTGCCTTACGTTAGGATATATAACGTTATAGACGCATATAATGTTCCCACTGAGAAGTAGGTTCCGACTCGCCAGGAATGTTGTCAAATGTTACATCCGAGGTGCTAGGTTGCCTTAGGTTAGGATATACAACGTTATAGACGCATATAATGTTCCCACCAAGATGCAGGGTCCGACACACCTGGAATGTTGTCAAATGTTACGTCCGAGGTGTTAGGTTGCCTTAGGTTAGGATATATGACGTTATAGACGCATATAATGTTCGCACCGATAAGTAGGGTCCGACACGCCGGGAATATTGTCAAATATTACATCCGAGTTATTAGGTTGCCTTAGGTTAGGATATATAAAGTTATAGACGCATATAATGTTCCCACCGATAAGTAGGGTCCGACACGCCAGGAATATTGTCAAATATTACATCCGAGTTATTAGGTTGCCTTAGGTTAGGATATATAACGTTATAGACGCATATAACGTTCCCACCGAGAAATAGGGTCCGACTCGCCAGGAATGTTGTCAAATGTTACATCTGAGGTGTTAGGTTGCCTTAGGTTAGAATATATAACGTTATAGACGCATATAATGTTCCCACCGATAAGTAGGATCCGACACGCCAGGAATATTGTCAAATATTACATCCGAGTTATTAGGTTGCCTTAGGTTAGGATATATAACGTTATAGACGCATATAATGTTCCCACCGAGAAGTAGGGTCCGACTCGCCAGGAATGTTGTCAAATGTTACATCCGAGGTGTTAGGTTGCCTTAGGTTAGGGTATACGACGTTATAGACGCATATAATGTTCTCACCGAGAAGTAGGGCCCGACACGTTTGGAATGTTGTCAAATGTTACATCCGAGGTGTTAGGTTGCCTTAGGTTAGGTTATATGACGTTATAGACGCATATAATGTTCCCACCGAGAAGTAGGTCCGACACGCCTGGATTGTTGTCAAATATTACATCCGAGATGTTAGGTTGCCTTAGGTTAGGATATATAACGTTATAGACATATATACTGTTCCCACTGAGAAGTTGGGTCCGACACACGTGGAATGTTGGCAAATGTTACATCCCAGGTGTTAGGTTGCCTTAGGTTAGGATATATAACGTTATAGACGCATGTAATGTTCCCGTTGAGAAGTAGGTTCCGACTCGCCAGGAATGTTGTCAAATGTTACATCCGAGGTGCTAGGTTGCCTTAGGTTAGGATATACAACGTTATAGACGCATGTAATGTTCCCACCATGAAGTAGGGTCCGACACACCAGGAATGTTGTAAAATGTTACATCCGAGGTGTTAGGTTGCCTTAGGGTAGGATATATAACGTTATAGACGCATATAATGTACCCACCGAGAAGGAGGATCCGACTCGCCAGGAATGTTGTCGAATGATACATCCGAGGTGCTAGGTTGCCTTAGGTTAGGATATACAACGTTATAGACGCATATAATGTTCCCACCGAGAAATAGGGTCCGACACACATGGAATCTTGTCAAATATTACATCCGACGTGTTAGGTTGCCTTAGGTTAGGATATATAACGTTATAGACGTATATAATGTTCCCATCGAGAAGTAGGTCCGACACGCCTGGATTGTTGTCAAATATTACATCCGAGATGTTAGGTTGCCTTAGGTTAGGATATATAACGTTATAGACGTATATACTGTTCCCACCGAGAAGTAGGGTCCGACACACGTGGAATGTTGTCAAATGTTACATCCGAGGTGTAAGGTTGCCTTAGGTTAGGTTATATGACGTTATAGACGTATATAATGTTCCCACCGAGAAGTAGGTCCGACACGCCTGGAATGTTGTCAAATGTTACATCCGAGGTGTTAGGTTGCCTTAGGTTAGGATATATGACGTTATAGACGCATATAATGTTCCCACCGAGAAGTAGGGTCCGACGCGCCAGGAATGTTGTAACATATTACGTCCTAGATGATAGGTTAACTTAGGTTGGGATATGTAACGTTATAGACGCATATAATGTTTCCACCGAGAAGACGGTTCCAACAAGCCAGGAATGTTGTAAAACGTTACATTCGCGATGTTAGGTTGCCTTAGGTTAGGATATATAACGTTATAGACGCATATAATGTTCCCACCGAGAAGTAGGGTCCGACACAACTGCAATGTTGTCAAATGTTACATCCGAGGTGTTAGGATAACTTAGGTTGGGATAGATAACGTTATAGACGTATACAATGTTCCGACCGAGAAGTAGGTTCCGAGAAGCCAGGAATGTTGTAAAATGTTACATTCGCGATGATAGGTTGCCTTAGGTTAGGATATATAACGTTATAGACGCATATAATGTTCCCACCGATAAGTAGGGTCCGACACGCCAGGAATATTGTCAAATATTACATCCGAGTTATTAGGTTGACTTAGGTTAGGATATATAACGTTATAGACGCATATAATGTTCCCACGGAGAAGTAGGGTCCGACACGCCAGGAATATTGTCAAATATTACATCCGAGTTATTAGGTTGCCTTAGGATAGGATATATAACGTTATAGACACATTTAATGTTCCCACCGAGAAGTAGGGTCCGACTCGCCAGGAATGTTGTCAAATGTTACATCTGAGGTGTTAGGTTGCCTTAGGTTAGAATATATAACGTTATAGACGCATATAATGTTCCCACCGATAAGTAGGGTCCGACACGCCAGGAATATTGTCAAATATTACATCTGAGTTATTAGGTTGCCTTAGGTTAGGATATAGAACGTTATAGACGCATATAATGTTCCCACCGAGAAGTAGGGTCCGACTCGCCAGGAATGTTGTCAAATGTTACATCCGATGTGTTAGGTTGCCTTAGGTTAGGTTATACGACGTTATAGACGCATATAATGTTCCCACCGAGAAGTAGGGCCAGACACGCTTGGAATGTTGTCAAATGTTACATCCGAGGTGTTAGGTTGCCTTAGGTTAGGATATATAACGTTATAGACGTATATACTGTTCCCACCGAGAAGTAGGGTCCGACACACGTGGAATGTTGTCAAATGTTACATCCGAGGTGTTAGGTTGCCTTAGGTTAGGTTATATGACGTTATAGACGTATATAATGTTCCCACCGAGAAGTAGGCTCCGACTCGCCAGGAATGTTGTCAAATGTTACATCTGAGGTGTTAGGTTGCCTTAGGTTAGAATATATAACGTTATAGACGCATATACTGTTCCCACCGAGTAGTAGGGTCCGACACACGTGGAATGTTGTCAAATGTTACATCCGAGGTGTTAGGTTGCCTTAGGTTAGGTTATATGACGTTATAGACGTATATAATGTTCCCACCGAGAAGTAGGTCCGACACGCCTGGATTGTTGTCAAATATTACATCCGAGATGTTAGGTTGCCTTAGGTTAGGATATATAACGTTATAGACGTATATACTGTTCCCACTGAGAAGTTGGGTCCGACACACGTGGAATGTTGGCAAATGTTACATCCGATGTGTTAGGTTGCCTTAGGTTAGGATATATAACGTTATAGACGCATATAATGTTCCCGTTGAGAAGTAGGTTCCGACTCGCCAGGAATGTTGTCAAATGTTACATCCGAGGTGCTAGGTTGCCTTAGGTTAGGATATACAACGTTATAGACGCATATAATGTTCCCACCAAGAAGTAGGGTCCGACACACCTGGAATGTTGTAAAATGTTACATCCGAGGTGTTAGGTTGCCTTAGGGTAGGATATATAACGTTATAGACGCATATAATGTACCCACCGAGAAGGAGGATCCGACTCGCCAGGAATGTTGTCAAATGTGACATCCGAGGTGTTAGGTTGCCTTAGGTTAGGTTATACGACGTTATAGACGCATATAATGTTCCCACCGAGAAGTAGGGCCCGACACGCTTGGAATGTTGTCAAATGTTACATCCGAGGTGTTAGGTTGCCTTAGGTTAGGTTATATGACGTTATAGACGCATATAATGTTCCCACCGAGAAGTAGGTCCGACACGCCTGGATTGTTGTCAAATATTATATCCGAGATGTTAGGTTGCCTTAGGTTGGGATATATAACGTTACAGACGTATATACTGTTCCCACTGAGAAGTAGGGCCCGACACACGTGGAATGTTGTCAAACGTTACATCCGAGGTGTTAGGTTGCCTTACGTTAGGATATATAACGTTATAGACGCATATAATGTTCCCACTGAGAAGTAGGTTCCGACTCGCCAGGAATGTTGTCAAATGTTACATCCGAGGTGCTAGGTTGCCTTAGGTTAGGATATACAACGTTATAGACGCATATAATGTTCCCACCAAGATGCAGGGTCCGACACACCTGGAATGTTGTCAAATGTTACGTCCGAGGTGTTAGGTTGCCTTAGGTTAGGATATATGACGTTATAGACGCATATAATGTTCCCACCGAGAAGTAGGGTCCGACGCGCCAGGAATGGTGTAAAATATTACGTCCTAGATGATAGGTTAACTTAGGTTGGGATATATAACGTTATAGACGCATATAATGTTTCCACCGAGAAGACGGTTCCAACAAGCCAGGAATGTTGTAAAACGTTACATTCGCGATGTTAGGTTGCCTTAGGTTAGGATATATAACGTTATAGACGCATATAATGTTCCCACCGAGAAGTAGGGTCCGACACACCTGCAATGTTGTCAAATGTTACATCCGAGGTGTTAGGATAACTTAGGTTGGGATATATAACGTTATAGACGTATACAATGTTCCGACCGAGAAGTAGGTTTCGAGAAGCCAGGAATGTTGTAAAATGTTACATTCGCGATGATAGGTTGCCTTAGGTTAGGATATATAACGTTATAGACGCATATAATGTTCCCACCGATAAGTAGGGTCCGACACGCCAGGAATATTGTCAAATATTACATCCGTGTTATTAGGTTGACTTAGGTTAGGATATATAACGTTATAGACGCATATAATGTTCCCACCGAGAAGTAGGGTCCGACTCGCCAGGAATGTTGTCAAATGTTACATCCGATATGTTAGGTTGCCTTAGGTTAGGTTATACGACGTTATAGACGCATATAATGTTCCCACCGAGAAGTAGGGCCAGACACACTTGGAATGTTGTCAAGTGTTACATCCGAGGTGTTAGGTTGCCTTAGGTTAGGATATATAACGTTATAGACGTATATACTGTTCCCACCGAGAAGTAGGGTCCGACACACGTGGAATGTTGTCAAATGTTACATCCGAGGTGTTAGGTTGCCTTAGGTTAGGTTATATGACGTTATAGACGTATATAATGTTCCCACCGAGAAGTAGGTCCGACACGCCTGGATTGTTGTCAAATATTACATCCGAGATGTTAGGTTGCCTTAGGTTAGGATATATAACGTTATAGACGTATATACTGTTCCCACTGAGAAGTTGGGTCCGACACACGTGGAATGTTGGCAAATGTTACATCCGATGTGTTAGGTTGCCTTAGGTTAGGATATATAACGTTATAGACGCATATAATGTTCCCGTTGAGAAGTAGGTTCCGACTCGCCAGGAATGTTGTCAAATGTTACATACGAGGTGCTAGGTTGCCTTAGGTTAGGATATACAACGTTATAGACGCATATAATGTTCCCACCATGAAGTAGGGTCCGACACACCAGGAATGTTGTAAAATGTTACATCCGAGGTGTTAGGTTGCCTTAGGGTAGGATATATAACGTTATAGACGCATATAATGTACCCACCGAGAAGGAGGATCCGACTCGCCAGGAATGTTGTGGAATGATACATCCGAGGTGCTAGGTTGCCTTAGGTTAGGATATACAACGTTATAGACGCATATAATGTTCCCACCGAGAAATAGGGTCCGACACACATGGAATCTTGTCAAATATTACATCCGACGTGTTAGGTTGCCTTAGGTTAGGATATATAACGTTATAGACGTATATAATGTTCCCATCGAGAAGTAGGTCCGACACGCCTGGATTGTTGTCAAATATTACATCCGAGATGTTAGGTTGCCTTAGGTTAGGATATATAACGTAATAGACGTATATACTGTTCCCACCGAGAAGTAGGGTCCGACACACGTGGAATGTTGTCAAATGTTACATCCGAGGTGTAAGGTTGCCTTAGGTTAGGTTATATGACGTTATAGACGTATATAATGTTCCCACCGAGAAGTAGGTCCGACACGCCTGGAATGTTGTCAAATGTTACATCCGAGGTGTTAGGTTGCCTTAGGTTAGGATATATGACGTTATAGACGCATATAATGTTCCCACCGATAAGTAGGGTCCGACACGCCGGGAATATTGTCAAATATTACATCCGAGTTATTAGGTTGCCTTAGGTTAGGATATATAAAGTTATAGACGCATATAATGTTCCCACCGATAAGTAGGGTCCGACACGCCAGGAATATTGTCAAATATTACTTCTGAGTTATTAGGTTGCCTTAGGTTAGGATATAGAACGTTATAGACGCATATAATGTACCCACCGAGAATTAGGGTCCGACTCGCCAGGAATGTTGTCAAATGTTACATCCGATGTGTTAGGTTGCCTTAGGCTAGGTTATACGACGTTATAGACGCATATAATGTTCCCACCGAGAAGTAGGGCCAGACACGCTTGGAATGTTGTCAAATGTTACATCCGAGGTGTTAGGTTGCCTTAGGTTAGGATATATAACGTTATAGACGTATATACTGTTCCCACCGAGAAGTAGGGTCCGACACACGTGGAATGTTGTCAAATGTTACATCCGAGGTGTTAGGTTGCCTTAGGTTAGGTTATATGACGTTATAGACGTATATAATGTTCCCACCGAGAAGTAGGTCCGACACGCCTGGATTGTTGTCAAATATTACATCCGAGATGTTAGGTTGCCTTAGGTTAGGATATATAAAGTTATAGACGCATATAATGTTCCCACCGATAAGGAGGGTCCGACACGCCAGGAATATTGTCAAATATTACATCCGAGTTATTAGGTTGCCTTAGGTTAGGATATATAACGTTATAGACGCATATAATGTTCCCACCGAGAAGTAGGGTCCGACTCGCCAGGAATGTTGTCAAATGTTACATCTGAGGTGTTAGGTTGCCTTAGGTTAGAATATATAACGTTATAGACGCATATAATGTTCCCACCGAGAAGTAGGGTCCGACTCGCCAGGAATGTTGTCAAATGTGACATCCGAGGTGTTAGGTTGCCTTAGGTTAGGTTATACGACGTTATAGACGCATATAATGTTCCCACCGAGAAGTAGGGCCAGACACGCTTGGAATGTTGTCAAATGTTACATCCGAGGTGTTAGGTTGCCTTAGGTTAGGATATATAACGTTATAGACGTATATACTGTTCCCACCGAGAAGTAGGGTCCGACACACATGGAATGTTGTCAAATGTTACATCCGAGGTGTTAGGTTGCCTTAGGTTAGGTTATATGACGTTATAGACGTATATAATGTTCCCACCGAGAAGTAGGGTCCGACTCGCCAGGAATGTTGTCAAATGTTACATCTGAGGTGTTAGGTTGCCTTAGGTTAGAATATATAACGTTATAGACGCATATAATGTTCCCACCGATAAGTAGGGTCCGACACGCCAGGAATATTGTCAAATATTACATCCGAGTTATTAGGTTGCCTTAGGTTAGGATATATAATGTTATAGACGCATATAATGTTCCCACCGATAAGTAGGGTCCGCACGCCAGGAATATTGTCAAATATTACATCCGAGTTATTAGGTTGCCTTAGGTTAGGATATATAACGTTATAGACGCATATAATGTTCCCACCGAGAAGTAGGGTCCGACTCGCCAGGAATGTTGTCAAATGTGACATCCGAGGTGTTAGGTTGCCTTAGGTTAGGTTATACGACGTTATAGACGCATATAATGTTCCCACCGAGAAGTAGGGCCCGACACGTTTGGAATGTTGTCAAATGTTACATCCGAGGTGTTAGGTTGCCTTAGGTTAGGTTATATGACGTTATAGACGCATATAATGTTCCCACCGAGAAGTAGGTCCGACACGCCTGGATTGTTGTCAAATATTACATCCGAGATGTTAGGTTGCCTTAGGTTAGGATATATAACGTTATAGACATATATACTGTTCCCACTGAGAAGTTGGGTCCGACACACGTGGAATGTTGGCAAATGTTACATCCCAGGTGTTAGGTTGCCTTAGGTTAGGATATATAACGTTATAGACGCATGTAATGTTCCCGTTGAGAAGTAGGTTCCGACTCGCCAGGAATGTTGTCAAATGTTACATCCGAGGTGCTAGGTTGCCTTAGGTTAGGATATACAACGTTATAGACGCATATAATGTTCCCACCATGAAGTAGGGTCCGACACACCAGGAATGTTGTAAAATGTTACATCCGAGGTGTTAGGTTGCCTTAGGGTAGGATATATAACGTTATAGACGCATATAATGTACCCACCGAGAAGGAGGATCCGACTCGCCAGGAATGTTGTGGAATGATACATCCGAGGTGCTAGGTTGCCTTAGGTTAGGATATACAACGTTATAGACGCATATAATGTTCCCACCGAGAAATAGGGTCCGACACACATGGAATCTTGTCAAATATTACATCCGACGTGTTAGGTTGCCTTAGGTTAGGATATATAACGTTATAGACGTATATAATGTTCCCATCGAGAAGTAGGTCCGACACGCCTGGATTGTTGTCAAATATTACATCCGAGATGTTAGGTTGCCTTAGGTTAGGATATATAACGTTATAGACGTATATACTGTTCCCACCGAGAAGTAGGGTCCGACACACGTGGAATGTTGTCAAATGTTACATCCGAGGTGTAAGGTTGCCTTAGGTTAGGTTATATGACGTTATAGACGTATATAATGTTCCCACCGAGAAGTAGGTCCGACACGCCTGGAATGTTGTCAAATGTTACATCCGAGGTGTTAGGTTGCCTTAGGTTAGGATATATGACGTTATAGACGCATATAATGTTCCCACCGATAAGTAGGGTCCGACACGCCAGGAATATTGTCAAATATTACATCCGAGTTATTAGGTTGCCTTAGGTTAGGATATATAACGTTATAGACGCATATAATGTTCCCACCGAGAAGTAGGGTCCGACTCGCCAGGAATGTTGTCAAATGTTACATCTGAGGTGTTAGGTTGCCTTAGGTTAGAATATATAACGTTATAGACGCATATAATGTTCCCACCGAGAAGTAGGGTCCGACTCGCCAGGAATGTTGTCAAATGTGACATCCGAGGTGTTAGGTTGCCTTAGGTTAGGTTATACGACGTTATAGACGCATATAATGTTCCCACCGAGAAGTAGGGCCAGACACGCTTGGAATGTTGTCAAATGTTACATCCGAGGTGTTAGGTTGCCTTAGGTTAGGATATATAACGTTATAGACGTATATACTGTTCCCACCGAGAAGTAGGGTCCGACACACATGGAATGTTGTCAAATGTTACATCCGAGGTGTTAGGTTGCCTTAGGTTAGGTTATATGACGTTATAGACGTATATAATGTTCCCACCGAGAAGTAGGGTCCGACTCGCCAGGAATGTTGTCAAATGTTACATCTGAGGTGTTAGGTTGCCTTAGGTTAGAATATATAACGTTATAGACGCATATAATGTTCCCACCGATAAGTAGGGTCCGACACGCCAGGAATATTGTCAAATATTACATCCGAGTTATTAGGTTGCCTTAGGTTAGGATATATAATGTTATAGACGCATATAATGTTCCCACCGATAAGTAGGGTCCGCACGCCAGGAATATTGTCAAATATTACATCCGAGTTATTAGGTTGCCTTAGGTTAGGATATATAACGTTATAGACGCATATAATGTTCCCACCGAGAAGTAGGGTCCGACTCGCCAGGAATGTTGTCAAATGTGACATCCGAGGTGTTAGGTTGCCTTAGGTTAGGTTATACGACGTTATAGACGCATATAATGTTCCCACCGAGAAGTAGGGCCCGACACGTTTGGAATGTTGTCAAATGTTACATCCGAGGTGTTAGGTTGCCTTAGGTTAGGTTATATGACGTTATAGACGCATATAATGTTCCCACCGAGAAGTAGGTCCGACACGCCTGGATTGTTGTCAAATATTACATCCGAGATGTTAGGTTGCCTTAGGTTAGGATATATAACGTTATAGACATATATACTGTTCCCACTGAGAAGTTGGGTCCGACACACGTGGAATGTTGGCAAATGTTACATCCCAGGTGTTAGGTTGCCTTAGGTTAGGATATATAACGTTATAGACGCATGTAATGTTCCCGTTGAGAAGTAGGTTCCGACTCGCCAGGAATGTTGTCAAATGTTACATCCGAGGTGCTAGGTTGCCTTAGGTTAGGATATACAACGTTATAGACGCATATAATGTTCCCACCATGAAGTAGGGTCCGACACACCAGGAATGTTGTAAAATGTTACATCCGAGGTGTTAGGTTGCCTTAGGGTAGGATATATAACGTTATAGACGCATATAATGTACCCACCGAGAAGGAGGATCCGACTCGCCAGGAATGTTGTGGAATGATACATCCGAGGTGCTAGGTTGCCTTAGGTTAGGATATACAACGTTATAGACGCATATAATGTTCCCACCGAGAAATAGGGTCCGACACACATGGAATCTTGTCAAATATTACATCCGACGTGTTAGGTTGCCTTAGGTTAGGATATATAACGTTATAGACGTATATAATGTTCCCATCGAGAAGTAGGTCCGACACGCCTGGATTGTTGTCAAATATTACATCCGAGATGTTAGGTTGCCTTAGGTTAGGATATATAACGTTATAGACGTATATACTGTTCCCACCGAGAAGTAGGGTCCGACACACGTGGAATGTTGTCAAATGTTACATCCGAGGTGTAAGGTTGCCTTAGGTTAGGTTATATGACGTTATAGACGTATATAATGTTCCCACCGAGAAGTAGGTCCGACACGCCTGGAATGTTGTCAAATGTTACATCCGAGGTGTTAGGTTGCCTTAGGTTAGGATATATGACGTTATAGACGCATATAATGTTCCCACCGATAAGTAGGGTCCGACACGCCGGGAATATTGTCAAATATTACATCCGAGTTATTAGGTTGCCTTAGGTTAGGATATATAAAGTTATAGACGCATATAATGTTCCCACCGATAAGTAGGGTCCGACACGCCAGGAATATTGTCAAATATTACATCTGAGTTATTAGGTTGCCTTAGGTTAGGATATAGAACGTTATAGACGCATATAATGTACCCACCGAGAATTAGGGTCCGACTCGCCAGGAATGTTGTCAAATGTTACATCCGATGTGTTAGGTTGCCTTAGGCTAGGTTATACGACGTTATAGACGCATATAATGTTCCCACCGAGAAGTAGGGCCAGACACGCTTGGAATGTTGTCAAATGTTACATCCGAGGTGTTAGGTTGCCTTAGGTTAGGATATATAACGTTATAGACGTATATACTGTTCCCACCGAGAAGTAGGGTCCGACACACGTGGAATGTTGTCAAATGTTACATCCGAGGTGTTAGGTTGCCTTAGGTTAGGTTATATGACGTTATAGACGTATATAATGTTCCCACCGAGAAGTAGGTCCGACACGCCTGGATTGTTGTCAAATATTACATCCGAGATGTTAGGTTGCCTTAGGTTAGGATATATAAAGTTATAGACGCATATAATGTTCCCACCGATAAGGAGGGTCCGACACGCCAGGAATATTGTCAAATATTACATCCGAGTTATTAGGTTGCCTTAGGTTAGGATATATAACGTTATAGACGCATATAATGTTCCCACCGAGAAGTAGGGTCCGACTCGCCAGGAATGTTGTCAAATGTTACATCTGAGGTGTTAGGTTGCCTTAGGTTAGAATATATAACGTTATAGACGCATATAATGTTCCCACCGATAAGTAGGGTCCGACACGCCAGGAATATTGTCAAATATTACATCCGAGTTATTAGGTTGCCTTAGGTTAGGATATATAATGTTATAGACGCATATAATGTTCCCACCGATAAGTAGGGTCCGCACGCCAGGAATATTGTCAAATATTACATCCGAGTTATTAGGTTGCCTTAGGTTAGGATATATAACGTTATAGACGCATATAATGTTCCCACCGAGAAGTAGGGTCCGACTCGCCAGGAATGTTGTCAAATGTGACATCCGAGGTGTTAGGTTGCCTTAGGTTAGGTTATACGACGTTATAGACGCATATAATGTTCCCACCGAGAAGTAGGGCCAGACACGCTTGGAATGTTGTCAAATGTTACATCCGAGGTGTTAGGTTGCCTTAGGTTAGGATATATAACGTTATAGACGTATATACTGTTCCCACCGAGAAGTAGGGTCCGACACACATGGAATGTTGTCAAATGTTACATCCGAGGTGTTAGGTTGCCTTAGGTTAGGTTATATGACGTTATAGACGTATATAATGTTCCCACCGAGAAGTAGGGTCCGACTCGCCAGGAATGTTGTCAAATGTTACATCTGAGGTGTTAGGTTGCCTTAGGTTAGAATATATAACGTTATAGACGCATATAATGTTCCCACCGATAAGTAGGGTCCGACACGCCAGGAATATTGTCAAATATTACATCCGAGTTATTAGGTTGCCTTAGGTTAGGATATATAATGTTATAGACGCATATAATGTTCCCACCGATAAGTAGGGTCCGCACGCCAGGAATATTGTCAAATATTACATCCGAGTTATTAGGTTGCCTTAGGTTAGGATATATAACGTTATAGACGCATATAATGTTCCCACCGAGAAGTAGGGTCCGACTCGCCAGGAATGTTGTCAAATGTGACATCCGAGGTGTTAGGTTGCCTTAGGTTAGGTTATACGACGTTATAGACGCATATAATGTTCCCACCGAGAAGTAGGGCCCGACACGTTTGGAATGTTGTCAAATGTTACATCCGAGGTGTTAGGTTGCCTTAGGTTAGGTTATATGACGTTATAGACGCATATAATGTTCCCACCGAGAAGTAGGTCCGACACGCCTGGATTGTTGTCAAATATTACATCCGAGATGTTAGGTTGTCTTAGGTTAGGATATATAACGTTATAGACATATATACTGTTCCCACTGAGAAGTTGGGTCCGACACACGTGGAATGTTGGCAAATGTTACATCCCAGGTGTTAGGTTGCCTTAGGTTAGGATATATAACGTTATAGACGCATGTAATGTTCCCGTTGAGAAGTAGGTTCCGACTCGCCAGGAATGTTGTCAAATGTTACATCCGAGGTGCTAGGTTGCCTTAGGTTAGGATATACAACGTTATAGACGCATATAATGTTCCCACCATGAAGTAGGGTCCGACACACCAGGAATGTTGTAAAATGTTACATCCGAGGTGTTAGGTTGCCTTAGGGTAGGATATATAACGTTATAGACGCATATAATGTACCCACCGAGAAGGAGGATCCGACTCGCCAGGAATGTTGTCGAATGATACATCCGAGGTACTAGGTTGCCTTAGGTTAGGATATACAACGTTATAGACGCATATAATGTTCCCACCGAGAAATAGGGTCCGACACACATGGAATCTTGTCAAATATTACATCCGACGTGTTAGGTTGCCTTAGGTTAGGATATATAACGTTATAGACGTATATAATGTTCCCATCGAGAAGTAGGTCCGACACGCCTGGATTGTTGTCAAATATTACATCCGAGATGTTAGGTTGCCTTAGGTTAGGATATATAACGTTATAGACGTATATACTGTTCCCACCGAGAAGTAGGGTCCGACACACGTGGAATGTTGTCAAATGTTACATCCGAGGTGTAAGGTTGCCTTAGGTTAGGTTATATGACGTTATAGACGTATATAATGTTCCCACCGAGAAGTAGGTCCGACACGCCTGGAATGTTGTCAAATGTTACATCCGAGGTGTTAGGTTGCCTTAGGTTAGGATATATGACGTTATAGACGCATATAATGTTCCCACCGAGAAGTAGGTTCCGACGCGCCAGGAATGTTGTAACATATTACGTCCTAGATGATAGGTTAACTTAGGTTGGGATATGTAACGTTATAGACGCATATAATGTTTCCACCGAGAAGACGGTTCCAACAAGCCAGGAATGTTGTAAAACGTTACATTCGCGATGTTAGGTTGCCTTAGGTTAGGATATATAACGTTATAGACGCATATAATGTTCCCACCGAGAAGTAGGGTCCGACACACCTGCAATGTTGTCAAATGTTACATCCGAGGTGTTAGGATAACTTAGGTTGGGATAGATAACGTTATAGACGTATACAATGTTCCGACCGAGAAGTAGGTTCCGAGAAGCCAGGAATGTTGTAAAATGTTACATTCGCGATGATAGGTTGCCTTAGGTTAGGATATATAACGTTATAGACACATTTAATGTTCCCACCGAGAAGTAGGGTCCGACTGGCCAGGAATGTTGTCAAATGTTACATCCGAGGTGTTAGGTTGCCTTAGGTTAGGATATATAACGTTATAGACGCATATAATGTTCCCACCGAGAAGTAGGGCCAGACACGCTTGGAATGTTGTCAAATGTTACATCCGAGGTGTTAGGTTGCCTTAGGTTAGGATATATAACGTTATAGACGTATATACTGTTCCCACCGAGAAGTAGGGTCCGACACACGTGGAATGTTGTCAAATGTTACATCCGAGGTGTTAGGTTGCCTTAGGTTAGGTTATATGACGTTATAGACGTATATAATGTTCCCACCGAGAAGTAGGGTCCGACTCGCCAGGAATGTTGTCAAATGTTACATCTGAGGTGTTAGGTTGCCTTAGGTTAGAATATATAACGTTATAGACGCATATAATGTTCCCACCGATAAGTAGGGTCCGACACGCCAGGAATATTGTCAAATATTACATCCGAGTTATTAGGTTGCCTTAGGTTAGGATATATAACGTTATAGACGCATATAATGTTCCCACCGAGAAGTAGGGTCCGACACGCCAGGAATATTGTCAAATATTACATCCGAGTTATTAGGTTGCCTTAGGATAGGATATATAACGTTATAGACACATTTAATGTTCCCACCGAGAAGTAGGGTCCGACTCGCCAGGAATGTTGTCAAATGTTACATCTGAGGTGTTAGGTTGCCTTAGGTTAGAATATATAACGTTATAGACGCATATAATGTTCCCACCGATAAGTAGGGTCCGACACGCCGGGAATATTGTCAAATATTACATCCGAGTTATTAGGTTGCCTTAGGTTAGGATATATAAAGTTATAGACGCATATAATGTTCCCACCGATAAGTAGGGTCCGACACGCCAGGAATATTGTCAAATATTACATCTGAGTTATTAGGTTGCCTTAGGTTAGGATATAGAACGTTATAGACGCATATAATGTTCCCACCGAGAAGTAGGGTCCGACTCGCCAGGAATGTTGTCAAATGTTACATCCGATGTGTTAGGTTGCTTTAGGTTAGGTTATACGACGTTATAGACGCATATAATGTTCCCACCGAGAAGTAGGGTCCGACTCGCCAGGAATGTTGTCAAATGTGACATCCGAGGTGTTAGGTTGCCTTAGGTTAGGTTATACGACGTTATAGACATATATACTGTTCCCACTGAGAAGTTGGGTCCGACACACGTGGAATGTTGGCAAATGTTACATCCCAGGTGTTAGGTTGCCTTAGGTTAGGATATATAACGTTATAGACGCATGTAATGTTCCCGTTGAGAAGTAGGTTCCGACTCGCCAGAAATGTTGTCAAATGTTACATCCGAGGTGCTAGGTTGCCTTAGGTTAGGATATACAACGTTATAGACGCATATAATGTTCCCACCATGAAGTAGGGTCCGACACACCAGGAATGTTGTAAAATGTTACATCCGAGGTGTTAGGTTGCCTTAGGGTAGGATATATAACGTTATAGACGCATATAATGTACCGACCGAGAAGGAGGATCCGACTCGCCAGGAATGTTGTCGAATGATACATCCGAGGTGCTAGGTTGCCTTAGGTTAGGATATACAACGTTATAGACGCATATAATGTTCCCACCGAGAAATAGGGTCCGACACACATGGAATCTTGTCAAATATTACATCCGACGTGTTAGGTTGCCTTAGGTTAGGATATATAACGTTATAGACGTATATACTGTTCCCACCGAGAAGTAGGGTCCGACACACGTGGAATGTTGTCAAATGTTACATCCGAGGTGTAAGGTTGCCTTAGGTTAGGTTATATGACGTTATAGACGTATATAATGTTCCCACCGAGAAGTAGGTCCGACACGCCTGGAATGTTGTAACATATTACGTCCTAGATGATAGGTTAACTTAGGTTGGGATATGTAACGTTATAGACGCATATAATGTTTCCACCGAGAAGACGGTTCCAACAAGCCAGGAATGTTGTAAAACGTTACATTCGCGATGTTAGGTTGCCTTAGGTTAGGATATATAACGTTATAGACGCATATAATGTTCCCACCGAGAAGTAGGGTCCGACACACCTGCAATGTTGTCAAATGTTACATCCGAGGTGTTAGGATAACTTAGGTTGGGATAGATAACGTTATAGACGTATACAATGTTCCGACCGAGAAGTAGGTTCCGAGAAGCCAGGAATGTTGTAAAATGTTACATTCGCGATGATAGGTTGCCTTAGGTTAGGATATATAACGTTATAGACACATTTAATGTTCCCACCGAGAAGTAGGGTCCGACTGGCCAGGAATGTTGTCAAATGTTACATCCGATGTGTTAGGTTGCCTTAGGTTAGGATATATAACGTTATAGACGTATATACTGTTCCCACCGAGTAGTAGGGTCCGACACACGTGGAATGTTGTCAAATGTTACATCCGAGGTGTTAGGTTGCCTTAGGTTAGGTTATATGACGTTATAGACGTATATAATGTTCCCACCGAGAAGTAGGTCCGACACGCCTGGATTGTTGTCAAATATTACATCCGAGATGTTAGGTTGCCTTAGGTTAGGATATATAACGTTATAGACGTATATACTGTTCCCACTGAGAAGTTGGGTCCGACACACGTGGAATGTTGGCAAATGTTACATCCGATGTGTTAGGTTGCCTTAGGTTAGGATATATAACGTTATAGACGCATATAATGTTCCCGTTGAGAAGTAGGTTCCGACTCGCCAGGAATGTTGTCAAATGTTACATCCGAGGTGCTAGGTTGCCTTAGGTTAGGATATACAACGTTATAGACGCATATAATGTTCCCACCAAGAAGTAGGGTCCGACACACCTGGAATGTTGTAAAATGTTACATCCGAGGTGTTAGGTTGCCTTAGGGTAGGATATATAACGTTATAGACGCATATAATGTACCCACCGAGAAGGAGGATCCGACTCGCCAGGAATGTTCTCAAATGTGACATCCGAGGTGTTAGGTTGCCTTAGGTTAGGTTATACGACGTTATAGACGCATATAATGTTCCCACCGAGAAGTAGGGCCCGACACGCTTGGAATGTTGTCAAATGTTACATCCGAGGTGTTAGGTTGCCTTAGGTTAGGTTATATGACGTTATAGACGCATATAATGTTCCCACCGAGAAGTAGGTCCGACACGCCTGGATTGTTGTCAAATATTATATCCGAGATGTTAGGTTGCCTTAGGTTGGGATATATAACGTTATAGACGTATATACTGTTCCCACTGAGAAGTAGGGCCCGACACACGTGGAATGTTGTCAAACGTTACATCCGAGGTGTTAGGTTGCCTTACGTTAGGATATATAACGTTATAGACGCATATAATGTTCCCACTGAGAAGTAGGTTCCGACTCGCCAGGAACGTTGTCAAATGTTACATCCGAGGTGCTAGGTTGCCTTAGGTTAGGATATACAACGTTATAGACGCATATAATGTTCCCACCAAGATGCAGGGTCCGACACACCTGGAATGTTGTCAAATGTTACGTCCGAGGTGTTAGGTTGCCTTAGGTTAGGATATATGACGTTATAGACGCATATAATGTTCCCACCGAGAAGTAGGGTCCGACGCGCCAGGAATGGTGTAAAATATTACGTCCTAGATGATAGGTTAACTTAGGTTGGGATATATAACGTTATAGACGCATATAATGTTTCCACCGAGAAGACGGTTCCAACAAGCCAGGAATGTTGTAAAACGTTACATTCGCGATGTTAGGTTGCCTTAGGCTAGGATATATAACGTTATAGACGCATATAATGTTCCCACCGAGAAGTAGGGTCCGACACACCTGTAATGTTGTCAAATGTTACATCCGAGGTGTTAGGATAACTTAGGTTGGGATATATAACGTTATAGACGCATATAATGTTCCCACCGAGAAGTAGGGCCCGACACGCTTGGAATGTTGTCAAATGTTACATCCGTGGTGTTAGGTTGCCTTAGGTTAGGTTATATGACGTTATAGACGCATATAATGTTCCCACCGAGAAGTAGGTCCGACACGCCTGGATTGTTGTCAAATATTATATCCGAGATGTTAGGTTGCCTTAGGTTGGTATATATAACGTTATAGACGTATATACTGTTCCCACTGAGAAGTAGGGCCCGACACACGTGGAATGTTGTCAAACGTTACATCCGAGGTGTTAGGTTGCCTTACGTTAGGATATATAACGTTATAGACGCATATAATGTTCCCACTGAGAAGTAGGTTCCGACTCGCCAGGAATGTTGTCAAATGTTACATCCGAGGTGCTAGGTTGCCTTAGGTTAGGATATACAACGTTATAGACGCATATAATGTTCCCACCAAGATGCAGGGTCCGACACACCTGGAATGTTGTCAAATGTTACGTCCGAGGTGTTAGGTTGCCTTAGGTTAGGATATATGACGTTATAGACGCATATAATGTTCCCACCGAGAAGTAGGGTCCGACACGCCGGGAATATTGTCAAATATTACATCCGAGTTATTAGGTTGCCTTAGGTTAGGATATATAAAGTTATAGACGCATATAATGTTCCCACCGATAAGTAGGGTCCGACACGCCAGGAATATTGTCAAATATTACATCCGAGTTATTAGGTTGCCTTAGGTTAGGATATATAACGTTATAGACGCATATAATGTTCCCACCGAGAAATAGGGTCCGACACACCTGGAATGTTGTCAAATGTTACATCCGAGGGGTTAGGTTGCCTTAGGTTAGGATATATGACGTTATGGACGCATATAATGTTCCCACCGAGAAGTAGGGTCCGACGCGCCAGGAATGGTGTAAAATATTACGTCCTAGATGATAGGTTAACTTAGGTTGGGATATATAACGTTATAGACGCATATAATGTTTCCACCGAGAAGACGGTTCCATCAAGCCAGGAATGTTGTAAAACGTTACATTCGCGATGTTAGGTTGCCTTAGGTTAGGATATATAACGTTATAGACGCATATAATGTTCCCACCGAGAAGTAGGGTCCGACACACCTGCAATGTTGTCAAATGTTACATCCGAGGTGTTAGGATAACTTAGGTTGGGATATATAACGTTATAGACGTATACAATGTTCCGACCGAGAAGTAGGTTCCGAGAAGCCAGGAATGTTGTAAAATGTTACGTTCGCGATGATAGGTTGCCTTAGGTTAGGATATATAACGTTATAGACGCATATAATGTTCCCACCGATAAGTAGGGTCCGACACGCCGGGAATATTGTCAAATATTACATCCGAGTTATTAGGTTGCCTTAGGTTAGGATATATAAAGTTATAGACGCATATAATGTTCCCACCGATAAGTAGGGTCCGACACGCCAGGAATATTGTCAAATATTACATCTGAGTTATTAGGTTGCCTTAGGTTAGGATATAGAACGTTATAGACGCATATAATGTTCCCACCGAGAATTAGGGTCCGACTCGCCAGGAATGTTGTCAAATGTTACATCCGATGTGTTAGGTTGCCTTAGGTTAGGTTATACGACGTTATAGACGCATATAATGTTCCCACCGAGAAGTAGGGCCAGACACGCTTGGAATGTTGTCAAATGTTACATCCGAGGTGTTAGGTTGCCTTAGGTTAGGATATATAACGTTATAGACGTATATACTGTTCCCACCGAGAAGTAGGGTCCGACACACGTGGAATGTTGTCAAATGTTACATCCGAGGTGTTAGGTTGCCTTAGGTTAGGTTATATGACGTTATAGACGTATATAATGTTCCCACCGAGAAGTAGGTCCGACACGCCTGGATTGTTGTCAAATATTACATCCGAGATGTTAGGTTGCCTTAGGTTAGGATATATAAAGTTATAGACGCATATAATGTTCCCACCGATAAGGAGGGTCCGACACGCCAGGAATATTGTCAAATATTACATCCGAGTTATTAGGTTGCCTTAGGTTAGGATATATAACGTTATAGACGCATATAATGTTCCCACCGAGAAGTAGGTTCCGACGCGCCAGGAATGTTGTAACATATTACGTCCTAGATGATAGGTTAACTTAGGTTGGGATATGTAACGTTATAGACGCATATAATGTTTCCACCGAGAAGACGGTTCCAACAAGCCAGGAATGTTGTAAAACGTTACATTCGCGATGTTAGGTTGCCTTAGGTTAGGATATATAACGTTATAGACGCATATAATGTTCCGACCGAGAAGTAGGTTCCGAGAGGCCAGGAATGTTGTAAAATGTTACATTCGCGATGATAGGTTGCCTTAGGTTAGGATATATAACGTTATAGACACATTTAATGTTCCCACCGAGAAGTAGGGTCCGACTCGCCAGGAATGTTGTCAAATGTTACATCCGAGGTGTTAGGTTGCCTTAGGTTAGGATATATAACGTTATAGACGTATATACTGTTCCCACCGAGTAGTAGGGTCCGACACACGTGGAATGTTGTCAAATGTTACATCCGAGGTGTTAGGTTGCCTTAGGTTAGGTTATATGACGTTATAGACGTATATAATGTTCCCACCGAGAAGTAGGTCCGACATGCCTGGATTGTTGTCAAATATTACATCCGAGATGTTAGGTTGCCTTAGGTTAGGATATATAACGTTATAGACGTATATACTGTTCCCACTGAGAAGTTGGGTCCGACACACGTGGAATGTTGGCAAATGTTACATCCGATGTGTTAGGTTGCCTTAGGTTAGGATATATAACGTTATAGACGCATATAATGTTCCCGTTGAGAAGTAGGTTCCGACTCGCCAGGAATGTTGTCAAATGTTACATCCGAGGTGCTAGGTTGCCTTAGGTTAGGATATACAAGGTTATAGACGCATATAATGTTCCCACCAAGAAGTAGGGTCCGACACACCTGGAATGTTGTAAAATGTTACATCCGAGGTGTTAGGTTGCCTTAGGGTAGGATATATAACGTTATAGACGCATATAATGTACCCACCGAGAAGGAGGATCCGACTCGCCAGGAATGTTGTCAAATGTGACATCCGAGGTGTTAGGTTGCCTTAGGTTAGGTTATACGACGTTATAGACGCATATAATGTTCCCACCGAGAAGTAGGGCCCGACACGCTTGGAATGTTGTCAAATGTTACATCCGAGGTGTTAGGTTGCCTTAGGTTAGGTTATATGACGTTATAGACGCATATAATGTTCCCACCGAGAAGTAGGTCCGACACGCCTGGATTGTTGTCAAATATTATATCCGAGATGTTAGGTTGCCTTAGGTTGGGATATATAACGTTATAGACGTATATACTGTTCCCACTGAGAAGTAGGGCCCGACACACGTGGAATGTTGTCAAACGTTACATCCGAGGTGTTAGGTTGCCTTACGTTAGGATATATAACGTTATAGACGCATATAATGTTCCCACTGAGAAGTAGGTTCCGACTCGCCAGGAACGTTGTCAAATGTTACATCCGAGGTGCTAGGTTGCCTTAGGTTAGGATATACAACGTTATAGACGCATATAATGTTCCCACCAAGATGCAGGGTCCGACACACCTGGAATGTTGTCAAATGTTACGTCCGAGGTGTTAGGTTGCCTTAGGTTAGGATATATGACGTTATAGACGCATATAATGTTCCCACCGAGAAGTAGGGTCCGACGCGCCAGGAATGGTGTAAAATATTACGTCCTAGATGATAGGTTAACTTAGGTTGGGATATATAACGTTATAGACGCATATAATGTTTCCACCGAGAAGACGGTTCCAACAAGCCAGGAATGTTGTAAAACGTTACATTCGCGATGCTAGGTTGCCTTAGGCTAGGATATATAACGTTATAGACGCATATAATGTTCCCACCGAGAAGTAGGGTCCGACACACCTGTAATGTTGTCAAATGTTACATCCGAGGTGTTAGGATAACTTAGGTTGGGATATATAACGTTATAGACGCATATAATGTTCCCACCGAGAAGTAGGGCCCGACACGCTTGGAATGTTGTCAAATGTTACATCCGAGGTGTTAGGTTGCCTTAGGTTAGGTTATATGACGTTATAGACGCATATAATGTTCCCACCGAGAAGTAGGTCCGACACGCCTGGATTGTTGTCAAATATTATATCCGAGATGTTAGGTTGCCTTAGGTTGGTATATATAACGTTATAGACGTATATACTGTTCCCACTGAGAAGTAGGGCCCGACACACGTGGAATGTTGTCAAACGTTACATCCGAGGTGTTAGGTTGCCTTACGTTAGGATATATAACGTTATAGACGCATATAATGTTCCCACTGAGAAGTAGGTTCCGACTCGCCAGGAATGTTGTCAAATGTTACATCCGAGGTGCTAGGTTGCCTTAGGTTAGGATATACAACGTTATAGACGCATATAATGTTCCCACCAAGATGCAGGGTCCGACACACCTGGAATGTTGTCAAATGTTACGTCCGAGGTGTTAGGTTGCCTTAGGTTAGGATATATGACGTTATAGACGCATATAATGTTCCCACCGAGAAGTAGGGTCCGACACGCCGGGAATATTGTCAAATATTACATCCGAGTTATTAGGTTGCCTTAGGTTAGGATATATAAAGTTATAGACGCATATAATGTTCCCACCGATAAGTAGGGTCCGACACGCCAGGAATATTGTCAAATATTACATCCGAGTTATTAGGTTGCCTTAGGTTAGGATATATAACGTTATAGACGCATATAATGTTCCCACCGAGAAATAGGGTCCGACACACCTGGAATGTTGTCAAATGTTACATCCGAGGGGTTAGGTTGCCTTAGGTTAGGATATATGACGTTATGGACGCATATAATGTTCCCACCGAGAAGTAGGGTCCGACGCGCCAGGAATGGTGTAAAATATTACGTCCTAGATGATAGGTTAACTTAGGTTGGGATATATAACGTTATAGACGCATATAATGTTTCCACCGAGAAGACGGTTCCATCAAGCCAGGAATGTTGTAAAACGTTACATTCGCGATGTTAGGTTGCCTTAGGTTAGGATATATAACGTTATAGACGCATATAATGTTCCCACCGAGAAGTAGGGTCCGACACACCTGCAATGTTGTCAAATGTTACATCCGAGGTGTTAGGATAACTTAGGTTGGGATATATAACGTTATAGACGTATACAATGTTCCGACCGAGAAGTAGGTTCCGAGAAGCCAGGAATGTTGTAAAATGTTACGTTCGCGATGATAGGTTGCCTTAGGTTAGGATATATAACGTTATAGACGCATATAATGTTCCCACCGATAAGTAGGGTCCGACACGCCGGGAATATTGTCAAATATTACATCCGAGTTATTAGGTTGCCTTAGGTTAGGATATATAAAGTTATAGACGCATATAATGTTCCCACCGATAAGTAGGGTCCGACACGCCAGGAATATTGTCAAATATTACATCTGAGTTATTAGGTTGCCTTAGGTTAGGATATAGAACGTTATAGACGCATATAATGTTCCCACCGAGAATTAGGGTCCGACTCGCCAGGAATGTTGTCAAATGTTACATCCGATGTGTTAGGTTGCCTTAGGTTAGGTTATACGACGTTATAGACGCATATAATGTTCCCACCGAGAAGTAGGGCCAGACACGCTTGGAATGTTGTCAAATGTTACATCCGAGGTGTTAGGTTGCCTTAGGTTAGGATATATAACGTTATAGACGTATATACTGTTCCCACCGAGAAGTAGGGTCCGACACACGTGGAATGTTGTCAAATGTTACATCCGAGGTGTTAGGTTGCCTTAGGTTAGGTTATATGACGTTATAGACGTATATAATGTTCCCACCGAGAAGTAGGTCCGACACGCCTGGATTGTTGTCAAATATTACATCCGAGATGTTAGGTTGCCTTAGGTTAGGATATATAAAGTTATAGACGCATATAATGTTCCCACCGATAAGGAGGGTCCGACACGCCAGGAATATTGTCAAATATTACATCCGAGTTATTAGGTTGCCTTAGGTTAGGATATATAACGTTATAGACGCATATAATGTTCCCACCGAGAAGTAGGTTCCGACGCGCCAGGAATGTTGTAACATATTACGTCCTAGATGATAGGTTAACTTAGGTTGGGATATGTAACGTTATAGACGCATATAATGTTTCCACCGAGAAGACGGTTCCAACAAGCCAGGAATGTTGTAAAACGTTACATTCGCGATGTTAGGTTGCCTTAGGTTAGGATATATAACGTTATAGACGCATATAATGTTCCGACCGAGAAGTAGGTTCCGAGAAGCCAGGAATGTTGTAAAATGTTACATTCGCGATGATAGGTTGCCTTAGGTTAGGATATATAACGTTATAGACACATTTAATGTTCCCACCGAGAAGTAGGGTCCGACTCGCCAGGAATGTTGTCAAATGTTACATCCGAGGTGTTAGGTTGCCTTAGGTTAGGATATATAACGTTATAGACGTATATACTGTTCCCACTGAGAAGTTGGGTCCGACACACGTGGAATGTTGGCAAATGTTACATCCGATGTGTTAGGTTGCCTTAGGTTAGGATATATAACGTTATAGACGCATATAATGTTCCCGTTGAGAAGTAGGTTCCGACTCGCCAGGAATGTTGTCAAATGTTACATCCGAGGTGCTAGGTTGCCTTAGGTTAGGATATACAAGGTTATAGACGCATATAATGTTCCCACCAAGAAGTAGGGTCCGACACACCTGGAATGTTGTAAAATGTTACATCCGAGGTGTTAGGTTGCCTTAGGGTAGGATATATAACGTTATAGACGCATATAATGTACCCACCGAGAAGGAGGATCCGACTCGCCAGGAATGTTGTCAAATGTGACATCCGAGGTGTTAGGTTGCCTTAGGTTAGGTTATACGACGTTATAGACGCATATAATGTTCCCACCGAGAAGTAGGGCCCGACACGCTTGGAATGTTGTCAAATGTTACATCCGAGGTGTTAGGTTGCCTTAGGTTAGGTTATATGACGTTATAGACGCATATAATGTTCCCACCGAGAAGTGGGTCCGACACGCCTGGATTGTTGTCAAATATTATATCCGAGATGTTAGGTTGCCTTAGGTCGGGATATATAACGTTATAGACGTATATACTGTTCCCACTGAGAAGTAGGGCCCGACACACGTGGAATGTTGTCAAACGTTACATCCGAGGTGTTAGGTTGCCTTACGTTAGGATATATAACGTTATAGACGCATATAATGTTCCCACTGAGAAGTAGGTTCCGACTCGCCAGGAATGTTGTCAAATGTTACATCCGAGGTGCTAGGTTGCCTTAGGTTAGGATATACAACGTTATAGACGCATATAATGTTCCCACCAAGATGCAGGGTCCGACACACCTGGAATGTTGTCAAATGTTACGTCCGAGGTGTTAGGTTGCCTTAGGTTAGGATATATGACGTTATAGACGCATATAATGTTCCCACCGAGAAGTAGGGTCCGACGCGCCAGGAATGGTGTAAAATATTACGTCCTAGATGATAGGTTAACTTAGGTTGGGATATATAACGTTATAGACGCATATAATGTTTCCACCGAGAAGACGGTTCCAACAAGCCAGGAATGTTGTAAAACGTTACATTCGCGATGTTAGGTTGCCTTAGGTTAGGATATATAACGTTATAGACGCATATAATGTTCCCACCGAGAAGTAGGGTCCGACACACCTGCAATGTTGTCAAATGTTACATCCGAGGTGTTAGGATAACTTAGGTTGGGATATATAACGTTATAGACGTATACAATGTTCCGACCGAGAAGTAGGTTCCGAGAAGCCAGGAATGTTGTAAAATGTTACATTCGCGATGATAGGTTGCCTTAGGTTAGGATATATAACGTTATAGACGCATATAATGTTCCCACCGATAAGTAGGGTCCGACACGCCGGGAATATTGTCAAATATTACATCCGAGTTATTAGGTTGCCTTAGGTTAGGATATATAAAGTTATAGACGCATATAATGTTCCCACCGATAAGTAGGGTCCGACACGCCAGGAATATTGTCAAATGTTACATCCGAGGTGTTAGGTTGCCTTAGGTTAGGTTATATGACGTTATAGACGTATATAATGTTCCCACCGAGAAGTAGGTCCGACACGCCTGGATTGTTGTCAAATATTACATCCGAGATGTTAGGTTGCCTTAGGTTAGGATATATAAAGTTATAGACGCATATAATGTTCCCACCGATAAGGAGGGTCCGACACGCCAGGAATATTGTCAAATATTACATCCGAGTTATTAGGTTGCCTTAGGTTAGGATATATAACGTTATAGACGCATATAATGTTCCCACCGAGAAGTAGGTTCCGACGCGCCAGGAATGTTGTAACATATTACGTCCTAGATGATAGGTTAACTTAGGTTGGGATATGTAACGTTATAGACGCATATAATGTTTCCACCGAGAAGACGGTTCCAACAAGCCAGGAATGTTGTAAAACGTTACATTCGCGATGTTAGGTTGCCTTAGGTTAGGATATATAACGTTATAGACGCATATAATGTTCCGACCGAGAAGTAGGTTCCGAGAAGCCAGGAATGTTGTAAAATGTTACATTCGCGATGATAGGTTGCCTTAGGTTAGGATATATAACGTTATAGACACATTTAATGTTCCCACCGAGAAGTAGGGTCCGACTCGCCAGGAATGTTGTCAAATGTTACATCCGAGGTGTTAGGTTGCCTTAGGTTAGGATATATAACGTTATAGACGTATATACTGTTCCCACCGAGTAGTAGGGTCCGACACACGTGGAATGTTGTCAAATGTTACATCCGAGGTGTTAGGTTGCCTTAGGTTAGGTTATATGACGTTATAGACGTATATAATGTTCCCACCGAGAAGTAGGTCCGACATGCCTGGATTGTTGTCAAATATTACATCCGAGATGTTAGGTTGCCTTAGGTTAGGATATATAACGTTATAGACGTATATACTGTTCCCACTGAGAAGTTGGGTCCGACACACGTGGAATGTTGGCAAATGTTACATCCGATGTGTTAGGTTGCCTTAGGTTAGGATATATAACGTTATAGACGCATATAATGTTCCCGTTGAGAAGTAGGTTCCGACTCGCCAGGAATGTTGTCAAATGTTACATCCGAGGTGCTAGGTTGCCTTAGGTTAGGATATACAAGGTTATAGACGCATATAATGTTCCCACCAAGAAGTAGGGTCCGACACACCTGGAATGTTGTAAAATGTTACATCCGAGGTGTTAGGTTGCCTTAGGGTAGGATATATAACGTTATAGACGCATATAATGTACCCACCGAGAAGGAGGATCCGACTCGCCAGGAATGTTGTCAAATGTGACATCCGAGGTGTTAGGTTGCCTTAGGTTAGGTTATACGACGTTATAGACGCATATAATGTTCCCACCGAGAAGTAGGGCCCGACACGCTTGGAATGTTGTCAAATGTTACATCCGAGGTGTTAGGTTGCCTTAGGTTAGGTTATATGACGTTATAGACGCATATAATGTTCCCACCGAGAAGTAGGTCCGACACGCCTGGATTGTTGTCAAATATTATATCCGAGATGTTAGGTTGCCTTAGGTTGGGATATATAACGTTATAGACGTATATACTGTTCCCACTGAGAAGTAGGGCCCGACACACGTGGAATGTTGTCAAACGTTACATCCGAGGTGTTAGGTTGCCTTACGTTAGGATATATAACGTTATAGACGCATATAATGTTCCCACTGAGAAGTAGGTTCCGACTCGCCAGGAATGTTGTCAAATGTTACATCCGAGGTGCTAGGTTGCCTTAGGTTAGGATATACAACGTTATAGACGCATATAATGTTCCCACCAAGAAGTAGGGTCCGACACACCTGGAATGTTGTAAAATGTTACATCCGAGGTGTTAGGTTGCCTTAGGGTAGGATATATAACGTTATAGACGCATATAATGTACCCACCGAGAAGGAGGATCCGACTCGCCAGGAATGTTGTCAAATGTGACATCCGAGGTGTTAGGTTGCCTTTGGTTAGGTTATACGACGTTATAGACGCATATAATGTTCCCACCGAGAAGTAGGGCCCGACACGCTTGGAATGTTGTCAAATGTTACATCCGAGGTGTTAGGTTGCCTTAGGTTAGGTTATATGACGTTATAGACGCATATAATGTTCCCACCGAGAAGTAGGTCCGACACGCCTGGATTGTTGTCAAATATTATATCCGAGATGTTAGGTTGCCTTAGGTTGGGATATATAACGTTATAGACGTATATACTGTTCCCACTGAGAAGTAGGGCCCGACACACGTGGAATGTTGTCAAACGTTACATCCGAGGTGTTAGGTTGCCTTACGTTAGGATATATAACGTTATAGACGCATATAATGTTCCCACTGAGAAGTAGGTTCCGACTCGCCAGGAATGTTGTCAAATGTTACATCCGAGGTGCTAGGTTGCCTTAGGTTAGGATATACAACGTTATAGACGCATATAATGTTCCCACCAAGATGCAGGGTCCGACACACCTGGAATGTTGTCAAATGTTACGCCCGAGGTGTTAGGTTGCCTTAGGTTAGGATATATGACGTTATAGACGCATATAATGTTCCCACCGATAAGTAGGGTCCGACACGCCAGGAATATTGTCAAATATTACATCCGAGTTATTAGGTTGTCTTAGGTTAGGATATATAACGTTATAGACGCATATAATGTTCCCACCGAGAAGTAGGGTCCGACACGCCAGGAATATTGTCAAATATTACATCCGAGTTATTAGGTTGCCTTAGGATAGGATATATAACGTTATAGACACATTTAATGTTCCCACCGAGAAGTAGGGTCCGACTCGCCAGGAATGTTGTCAAATGTTACATCTGAGGTGTTAGGTTGCCTTAGGTTAGAATATATAACGTTATAGACGCATATAATGTTCCCACCGATAAGTAGGGTCCGACACGCCGGGAATATTGTCAAATATTACATCCGAGTTATTAGGTTGCCTTAGGTTAGGATATATAAAGTTATAGACGCATATAATGTTCCCACCGATAAGTAGGGTCCGACACGCCAGGAATATTGTCAAATATTACATCTGAGTTATTAGGTTGCCTTAGGTTAGGATATAGAACGTTATAGACGCATATAATGTTCCCACCGAGAAGTAGGGTCCGACTCGCCAGGAATGTTGTCAAATGTTACATCCGATGTGTTAGGTTGCCTTAGGTTAGGTTATACGACGTTATAGACGCATATAATGTTCCCACCGAGAAGGAGGATCCGACTCGCCAGGAATGTTGTCAAATGTGACATCCGAGGTGTTAGGTTGCCTTAGGTTAGGTTATACGACGTTATAGACGCATATAATGTTCCCACCGAGAAGTAGGGCCCGACACGCTTGGAATGTTGTCAAATGTTACATCCGAGGTGTTAGGTTGCCTTAGGTTAGGTTATATGACGTTATAGACGCATATAATGTTCCCACCGAGAAGTAGGTCCGACACGCCTGGATTGTTGTCAAATATTACATCCGAGATGTTAGGTTGCCTTAGGTTGGGATATATAACGTTATAGACGCATATAATGTTCCCACCGATAAGTAGGGTCCGACACGCCGGGAATATTGTCAAATATTACATCCGAGTTATTAGGTTGCCTTAGGTTAGGATATATAAAGTTATAGACGCATATAATGTTCCCACCGATAAGTAGGGTCCGACACGCCAGGAATATTGTCAAATATTACATCTGAGTTATTAGGTTGCCTTAGGTTAGGATATAGAACGTTATAGACGCATATAATGTTCCCACCGAGAATTAGGGTCCGACTCGACAGGAATGTTGTCAAATGTTACATCCGATGTGTTAGGTTGCCTTAGGTTAGGTTATACGACGTTATAGACGCATATAATGTTCCCACCGAGAAGTAGGGCCAGACACGCTTGGAATGTTGTCAAATGTTACATCCGAGGTGTTAGGTTGCCTTAGGTTAGGATATATAACGTTATAGACGTATATACTGTTCCCACCGAGAAGTAGGGTTCGACACACGTGGAATGTTGTCAAATGTTACATCCGAGGTGTTAGGTTGCCTTAGGTTAGGTTATATGACGTTATAGACGTATATAATATTCCCACCGAGAAGTAGGTCCGACACGCCTGGATTGTTGTCAAATATTACATCCGAGATGTTAGGTTGCCTTAGGTTGGGATATATAACGTTATAGACGTATATACTGTTCCCACTGAGAAGTAGGGCCCGACACACGTGGAATGTTGTCAAACGTTACATCCGAGGTGTTAGGTTGCCTTAGGTTAGGATATATAACGTTATAGACGCATATAATGTTCCCGTTGAGAAGTAGGTTCCGACTCGCCAGGAATGTTGTCAAATGTTACATCCGAGGTGCTAGGTTGCCTTAGGTTAGGATATACAACGTTATAGACGCATATAATGTTCCCACCAAGAAGTAGGGTCCGACACACCTGGAATGTTGTAAAATGTTACATCCGAGGTGTTAGGTTGCCTTAGGGTAGGATATATAACGTTATAGACGCATATAATGTACCCACCGAGAAGGAGGATCCGACTCGCCAGGAATGTTGTCAAATGTGACATCCGAGGTGTTAGGTTGCCTTAGGTTAGGATATATGACGTTATAGACGCATATAATGTTCCCACCGATAAGTAGGGTCCGACACGCCGGGAATATTGTCAAATATTACATCCGAGTTGTTAGGTTGCCTTAGGTTAGGATATATAAAGTTATAGACGCATATAATGTTCCCACCGATAAGTAGGGTCCGACACGCCAGGAATATTGTCAAATATTACATCCGAGTTATTAGGTTGCCTTAGGTTAGGATATATAACGTTATAGACGCATATAATGTTCCCACCGAGAAATAGGGTCCGACTCTCCAGGAATGTTGTCAAATGTTACATCTGATGTGTTAGGTTGCCTTAGGTTAGAATATATAACGTTATAGACGCATATAATGTTCCCACCGATAAGTAGGGTCCGACACACCAGGAATATTGTCAAATATTACATCCGAGTTATTAGGTTGCCTTAGGTTAGGATATATAACGTTATAGACGCATATAATGTTCCCACCGAGAAGTAGGGTCCGACTCGCCAGGAATGTTGTCAAATGTTACATCCGAGGTGTTAGGTTGCCTTAGGTTAGGTTATACGACGTTATAGACGCATATAATGTTCCCACCGAGAAGTAGGGCCCGACACGTTTGGAATGTTGTCAAATGTTACATCCGAGGTGTTAGGTTGCCTTAGGTTAGGTTATATGACGTTATAGACGCATATAATGTTCCCACCGAGAAGTAGGTCCGACACGCCTGGATTGTTGTCAAATATTACATCCGAGATGTTAGGTTGCCTTAGGTTAGGATATATAACGTTATAGACATATATACTGTTCCCACTGAGAAGTTGGGTCCGACACACGTGGAATGTTGGCAAATGTTACATCCCAGGTGTTAGGTTGCCTTAGGTTAGGATATATAACGTTATAGACGCATGTAATGTTCCCGTTGAGAAGTAGGTTCCGACTCGCCAGGAATGTTGTCAAATGTTACATCCGAGGTGCTAGGTTGCCTTAGGTTAGGATATACAACGTTATAGACGCATATAATGTTCCCACCATGAAGTAGGGTCCGACACACCAGGAATGTTGTAAAATGTTACATCCGAGGTGTTAGGTTGCCTTAGGGTAGGATATATAACGTTATAGACGCATATAATGTACCCACCGAGAAGGAGGATCCGACTCGCCAGGAATGTTGTCGAATGATACATCCGAGGTGCTAGGTTGCCTTAGGTTAGGATATACAACGTTATAGACGCATATAATGTTCCCACCGAGAAATAGGGTCCGACACACATGGAATCTTGTCAAATATTACATCCGACGTGTTAGGTTGCCTTAGGTTAGGATATATAACGTTATAGACGTATATAATGTTCCCATCGAGAAGTAGGTCCGACACGCCTGGATTGTTGTCAAATATTACATCCGAGATGTTAGGTTGCCTTAGGTTATGATATATAACGTTATAGACGTATATACTGTTCCCACCGAGAAGTAGGGTCCGACACACGTGGAATGTTGTCAAATGTTACATCCGAGGTGTAAGGTTGCCTTAGGTTAGGTTATATGACGTTATAGACGTATATAATGTTTCCACCGAGAAGACGGTTCCAACAAGCCAGGAATGTTGTAAAACGTTACATTCGCGATGTTAGGTTGCCTTAGGTTAGGATATTTAACGTTATAGACGCATATAATGTTCCCACCGAGAAGTAGGGTCCGACACACCTGCAATGTTGTCAAATGTTACATCCGAGGTGTTAGGATAACTTAGGTTGGGATAGATAACGTTATAGACGTATACAATGTTCCGACCGAGAAGTAGGTTCCGAGAAGCCAGGAATGTTGTAAAATGTTACATTCGCGATGATAGGTTGCCTTAGGTTAGGATATATAACGTTATAGACGCATATAATGTTCCCACCGATAAGTAGGGTCCGACACGCCAGGAATATTGTCAAATATTACATCCGAGTTATTAGGTTGACTTAGGTTAGGATATATAACGTTATAGACGCATATAATGTTCCCACCGAGAAGTAGGGTCCGACTCGCCAGGAATGTTGTCAAATGTTACATCCGATATGTTAGGTTGCCTTAGGTTAGGTTATACGACGTTATAGACGCATATAATGTTCCCACCGATAAGTAGGGTCCGACACGCCGGGAATATTGTCAAATATTACATCCGAGTTATTAGGTTGCCTTAGGTTAGGATATATAACGTTATAGACGTATATACTGTTCCCACCGAGAAGTAGGGTCCGACACACGTGGAATGTTGTCAAATGTTACATCCGAGGTGTTAGGTTGCCTTAGGTTAGGTTATATGACGTTATAGACGTATATAATGTTCCCACCGAGAAGTAGGTCCGACACGCCTGGATTGTTGTCAAATATTACATCCGAGATGTTAGGTTGCCTTAGGTTAGGATATATAACGTTATAGACGTATATACTGTTCCCACTGAGAAGTTGGGTCCGACACACGTGGAATGTTGGCAAATGTTACATCCGATGTGTTAGGTTGCCTTAGGTTAGGATATATAACGTTATAGACGCATATAATGTTCCCGTTGAGAAGTAGGTTCCGACTCGCCAGGAATGTTGTCAAATGTTACATCCGAGGTGCTAGGTTGCCTTAGGTTAGGATATACAACGTTATAGACGCATATAATGTTCCCACCAAGAAGTAGGGTCCGACACACCTGGAATGTTGTAAAATGTTACATCCGAGGTGTTAGGTTGCCTTAGGGTAGGATATATAACGTTATAGACGCATATAATGTACCCACCGAGAAGGAGGATCCGACTCGCCAGGAATGTTGTCAAATGTGACATCCGAGGTGTTAGGTTGCCTTAGGTTAGGTTATACGACGTTATAGACGCATATAATGTTCCCACCGAGAAGTAGGGCCCGACACGCTTGGAATGTTGTCAAATGTTACATCCGAGGTGTTAGGTTGCCTTAGGTTAGGTTATATGACGTTATAGACGCATATAATGTTCCCACCGAGAAGTAGGTCCGACACGCCTGGATTGTTGTCAAATATTATATCCGAGATGTTAGGTTGCCTTAGGTTGGGATATATAACGTTATAGACGTATATACTGTTCCCACTGAGAAGTAGGGCCCGACACACGTGGAATGTTGTCAAACGTTACATCCGAGGTGTTAGGTTGCCTTACGTTAGGATATATAACGTTATAGACGCATATAATGTTCCCACTGAGAAGTAGGTTCCGACTCGCCAGGAATGTTGTCAAATGTTACATCCGAGGTGCTAGGTTGCCTTAGGTTAGGATATACAACGTTATAGACGCATATAATGTTCCCACCAAGATGCAGGGTCCGACACACCTGGAATGTTGTCAAATGTTACGTCCGAGGTGTTAGGTTGCCTTAGGTTAGGATATATGACGTTATAGACGCATATAATGTTCCCACCGATAAGTAGGGTCCGACACGCCGGGAATATTGTCAAATATTACATCCGAGTTATTAGGTTGCCTTAGGTTAGGATATATAAAGTTATAGACGCATATAATGTTCCCACCGATAAGTAGGGTCCGACACGCCAGGAATATTGTCAAATATTACATCCGAGTTATTAGGTTGCTTTAGGTTAGGATATATAACGTTATAGACGCATATAATGTTCCCACCGAGAAATAGGGTCCGACTCGCCAGGAATGTTGTCAAATGTTACATCTGAGGTGTTAGGTTGCCTTAGGTTAGAATATATAACGTTATAGACGCATATAATGTTCCCACCGATAAGTAGGGTCCGACACGCCAGGAATATTGTCAAATATTACATCCGAGTTATTAGGTTGCCTTAGGTTAGGATATATAACGTTATAGACGCATATAATGTTCCCACCGAGAAGTAGGGTCCGACTCGCCAGGAATGTTGTCAAATGTTACATCCGAGGTGTTAGGTTGCCTTAGGTTAGGTTATACGACGTTATAGACGCATATAATGTTCCCACCGAGAAGTAGGGCCCGACACGTTTGGAATGTTGTCAAATGTTACATCCGAGGTGTTAGGTTGCCTTAGGTTAGGTTATATGACGTTATAGACGCATATAATGTTCCCACCGAGAAGTAGGTCCGACACGCCTGGATTGTTGTCAAATATTACATCCGAGATGTTAGGTTGCCTTAGGTTAGGATATATAACGTTATAGACATATATACTGTTCCCACTGAGAAGTTGGGTCCGACACACGTGGAATGTTGTCAAATGTTACATCCCAGGTGTTAGGTTGCCTTAGGTTAGGATATACAACGTTATAGACGCATGTAATGTTCCCGTTGAGAAGTAGGTTCCGACTCGCCAGGAATGTTGTCAAATGTTACATCCGAGGTGCTAGGTTGCCTTAGGTTAGGATATACAACGTTATAGACGCATATAATGTTCCCACCATGAAGTAGGGTCCGACACACTAGGAATGTTGTAAAATGTTACATCCGAGGTGTTAGGTTGCCTTAGGGTAGGATATATAACGTTATAGACGCATATAATGTACCCACCGAGAAGGAGGATCCGACTCGCCAGGAATGTTGTCGAATGATACATCCGAGGTGCTAGGTTGCCTTAGGTTAGGATATACAACGTTATAAACGCATATAATGTTCCCACCGAGAAATAGGGTCCGACACACATGGAATCTTGTCAAATATTACATCCGACGTGTTAGGTTGCCTTAGGTTAGGATATATAACGTTATAGACGTATATAATGTTCCCATCGAGAAGTAGGTCCGACACGCCTGGATTGTTGTCAAATATTACATCCGAGATGTTAGGTTGCCTTAGGTTAGGATATATAACGTTATAGACGTATATACTGTTCCCACCGAGAAGTAGGGTCCGACACACGTGGAATGTTGTCAAATGTTACATCCGAGGTGTTAGGATAACTTAGGTTGGGATAGATAACGTTATAGACGTATACAATGTTCCGACCGAGAAGTAGGTTCCGAGAAGCCAGGAATGTTGTAAAATGTTACATTCGCGATGATAGGTTGCCTTAGGTTAGGATATATAACGTTATAGACGCATATAATGTTCCCACCGATAAGTAGGGTCCGACACGCCAGGAATATTGTCAAATATTACATCCGAGTTATTAGGTTGACTTAGGTTAGGATATATAACGTTATAGACGCATATAATGTTCCCACGGAGAAGTAGGGTCCGACACGCCAGGAATATTGTCAAATATTACATCCGAGTTATTAGGTTGCCTTAGGATAGGATATATAACGTTATAGACACATTTAATGTTCCCACCGAGAAGTAGGGTCCGACTCGCCAGGAATGTTGTCAAATGTTACATCTGAGGTGTTAGGTTGCCTTAGGTTAGAATATATAACGTTATAGACGCATATAATGTTCCCACCGATAAGTAGGGTCCGACACGCCAGGAATATTGTCAAATATTACATCTGAGTTATTAGGTTGCCTTAGGTTAGGATATATAACGTTATAGAGGCATATAATGTTCCCACCGAGAAGTAGGGTCCGACTCGCCAGGAATGTTGTCAAATGTTACATCCGATGTGTTAGGTTGCCTTAGGTTAGGTTATACGACGTTATAGACGCATATAATGTTCCCACCGAGAAGTAGGGCCAGACACGCTTGGAATGTTGTCAAATGTTACATCCGAGGTGTTAGGTTGCCTTAGGTTAGGATATATAACGTTATAGACGTATATACTGTTCCCACCGAGTAGTAGGGTCCGACACACGTGGAATGTTGTCAAATATTACATCCGAGATGTTAGGTTGCCTTAGGTTAGGATATATAACGTTATAGACGTATATACTGTTCCCACTGAGAAGTTGGGTCCGACACACGTGGAATGTTGGCAAATGTTACATCCGATGTGTTAGGTTGCCTTAGGTTAGGATATATAACGTTATAGACGCATATAATGTTCCCGTTGAGAAGTAGGTTCCGACTCGCCAGGAATGTTGTCAAATGTTACATCCTAGGTGCTAGGTTGCCTTAGGTTAGGATATACAACGTTATAGACGCATATAATGTTCCCACCAAGAAGTAGGGTCCGACACACCTGGAATGTTGTAAAATGTTACATCCGAGGTGTTAGGTTGCCTTAGGGTAGGATATATAACGTTATAGACGCATATAATGTACCCACGGAGAAGGAGGATCCGACTCGCCAGGAATGTTGTCAAATGTGACATCCGAGGTGTTAGGTTGCCTTAGGTTAGGTTATACGACGTTATAGACGCATATAATGTTCCCACCGAGAAGTAGGGCCCGACACGCTTGGAATGTTGTCAAATGTTACATCCGAGGTGTTAGGTTGGCTTAGGTTAGGTTATATGACGTTATAGACGCATATAATGTTCCCACCGAGAAGTAGGTCCGACACGCCTGGATTGTTGTCAAATATTATATCCGAGATGTTAGGTTGCCTTAGGTTGGGATATATAACGATATAGACGTATATACTGTTCCCACTGAGAAGTAGGGCCCGACACACGTGGAATGTTGTCAAACGTTACATCCGACGTGTTAGGTTGCCTTACGTTAGGATATATAACGTTATAGACGCATATAATGTTCCCACTGAGAAGTAGGTTCCGACTCGCCAGGAATGTTGTCAAATGTTACATCCGAGGTGCTAGGTTGCCTTAGGTTAGGATATACAACGTTATAGACGCATATAATGTTCCCACCAAGATGCAGGGTCCGACACACCTGGAATGTTGTCAAATGTTACGTCCGAGGTGTTAGGTTGCCTTAGGTTAGGATATATGACGTTATAGACGCATATAATGTTCCCACCGAGAAGTAGGGTCCGACGCGCCAGGAATGGTGTAAAATATTACGTCCTATATGATAGGTTAACTTAGGTTGGGATATATAACGTTATAGACGCATATAATGTTTCCACCGAGAAGACGGTTCCAACAAGCCAGGAATGTTGTAAAACGTTACATTCGCGATGTTAGGTTGCCTTAGGTTAGGATATATAACGTTATAGACGCATATAATGTTCCCACCGAGAAGTAGGGTCCGACACACCTGCAATGTTGTCAAATGTTACATCCGAGGTGTTAGGATAACTTAGGTTGGGATATATAACGTTATAGACGTATACAATGTTCCGACCGAGAAGTAGGTTCCGAGAAGCCAGGAATGTTGTAAAATGTTACATTCGCGATGATAGGTTGCCTTAGGTTAGGATATATAACGTTATAGACGCATATAATGTTCCCACCGATAAGTAGGGTCCGACTCGCCAGGAATGTTGTCAAATGTTACATCCGAGGTGTTAGGTTGCCTTACGTTAGGATATATAACGTTATAGACGCATATAATGTTCCCACTGAGAAGTAGGTTCCGACTCGCCAGGAATGTTGTCAAATGTTACATCCGAGGTGCTAGGTTGCCTTAGGTTAGGATATACAACGTTATAGACGCATATAATGTTCCCACCAAGATGCAGGGTCCGACACACCTGGAATGTTGTCAAATGTTACGTCCGAGGTGTTAGGATAACTTAGGTTGGGATATATAACGTTATAGACGTATACAATGTTCCGACCGAGAAGTAGGTTCCGAGAAGCCAGGAATGTTGTAAAATGTTACATTCGCGATGATAGGTTGCCTTAGGTTAGGATATATAACGTTATAGACGCATATAATGTTCCCACCGATAAGTAGGGTCCGACTCGCCAGGAATGTTGTCAAATGTTACATCCGAGGTGTTAGGTTGCCTTAGGTTAGAATATATAACGTTATAGACGCATATAATGTTCCCACCGATAAGTAGGGTCCGACACGCCGGGAATATTGTCAAATATTACATCCGAGTTATTAGGTTGCCTTAGGTTAGGATATATAAAGTTATAGACGCATATAATGTTCCCACCGATAAGTAGGGTCCGACACGCCAGGAATATTGTCAAATATTACATCTGAGTTATTAGGTTGCCTTAGGTTAGGATATAGAACGTTATAGACGCATATAATGTTCCCACCGAGAAGTAGGGTCCGACTCGCCAGGAATGTTGTCAAATGTTACATCCGATGTGTTAGGTTGCCTTAGGTTAGGTTATACGACGTTATAGACGCATATAATGTTCCCACCGAGAAGGAGGATCCGACTCGCCAGGAATGTTGTCAAATGTGACATCCGAGGTGTTAGGTTGCCTTAGGTTAGGTTATACGACGTTATAGACGCATATAATGTTCCCACCGAGAAGTAGGGTCCGACGCGCCAGGAATGTTGTAACATATTACGTCCTAGATGATAGGTTAACTTAGGTTGGGATATGTAACGTTATAGACGCATATAATGTTTCCACCGAGAAGACGGTTCCAACAAGCCAGGAATGTTGTAAAACGTTACATTCGCGATGTTAGGTTGCCTTAGGTTAGGATATATAACGTTATAGACGCATATAATGTTCCCACCGAGAAGTAGGGTCCGACACACCTGCAATGTTGTCAAATGTTACATCCGAGGTGTTAGGATAACTTAGGTTGGGATAGATAACGTTATAGACGTATACAATGTTCCGACCGAGAAATAGGTTCCGAGAAGCCAGGAATGTTGTAAAATGTTACATTCGCGATGATAGGTTGCCTTAGGTTAGGATATATAACGTTATAGACGCATATAATGTTCCCACCGATAAGTAGGGTCCGACACGCCAGGAATATTGTCAAATATTACATCCGAGTTATTAGGTTGACTTAGGTTAGGATATATAACGTTATAGACGCATATAATGTTCCCACCGAGAAGTAGGGTCCGACTCGCCAGGAATGTTGTCAAATGTTACATCCGATATGTTAGGTTGCCTTAGGTTAGGTTATACGACGTTATAGACGCATATAATGTTCCCACCGAGAAGTAGGGCCAGACACACTTGGAATGTTGTCAAATGTTACATCCGAGGTGTTAGGTTGCCTTAGGTTAGGATATATAACGTTATAGACGTATATACTGTTCCCACCGAGAAGTAGGGTCCGACACACGTGGAATGTTGTCAAATGTTACATCCGAGGTGTTAGGTTGCCTTAGGTTAGGTTATATGACGTTATAGACGTATATAATGTTCCCACCGAGAAGTAGGTCCGACACGCCTGGATTGTTGTCAAATATTACATCCGAGATGTTAGGTTGCCTTAGGTTAGGATATATAACGTTATAGACGTATATACTGTTCCCACTGAGAAGTTGGGTCCGACACACGTGGAATGTTGGCAAATGTTACATCCGATGTGTTAGGTTGCCCTAGGTTAGGATATATAACGTTATAGACGCATATAATGTTCCCGTTGAGAAGTAGGTTCCGACTCGCCAGGAATGTTGTCAAATGTTACATCCGAGGTGCTAGGTTGCCTTAGGTTAGGATATACAACGTTATAGACGCATATAATGTTCCCACCAAGAAGTAGGGTCCGACACACCTGGAATGTTGTAAAATGTTACATCCGAGGTGTTAGGTTGCCTTAGGGTAGGATATATAACGTTATAGACGCATATAATGTACCCACCGAGAAGGAGGATCCGACTCGCCAGGAATGTTGTCAAATGTGACATCCGAGGTGTTAGGTTGCCTTAGGTTAGGTTATACGACGTTATAGACGCATATAATGTTCCCACCGAGAAGTAGGGCCCGACACGATTGGAATGTTGTCAAATGTTACATCCGAGGTGTTAGGTTGCCTTAGGTTAGGTTATATGACGTTATAGACGCATATAATGTTCCCACCGAGAAGTAGGTCCGACACGCCTGGATTGTTGTCAAATATTATATCCGAGATGTTAGGTTGCCTTAGGTTGGGATATATAACGTTATAGACGTATATACTGTTCCCACTGAGAAGTAGGGCCCGACACACGTGGAATGTTGTCAAACGTTACATCCGAGGTGTTAGGTTGCCTTACGTTAGGATATATAACGTTATAGACGCATATAATGTTCCCACTGAGAAGTAGGTTCCGACTCGCCAGGAATGTTGTCAAATGTTACATCCGAGGTGCTAGGTTGCCTTAGGTTAGGATATACAACGTTATAGACGCATATAATGTTCCCACCAAGATGCAGGGTCCGACACACCTGGAATGTTGTCAAATGTTACGTCCGAGGTGTTAGGTTGCCTTAGGTTAGGATATATGACGTTATAGACGCATATAATGTTCCCACCGATAAGTAGGGTCCGACACGCCGGGAATATTGTCAAATATTACATCCGAGTTATTAGGTTGCCTTAGGTTAGGATATATAAAGTTATAGACGCATATAATGTTCCCACCGATAAGTAGGGTCCGACACGCCAGGAATATTGTCAAATATTACATCCGAGTTATTAGGTTGCTTTAGGTTAGGATATATAACGTTATAGACGCATATAATGTTCCCACCGAGAAATAGGGTCCGACTCGCCAGGAATGTTGTCAAATGTTACATCTGAGGTGTTAGGTTGCCTTAGGTTAGAATATATAACGTTATAGACGCATATAATGTTCCCACCGATAAGTAGGGTCCGACACGCCAGGAATATTGTCAAATATTACATCCGAGTTATTAGGTTGCCTTAGGTTAGGATATATAACGTTATAGACGCATATAATGTTCCCACCGAGAAGTAGGGTCCGACTCGCCAGGAATGTTGTCAAATGTTACATCCGAGGTGTTAGGTTGCCTTAGGTTAGGTTATACGACGTTATAGACGCATATAATGTTCCCACCGAGAAGTAGGGCCCGACACGTTTGGAATGTTGTCAAATGTTACATCCGAGGTGTTAGGTTGCCTTAGGTTAGGATATATAACGTTATAGACGTATATAATGTTCCCATCGAGAAGTAGGTCCGACACGCCTGGATTGTTGTCAAATATTACATCCGAGATGTTAGGTTGCCTTAGGTTAGGATATATAACGTTATAGACGTATATACTGTTCCCACCGAGAAGTAGGGTCCGACACACGTGGAATGTTGTCAAATGTTACATCCGAGGTGTTAGGATAACTTAGGTTGGGATAGATAACGTTATAGACGTATACAATGTTCCGACCGAGAAGTAGGTTCCGAGAAGCCAGGAATGTTGTAAAATGTTACATTCGCGATGATAGGTTGCCTTAGGTTAGGATATATAACGTTATAGACGCATATAATGTTCCCACCGATAAGTAGGGTCCGACACGCCAGGAATATTGTCAAATATTACATCCGTGTTATTAGGTTGACTTAGGTTAGGATATATAACGTTATAGACGCATATAATGTTCCCACGGAGAAGTAGGGTCCGACACGCCAGGAATATTGTCAAATATTACATCCGAGTTATTAGGTTGCCTTAGGATAGGATATATAACGTTATAGACACATTTAATGTTCCCACCGAGAAGTAGGGTCCAACTCGCCAGGAATGTTGTCAAATGTTACATCCGAGGTGTTAGGTTGCCTTAGGGTAGGATATATAACGTTATAGACGCATATAATGTACCCACCGAGAAGGAGGATCCGACTCGCCAGGAATGTTGTCATATGTGACATCCGAGGTGTTAGGTTGCCTTACGTTAGGATATATAACGTTATAGACGCATATAATGTTCCCACTGAGAAGTAGGTTCCGACTCGCCAGGAATGTTGTCAAATGTTACATCCGAGGTGCTAGGTTGCCTTAGGTTAGGATATACAACGTTATAGACGCATATAATGTTCCCACCAAGATGCAGGGTCCGACACACCTGGAATGTTGTCAAATGTTACGTCCGAGGTGTTAGGTTGCCTTAGGTTAGGATATATGACGTTATAGACGCATATAATGTTCCCACCGAGAAGTAGGGTCCGACGCGCCAGGAATGGTGTAAAATATTACGTCCTAGATGATAGGTTAACTTAGGTTGGGATATATAACGTTATAGACGCATATAATGTTTCCACCGAGAAGACGGTTCCAACAAGCCAGGAATGTTGTAAAACGTTACATTCGCGATGTTAGGTTGCCTTAGGTTAGGATATATAACGTTATAGACGCATATAATGTTCCCACCGAGAAGTAGGGTCCGACACACCTGCAATGTTGTCAAATGTTACATCCGAGGTGTTAGGATAACTTAGGTTGGGATATATAACGTTATAGACGTATACAATGTTCCGATCGAGAAGTAGGTTCCGAGAAGCCAGGAATGTTGTAAAATGTTACATTCGCGATGATAGGTTGCCTTAGGTTAGGATATATAACGTTATAGACGCATATAATGTTCCCACCGATAAGTAGGGTCCGACTCGCCAGGAATGTTGTCAAATGTTACATCCGAGGTGTTAGGTTGCCTTAGGTTAGAATATATAACGTTATAGACGCATATAATGTTCCCACCGATAAGTAGGGTCCGACACGCCGGGAATATTGTCAAATATTACATCCGAGTTATTAGGTTGCCTTAGGTTAGGATATATAAAGTTATAGACGCATATAATGTTCCCACCGATAAGTAGGGTCCGACACGCCAGGAATATTGTCAAATATTACATCTGAGTTATTAGGTTGCCTTAGGTTAGGATATATAAAGTTATAGACGCATATAATGTTCCCACCGATAAGTAGGGTCCGACACGCCAGGAATATTGTCAAATATTACATCTGAGTTATTAGGTTGCCTTAGGTTAGGATATAGAACGTTATAGACGCATATAATGTTCCCAACGAGAAGTAGGGTCCGACTCGCCAGGAATGTTGTCAAATGTTACATCCGATGTGTTAGGTTGCCTTAGGTTAGGTTATTCGACGTTATAGACGCATATAATGTTCCCACCGAGAAGGAGGATCCGACTCGCCAGGAATGTTGTCAAATGTGACATCCGAGGTGTTAGGTTGCCTTAGGTTAGGTTATACGACGTTATAGACGCATATAATGTTCCCACCGAGAAGTAGGGCCGGACACGCTTGGAATGTTGTCAAATGTTACATCCGAGGTGTTAGGTTGCCTTAGGTTAGGTTATATGACGTTATAGACGCATATAATGTTCCCACCGAGAAGTAGGTCCGACACGCCTGGATCGTTGTCAAATATTACATCCGAGATGTTAGGTTGCCTTAGGTTGGGATATATAACGTTATAGACGCATATAATGTTCCCACCGATAAGTAGGGTCCGACACGCCGGGAATATTGTCAAATATTACATCCGAGTTATTAGGTTGCCTTAGGTTAGGATATATAAAGTTATAGACGCATATAATGTTCCCACCGATAAGTAGGGTCCGACACGCCAGGAATATTGTCAAATATTACATCTGAGTTATTAGGTTGCCTTAGGTTAGGATATAGAACGTTATAGACGCATATAATGTTCCCACCGAGAAGTAGGGTCCGACTCGCCAGGAATGTTGTCAAATGTTACATCCGATGTGTTAGGTTGCCTTAGGTTATGTTATACGACGTTATAGACGCATATAATGTTCCCACCGAGAAGTAGGGCCAGACACGCTTGGAATGTTGTCAAATGTTACATCCGGGGTGTTAGGTTGCCTTAGGTTAGGATATATAACGTTATAGACGTATATACTGTTCCCACCGAGAAGTAGGGTCCGACACACGTGGAATGTTGTCAAATGTTACATCCGAGGTGTTAGGTTGCCTTAGGTTAGGTTATATGACGTTATAGACGTATATAATGTTCCCACCGAGAAGTAGGGTCCGACTCGCCAGGAATGTTGTCAAATGTTACATCTGAGGTGTTAGGTTGCCTTAGGTTAGAATATATAACGTTATAGACGCATATAATGTTCCCACCGATAAGTAGGGTCCGACACGCCAGGAATATTGTCAAATATTACATCCGAGTTATTAGGTTGCCTTAGGTTAGGATATATAATGTTATAGACGCATATAATGTTCCCACCGATAAGTAGGGTCCGCACGCCAGGAATATTGTCAAATATTACATCCGAGTTATTAGGTTGCCTTAGGTTAGGATATATAACGTTATAGACGCATATAATGTTCCCACCGAGAAGTAGGGTCCGACTCGCCAGGAATGTTGTCAAATGTGACATCCGAGGTGTTAGGTTGCCTTAGGTTAGGTTATACGACGTTATAGACGCATATAATGTTCCCACCGAGAAGTAGGGCCCGACAAATATGGAATCTTGTCAAATATTACATCCGACGTGTTAGGTTGCCTTAGGTTAGGATATATAACGTTATAGACGTATATAATGTTCCCATCGAGAATTAGGTCCGACACGCCTGGATTGTTGTCAAATATTACATCCGAGATGTTAGGTTGCCTTAGGTTGGGATATATAACGTTATAGACGTATATACTGTTCCCACTGAGAAGTAGGGCCCGACACACGTGGAATGTTGTCAAACGTTACATCCGAGGTGTTAGGTTGCCTTAGGTTAGGATATATAACGTTATAGACGCATATAATGTTCCCACTGAGAAGTAGGTTCCGACTCGCCAGGAATGTTGTCAAATGTTACATCCGAGGTGCTAGGTTGCCTTAGGTTAGGATATACAACGTTATAGACGCATATAATGTTCCCACCACGATGGAGGGTCCGACACACCTGGAATGTTGTCAAATGTTACATCCGAGGGGTTAGGTTGCCTTAGGTTAGGATATATGACGTTATGGACGCATATAATGTTCCCACCGAGAAGTAGGGTCCGACGCGCCAGGAATGGTGTAAAATATTACGTCCTAGATGATAGGTTAACTTAGGTTGGGATATATAACGTTATAGACGCATATAATGTTTCCACCGAGAAGACGGTTCCAACAAGCCAGGAATGTTGTAAAACGTTACATTCGCGATGTTAGGTTGCCTTAGGTTAGGATATATAACGTTATAGACGCATATAATGTTCCCACCGAGAAGTAGGGTCCGACACACCTGCAATGTTGTCAAATGTTACATCCGAGGTGTTAGGATAACTTAGGTTGGGATATATAACGTTATAGACGCATATAATGTTCCCACCGATAAGTAGGGTCCGACACGCCAGGAATATTGTCAAATATTACATCCGAGTTATTAGGTTGTCTTAGGTTAGGATATATAACGTTATAGACGCATATAATGTTCCCACCGATAAGTAGGGTCCGACACGCCGGGAATATTGTCAAATATTACATCCGAGTTATTAGGTTGCCTTAGGTTAGGAGATATAAAGTTATAGACGCATATAATGTTCCCACCGATAAGTAGGGTCCGACACGCCAGGAATATTGTCAAATATTACATCTGAGTTATTAGGTTGCCTTAGGTTAGGATATATAACGTTATAGACGCATATAATGTTCCCACCGAGAAGTAGGGTCCGACTCGCCAGGAATGTTGTCAAATGTTACATCCGATGTGTTAGGTTGCCTTAGGTTAGGTTATACGACGTTATAGACGCATATAATGTTCCCACCGAGAAGGAGGATCCGACTCGCCAGGAATGTTGTCAAATGTGACATCCGAGGTGTTAGGTTGCCTTAGGTTAGGTTATACGACGTTATAGACGCATATAATGTTCCCACCGAGAAGTAGGGCCCGACACGCTTGGAATGTTGTCAAATGTTACATCCGAGGTGTTAGGTTGCCTTAGGTTAGGTTATATGACGTTATAGACGCATATAATGTTCCCACCGAGAAGTAGGTCCGACACGCCTGGATTGTTGTCAAATATTACATCCGAGATGTTAGGTTGCCTTAGGTTGGGATATATAACGTTATAGACGCATATAATGTTCCCACCGATAAGTAGGGTCCGACACGCCGGGAATATTGTCAAATATTACATCCGAGTTATTAGGTTGCCTTAGGTTAGGATATATAAAGTTATAGACGCATATAATGTTCCCACCGATAAGTAGGGTCCGACACGCCAGGAATATTGTCAAATATTACATCTGAGTTATTAGGTTGCCTTAGGTTAGGATATAGAACGTTATAGACGCATATAATGTTCCCACCGAGAATTAGGGTCCGACTCGCCAGGAATGTTGTCAAATGTTACATCCGATGCGTTAGGTTGCCTTAGGTTAGGTTATACGACGTTATAGACGCATATAATGTTCCCACCGAGAAGTAGGGCCAGACACGCTTGGAATGTTGTCAAATGTTCATCCGAGGTGTTAGGTTGCCTTAGGTTAGGATATATAACGCTATAGACGTATATACTGTTCCCACCGAGAAGTAGGGTCCGACACACGTGGAATGTTGTCAAATGTTACATCCGAGGTGTTAGGTTGCCTTAGGTTAGGTTATATGACGTTATAGACGTATATAATGTTCCCACCGAGAAGTAGGTCCGACACGCCTGGATTGTTGTCAAATATTACATCCGAGATGTTAGGTTGCCTTAGGTTAGGATATATAAAGTTATAGACGCATATAATGTTCCCACCGATAAGGAGGGTCCGACACGCCAGGAATATTGTCAAATATTAAATCCGAGTTATTAGGTTGCCTTAGGTTAGGATATATAACGTTATAGACGCATATAATGTTCCCACCGAGAAGTAGGGTCCGACTCGCCAGGAATGTTGTCAAATGTTACATCTGAGGTGTTAGGTTGCCTTAGGTTAGAATATATAACGTTATAGACGCATATAATGTTCCCACCGATAAGTAGGGTCCGACACGCCAGGAATATTGTCAAATATTACATCCGAGTTATTAGGTTGCCTTAGGTTAGGATATATAATGTTATAGACGCATATAATGTTCCCACCGATAAGTAGGGTCCGCACGCCAGGAATATTGTCAAATATTACATCCGAGTTATTAGGTTGCCTTAGGTTAGGATATATAACGTTATAGACGCATATAATGTTCCCACCGAGAAGTAGGGTCCGACTCGCCAGGAATGTTGTCAAATGTGACATCCGAGGTGTTAGGTTGCCTTAGGTTAGGTTATACGACGTTATAGACGCATATAATGTTCCCACCGAGAAGTAGGGCCCGACAAATATGGAATCTTGTCAAATATTACATCCGACGTGTTAGGTTGCCTTAGGTTAGGATATATAACGTTATAGACGTATATAATGTTCCCATCGAGAAGTAGGTCCGACACGCCTGGATTGTTGTCAAATATTACATCCGAGATGTTAGGTTGCCTTAGGTTGGGATATATAACGTTATAGACGTATATACTGTTCCCACTGAGAAGTAGGGCCCGACACACGTGGAATGTTGTCAAACGTTACATCCGAGGTGTTAGGTTGCCTTAGGTTAGGATATATAACGTTATAGACGCATATAATGTTCCCACTGAGAAGTAGGTTCCGACTCGCCAGGAATGTTGTCAAATGTTACATCCGAGGTGCTAGGTTGCCTTAGGTTAGGATATACAACGTTATAGACGCATATAATGTTCCCACCAAGATGGAGGGTCCGACACACCTGGAATGTTGTCAAATGTTACATCCGAGGGGTTAGGTTGCCTTAGGTTAGGATATATGACGTTATAGACGCATATAATGTTCCCACCGAGAAGTAGGGTCCGACGCGCCGGAAATGTTGTAAAATATTACGTCCTAGATGATAGGTTAACTTAGGTTGGGATATGTAACGTTATAGACGCATATAATGTTTCCACCGAGAAGACGGTTCCAACAAGCCAGGAATGTTGTAAAACGTTACATTCGCGATGTTAGGTTGCCTTAGGTTAGGATATATAACGTTATAGACGCATATAATGTTCCCACCGAGAAGTAGGGTCCGACACACCTGCAATGTTGTCAAATGTTACATCCGAGGTGTTAGGATAACTTAGGTTGGGATAGATAACGTTATAGACGTATACAATGTTCCGACCGAGAAGTAGGTTCCGAGAAGCCAGGAATGTTGTAAAATGTTACATTCGCGATGATAGGTTGCCTTAGGTTAGGATATATAACGTTATAGACGCATATAATGTTCCCACCGATAAGTAGGGTCCGACACGTCAGGAATATTGTCAAATATTACATCCGAGTTATTAGGTTGACTTAGGTTAGGATATATAACGTTATAGACGCATATAATGTTCCCACCGAGAAGTAGGGTCCGACACGCCAGGAATATTGTCAAATATTACATCCGAGTTATTAGGTTGCCTTAGGATAGGATATATAACGTTATAGACACATTTAATGTTCCCACCGAGAAGTAGGGTCCGACTCGCCAGGAATGTTGTCAAATGTTACATCTGAGGTGTTAGGTTGCCTTAGGTTAGAATATATAACGTTATAGACGCATATAATGTTCCCACCGATAAGTAGGGTCCGACACGCCGGGAATATTGTCAAATATTACATCCGAGTTATTAGGTTGCCTTAGGTTAGGATATATAAAGTTATAGACGCATATAATGTTCCCACCGATAAGTAGGGTCCGACACGCCAGGAATATTGTCAAATATTACATCTGAGTTATTAGGTTGCCTTAGGTTAGGATATAGAACGTTATAGACGCATATAATGTTCCCACCGAGAAGTAGGGTCCGACTCGCCAGGAATGTTGTCAAATGTTACATCCGATGTGTTAGGTTGCCTTAGGTTAGGTTATACGACGTTATAGAAGCATATAATGTTCCCACCGAGAAGGAGGATCCGACTCGCCAGGAATGTTGTCAAATGTGACATCCGAGGTGTTAGGTTGCCTTAGGTTAGGTTATACGACGTTATAGACGCATATAATGTTCCCACCGAGAAGTAGGGCCCGACACGCTTGGAATGTTGTCAAATGTTACATCCGAGGTGTTAGGTTGCCTTAGGTTAGGTTATATGACGTTATAGACGCATATAATGTTCCCACCGAGAAGTAGGTCCGACACGCCTGGATTGTTGTCAAATATTACATCCGAGATGTTAGGTTGCCTTAGGTTGGGATGTATAACGTTATAGACGCATATAATGTACCCACCGAGAAGGAGGATCCGACTCGCCAGGAATGTTGTCAAATGTGACATCCGAGGTGTTAGGTTGCCTTAGGTTAGGTTATACGACGTTATAGACGCATATAATGTTCCCACCGAGAAGTAGGGCCCGACACGCTTGGAATGTTGTCAAATGTTACATCCGAGGTGTTAGGTTGCCTTAGGTTAGGTTATATGACGTTATAGACGCATATAATGTTCCCACCGAGAAGTAGGTCCGACACGCCTGGATTGTTGTCAAATATTACATCCGAGATGTTAGGTTGCCTTAGGTTGGGATATATAACGTTATAGACGTATATACTGTTCCCACTGAGAAGTAGGGCCCGACACACGTGGAATGTTGTCAAACGTTACATCGGAGGTGTTAGGTTGCCTTACGTTAGGATATATAACGTTATAGACGCATATAATGTTCCCACTGAGAAGTAGGTTCCGACTCGCCAGGAATGTTGTCAAATGTTACATCCGAGGTGCTAGGTTGCCTTAGGTTAGTATATACAACGTTATAGACGCATATAATGTTTCCACCAAGATGGAGGTTCCGACACACCTGGAATGTTGTCAAATGTTACGTCCGAGGTGTTAGGTTGCCTTAGGTTAGGATATATGACGTTATAGACGCATATAATGTTCCCACCGAGAAGTAGGGTCCGACGCGCCAGGAATGTTGTAAAATATTACGTCCTATATGATAGGTTAACTTAGGTTGGGATATATAACGTTATAGACGCATATAATGTTTCCACCGAGAAGACGGTTCCAAGAAGCCAGGAATGTTGTAAAACGTTACATTCGCGATGTTAGGTTGCCTTAGGTTAGGTTATATAACGTTATAGACGCATATAATGTTCCCACCGAGAAGTAGGGTCCGACACACCTGCAATGTTGTCAAATGTTACATCCGAGGTGTTAGGATAACTTAGGTTGGGATATATAACGTTATAGACGTATACAATGTTCCGACCGAGAAGTAGGTTCCGAGAAGCCAGGAATGTTGTAAAATGTTACATTCGCGATGATAGGTTGCCTTAGGTTAGGATATATAACGTTATAGACGCATATAATGTTCCCACCGATAAGTAGGGTCCGACACGCCAGGAATATTGTCAAATATTACATCCGAGTTATTAGGTTTCCTTAGGTTAGGATATATAACGTTATAGACGCATATAATGTTCCCACCGAGAAGTAGGGTCCGACACGCCAGGAATATTGTCAAATATTACAGCCGAGTTATTAGGTTGCCTTAGGATAGGATATCTAACGTTATAGACGCATTTAATGTTCCCACCGAGAAGTAGGGTCCGACTCGCCAGGAATGTTGTCAAATGTTACATCTGAGGTGTTAGGTTGCCTTAGGTTAGAATATATAACGTTATAGACGCATGTAATGTTCCCACCGATAAGTAGGGTCCGACACGCCGGGAATATTGTCAAATATTACATCCGAGTTATTAGGTTGCCTTAGGTTAGGATATATAACGTTATAGACGCATATAATGTTCCCACCGAGAAGTAGGGTCCGACTCGCCAGGAATGTTGTCAAATGTTACATCTGAGGTGTTAGGTTGCCTTAGGTTAGACTATATAACGTTATAGACGCATATAATGTTCCCACCGATAAGTAGGGTCCGACACGCCAGGAATATTGTCAAATATTACATCCGAGTTATTAGGTTGCCTTAGGTTAGGATATATAACGTTATAGACGCATATAATGTTCCCACCGAGAAGTAGGGTCCGACTCGCCAAGAATGTTGTCAAATGTGACATCCGAGGTGTTAGGTTGCCTTAGGTTAGGTTATACGACGTTATAGACGCATATAATGTTCCCACCGAGAAATAGGGCCCGACACGCTTGGAATGTTGTCAAATATTACATCCGAGGTGTTAGGTTGCCTTAGGTTAGGTTATATGACGTTATAGACGCATATAATGTTCCCACCGAGAAGTAGGTCCGACACGCCTGGATTGTTGTCAAATATTACATCCGAGATGTTAGGTTGCCTTAGGTTGGGATATATAACGTTATAGACGTATATACTGTTCCCACTGAGAAGTAGGGCCCGACACACGTGGAATGTTGTCAAACGTTACATCCGAGGTGTTAGGTTGCCTTAGGTTAGGATATATAACGTTATAGACGCATATAATGTTCCCACCGAGAAGTAGGGTCCGACGCGCGAGGAATGTTGTAAAATATTACGTCCTAGATGATAGGTTAACTTAGGTTGGGATGTATAACGTTATAGACGCATATAATGTTTCCACCGAGAAGACGGTTCCAACAAGCCAGGAATGTTGTAAAACGTTACATTCGCGATGTTAGGTTGCCTTAGGTTAGGATATATAACGTTATAGACGCATATAATGTTCCCACCGAGAAGTATGATCCGACACACCCGCAATGTTGTCAAATGTTACATCCGAGGTGTTAGGAAAACTTAGGTTGGGATATATAACGTTATAGACGTATACAATGTTCCGACCGAGAAGTAGGTTCCGAGAAGCCAGGAATGTTGTAAAATGTTACATTCGCGATGATAGGTTGCCTTAGGTTAGGATATATAACGTTATAGACGCATATAATGTTCCCACCGATAAGTAGGGCCCGACACGCCAGGAATATTGTCAAATATTACATCCGAGTTATTAGGTTGCCTTAGGTTAGGATATATAACGTTATAGACGCATATAATGTTCCCACCGAGAAGTAGGGTCCGACACGCCAGGAATATTGTCAAATATTACATCCGAGTTATTAGGTTGCCTTAGGATAGGATATATAACGTTATAGACGCATTTAATGTTCCCACCGAGAAGTAGGGTCCGACTCGCCAGGAATGTTGTCAAATGTTACATCTGAGGTGTTAGGTTGCCTTAGGTTAGAATATATAACGTTATAGACGCATATAATGTTCCCACCGATAAGTAGGGTCCGACACGCCGGGAATATTGTCAAATATTACATCCGAGTTATTAGGTTGCCTTAGGTTAGGATATATAAAGTTATAGACGCATATAATGTTCCCACCGAGAAGTAGGGTCCGACTCGCCAGGAATGTTGTCAAATGTTACATCTGAGGTGTTAGGTTGCCTTAGGTTAGAATATATAACGTTATAGACGCATATAATGTTCCCACCGATAAGTAGGGTCCGACACGCCGGGAATATTGTCAAATATTACATCCGAGTTATTAGGTTGCCTTAGGTTAGGATATATAAAGTTATAGACGCATATAATGTTCCCACCGATAAGGAGGGTCCGACACGCCAGGAATATTGTCAAATATTACATCCGAGTTATTAGGTTGCCTTAGGTTAGGATATATAAAGTTATAGACGCATATAATGTTCCTACCGAGAAGTAGGTTCCGAGAAGCCAGGAATGTTGTAAAATGTTACATTCGCGATGTTAGGTTGCCTTAGGTTAGGATATATAACGTTATAGACGCATATAATGTTCCCACCGATAAGTAGGGTCCGACACGCCAGGAATATTGTCAAATATTACATCCGAGTTATTAGGTTGCCTTAGGTTAGGATATATAACGTTATAGACGGATATAATGTTCCCACCGAGAAATAGGGCCCGACACGCTTGGAATGTTGTCAAATGTTACATCCGAGGTGTTAGGTTGCCTTAAGTTAGGTTATACGACGTTATAGACGCATATAATGTTCCCACCGAGAAGTAGTTCCGACACGCCTGGATTGTTGTCAAACATTACATCCGAGATGTTAGGTTGCCTTAGGTTAGGTTATATGACGTTATAGACGTATATAATGTTCCCACCGAGAAGTAGGTCCGACACGCCTGGATTGTTGTCAAATATTACATCCGAGATGTTAGGTTGCCTTAGGTTGGGATATATAACGTTATAGACGTATATACTGTTCCCACTGAGAAGTAGGGCCCGACACACGTGGAATGTTGTCAAATGTTACATCCGAGGTGTTAGGTTGCCTTAGGTTAGGATATATAACGTTATAGACGCATATAATGTTCCCACTGAGAAGTAGGTTCCGACTCGCCAGGAATGTTGTCAAATATTACGTCCTAGATGATAGGTTAACTTAGGTTGGGATATATAACGTTATAGACGCATATAATATTTCTACCTAGAAGACGGTTCCAACAAGCCAGGAATGTTGTAAAACGTTACATCCGAGGTGTTAGGTTGCCTTAGGTTAGGTTATATGACGTTATAGACGTATATAATGTTCCCACCGAGAAGTAGGTCCGACACGCCTGGATTGTTGTCAAATATTACATCCGAGATGTTAGGTTGCCTTAGGTTAGGATATATAACGTTATAGACGTATATACTGTTCCCACAGAGAAGTTGGGTCCGACACACGTGGAATGTTGGCAAATGTTACATCCGATGTGTTAGGTTGCCTTAGGTTAGGATATATAACGTTATAGACGCATATAATGTTCCCACTGAGAAGTAGGTTCCGACTCGCCAGGAATGTTGTCAAATGTTACATCCGAGGTGTTAGGTTGCCATAGGTTAGGATATATGACGTTATAGACGCATATAATGTTCCCACCGAGAAGTAGGGTCCGACGCGCCAGGAATGTTGTCAAATGTTACATCCGAGGTGTTAGGTTGCCTTAGGTTAGGTTATATGACGTTATAGACGTATATAATGTTCCCACCGAGAAGAAGGTCCGACACGCCTGGATTGTTGTCAAATATTACATCCGAGATGTTAGGTTGCCTTAGGTTAGGATATATAACGTTATAGACGTATATACTGTTCCCACAGAGAAGTTGGGTCCGACACACGTGGAATGTTGGCAAATGTTACATCCGATGTGTTAGGTTGCCTTAGGTTAGGATATATAACGTTATAGACGCATATAATGTTCCCGTTGAGAAGTAGGTTCCGACTCGCCAGGAATGTTGTCAAATGTTACATCCGAGGTGCTAGGTTGCCTTAGGTTAGGATATACAACGTTATAGACGCATATAATGTTCCCACCAAGAAGTAGGGCCCGACACACGTGGAATGTTGTAAAATGTTACATCCGAGGTGTTAGGCTGCCTTAGGGTAGGATATATAACGTTATAGACGCATATAATGTACCCACCGAGAAGGAGGATCCGACTCGCCAGGAATGTTGTCGAATGTTACATCCGAGGTGCTAGGTTGCCTTAGGTTAGGATATACAAAGTTATAGACGCATATAATGTTCCCACCGAGAAATAGGGTCCGACATACATGGAATCTTGTCAAATATTACATCCCACGTGTTAGGTTGCCTTAGGTTAGGATATACAACGTTATAGACGTATATAATGTTCCCATCGAGAAGTAGGTCCGACACGCCTGGATTGTTGTCAAATATTACATCCGAGATGTTAGGTTGCCTTAGGTTGGGATATATAACGTTATAGACGTATATACTGTTCCCACTGAGAAGTAGGGCCCGACACACGTGGAATGTTGTCAAACGTTACATCCGAGGTGTTAGGTTGCCTTAGGTTAGGATATATAACGTTATAGACGCATATAATGTTCCCACTGAGAAGTAGGTTCCGACTCGCCAGGAATGTTGTCAAATGTTACATCCGAGGTGCTAGGTTGCCTTACGTTAGGATATACAACGTTATAGACGCATATAATGTTCCCACCAAGATGGAGGGTCCGACACACCTGGAATGTTGTCAAATGTTACATCCGAGGTGCTAGGTTGCCTTAGGTTAGGATATACAACGCTATGGACGCATATAATGTTCCCACCGAGAAGTAGGGTCCGACACGCCAGGAATGTTGTAAAATATTACGTCCTAGATGATAGGTTAACTTAGGTTGGGGTATATAACGTTATAGACATATACAATGTTTCCACCGAGAAGTCGGTTACGACAAGCCAGGAATGTTGTAAAACGTTACATTCGCGATGTTAGGTTGCCTTAGGTTAGGATATATAACGTTATAGACGCATATAATGTTCCCACTGAGAAGTAGGTTCCGACTCGCCAGGAATGTTGTCAAATGTTACATCCGAGGTGCTAGGTTGCCTTAGGTTAGGATATACAACGTTATAGACGCATATAATGTTCCCACCAAGATGGAGGGTCCGACACACCTGGAATGTTGTCAAATGTTACATCTGAGGTGTTAGGTTGCCTTAGGTTAGAATATATAACGTTATAGACGCATATAATGTTCCCACCGATAAGTAGGGTCCGACACGCCAGGAATATTGTCAAATATTACATCCGAGTTATTAGGTTGCCTTAGGTTAGGATATATAACGTTATAGACGCATATAATGTTCCCACCGAGAAGTAGGGTCCGACTCGCCAGGAATGTTGTCAAATGTTACATCCGAGGTGTTAGGTTGCCTTAGGTTAGGTTATACGACGTTATAGACGCATATAATGTTCCCACCGAGAAGTAGGGCCCAACACGCTTGGAATGTTGTCAAATATTACATCCGAGATGTTAGGTTGCCTTAGGTTAAGATATATAACGTTATAGACGTATATAATGTTCCCACTGAGAAGTAGGTTCCGACTCGCCAGGAATGTTGTCAAATGTTACATCCGAGGTGCTAGGTTGCCTTACGTTAGGATATACAACGTTATAGACGCATATAATGTTCCCACCAAGATGGAGGGTCCGACACACCTGGAATGTTGTCAAATGTTACATCCGAGGTGCTAGGTTGCCTTAGGTTAGGATATACAACGCTATGGACGCATATAATGTTCCCACCGAGAAGTAGGGTCCGACACGCCAGGAATGTTGTAAAATATTACGTCCTAGATGATAGGTTAACTTAGGTTGGGGTATATAACGTTATAGACATATACAATGTTTCCACCGAGAAGTCGGTTACGACAAGCCAGGAATGTTGTAAAACGTTACATTCGCGATGTTAGGTTGCCTTAGGTTAGGATATATAACGTTATAGACGCATATAATGTTCCCACTGAGAAGTAGGTTCCGACTCGCCAGGAATGTTGTCAAATGTTACATCCGAGGTGCTAGGTTGCCTTAGGTTAGAATATATAACGTTATAGACGCATATAATGTTCCCACCGATAAGTAGGGTCCGACACGCCGGGAATATTGTCAAATATTACATCCGAGTTATTAGGTTGCCTTAGGTTAGGATATATAAAGTTATAGACGCATATAATGTTCCCACCGATAGGTAGGGTCCGACACGCCAGGAATATTGTCAAATATTACATCCGAGTTATTAGGTTGCCTTAGGTTAGGATATATAACGTTATAAACGGATATAATGTTCCCACCGAGAAGTAGGGCCCGACACGCTTGGAATGTTGTCAAATGTTACATCCGAGGTGTTAGGTTGCCTTAAGTTAGGTTATACGACGTTATAGACGCATATAATGTTCCCACCGAGAAGTAGTTCCGACACGCCTGGATTGTTGTCAAACATTACATCCGAGATGTTAGGTTGCCTTAGGTTAGGATATATAACGTTATAGACGTATACACTGTTCCCACCGAGAAGTTGATCCGACACGCCTGGATTGTTGTCAAATATTACATCCGAGATATTAGGTTGCCTTAGGTTAGGACATATAACGTTATAGACGTATACACTGTTCCCACCGAGAAGTAGGGTCCGACACACGTGGAATGTTGTCAAATGTTACATCCGAGGTGTTAGGTTGCCTTAGGTTAGGTTATATGACGTTATAGACGTATATAATATTCCCACCGAGAAGTAAGTCCGACACGCCTGGATTGTTGTCAAATATTACATCCGAGATGTTAGGTTGCCTTAGGTTGGGATATATAACGTTATAGACGTATATACTGCTCCCACTGAGAAGTAGGGCGCGACACACGTGGAATGTTGTCCAATGTTACATCCGAGGTGTTAGGTTGCCTTAGGTTAGGATATATAACGTTATAGACGCATATAATGTTCCCACTGAGAAGTAGGTTCCGACTCGCCAGGAATGTTGTCAAATGTTACATCCGAGGTGCTAGGTTGCCTTACGTTAGGATATACAACGTTATAGACGCATATAATGTTCCCACCAAGATGGAGGGTCCGACACACCTGGAATGTTGTCAAATGTTACATCCGAGGTGCTAGGTTGCCTTAGGTTAGGATATACAACGCTATGGACGCATATAATGTTCCCACCGAGAAGTAGGGTCCGACACGCCAGGAATGTTGTAAAATATTACGTCCTAGATGATAGGTTAACTTAGGTTGGGGTATATAACGTTATAGACATATACAATGTTTCCACCGAGAAGTCGGTTACGACAAGCCAGGAATGTTGTAAAACGTTACATTCGCGATGTTAGGTTGCCTTAGGTTAGGATATATAACGTTATAGACGCATATAATGTTCCCACTGAGAAGTAGGTTCCGACTCGCCAGGAATGTTGTCAAATGTTACATCCGAGGTGCTAGGTTGCCTTAGGTTAGGATATACAACGTTATAGACGCATATAATGTTCCCACCAAGATGGAGGGTCCGACACACCTGGAATGTTGTCAAATGTTACATCTGAGGTGTTAGGTTGCCTTAGGTTAGAATATATAACGTTATAGACGCATATAATGTTCCCACCGATAAGTAGGGTCCGACACGCCAGGAATATTGTCAAATATTACATCCGAGTTATTAGGTTGCCTTAGGTTAGGATATATAACGTTATAGACGCATATAATGTTCCCACCGAGAAGTAGGGTCCGACTCGCCAGGAATGTTGTCAAATGTTACATCCGAGGTGTTAGGTTGCCTTAGGTTAGGTTATACGACGTTATAGACGCATATAATGTTCCCACCGAGAAGTAGGGCCCAACACGCTTGGAATGTTGTCAAATATTACATCCGAGATGTTAGGTTGCCTTAGGTTAAGATATATAACGTTATAGACGTATATAATGTTCCCACTGAGAAGTAGGTTCCGACTCGCCAGGAATGTTGTCAAATGTTACATCCGAGGTGCTAGGTTGCCTTACGTTAGGATATACAACGTTATAGACGCATATAATGTTCCCACCAAGATGGAGGGTCCGACACACCTGGAATGTTGTCAAATGTTACATCCGAGGTGCTAGGTTGCCTTAGGTTAGGATATACAACGCTATGGACGCATATAATGTTCCCACCGAGAAGTAGGGTCCGACACGCCAGGAATGTTGTAAAATATTACGTCCTAGATGATAGGTTAACTTAGGTTGGGGTATATAACGTTATAGACATATACAATGTTTCCACCGAGAAGTCGGTTACGACAAGCCAGGAATGTTGTAAAACGTTACATTCGCGATGTTAGGTTGCCTTAGGTTAGGATATATAACGTTATAGACGCATATAATGTTCCCACTGAGAAGTAGGTTCCGACTCGCCAGGAATGTTGTCAAATGTTACATCCGAGGTGCTAGGTTGCCTTAGGTTAGAATATATAACGTTATAGACGCATATAATGTTCCCACCGATAAGTAGGGTCCGACACGCCGGGAATATTGTCAAATATTACATCCGAGTTATTAGGTTGCCTTAGGTTAGGATATATAAAGTTATAGACGCATATAATGTTCCCACCGATAGGTAGGGTCCGACACGCCAGGAATATTGTCAAATATTACATCCGAGTTATTAGGTTGCCTTAGGTTAGGATATATAACGTTATAAACGGATATAATGTTCCCACCGAGAAGTAGGGCCCGACACGCTTGGAATGTTGTCAAATGTTACATCCGAGGTGTTAGGTTGCCTTAAGTTAGGTTATACGACGTTATAGACGCATATAATGTTCCCACCGAGAAGTAGTTCCGACACGCCTGGATTGTTGTCAAACATTACATCCGAGATGTTAGGTTGCCTTAGGTTAGGATATATAACGTTATAGACGTATACACTGTTCCCACCGAGAAGTTGATCCGACACGCCTGGATTGTTGTCAAATATTACATCCGAGATATTAGGTTGCCTTAGGTTAGGACATATAACGTTATAGACGTATACACTGTTCCCACCGAGAAGTAGGGTCCGACACACGTGGAATGTTGTCAAATGTTACATCCGAGGTGTTAGGTTGCCTTAGGTTAGGTTATATGACGTTATAGACGTATATAATATTCCCACCGAGAAGTAAGTCCGACACGCCTGGATTGTTGTCAAATATTACATCCGAGATGTTAGGTTGCCTTAGGTTGGGATATATAACGTTATAGACGTATATACTGCTCCCACTGAGAAGTAGGGCGCGACACACGTGGAATGTTGTCCAATGTTACATCCGAGGTGTTAGGTTGCCTTAGGTTAGGATATATAACGTTATAGACGCATATAATGTTCCCACTGAGAAGTAGGTTCCGACTCGCCAGGAATGTTGTCAAATGTTACATCCGAGGTGCTAGGTTGCCTTAGGTTAGGATATACAACGCTATAGACGCATATAATGTTCCCACCAAGATGGAGGGTCCGACACACCTGGAATGTTGTCAAATGTTACATCCGAGGTGTTAGGTTGCCTTAGGTTAGGATATATGACGTTATAGACGCATATAATGTTCCCACCGAGAAGTAGGGTCCGACACGCCGGGAATATTGTCAAATATTACATCCGAGTTATTAGGTTGCCTTAGGTTAGGATATATAAAGTTATAGACGCATATAATGTTCCCACCGAGAAGTAGGGTCCGACACGCCAGGAATATTGTCAAATAGTACATCCGAGTTATTAGGTTGCCTTAGGATAGAATATATAACGTTATAGACGCATTTAATGTTCCCACCGAGAAGTAGGGTCCGACTCGCCAGGAATGTTGTCAAATGTTACATCTGTGGTGTTAGGTTGCCTTAGGTTAGAACATATAACGTTATAGACGCATATAATGTTCCCACCGAGAAGTAGGGTCCGACACGCCGGGAATATTGTCAAATATTACATCCGAGTTATTAGGTTGCCTTAGGTTAGGATATATAAAGTTATAGACGCATATAATGTTCCCACCGATAAGTAGGGTCCGACACGCCAGGAACATTGTCAAATATTACATCCGAGTTATTAGGTTGCCTTAGGTTAGGATATATAACGTTATAGACACATATAATGTTCCCACTGAGAAGTAGGTTCCGACTCGCCAGGAATGTTGTCAAATGTTACATCCGAGGTGCTAGGTTGCCTTATGTTATGATATACAACGTTATAGACGCATATAATGTTCCCACCAAGAAGTAGGGTCCGAAACACCTGGAATGTTGTAAAATGTTACATCCGAGGTGTTAGGTTGCCTTAGTGTAGGATATATAACGTTATAGACGCATATAATGTACCCACCGAGAAGCAGGATCCGACTCGCCAGGAATGTTGTCGAATGTTACATCCGAGGTGCTAGGTTGCCTTAGGTTAGGATATACAACGTTATAGACGCATATAATGTTCCCACCGAGAAATAGGGTCCGACACAAATGGAATCTTGTCAGATATTACATCCGACGTGTTAGGTTGCCTTAGGTTAGGATATATAACGTTATAGACGCATATAATGTTCCCACTGAGAAGTAGGTTCCGACTCGCCAGGAATGTTGTCAAATGTTACATCCGAGGTGCTAGGTTGCCTTAGGTTAGGATATACAACGTTATAGACGCATATAATGTTCCCACCAAGAAGGAGTGTCCGACACACCTGGAATGTTGTCAAATGTTACATCCGAGGTGTTAGGTTGCCTTAGGTTAGGATATATAACGTTATAGACGCATATAATGTTCCCACCGAGAAGTAGGGTCCGACTCGCCAGGAATGTTGTCAAATGTTACATCTGAGGTGTTAGGCCGCCTTAGGTTAGGATATATAACGTTATAGACGCATATAATGTTCCCATCGAGATGTAGGGCCCGACACGCTTGGAATGTTGTCAAATGTTACATCCGAGGTGTTAGGTTGCCTTAGTTTAGGATATATAACGTTATAGACGCAAATAATGTTCCCACTGAGAAGTAGGTTCCGACTCGCCAGGAATGTTGTAAAATAATACGTCCTAGATGATAGGTTAACTTAGGTTGGGCTATATAACGTTATAGACGTATACAATGTTTCCACCGAGAAGTCGGTTCCGACAAGTCAGGAATGTTGTAAAACGTTACATTCGCGATGTTTGGTTGCCTTAGGTTAGGATATATAACGTTATAGACGCCTATAATGTTCCCACCGAGAAGTAGGGTCCGACACACCTGGAATGTTGTCAAATGTTACATCCGAGGTATTAGGTTAACTTAGGTTAGGATATATAACGTTATAGACGTATACAAGGTTCCGACCGAGTAGTAGGTTCCGAGAAGCCAGGAATGTTGTAAAATGTTACATTCGCGATGATAGGTTGCCTTAGGTTAGGATATATAACGTTATAGACGCATATAATGTTCCCACCGAGAAGTAGGGCCCGACACGCCTGAATTGTTGTCAAACATTACATCCGAGATGTTAGGTTGCCTTAGGTTAGGATATATAACGTTATAGACGTATATACTGTTCCCACCGAGAAGTTGGGTCCGACACACGTGGAATGTTGTCAAATGTTAAATCCGAGGTGTTAGGCTGCCTTAGGTTAGGTTATATGACGTTATAGACGCATAGAATGTTCCCACCGAGAAGTTGGGTCCGACACACGTGGAATGTTGTCAAATGTTAAATCCGAGGTGTTAGGTTGCCTTAGGTTAGATTATATGACGTTATAGACGCATATAATGTTCCCACCGAGAAGTAGGTCCGACACGCCTGGATTGTTGTCAAATATTACATCCGAGATGTTAGGTCGCCTTCGGTCAGGATATATAACGTTATAGATGTAAATATTCTTCCCACCGAGAAGTAGGGTCCGACACACGTGGAATGTTGTCAAATGTTATATCCGAGGTGTTAGGTTGCCTTAGGTTAGGATATATAACGTTATAGACGCATATAATGTTCCCACTGAGAATTAGGTTCCGACTCGCCAGGAATGTTGTCAAATGTTACATCCGAGGTGCTAAGTTGCCTTAGGTTAGGATATACAACGTTATAGACGCACATAATGTTTCCACCGAGAAGTAGGGTCCGGCACACATGGAATCTTGTCAAATATTACATCCGAGGTTTTAGGTTGCCTTAGGTCAGGATATATAACGTTATAGACGTATATACTGTTCCCACCGCGAAGTAGGGTGCCACACACCAGGAATATTGCCAACTATTACATCCGAGTTGTTAGGTTGCCTTATTTTACGATATACAGCGTTATAGACGCATACAATGTTCCCACGGAGAAGTAGGTTCCGACAGGTTTGGAATGTTGGCAAATATTACATCCGAGATGTTAGGTTGCCTTAGGTTAGGATATACAACGTTATAGACGCATATAATGTTCCCACCAAGATGGAGGGTCCGACACACCTGGAATGTTGTCAAATGTTACATCTGAGGTGTTAGGTTGCCTTAGGTTAGAATATATAACGTTATAGACGCATATAATGTTCCCACCGATAAGTAGGGTCCGACACGCCAGGAATATTGTCAAATATTACATCCGAGTTATTAGGTTGCCTTAGGTTAGGATATATAACGTTATAGACGCATATAATGTTCCCACCGAGAAGTAGGGTCCGACTCGCCAGGAATGTTGTCAAATGTTACATCCGAGGTGTTAGGTTGCCTTAGGTTAGGTTATACGACGTTATAGACGCATATAATGTTCCCACCGAGAAGTAGGGCCCGACACGCTTGGAATGTTGTCAAATATTACATCCGAGATGTTAGGTTGCCTTAGGTTAAGATATATAACGTTATAGACGTATATAATGTTCCCACTGAGAAGTAGGTTCCGACTCGCCAGGAATGTTGTCAAATGTTACATCCGAGGTGCTAGGTTGCCTTAGGTTAGGATATATAACGTTATAGACGTATATACTGTTCCCACTGAGAAGTAGGGCCCGACACACGTGGAATGTTGTCAAACGTTACATCCGAGGTGTTAGGTTGCCTTAGGTTAGGATATATAACGTTATAGACGCATATAATGTTCCCACTGAGAAGTAGGTTCCGACTCGCCAGGAATGTTGTCAAATGTTACATCCGAGGTGCTATGTTGCCTTAGGTTAGGATATACAACGTTATAGACGCATATAATGTTCCCACCAAGATGGAGGGTCCGACACACCTGGAATGTTGTCAAATGTTACATCCGAGGTGTTCGGTTGCCTTAGGTTAGGATATATAACGTTATAGACGCATATAATGTTCCCGTTGAGAAGTAGGTTCCGACTCGCCAGGAATGTTGTCAAATGTTACATCCGAGGTGCTAGGTTGCCTTAGGTTAGGATATACAACGTTATAGACGCACATAATGTTCCCACCAAGAAGTAGGGTCCGACACACCTGGAATGTTGTAAAATGTTACATCCGAGGTGTTAGGCTGCCTTAGGGTAGGATATATAACGTTATAGACGCATATAATGTACCCACCGAGAAGGAGGATCCGACTCGCCAGGAATGTTGTCGAATGTTACATCCGAGGTGCTAGGTTGCCTTAGGTTAGGATATACAAAGTTATAGACGCATATAATGTTCCCACCGAGAAATAGGGTCCGACATACATGGAATCTTGTCAAATATTACATCCCACGTGTTAGGTTGCCTTAGGTTAGGATATACAACGTTATAGACGTCTATAATGTTCCCATCGAGTAGTAGGTCCGACACGCCTGGATTGTTGTCAAATATTACATCCGAGATGTTAGGTTGCCTTAGGTTGGGATATATAACGTTATAGACGTATATACTGTTCCCACTGAGAAGTAGGGCCCGACACACGTGGAATGTTGTCAAACGTTACATCCGAGGTGTTAGGTTGCCTTAGGTTAGGATATATAACGTTATAGACGCATATAATGTTCCCACTGAGAAGTAGGTTCCGACTCGCCAGGAATGTTGTCAAATGTTACATCCGAGGTGCTAGGTTGCCTTACGTTAGGATATACAACGTTATAGACGCATATAATGTTCCCACCAAGATGGAGGGTCCGACACACCTGGAATGTTGTCAAATGTTACATCCGAGGTGCTAGGTTGCCTTAGGTTAGGATATACAACGCTATGGACGCATATAATGTTCCCACCGAGAAGTAGGGTCCGACACGCCAGGAATGTTGTAAAATATTACGTCCTAGATGATAGGTTAACTTAGGTTGGGGTATATAACGTTATAGACATATACAATGTTTCCACCGAGAAGTCGGTTACGACAAGCCAGGAATGTTGTAAAACGTTACATTCGCGATGTTAGGTTGCCTTAGGTTAGGATATATAACGTTATAGACGCATATAATGTTCCCACTGAGAAGTAGGTTCCGACTCGCCAGGAATGTTGTCAAATGTTACATCCGAGGTGCTAGGTTGCCTTAGGTTAGAATATATAACGTTATAGACGCATATAATGTTCCCACCGATAAGTAGGGTCCGACACGCCGGGAATATTGTCAAATATTACATCCGAGTTATTAGGTTGCCTTAGGTTAGGATATATAAAGTTATAGACGCATATAATGTTCCCACCGATAGGTAGGGTCCGACACGCCAGGAATATTGTCAAATATTACATCCGAGTTATTAGGTTGCCTTAGGTTAGGATATATAACGTTATAAACGGATATAATGTTCCCACCGAGAAGTAGGGCCCGACACGCTTGGAATGTTGTCAAATGTTACATCCGAGGTGTTAGGTTGCCTTAAGTTAGGTTATACGACGTTATAGACGCATATAATGTTCCCACCGAGAAGTAGTTCCGACACGCCTGGATTGTTGTCAAACATTACATCCGAGATGTTAGGTTGCCTTAGGTTAGGATATATAACGTTATAGACGTATACACTGTTCCCACCGAGAAGTTGATCCGACACGCCTGGATTGTTGTCAAATATTACATCCGAGATATTAGGTTGCCTTAGGTTAGGACATATAACGTTATAGACGTATACACTGTTCCCACCGAGAAGTAGGGTCCGACACACGTGGAATGTTGTCAAATGTTACATCCGAGGTGTTAGGTTGCCTTAGGTTAGGTTATATGACGTTATAGACGTATATAATATTCCCACCGAGAAGTAAGTCCGACACGCCTGGATTGTTGTCAAATATTACATCCGAGATGTTAGGTTGCCTTAGGTTGGGATATATAACGTTATAGACGTATATACTGCTCCCACTGAGAAGTAGGGCGCGACACACGTGGAATGTTGTCCAATGTTACATCCGAGGTGTTAGGTTGCCTTAGGTTAGGATATATAACGTTATAGACGCATATAATGTTCCCACTGAGAAGTAGGTTCCGACTCGCCAGGAATGTTGTCAAATGTTACATCCGAGGTGCTAGGTTGCCTTAGGTTAGGATATACAACGCTATAGACGCATATAATGTTCCCACCAAGATGGAGGGTCCGACACACCTGGAATGTTGTCAAATGTTACATCCGAGGTGTTAGGTTGCCTTAGGTTAGGATATATGACGTTATAGACGCATATAATGTTCCCACCGAGAAGTAGGGTCCGACACGCCGGGAATATTGTCAAATATTACATCCGAGTTATTAGGTTGCCTTAGGTTAGGATATATAAAGTTATAGACGCATATAATGTTCCCACCGAGAAGTAGGGTCCGACACGCCAGGAATATTGTCAAATAGTACATCCGAGTTATTAGGTTGCCTTAGGATAGAATATATAACGTTATAGACGCATTTAATGTTCCCACCGAGAAGTAGGGTCCGACTCGCCAGGAATGTTGTCAAATGTTACATCTGTGGTGTTAGGTTGCCTTAGGTTAGAACATATAACGTTATAGACGCATATAATGTTCCCACCGAGAAGTAGGGTCCGACACGCCGGGAATATTGTCAAATATTACATCCGAGTTATTAGGTTGCCTTAGGTTAGGATATATAAAGTTATAGACGCATATAATGTTCCCACCGATAAGTAGGGTCCGACACGCCAGGAACATTGTCAAATATTACATCCGAGTTATTAGGTTGCCTTAGGTTAGGATATATAACGTTATAGACACATATAATGTTCCCACTGAGAAGTAGGTTCCGACTCGCCAGGAATGTTGTCAAATGTTACATCCGAGGTGCTAGGTTGCCTTATGTTATGATATACAACGTTATAGACGCATATAATGTTCCCACCAAGAAGTAGGGTCCGAAACACCTGGAATGTTGTAAAATGTTACATCCGAGGTGTTAGGTTGCCTTAGTGTAGGATATATAACGTTATAGACGCATATAATGTACCCACCGAGAAGCAGGATCCGACTCGCCAGGAATGTTGTCGAATGTTACATCCGAGGTGCTAGGTTGCCTTAGGTTAGGATATACAACGTTATAGACGCATATAATGTTCCCACCGAGAAATAGGGTCCGACACAAATGGAATCTTGTCAGATATTACATCCGACGTGTTAGGTTGCCTTAGGTTAGGATATATAACGTTATAGACGCATATAATGTTCCCACTGAGAAGTAGGTTCCGACTCGCCAGGAATGTTGTCAAATGTTACATCCGAGGTGCTAGGTTGCCTTAGGTTAGGATATACAACGTTATAGACGCATATAATGTTCCCACCAAGAAGGAGTGTCCGACACACCTGGAATGTTGTCAAATGTTACATCCGAGGTGTTAGGTTGCCTTAGGTTAGGATATATAACGTTATAGACGCATATAATGTTCCCACCGAGAAGTAGGGTCCGACTCGCCAGGAATGTTGTCAAATGTTACATCTGAGGTGTTAGGCCGCCTTAGGTTAGGATATATAACGTTATAGACGCATATAATGTTCCCATCGAGATGTAGGGCCCGACACGCTTGGAATGTTGTCAAATGTTACATCCGAGGTGTTAGGTTGCCTTAGTTTAGGATATATAACGTTATAGACGCAAATAATGTTCCCACTGAGAAGTAGGTTCCGACTCGCCAGGAATGTTGTAAAATAATACGTCCTAGATGATAGGTTAACTTAGGTTGGGCTATATAACGTTATAGACGTATACAATGTTTCCACCGAGAAGTCGGTTCCGACAAGTCAGGAATGTTGTAAAACGTTACATTCGCGATGTTTGGTTGCCTTAGGTTAGGATATATAACGTTATAGACGCCTATAATGTTCCCACCGAGAAGTAGGGTCCGACACACCTGGAATGTTTTCAAATGTTACATCCGAGGTATTAGGTTAACTTAGGTTGGGATATATAACGTTATAGACGTATACAAGGTTCCGACCGAGTAGTAGGTTCCGAGAAGCCAGGAATGTTGTAAAATGTTACATTCGCGATGATAGGTTGCCTTAGGTTAGGATATATAACGTTATAGACGCATATAATGTTCCCACCGAGAAGTAGGGCCCGACACGCCTGAATTGTTGTCAAACATTACATCCGAGATGTTAGGTTGCCTTAGGTTAGGATATATAACGTTATAGACGTATATACTGTTCCCACCGAGAAGTTGGGTCCGACACACGTGGAATGTTGTCAAATGTTAAATCCGAGGTGTTAGGCTGCCTTAGGTTAGGTTATATGACGTTATAGACGCATAGAATGTTCCCACCGAGAAGTTGGATCCGACACACGTGGAAAGTTTGTCAAATGTTAAATCCGAGGTGTTAGGTTGCCTTAGGTTAGATTATATGACGTTATAGACGCATATAATGTTCCCACCGAGAAGTAGGTCCGACACGCCTGGATTGTTGTCAAATATTACATCCGAGATGTTAGGTCGCCTTCGGTCAGGATATATAACGTTATAGATGTAAATATTGTTCCCACTGAGAAGTAGGGCCCGACACACGTGGAATGTTGTCAAACGTTACATCCGAGGTGTTAGGTTGCCTTAGGTTAGGATATATAACGTTATAGACGCATATAATGTTCCCACTGAGAAGTAGGTTCCGACTCGCCAGGAATGTTGTCAAATGTTACATCCGAGGTGCTAGGTTGCCTTACGTTAGGATATACAACGTTATAGACGCATATAATGTTCCCACCAAGATGGAGGGTCCGACACACCTGGAATGTTGTCAAATGTTACATCCGAGGTGCTAGGTTGCCTTAGGTTAGGATATACAACGCTATGGACGCATATAATGTTCCCACCGAGAAGTAGGGTCCGACACGCCAGGAATGTTGTAAAATATTACGTCCTAGATGATAGGTTAACTTAGGTTGGGGTATATAACGTTATAGACATATACAATGTTTCCACCGAGAAGTCGGTTACGACAAGCCAGGAATGTTGTAAAACGTTACATTCGCGATGTTAGGTTGCCTTAGGTTAGGATATATAACGTTATAGACGCATATAATGTTCCCACTGAGAAGTAGGTTCCGACTCGCCAGGAATGTTGTCAAATGTTACATCCGAGGTGCTAGGTTGCCTTAGGTTAGAATATATAACGTTATAGACGCATATAATGTTCCCACCGATAAGTAGGGTCCGACACGCCGGGAATATTGTCAAATATTACATCCGAGTTATTAGGTTGCCTTAGGTTAGGATATATAAAGTTATAGACGCATATAATGTTCCCACCGATAGGTAGGGTCCGACACGCCAGGAATATTGTCAAATATTACATCCGAGTTATTAGGTTGCCTTAGGTTAGGATATATAACGTTATAAACGGATATAATGTTCCCACCGAGAAGTAGGGCCCGACACGCTTGGAATGTTGTCAAATGTTACATCCGAGGTGTTAGGTTGCCTTAAGTTAGGTTATACGACGTTATAGACGCATATAATGTTCCCACCGAGAAGTAGTTCCGACACGCCTGGATTGTTGTCAAACATTACATCCGAGATGTTAGGTTGCCTTAGGTTAGGATATATAACGTTATAGACGTATACACTGTTCCCACCGAGAAGTTGATCCGACACGCCTGGATTGTTGTCAAATATTACATCCGAGATATTAGGTTGCCTTAGGTTAGGACATATAACGTTATAGACGTATACACTGTTCCCACCGAGAAGTAGGGTCCGACACACGTGGAATGTTGTCAAATGTTACATCCGAGGTGTTAGGTTGCCTTAGGTTAGGATATATAACGTTATAGACGCATATAATGTTCCCACCGAGAAGTAGGGCCCGACACGCCTGAATTGTTGTCAAACATTACATCCGAGATGTTAGGTTGCCTTAGGTTAGGATATATAACGTTATAGACGTATATACTGTTCCCACCGAGAAGTTGGGTCCGACACACGTGGAATGTTGTCAAATGTTAAATCCGAGGTGTTAGGCTGCCTTAGGTTAGGTTATATGACGTTATAGACGCATAGAATGTTCCCACCGAGAAGTTGGATCCGACACACGTGGAATGTTGTCAAATGTTAAATCCGAGGTGTTAGGTTGCCTTAGGTTAGATTATATGACGTTATAGACGCATATAATGTTCCCACCGAGAAGTAGGTCCGACACGCCTGGATTGTTGTCAAATATTACATCCGAGATGTTAGGTCGCCTTCGGTCAGGATATATAACGTTATAGATGTAAATATTGTTCCCACTGAGAAGTAGGGCCCGACACACGTGGAATGTTGTCAAACGTTACATCCGAGGTGTTAGGTTGCCTTAGGTTAGGATATATAACGTTATAGACGCATATAATGTTCCCACTGAGAAGTAGGTTCCGACTCGCCAGGAATGTTGTCAAATGTTACATCCGAGGTGCTAGGTTGCCTTACGTTAGGATATACAACGTTATAGACGCATATAATGTTCCCACCAAGATGGAGGGTCCGACACACCTGGAATGTTGTCAAATGTTACATCCGAGGTGCTAGGTTGCCTTAGGTTAGGATATACAACGCTATGGACGCATATAATGTTCCCACCGAGAAGTAGGGTCCGACACGCCAGGAATGTTGTAAAATATTACGTCCTAGATGATAGGTTAACTTAGGTTGGGGTATATAACGTTATAGACATATACAATGTTTCCACCGAGAAGTCGGTTACGACAAGCCAGGAATGTTGTAAAACGTTACATTCGCGATGTTAGGTTGCCTTAGGTTAGGATATATAACGTTATAGACGCATATAATGTTCCCACTGAGAAGTAGGTTCCGACTCGCCAGGAATGTTGTCAAATGTTACATCCGAGGTGCTAGGTTGCCTTAGGTTAGAATATATAACGTTATAGACGCATATAATGTTCCCACCGATAAGTAGGGTCCGACACGCCGGGAATATTGTCAAATATTACATCCGAGTTATTAGGTTGCCTTAGGTTAGGATATATAAAGTTATAGACGCATATAATGTTCCCACCGATAGGCAGGGTCCGACACGCCAGGAATATTGTCAAATATTACATCCGAGTTATTAGGTTGCCTTAGGTTAGGATATATAACGTTATAAACGGATATAATGTTCCCACCGAGAAGTAGGGCCCGACACGCTTGGAATGTTGTCAAATGTTACATCCGAGGTGTTAGGTTGCCTTAAGTTAGGTTATACGACGTTATAGACGCATATAATGTTCCCACCGAGAAGTAGTTCCGACACGCCTGGATTGTTGTCAAACATTACATCCGAGATGTTAGGTTGCCTTAGGTTAGGATATATAACGTTATAGACGTATACACTGTTCCCACCGAGAAGTTGATCCGACACGCCTGGATTGTTGTCAAATATTACATCCGAGATATTAGGTTGCCTTAGGTTAGGACATATAACGTTATAGACGTATACACTGTTCCCACCGAGAAGTAGGGTCCGACACACGTGGAATGTTGTCAAATGTTACATCCGAGGTGTTAGGTTGCCTTAGGTTAGGTTATATGACGTTATAGACGTATATAATATTCCCACCGAGAAGTAAGTCCGACACGCCTGGATTGTTGTCAAATATTACATCCGAGATGTTAGGTTGCCTTAGGTTGGGATATATAACGTTATAGACGTATATACTGCTCCCACTGAGAAGTAGGGCGCGACACACGTGGAATGTTGTCCAATGTTACATCCGAGGTGTTAGGTTGCCTTAGGTTAGGATATATAACGTTATAGACGCATATAATGTTCCCACTGAGAAGTAGGTTCCGACTCGCCAGGAATGTTGTCAAATGTTACATCCGAGGTGCTAGGTTGCCTTAGGTTAGGATATACAACGCTATAGACGCATATAATGTTCCCACCAAGATGGAGGGTCCGACACACCTGGAATGTTGTCAAATGTTACATCCGAGGTGTTAGGTTGCCTTAGGTTAGGATATATGACGTTATAGACGCATATAATGTTCCCACCGAGAAGTAGGGTCCGACACGCCGGGAATATTGTCAAATATTACATCCGAGTTATTAGGTTGCCTTAGGTTAGGATATATAAAGTTATAGACGCATATAATGTTCCCACCGAGAAGTAGGGTCCGACACGCCAGGAATATTGTCAAATAGTACATCCGAGTTATTAGGTTGCCTTAGGATAGAATATATAACGTTATAGACGCATTTAATGTTCCCACCGAGAAGTAGGGTCCGACTCGCCAGGAATGTTGTCAAATGTTACATCTGTGGTGTTAGGTTGCCTTAGGTTAGAACATATAACGTTATAGACGCATATAATGTTCCCACCGAGAAGTAGGGTCCGACACGCCGGGAATATTGTCAAATATTACATCCGAGTTATTAGGTTGCCTTAGGTTAGGATATATAAAGTTATAGACGCATATAATGTTCCCACCGATAAGTAGGGTCCGACACGCCAGGAACATTGTCAAATATTACATCCGAGTTATTAGGTTGCCTTAGGTTAGGATATATAACGTTATAGACACATATAATGTTCCCACTGAGAAGTAGGTTCCGACTCGCCAGGAATGTTGTCAAATGTTACATCCGAGGTGCTAGGTTGCCTTATGTTATGATATACAACGTTATAGACGCATATAATGTTCCCACCAAGAAGTAGGGTCCGAAACACCTGGAATGTTGTAAAATGTTACATCCGAGGTGTTAGGTTGCCTTAGTGTAGGATATATAACGTTATAGACGCATATAATGTACCCACCGAGAAGCAGGATCCGACTCGCCAGGAATGTTGTCGAATGTTACATCCGAGGTGCTAGGTTGCCTTAGGTTAGGATATACAACGTTATAGACGCATATAATGTTCCCACCGAGAAATAGGGTCCGACACAAATGGAATCTTGTCAGATATTACATCCGACGTGTTAGGTTGCCTTAGGTTACGATATATAACGTTATAGACGCATATAATGTTCCCACTGAGAAGTAGGTTCCGACTCGCCAGGAATGTTGTCAAATGTTACATCCGAGGTGCTAGGTTGCCTTAGGTTAGGATATACAACGTTATAGACGCATATAATGTTCCCACCAAGAAGGAGTGTCCGACACACCTGGAATGTTGTCAAATGTTACATCCGAGGTGTTAGGTTGCCTTAGGTTAGGATATATAACGTTATAGACGCATATAATGTTCCCACCGAGAAGTAGGGTCCGACTCGCCAGGAATGTTGTCAAATGTTACATCTGAGGTGTTAGGCCGCCTTAGGTTAGGATATATAACGTTATAGACGCATATAATGTTCCCATCGAGATGTAGGGCCCGACACGCTTGGAATGTTGTCAAATGTTACATCCGAGGTGTTAGGTTGCCTTAGTTTAGGATATATAACGTTATAGACGCAAATAATGTTCCCACTGAGAAGTAGGTTCCGACTCGCCAGGAATGTTGTAAAATAATACGTCCTAGATGATAGGTTAACTTAGGTTGGGCTATATAACGTTATAGACGTATACAATGTTTCCACCGAGAAGTCGGTTCCGACAAGTCAGGAATGTTGTAAAACGTTACATTCGCGATGTTTGGTTGCCTTAGGTTAGGATATATAACGTTATAGACGCCTATAATGTTCCCACCGAGAAGTAGGGTCCGACACACCTGGAATGTTGTCAAATGTTACATCCGAGGTATTAGGTCAACTTAGGTTGGGATATATAACGTTATAGACGTATACAAGGTTCCGACCGAGTAGTAGGTTCCGAGAAGCCAGGAATGTTGTAAAATGTTACATTCGCGATGATAGGTTGCCTTAGGTTAGGATATATAACGTTATAGACGCATATAATGTTCCCACCGAGAAGTAGGGCCCGACACGCCTGAATTGTTGTCAAACATTACATCCGAGATGTTAGGTTGCCTTAGGTTAGGATATATAACGTTATAGACGTATATGCTGTTCCCACCGAGAAGTTGGGTCCGACACACGTGGAATGTTGTCAAATGTTAAATCCGAGGTGTTAGGCTGCCTTAGGTTAGGTTATATGACGTTATAGACGCATAGAATGTTCCCACCGAGAAGTTGGATCCGACACACGTGGAATGTTGTCAAATGTTAAATCCGAGGTGTTAGGTTGCCTTAGGTTAGATTATATGACGTTATAGACGCATATAATGTTCCCACCGAGAAGTAGGTCCGACACGCCTGGATTGTTGTCAAATATTACATCCGAGATGTTAGGTCGCCTTCGGTCAGGATATATAACGTTATAGATGTAAATATTGTTCCCACCGAGAAGTAGGGTCCGACACACGTGGAATGTTGTCAAATGTTATATCCGAGGTGTTAGGTTGCCTTAGGTTAGGATATATAACGTTATAGACGCATATAATGTTCCCACTGAGAATTAGGTTCCGACTCGCCAGGAATGTTGTCAAATGTTACATCCGAGGTGCTAAGTTGCCTTAGGTTAGGATATACAACGTTATAGACGCACATAATGTTTCCACCGAGAAGTAGGGTCCGGCACACATGGAATCTTGTCAAATATTACATCCGAGGTGTTAGGTTGCCTTAGGTCAGGATATATAACGTTATAGACGTATATACTGTTCCCACCGCGAAGTAGGGTGCCACACACCAGGAATATTGCCAACTATTACATCCGAGTTGTTAGGTTGCCTTATTTTACGATATACAGCGTTATAGACGCATACAATGTTCCCACGGAGAAGTAGGTTCCGACAGGTTTGGAATGTTGGCAAATATTACATCCGAGATGTTAGGTTGCCTTAGGTTAGGATATATAACGTTATAGACGCATATAATGTTCCCGCCGATAAGTAGGTTCCGACACGCCAGGAATATTGTCAAATATTACATCCGAGTTATTAGGTTGCCTTAGGATAGGATATATAACGTTCTAGACGCATTTAATGTTCCCACCGAGAAGTAGGGTCCGACTCGCCAGGAATTTTGTCAAATGTTACATCTGAGGTGTTAGGTTGCGTTAGGTTATGATATATAACGTTATAGACGCATATAATCTTCCCACCGATAAGTAGGGTCCGACACGCCAGGAATATTGTCAAATATTACATCCGAGTTATTAGGTTGCCATAGGATATGATATATAACGTTCTAGACGCATTTAATGTTCCCACCGAGAAGTAGTGTCCGACTCGCCAGGAATGTTGTCAAATGTTACATCTGAGGTGTTATGTTGCGTTAGGTTAGGATATATAACGTTATAGACGCATATTATGTTCCCACCGAGAAGTAGGGCCCGACAAGCTTGGAATGTTGTCAAATGTTACATCCGAGGTGTTAGGTTAACTTAGGTTGGGATATATAACGTTATAGACGTATACAATGTTCCGACCGAGAAGTAGGTTCCGAGAAACCAGGAATGTTGTAAAATTTTACATTCGCGATGATAGGTTGCCTTAGGTTAGGATATATAACGTTATAGACGCATATAATGTTCCCACCGATAAGTAGGGCCCGACACGCCAGGAATATTGTCAAATGTTACATCCGAGGTGTTAGGTTGCCTTAGGTTAGGATATATAACGTTATAGACGCATATAATGTTCCCACTGAGAAGTAGGTTCCGACTCGCCAGGAATGTTGTCAAATGTTACATCCGAGGTGCTAAGTTGCCTTAGGTTAGGATATACAACGTTATAGACGCATATAATGTTCCCACCGAGAAGTAGGGTCCGACGCACCTGGAATGTTGTCAAATGTTACATCCGAGGTGTTAGGTTAACTTAGGTTGGGATATATAACGTTATAGACGTATACAATGTTCCGACCGAGAAGTGGGTTCCGAGAAGCCAGGAATGTTGTCAAATGTTACATTCGCGATGTTAGGTTGCCTTAGGTTAGGATATGTAACGTTATAGACGCATATAATGTTCCCACCGATAAGTAGGGTCCGACACGCAAGGAATATTGTCAAATATTACATCCGAGTTATAAGGTTGCCTTAGGATAGGATATATAACGTTCTAGACGCATTTAATGTTCCCACCGAGAAATAGTGTCCGACTCGCCAGGAATGTTGTCAAATGTTACATCTGAGGTGTTAGGTTGCGTTAGGTTGGGATATATAACGTTATAGACGCATATTATGTTCCCACCGAGAAGTAGGGCCCGACACGCTTGGAATGTTGTCAAATGTGACATCCGAGGTGTTAGGTTGCCTTAGGTTAGGTTATATGACGTTATAGACGAATATAATGTTCCCACCGAGAAGTAGGTCCGACACGCCTGGATTGTTGTCAAATATTACATCCGAGATGTTAGGTTGCCTTAGGTTAGGATATGTAACGTTATAGACGCATATAATGTTCCCACCGATAAGTAGGGTCCGACACGCAAGGAATATTGTCAAATATTACATCCGAGTTATTAGGTTGCCTTATGTTAGGATATATAACGTTATAGACGCATATAATGTTCCCACCGAGAAGTAGGGTCCGACACGCTAGGAATGTTGTAAAATATTACGTCCTAGATGATAGGTTAACTTAGGTTAGGATATACAACGTTATAGACGCATACAATGTTCCCACCAAGAAGTAGGGTCCGACAGGTTTGGAATGTTGGCAAATATTACATCCGAGGAGTTAGGTTGCCTTAGGTTAGGATATACAACGTTATAGACGCATATAATGTTCCCACCGAGAAGTAGGGTCCGACACACGTGAAATGTTGTCAAATGTTACATCCGAGGTGTCAGGTTGCCTTAGGTTAGGTTATATGACGTTATAGACGTATGTAATGTTCCCACCGAGAAGTAGGTCCGACAAGCCTGGATTGTTGTCAAATATTACATCCTAGATGATAGGTTAACTTAGGTTAGAATATACAACGTTATAGACGCATACAATGCTCCCACCGAGAAGTAGGGTCCGACACACATGGAATCTTGTCAAACATTACATCCGACGTGTTAGGTTGCCTTAGGTTAGGATATATAACGTTATAGTCGCATATAATGTTCCCACCGAGAAGTAGGTTCCGACTCGCCAGGAATGTTGTCAAATGTGACATCCGAGGTGTTAGGTTGCCTTAGGTTAGGTTATATGACGTTATAGACGAATATAATGTTCCCACCGAGAAGTAGGTCCGACACGCCTGGATTGTTGTCAAATATTACATCCGAGATGTTAGGTTGCCTTAGGTTAGGATATGTAACGTTATAGACGCATATAATGTTCCCACCGATAAGTAGGGTCCGACACGCAAGGAATATTGTCAAATATTACATCCGAGTTATTAGGTTGCCTTATGTTAGGATATATAACGTTATAGACGCATATAATGTTCCCACCGAGAAGTAGGGTCCGACACGCTAGGAATGTTGTAAAATATTACGTCCTAGATGATAGGTTAACTTAGGTTAGGATATACAACGTTATAGACGCATACAATGTTCCCACCAAGAAGTAGGGTCCGACAGGTTTGGAATGTTGGCAAATATTACATCCGAGGAGTTAGGTTGCCTTAGGTTAGGATATACAACGTTATAGACGCATATAATGTTCCCACCGAGAAGTAGGGTCCGACACACGTGAAATGTTGTCAAATGTTACATCCGAGGTGTCAGGTTGCCTTAGGTTAGGTTATATGACGTTATAGACGTATGTAATGTTCCCACCGAGAAGTAGGTCCGACAAGCCTGGATTGTTGTCAAATATTACATCCTAGATGATAGGTTAACTTAGGTTAGAATATACAACGTTATAGACGCATACAATGCTCCCACCGAGAAGTAGGGTCCGACACACATGGAATCTTGTCAAACATTACATCCGACGTGTTAGGTTGCCTTAGGTTAGGATATATAACGTTATAGTCGCATATAATGTTCCCACCGAGAAGTAGGTTCCGACTCGCCAGGAATGTTGTCAAATGTTACATTCGCGATGTTAGGTTGCCTTAGGTTAGGATATGTAACGTTATAGATGCATATAATGTTCCCACCGATAAGTAGGGTCCGACACGCAAGGAATATTGTCAAATATTACATCCGAGTTATTAGGTTACCTTAGGATAGGATATATAACGTTCTAGACGCATTTAATGTTCCCACCGAGAAATAGTGTCCGACTCGCCAGGAATGTTGTCAAATGTTACATCTGAGGTGTTAGGTTGCGTTAGGTTAGGATATATAACGTTATAGACGCATATTATGTTCCCACCGAGAAGTAGGGCCCGACACGCTTGGAATGTTGTCAAATGTTACATCCGAGGTGTTAGGTTACCTTAGGTTAGGTTATATGACGTTATAGACGAATATAATGTTCCCACCGAGAAGTAGGTCCGACACGCCTGGATTGTTGTCAAATATTACATCCGAGATGTTAGGTTGCCTTAGGTCAGGATATATAACGTTATAGACGTATATACTGTTCCCACCGAGAAGTAGGGTCCGACGCACGTGGAATGTTGTCAAATGTTACATCCGAGGTGTTAGGTTGCCTTAGGTTAGGATATATAACGTTATAGACGTATACAACGTTCCGACCGAGAAGTGGGTTCCGAGAAGGCAGGAATGTTGTAGAATGTTACATTCGCGATGTTAGGTTGCCTTAGGTTAGGATATGTAACGTTATAGACGCATATAATGTTCCCACCGATAAGTAGGGTCCGACACGCAAGGAATATTGTCAAATATTACATCCGAGTTATTAGGTTGCCTTATGTTAGGATATATAACGGTATAGACGCATATAATGTTCCCACCGAGAAGTAGGGTCCGACACGCTAGGAATGTTGTAAAATATTACGTCCTAGATGATAGGTTAACTTAGGTTAGGATATACAACGTTCTAGACGCATACAATGTTCCCACCAAGAAGTAGGGTCCGACAGGTTTGGAATGTTGGCAAATATTACATCCGAGGAGTTAGGTTGCCTTAGGTTAGGATATACAACGTTATAGACGCATATAATGTTCCCACCGAGAAGTAGGGTCCGACACACGTGGAATGTTGGCAAATGTTACATCCGAGGTGTTAGGTTGCCTTAGGTTAGGATATATAACGTTATAGTCGCATATAAGGTTCCCACCGAGAAGTAGGGTCCGACTCGCCAGGAATGTTGTCAAATGTTAAATCCGAGGTGTTAGGTTGCCTTAGGTCAGGATATATAACGTTATAGACGTATATACTGTTCCCACCGTGAAGTAGGGTGCGACACACCAGGAATATTGACAACTATTACATCCGAGTTGTTAGGTTGCCTTAGGTTAGGATATATAACGTTATAGACGGATATAATGTTCCCACCGAGAAGTAGGGCCCGACACGCTTGGAATGTTGTCAAATGTTACATCCGAGGTGCTAGGTTGCCTTAGGTTAGGATATACAACGTTATAGACGCATATAATGTTCCCACCGAGAAGTTGGTCCGACACGCCTGGATTGTTGTCAAATATTACATCCGAGATGTTAGGTTGCCTTAGGTTAGGATATATAACGTTATAGACGTATACACTGTTCCCACCGAGAAGTAGGGTCCGACACACGTGGAATGTTGTCAAATGTTACATCCGAGGTGTTAGATTGCCTTAGGTTAGGTTATATGACGTTATAGACGTAAATAATGTTCCCACCGAGAAGTAGGTCCGACACGCCTGGATTGTTGTCAAATATTACATCCGAGATGTTAGGTTGCCTTAGGTTGGGATATATAACGTTATAGACGTATATACTGTTCCCACTGAGAAGTAGGGCCCGACACACGTGGAATGTTGTCAAATGTTACATCCGAGGTGTTAGGTTGCCTTAGGTTAGGATATATAACGTTATAGACGCATATAATGTTCCCACTGAGAAGTAGGTTCCGACTCGCCAGGAATGTTGTCAAATGTTACATCCGAGGTGCTAGGTTGCCTTAGGTTAGGAGATACAACGTTATAGACGCATATAATGTTCCCACCAAGAAGGAGGTTCCGACACACCTGGAATGTTGTCAAATGTTACATCCGAGGTGTTAGGTTGCCTGAGGTTAGGATATATAACGTTATAGACGCATATAATGTTCCCACCGAGAAGTAGGGTCCGACACGCCTGGATTGTTGTCAAATATTACATCCGAGATGTTAGGTTGCCTTAGGTTAGGATATGTAACGTTATAGACGCATATAATGTTCCCACCGATAAGTAGGGTCCGACACGCAAGGAATATTGTCAAATATTACATCCGAGTTATTAGGTTGCCTTATGTTAGGATATATAACGTTATAGACGCATATAATGTTCCCACCGAAAAGTAGGGTCCGACACGCTAGGAATGTTGTAAAATATTACGTCCTAGATGATAGGTTAACTTAGGTTAGGATATACAACGTTATATACGCATACAATGTTCCCACCGAGAAGGAGGGTCCGACACACGTGGAATGTTGTCAAATGTTACATCCGAGGTGTTAGGTTGCCTTAGGTTGGGATATATAACGTTATAGACGTATATACTGTTCCCACTGAGAAGTAGGGCCCGACACACGTGGAATGTTGTCAAATGTTACATCCGAGGTGTTAGGTTGCCTTAGGTTAGGATATATAACGTTATAGACGCATATAATGTTCCCACTGAGAAGTAGGTTCCGACTCGCCAGGAATGTTGTCAAATGTTACATCCGAGGTGCTAGGTTGCCTTAGGTTAGGATATACAACGTTATAGACGCATATAATGTTCCCACCAAGAAGGAGGTTCCGACACACCTGGAATGTTGTCAAATGTTACATCCGAGGTGTTAGGTTGCCTTAGGTTAGGATATATAACGTTATAGACGCATATAATGTTCCCACCGAGAAGTAGGGTCCGACTCGCCAGGAATGTTGTCAAATGTTACATCTGAGGTGTTAGGCCGCCTTAGGTTAGGATATATAACGTTATAGACGCATATAATGTTCCCACCGAGATGTAGGGCCCGACACGCTTGGAATGTTGTCAAATGTTACATCCGAGGTGTTAGGTTGCCTTAGGTTAGGATATATAACGTTATAGACGCATATAATGTTCCCACTGAGAAGTAGGTTCCGACTCGCCAGGAATGTTGTCAAATGTTACATCCGAGGTGTTAGGTTGCAATAGGTTAGGTTATACGACGTTATAGACGCATATAATGTTCCCACCGAGAAGTAGGGCCCGACACGCTTGGAATGTTGTCAAATGTTACATCCGAAGTGTTAGGTTGCCTTACGTTAGGATATATAACGTTATAGACGCATATAATGTTCCCACTGAGAAGTAGGTTCCGACTCGCCAGGAATGTTGTCAAATGTTACATCCGAGGTGTTAGGTTGCAATAGGTTAGGTTATACGACGTTATAGACGCATATAATGTTCCCACCGAGAAGTAGGGCCCGACACGCTTGGAATGTTGTCAAATGTTACATCCGAAGTGTTAGGTTGCCTTAGGTTAGGTTATACGACGTTATAGACGCATATAATGTTCCCACCGAGAAGTAGGGCCCGTCACGCCTGGATTGTTGTCAAACATTACATCCGAGATGTTAGGTTCCCTTAGGTTAGGATATATAACGTTATAGACGTATATACTGTTCCCACCGAGAAGTTGGGTCCGACACACGTGGAATGTTGTCAAATGTTAAATCCGAGGTGTTAGGTTGCCTTAGGTTAGGTTATATGACGTTATAGACGCATATAATGTTCCCACCGAGAAGTTGGGTCCGACACACGTGGAATGTTGTCAAATGTTAAATCCGAGGTGTTAGGTTGCCTTAGGTTAGGTTATATGACGTTATAGACGTATGTAATGTTCCCACCGAGAAGTAGGTCCGACACGCCTGGATTGTTGTCAAATGTTACATCCGAGGTGCTAAGTTGCCTTAGCTTAGGATATACAACGTTATAGACGCACATAATGTTCCCACCGAGAAGTAGGGTCCGACACACATGGAATCTTGTCAAATATTACATCCGAGGTGCTAGGTTGCCTTAGGTCAGGATATATAACGTTATGGACGCATACAATGTTCCCACCGAGAAGTAGGGTCCGACACACATGGAATCTTCTCAAACATTACATCCGACGTGTTAGGTTGCCTTAGGTTAGGATATATAACGTTATAGTCGCATATAATGTTCCCACCGAGAAGTAGGGTCCGACTCGCCAGGAATGTTGTCAAATGTTACATCCGAGGTGTTAGGTTGCCTTAGGTCAGGATATATAACGTTATAGACATATACTGTTCCGACCGTGACGTAGGGTCCGACACACCAGGAATATTGACAACTATTACATCCGAGTTGTTAGGTTGCCTTATTTTACGATATACAGCGCTATAGACGCATACAATGTTCCCACCGAGAAGTAGGGTCCGACAGGATTGGAATGTTGGCAAATATTACATCCGAGGAGTTAGGTTGCCTTAGGTTAGGATATACAACGTTATAGACGCATATAATGTTCCCACCGAGAAGTAGGGTCCGACACACCTGGAATGTTGTCAAATGTTACATCCGAGGTGTTAGGTTAACTTGGGTTGGGATATATAACGTTATAGACGTATACAATGTTCCGACCGAGAAGTGGGTTCCGAGAAGCCAGGAATGTTGTCAAATGTTACATTCGCGATGTTAGGTTGCCTTAGGTTAGGATATGTAACGTTATAGACGCATATAATGTTCCCACCGATAAGTAGGGTCCGACACGCAAGGAATATTGTCAAATATTACATCCGAGTTATTAGGTTGCCTTAGGATAGGATATATAACGTTCTAGACGCATTTGATGTTCCCACCGAGAAATAGTGTCCGACTCGCCAGGAATGTTGTCAAATGTTACATCTGAGGTGTTAGGTTGCGTTAGGTTAGGATATATAACGTTATAGACGCATATTATGTTCCCACCGAGAAGTAGGGCCCGACACGCTTGGAATGTTGTCAAATGTTACATCCGAGGTGTTAGGTTAACTTAGGTTGGGATATATAACGTTATAGACGTATACAATGTTCCGACCGAGAAGTAGGTTCCGAGAAGCCAGGAATGTTGTAAAATTTTACATTCGCGATGATAGGTTGCCTTAGGTTAGGATATATAACGTTATAGACGCATATAATGTTCCCACCGATAAGTAGGGTCCGACACACCAGGAATATTGTCAAATGTTACATCCGAGGTGTTAGGTTGCCTTAGGTTAGGATATATAACGTTATAGACGCATATAATGTTCCCACTGAGAAGTAGGTTCCGACTCGCCAGGAATGTTGTCAAATGTTACATCCGAGGTGCTAAGTTGCCTTAGGTTAGGATATGTAACGTTATAGATGCATATAATGTTCCCACCGATAAGTAGGGTCCGACACGCAAGGAATATTGTCAAATATTACATCCGAGTTATTAGGTTACCTTAGGATAGGATATATAACGTTCTAGACGCATTTAATGTTCCCACCGAGAAATAGTGTCCGACTCGCCAGGAATGTTGTCAAATGTTACATCTGAGGTGTTAGGTTGCGTTAGGTTAGGATATATAACGTTATAGACGCATATTATGTTCCCACCGAGAAGTAGGGCCCGACACGCTTGGAATGTTGTCAAATGTTACATCCGAGGTCTTAGGTTACCTTAGGTTAGGTTATATGACATTATAGACGAATATAATGTTCCCACCGAGAAGTAGGTCCGACACGCCTGGATTGTTGTCAAATATTACATCCGAGATGTTAGGTTGCCTTAGGTCAGGATATATAACGTTATAGACGTATATACTGTTCCCACCGAGAAGTAGGGTCCGACGCACGTGGAATGTTGTCAAATGTTACATCCGAGGTGTTAGGTTGCCTTAGGTTAGGATATATAACGTTATAGACGTATACAACGTTCCGACCGAGAAGTGGGTTCCGAGAAGCCAGGAATGTTGTAAAATGTTACATTCGCGATGTTAGGTTGCCTTAGGTTAGGATATGTAACGTTATAGACGCATATAATGTTCCCACCGATAAGTAGGGTCCGACACGCAAGGAATATTGTCAAATATTACATCCGAGTTATTAGGTTGCCTTATGTTAGGATATATAACGTTATGGACGCATATAATGTTCCCACCGAGAAGTAGGGTCCGACACGCTAGGAATGTTGTAAAATATTACGTCCTAGATGATAGGTTAACTTAGGTTAGGATATACAACGTTCTAGACGCATACAATGTTCCCACCAAGAAGTAGGGTCCGACAGGTTTGGAATGTTGGCAAATATTACATCCGAGGAGTTAGGTTGCCTTAGGTTAGGATATACAACGTTATAGACGCATATAATGTTCCCACCGAGAAGTAGGGTCCGACACGCCAGGAATGTTGTAAAATATTACGTCCTAGACGATAGGTTAACTTAGGTTAGGATATACAACGTTATAGACGCATACAATGTTCCCACCGAGAAGTAGGGTCCGACACACATGGAATCTTGTCAAACATTACATCCGACGTGTTAGGTTGCCTTAGGTTAGGATATATAACGTTATAGTCGCATATAATGTTCCCACCGAGAAGTAGGTTCCGACTCGCCAGGAATGTTGTCAAATGTTACATCCGAGGTGTTAGGTTGCCTTAGGTCAGGATATATAACGTTATAGACGTATATACTGTTCCCACCGTGAAGTAGGGTCCGACACACCAGGAATATTGACAACTATTACATCCGAGTTGTTAGGTTGCCTTATTTTACGATATACAGCGCTATAGACGCATACAATGTTCCCACCGAGAAGTAGGGTCCGACAGGTTTGGAATGTTGGCAAATATTACATCCGAGGAGTTAGGTTGCCTTAGGTTAGGATATACAACGTTATAGACGCATATAATGTTCCCACCGAGAAGTAGGGTCCGACACACCTGGAATGTTGTCAAATGTTACATCCGAGGTGTTAGGTTAACTTAGGTTGGGATATATAACGTTATAGACGTATACAATGTTCCGACCGAGAAGTGGGTTCCGAGAAGCCAGGAATGTTGTCAAATGTTACATTCGCGATGTTAGGTTGCCTTAGGTTAGGATATGTAACGTTATAGATGCATATAATGTTCCCACCGATAAGTAGGGTCCGACACGCAAGGAATATTGTCAAGTATTACATCCGAGTTATTAGGTTACCTTAGGATAGGATATATAACGTTCTAGACGCATTTAATGTTCCCACCGAGAAATAGTGTCCGACTCGCCAGGAATGTTGTCAAATGTTACATCTGAGGTGTTAGGTTGCGTTAGGTTAGGATATATAACGTTATAGACGCATATTATGTTCCCACCGAGAAGTAGGGCCCGACACGCTTGGAATGTTGTCAAATGTTACATCCGAGGTGTTAGGTTACCTTAGGTTAGGTTATATGACGTTATAGACGAATATAATGTTCCCACCGAGAAGTAGGTCCGACACGCCTGGATTGTTGTCAAATATTACATCCGAGATGTTAGGTTGCCTTAGGTCAGGATATATAACGTTATAGACGTATATACTGTTCCCACCGAGAAGTAGGGTCCGACGCACGTGGAATGTTGTCAAATGTTACATCCGAGGTGTTAGGTTGCCTTAGGTTAGGATATATAACGTTATAGACGTATACAACGTTCCGACCGAGAAGTGGGTTCCGAGAAGCCAGGAATGTTGTAAAATGTTACATTCGCGATGTTAGGTTGCCTTAGGTTAGGATATGTAACGTTATAGACGCATATAATGTTCCCACCGATAAGTAGGGTCCGACACGCAAGGAATATTGTCAAATATTACATCCGAGTTATTAGGTTGCCTTATGTTAGGATATATAACGTTATAGACGCATATAATGTTCCCACCGAGAAGTAGGGTCCGACACGCTAGGAATGTTGTAAAATATTACGTCCTAGATGATAGGTTAACTTAGGTTAGGATATACAACGTTCTAGACGCATACAATGTTCCCACCAAGAAGTAGGGTCCGACAGGTTTGGAATGTTGGCAAATATTACATCCGAGGAGTTAGGTTGCCTTAGGTTAGGATATACAACGTTATAGACGCATATAATGTTCCCACCGAGAAGTAGGGTCCGACACACGTGGAATGTTGGCAAATGTTACATCCGAGGTGTTAGGTTGCCTTAGGTTAGGATATATAACGTTATAGTCGCATATAATGTTCCCACCGAGAAGTAGGGTCCGACTCGCCAGGAATGTTGTCAAATGTTAAATCCGAGGTGTTAGGTTGCCTTAGGTCAGGATATATAACGTTATAGACGTATATACTGTTCCCACCGTGAAGTAGGGTGCGACACACCAGGAATATTGACAACTATTACATCCGAGTTGTTAGGTTGCCTTAGGTTAGGATATATAACGTTATAGACGGATATAATGTTCCCACCGAGAAGTAGGGCCCGACACGCTTGGAATGTTGTCAAATGTTACATCCGAGGTGCTAGGTTGCCTTAGGTTAGGATATACAACGTTATAGACGCATATAATGTTCCCACCGAGAAGTTGGTCCGACACGCCTGGATTGTTGTCAAATATTACATCCGAGATGTTAGGTTGCCTTAGGTTGGGATATATAACGTTATAGACGTATATACTGTTCCCACTGAGAAGTAGGGCCCGACACACGTGGAATGTTGTCAAATGTTACATCCGCGGTGTTAGGTTGCCTTAGGTTAGGATATATAACGTTATAGACGCATATAATGTTCCCACTGAGAAGTAGGTTCCGACTCGCCAGGAATGTTGTCAAATGTTACATCCGAGGTGCTAGGTTGCCTTAGGTTAGGATATACAACGTTATAGACGCATATAATGTTCCCACCAAGAAGGAGGTTCCGACACACCTGGAATGTTGTCAAATGTTACATACGAGGTGTTAGGTTGCCTTAGGTTAGGATATATAACGTTATAGACGCATATAATGTTCCCACCGAGAAGTAGGGTCCGACTCGCCAGGAATGTTGTCAAATGTTACATCTGAGGTGTTAGGCCGCCTTAGGTTAGGATATATAACGTTATAGACGCATATAATGTTCCCACCGAGATGTAGGGCCCGACACGCTTGGAATGTTGTCAAATGTTACATCCGAGGTGTTAGGTTGCCTTAGGTTAGGATATATAACGTTATAGACGCATATAATGTTCCCACTGAGAAGTAGGTTCCGACTCGCCAGGAATGTTGTCAAATGTTACATCCGAGGTGTTAGGTTGCAATAGGTTAGGTTATACGACGTTATAGACGCATATAATGTTCCCACCGAGAAGTAGGGCCCGACACGCTTGGAATGTTGTCAAATGTTACATCCGAAGAGTTAGGTTGCCTTAGGTTAGGTTATACGACGTTATAGACGCATATAACGTTCCCACCGAGAAGTAGGGCCCGTCACGCCTGGATTGTTGTCAAACATTACATCCGAGATGTTAGGTTCCCTTAGGTTAGGATATATAACGTTATAGACGTATATACTGTTCCCACCGAGAAGTTGGGTCCGACACACGTGGAATGTTGTCAAATGTTAAATCCGAGGTGTTAGGTTGCCTTAGGTTAGGTTATATGACGTTATAGACGCATATAATGTTCCCACCGAGAAGTTGGGTCCGACACACGTGGAATGTTGTCAAATGTTAAATCCGAGGTGTTAGGTTGCCTTAGGTTAGGTTATATGACGTTATAGACGTATGTAATGTTCCCACCGAGAAGTAGGTCCGACACGCCTGGATTGTTGTCAAATGTTACATCCGAGGTGCTAAGTTGCCTTAGCTTAGGATATACAACGTTATAGACGCACATAATGTTCCCACCGAGAAGTAGGGTCCGACACACATGGAATCTTGTCAAATATTACATCCGACGTGCTAGGTTGCCTTAGGTCAGGATATATAACGTTATAGACGTATATACTGTTCCCACCGCGAAGTAGGGTGCGACACACCAGGAATATTGCCAACTATTACATCCGAGTTGTTAGGTTGCCTTATTTTACGATATACAGCGCTATAGACGCATACAATGTTCCCACCGAGAAGTAGGGTCCGACAGGTTTGGAATGTTGGCAAATATTACATCCGAGGAGTTAGGTTGCCTTAGGTTAGGATATACAACGTTATAGACGCATATAATGTTCCCACCGAGAAGTAGGGTCCGACACACCTGGAATGTTGTCAAATGTTACATCCGAGGTGTTAGGTTAACTTGGGTTGGGATATATAACGTTATAGACGTATACAATGTTCCGACCGAGAAGTGGGTTCCGAGGAGCCAGGAATGTTGTCAAATGTTACATTCGCGATGTTAGGTTGCCTTAGGTTAGGATATGTAACGTTATAGACGCATATAATGTTCCCACCGATAAGTAGGGTCCGACACGCAAGGAATATTGTCAAATATTACATCCGAGTTATTAGGTTGCCTTAGGATAGGATATATAACGTTCTAGACGCATTTGATGTACCCACCGAGAAATAGTGTCCGACTCGCCAGGAATGTTGTCAAATGTTACATCTGAGGTGTTAGGTTGCGTTAGGTTAGGATATATAACGTTATAGACGCATATTATGTTCCCACCGTGAAGTAGGGCCCGACACGCTTGGAATGTTGTCAAATGTTACATCCGAGGTGTTAGGTTAACTTAGGTTGGGATATATAACGTTATAGACGTATACAATGTTCCGACCGAGAAGTAGGTTCCGAGAAGCCAGGAATGTTGTAAAATTTTACATTCGCGATGATAGGTTGCCTTAGGTTAGGATATATAACGTTATAGACGCATATAATGTTCCCACCGATAAGTAGGGTCCGACACACCAGGAATATTGTCAAATGTTACATCCGAGGTGTTAGGTTGCCTTAGGTTAGGATATATAACGTTATAGACGCATATAATGTTCCCACTGAGAAGTAGGTTCCGACTCGCCAGGAATGTTGTCAAATGTTACATCCGAGGTGCTAAGTTGCCTTAGGTTAGGATATACAACGTTATAGACGCATATAATGATCCCACAGAGAAGTAGGGTCCGACACACGTGGAATGTTGTCAAATGTTACATCCGAGGTGTTAGGTTAACTAAGGTTGGGATATATAACGTTATAGACGTATACAATGTTCCGACCGAGAAGTGGGTTCCGAGAAGCCAGGAATGTTGTAAAATGTTACATTCGCGATGTTAGGTTGCCTTAGGTTAGGATATGTAACGTTATAGACGCATATAATGTTCCCACCGATAAGTAGGGTCCGACACGCAAGGAATATTGTCAAATATTACATCCGAGTTATTAGGTTGCCTTATGTTAGGATATATAACGTTATAGACGCATATAATGTTCCCACCGAGAAGTAGGGTCCGACACGCCAGGAATGTTGTAAAATATTACGTCCTAGACGATAGGTTAACTTAGGTTAGGATATACAACGTTATAGACGCATACAATGTTCCCACCGAGAAGTAGGGTCCGACACACATGGAATCTTGTCAAACATTACATCCGACGTGTTAGGTTGCCTCAGGTTAGGATATATAACGTTATAGTCGCATATAATGTTCCCACCGAGAAGTAGGTTCCGACTCGCCAGGACTGTTCTCAAATGTTACATCCGAGGTGTTAGGTTGCCTTAGGTCAGGATATATAACGTTATAGACGTATATACTGTTCCCACCGTGAAGTAGGGTCCAACACACCAGGAATATTGACAACTATTACATCCGAGTTGTTAGGTTGCCTTATTTTACGATATACAGCGCTATAGACGCATACAATGTTCCCACCGAGAAGTAGGGTCCGACAGGTTTGGAATGTTGGCAAATATTACATCCGAGGAGTTAGGTTGCCTTAGGTTAGGATATACAACGTTATAGACGCATATAATGTTCCCACCGAGAAGTAGGGTCCGACACACCTGGAATGTTGTCAAATGTTACATCCGAGGTGTTAGGTTACCTTAGGTTAGGTTATATGACGTTATAGACGAATATAATGTTCCCACCGATAAGTAGGGTCCGACACGCAAGGAATATTGTCAAATATTACATCCGAGTTATTAGGTTGCCTTATGTTAGGATATATAACGTTCTAGACGCATTTAATGTTCCCACCGAGAAATAGTGTCCGACTCGCCAGGAATGTTGTCAAATGTTACATCTGAGGTGTTAGGTTGCGTTAGGTTAGGATATATAACGTTATAGACGCATATTATGTTCCCACCGAGAAGTAGGGCCCGACACGCTTGGAATGTTGTCAAATGTTACATCCGAGGTGTTAGGTTACCTTAGGTTAGGTTATATGACGTTATAGACGAATATAATGTTCCCACCGAGAAGTAGGTCCGACACGCCTGGATTGTTGTCAAATATTACATCCGAGATGTTAGGTTGCCTTAGGTCAGGATATATAACGTTATAGACGTATATACTGTTCCCACCGAGAAGTAGGGTCCGACGCACGTGGAATGTTGTCAAATGTTACATCCGAGGTGTTAGGTTGCCTTAGGTTAGGATATATAACGTTATAGACGTATACAACGTTCCGACCGAGAAGTGGGTTCCGAGAAGCCAGGAATGTTGTAAAATGTTACATTCGCGATGTTAGGTTGCCTTAGGTTAGGATATGTAACGTTATAGACGCATATAATGTTCCCACCGATAAGTAGGGTCCGACACGCAAGGAATATTGTCAAATATTACATCCGAGTTATTAGGTTGCCTTATGTTAGGATATATAACGTTATGGACGCATATAATGTTCCCACCGAGAAGTAGGGTCCGACACGCTAGGAATGTTGTAAAATATTACGTCCTAGATGATAGGTTAACTTAGGTTAGGATATACAACGTTCTAGACGCATACAATGTACCCACCAAGAAGTAGGGTCCGACAGGTTTGGAATGTTGGCAAATATTACATCCGAGATGTTAGGTTGCCTTAGGTTAGGATATACAACGTTATAGACGCATATAATGTTCCCACCAAGAAGGAGGTTCCGACACGCTTGGAATGTTGTCAAATGTTACATCCGAAGTGTTAGGTTGCCTTAGGTTAGGTTATACGACGTTATAGACGCATATAATGTTCCCACCGAGAAGTAGGGCCCGTCACGCCTGGATTGTTGTCAAACATTACATCCGAGATGTTAGGTTCCCTTAGGTTAGGATATATAACGTTATAGACGTATATACTGTTCCCACCGAGAAGTTGGGTCCGACACACGTGGAATGTTGTCAAATGTTAAATCCGAGGTGTTAGGTTGCCTTAGGTTAGGTTATACGACGTTATAGACGCATATAATGTTCCCACCGAGAAGTAGGGCCCGTCACGCCTGGATTGTTGTCAAACATTACATCCGAGATGTTAGGTTCCCTTAGGTTAGGATATATAACGTTATAGACGTATATACTGTTCCCACCGAGAAGTTGGGTCCGACACACGTGGAATGTTGTCAAATGTTAAATCCGAGGTGTTAGGTTGCCTTAGGTTAGGTTATATGACGTTATAGACGCATATAATGTTCCCACCGAGAAGTTGGGTCCGACACACGTGGAATGTTGTCAAATGTTAAATCCGAGGTGTTAGGTTGCCTTAGGTTAGGTTATATGACGTTATAGACGTATGTAATGTTCCCACCGAGAAGTAGGTCCGACACGCCTGGATTGTTGTCAAATGTTACATCCGAGGTGCTAAGTTGCCTTAGCTTAGGATATACAACGTTATAGACGCACATAATGTTCCCACCGAGAAGTAGGGTCCGACACACATGGAATCTTGTCAAATATTACATCCGACGTGCTAGGTTGCCTTAGGTCAGGATATATAACGTTATAGACGTATATACTGTTCCCACCGCGAAGTAGGGTGCGACACACCAGGAATATTGCCAACTATTACATCCGAGTTGTTAGGTTGCCTTATTTTACGATATACAGCGTTATAGACGCATACAATGTTCCCACGGAGAAGTAGGTTCCGACAGGTTTGGAATGTTGGCAAATATTACATCCGAGGAGTTAGGTTGCCTTAGGTTAGGATATACAACGTTATAGACGCATATAATATTCCCACCGAGAAGTAGGGTCCGACACACCTGGAATGTTGTCAAATGTTACATCCGAGGTATTAGGTTGCCTTAGGTTAGGATATATAACGTTATAGACGCATATAATGTTCCCACCGAGAAAGAGGGTCCGACACACATGGAATCTTCTCAAACATTACATCCGACGTGTTAGGTTGCCTTAGGTTAGGATATACAACGTTATGGACGCATACAATGTTCCCACCGAGAAGTAGGGTCCGACACACATGCAATCTTGTCAAACATTACATCCGACGTGTTAGGTTGCCTTAGGTTAGGATATATAACGTTATAGTCGCATATAATGTTCCCACCGAGAAGTAGGGTCCGACTCGCCAGGAATGTTGTCAAATGTTACATCCGAGGTGTTAGGTTGCCTTAGGTCAGGATATATAACGTTATAGACGTATATACTGTTCCCACCGTGAAGTAGGGTCCGACACACCAGGAATATTGACAACTATTACATCCGAGTTGTTAGGTTGCCTTCTTTTACGATATACAGCGCTATAGACGCATACAATGTTCCCACCGAGAAGTAGGGTCCGACAGGTTTGGAATGTTGGCAAATATTACATCCGAGGAGTTAGGTTGCCTTAGGTTAGGATATACAACGTTATAGACGCATATAATGTTCCCACCGAGAAGTAGGGTCCGACACACGTGGAATGTTGTCAAATGTTACATCCGAGGTGTTAGGTTGCCTTAGGTTAGGTTATATGACGTTATAGACGCATACAATGTTCCCACCGAGAAGTAGGGTCCGACAGGTTTGGAATGTTGGCAAATATTACATCCGAGGAGTTAGGTTGCCTTAGGTTAGGATATAGAACGTTATAGACGCATATAATGTTCCCACCGAGGAGTAGGGTCCGACACACCTGGAATGTTGTCAAATGTTACATCCGAGGTGTTAGGTTAACTTAGGTTGGGATATATAACGTTATAGACGTATACAATGTTCCGACCGAGAAGTGGGTTCCGACTCGCCAGGAATGTTGTCAAATGTTACATCCGAGGTGCTAGGTTGCCTTAGGTTAGGATATACAACGTTATAGACGCATATAATGTTCCCACCAAGAAGGAGGGTCGACCACACCTGGAATGTTGTCAAATGTTACATCCGAGGTGTTAGGTTGCCTTAGGTTAGGATATATAACGTTATAGACGCATATAATGTTCCCACCGAGAAGTAGGGTCCGACTCGCCAGGAATGTTGTCAAATGTTACATCTGAGGTGTTAGGCCGCCTTAGGTTAGGATATATAACGTTATAGACGCATATAATGTTCCCACCGAGATGTAGGGCCCGACACGCTTGGAATGTTGTCCAATGTTACATCCGAGGTGTTAGGTTGCCTTAGGTTAGGATATATAACGTTATAGACGCATATAATGTTCCCACTGAGAAGTAGGTTCCGACTCGCCAGGAATGTTGTCAAATGTTACATCCGAGGTGCTAGGTTGCCTTAGGTTAGGATATACAACGTTATAGACGCATATAATGTTCCCACCAAGATGGAGGGTCCGACAAGCCAGGAATGTTGTAAAACGTTACATTCGCGATGTTAGGTTAACTTAGGTTGGGATATATAACGTTATAGGCGTATACAATGTTCCGACCGAGAAGTGGGTTCCGAGAAGCCAGGAATGTTGTAAAATGTTACATTCGCGATGTTAGGTTGCCTTAGGTTAGGATATGTAACGTTATAGACGCATATAATGTTCCCACCGATAAGTAGGGTCCGACACGCAAGGAATATTGTCAAATATTACATCCGAGTTATTAGGTTTCCTTAGGATAGGATATATAACGTTCTAGACGCATTTAATGTTCCCACCGAGAAATAGTGTCCGACTCGCCAGGAATGTTGTCAAATGTTACATCTGAGGTGTTAGGTTGCGTTAGGTTAGGATATATAACGTTATAGACGCAGATTATGTTCCCACCGAGAAGTAGGGCCCGACACGCTTGGAATGTTGTCAAATGTTACATCCGAGGTGTTAGGTTGCCTTAGGTTAGGTTATATGACGTTATAGACGAATATAATGTTCCCACCGAGAAGTAGGTCCGACACGCCTGGATTGTTGTCAAATATTACATCCGAGGTGCTAAGTTGCCTTAGGTTAGGATATACAACGTTATAGACGCATATAATGTTCCCACCGAGAAGTAGGTTCCGACACACCTGGAATGTTGTCAAATGTTACATCCGAGGTGTTAGGTTAACTTAGGTTGGGATATATAACGTTATAGACGTATACAATGTTCCGACCGAGAAGTGGGTTCCGAGAAGCCAGGAATGTTGTAAAATGTTACATTCGCGATGTTAGGTTGCCTTAGGTTAGGATATGTAACGTTATAGACGTATATAATGTTCCCACCGATAAGTAGGGTCCGACACGCAAGGAATATTGTCAAATGTTACATCCGAGGTGCTAGGTTGCCTTAGGTTAGGATATACAACGTTATGGACGCATACAATGTTCCCACCGAGAAGTAGGGTCCGACACACATGGAATCTTCTCAAACATTACATCCGACGTGTTAGGTTGCCTTAGGTTAGGATATATAACGTTATAGTCGCATATAATGTTCCCACCGAGAAGTAGGGTCCGACTCGCCAGGAATGTTGTCAAATGTTACATCCGAGGTGTTAGGTTGCCTTAGGTCAGGATATATAACGTTGTAGACGTATATACTGTTCCCACCGTGAAGTAGGGTCCGACACACCAGGAATATTGACAACTATTACATCCGAGTTGTTAGGTTGCCTTATTTTACGATATACAGCGCTATAGACGCATACAATGTTCCCACCGAGAAGTAGGGTCCGACAGGTTTGGAATGTTGGCAAATATTACATCCGAGGAGTTAGGTTGCCTTGGGTTAGGATATACAACGTTATAGACGCATATAATGTTCCCACCGAGAAGTAGGGTCCGACACACGTGGAATGTTGTCAAATGTTACATCCCAGGTGTTAGGTTGCCTTAGGTTAGGTTATATGACGTTATAGACGTATGTAATGTTCCCACCGAGAAGTAGGTCCGACAGGTTTGGAATGTTGGCAAATATTACATCCGAGGAGTTAGGTTGCCTTAGGTTAGGATATACAACGTTATAGACGCATATAATGTGCCCACCGAGAAGTAGGGTCCGACACACCTGGAATGTTGTCAAATGTTACATCCGAGGTGTTAGGTTAACTTAGGTTGGGATATATAACGTTATAGACGCATATAATGTTCCCACCGATAAGTAGGGTCCGACACGCAAGGAATATTGTCAAATATTACATCCGAGTTATTAGGTTGCCTTAGGATAGGATATATAACGTTCTAGACGCATTTAATGTTCCCACCGAGAAATAGTGTCCGACTCGCCAGGAATGTTGTCAAATGTTACATCTGAGGTGTTAGGTTGCGTTAGGTTAGGATATATAACGTTATAGACGCATATTATGTTCCCACCGAGAAGTAGGGCCCGACACGCTTGGAATGTTGTCAAATGTTACATCCGAGGTGTTAGGTTGCCTTAGGTTAGGTTATATGACGTTATAGACGAATATAATGTTCCCACCGAGAAGTAGGTCCGACACGCCTGGATTGTTGTCAAATATTACATCCGAGATGTTAGGTTGCCTTAGGTCAGGATATATAACGTTATAGACGTATATACTGTTCCCACCGAGAAGTAGGGCCCGACACGCTTGGAATGTTGTCAAATGTTACATCCGAGGTGTTAGGTTGCCTTAGGTTAGGATATATAACGTTATAGACGCATATAATGTTCCGACTGAGGAGTAGGGTCCGATACGCCAGGAATGTTGTAAAATATTACATCCTAGATGATAGGTTAACTTAGGTTAGGATATACAACGTTATAGACGCATACAATGTTCCCACCGAGAAGTAGGGTCCGACACACATGGAATCTTGTCAAACATTACATCCGACGTGTTAGGTTGCCTTAGGTTAGGATATATAACGTTATAGTCGCATATAATGTTCCCACCGAGAAGTAGGGTCCGACTCGCCAGGAATGTTGTCAAATGTTACATCCGAGGTGTTAGGTTGCCTTAGGTCAGGATATATAACGTTATAGACGTATATACTGTTCCCACCGTGAAGTAGGGTCCGACACACCAGGAATATTGACAACTATTACATCCGAGTTGTTAGGTTGCCTTCTTTTACGATATACAGCGCTATAGACGCATACAATATTCCCACCGAGAAGTAGGGTCCGACAGGTTTGGAATGTTGGCAAATATTACATCCGAGGAGTTAGGTTGCCTTAGGTTAGGATATACAACGTTATAGACGCATATAATGTTCCCACCGAGAAGTAGGGTCCGACACACGTGGAATGTTGTCAAATGTTACATCCGAGGTGTTAGGTTGCCTTAGGTTAGGTTATATGACGTTATAGACGCATACAATGTTCCCACCGAGAAGTAGGGTCCGACAGGTTTGGAATGTTGGCAAATATTACATCCGAGGAGTTAGGTTGCCTTAGGTTAGGATATAGAACGTTATAGACGCATATAATGTTCCCACCGAGAAATAGTGTCCGACTCGCCAGGAATGTTGTCAAATGTTACATCTGAGGTGTTAGGTTGCGTTAGGTTAGGATATATAACGTTATAGACGCATATTATGTTCCCACCGAGAAGTAGGGCCCGACACGCTTGGAATGTTGTCAAATGTTACATCCGAGGTGTTAGGTTGCCTTAGGTTAGGTTATATGACGTTATAGACGAATACAATGTTCCCACCGAGAAGTAGGTCCGACACGCCTGGATTGTTGTCAAATATTACATCCGAGATGTTAGGTTGCCTTAGGTCAGGATATATAACGTTATAGACGTATATACTGTTCCCACCGAGAAGTAGGGTCCGACACACGTGGAATGTTGTCAAATATTACATCCGAGATGTTAGGTTGCCTTAGGTTAGGATATATAACGTTATAGACGCATATAATGTTCCCACCGAGAAGTAGGGTCCGACACGCTAGGAATGTTGTAAAATATTACGTCCTAGATGATAGGTTAACTTAGGTTAGGATATACAACGTTCTAGACGCATACAATGTTCCCACCAAGAAGTAGGGTCCGACAGGTTTGGAATGTTGGCAAATATTACATCCGAGGAGTTAGGTTGCCTTAGGTTAGGATATACAACGTTATAGACGCATATAATGTTCCCACCGAGAAGTAGGGTCCGACACACGTGGAATGTTGTCAAATGTTACATCCGAGGTGTTAGGTTGCCTTAGGTTAGGATATATAACGTTATAGTCGCATATAATGTTCCCACCGAGAAGTAGGGTCCAACTCGCCAGGAATGTTGTCAAATGTTAAATCCGAGGTGTTAGGTTGCCTTAGGTCAGGATATATAACGTTATAGACGTATATACTGTTCCCACCGTGAAGTAGGGTGCGACACACCAGGAATATTGACAACTATTACATCCGAGTTGTTAGGTTGCCTTAGGTTAGGATATATAACGTTATAGACGGATATAATGTTCCCACCGAGAAGTAGGGCCCGACACGCTTGGAATGATGTCGAATGTTACATCCGAGGTGTTAGGTTGCCTTAAGTTAGGTTATACGACGTTATAGACGCATATAATGTTCCCACCGAGAAGTAGTTCCGACACGCCTGGATTGTTGTCAAACATTACATCCGAGATGTTAGGTTGCCTTAGGTTAGGATATATAACGTTATAGACGTATACACTGTTCCCACCGAGAAGTTGGTCCGACACGCCTGGATTGTTGTCAAATATTACATCCGAGATGTTAGGTTGCCTTAGGTTAGGATATATAACGTTATAGACGTATACACTGTTCCCACCGAGAAGTAGGGTCCGACACACGTGGAATGTTGTCAAACGTTACATCCGAGGTGTTAGATTGCCTTAGGTTAGGTTATATGACGTTATAGACGTATATAATGTTCCCACCGAGAAGTAGGTCCGACAGGTTTGGAATGTTGGCAAATATTACATCCGAGGAGTTAGGTTGCCTTAGGTTAGGATATACAACGTTATAGACGCATATAATGTGCCCACCGAGAAGTAGGGTCCGACACACCTGGAATGTTGTCAAATGTTACATCCGAGGTGTTAGGTTAACTTAGGTTGGGATATATAACGTTATAGACGTATACAATGTTCCGACCGAGAAGTGGGTTCCGAGAAGCCAGGAATGTTGTCAAATGTTACATTCGCGATGTTAGGTTGCCTTAGGTTAGGATATGTAACGTTATAGACGCATATAATGTTCCCACCGATAAGTAGGGTCCGACACGCCAGGAATATTGTCAAATATTACATCCGAGTTATTAGGTTGCCTTAGGATAGGATATATAACGTTCTAGACGCATTTAATGTTCCCACCGAGAAATAGTGTCCGACTCGCCAGGAATGTTGTCAAATGTTACATCTGAGGTGTTAGGTTGCGTTAGGTTAGGATATATAACGTTATAGACGCATATTATGTTCCCACCGAGAAGTAGGGCCCGACACGCTTGGAATGTTGTCAAATGTTACATCCGAGGTGTTAGGTTGCCTTAGGTTAGGTTATATGACGTTATAGACGAGTATAATGTTCCCACCGAGAAGTAGGTCCGACACGCCTGGATTGTTGTCAAATATTACATCCGAGATGTTAGGTTACCTTAGGTCAGGATATATAACGTTATAGACGTATACACTGTTCCCACCGAGAAGTAGGGTCCGACACACGTGGAATGTTGTCAAACGTTACATCCGAGTTGTTAGATTGCCTTAGGTTAGGTTATATGACGTTATAGACGTATATAATGTTCCCACCGAGAAGTAGGGCCCGACACACGTGGAATGTTGTCAAATGTTACATCCGAGGTGTTAGGTTGCCTTAGGTTAGGATATATAACATTATAGACGCATATAATGTTCCCACTGAGAAGTAGGTTCCGACTCGCCAGGAATGTTGTCAAATGTTACATCCGAGGTGCTAGGTTGCCTTAGGTTAGGATATACAACGTTATAGACGCATATAATGTTCCCACCAAGAAGGAGGGTCGACCACACCTGGAATGTTATCAAATGTTACATCCGAGGTGTTAGGTTGCCTTAGGTTAGGATATATAACGTTATAGACGCATATAATGTTCCCACCGAGAAGTAGGGTCCGACTCGCCAGAAATGTTGTCAAATGTTACATCTGAGGTGTTAGGCCGCCTTAGGTTAGGATATATAACGTTATAGACGCATATAATGTTCCCACCGAGATGTAGGGCCCGACACGCTTGGAATGTTGTCAAATGTTACATCCGAGGTGTTAGGTTGCCTTAGGTTAGGATATATAACGTTATAGACGCATATAATGTTCCCACTGAGAAGTAGGTTCCGACTCGCCAGGAATGTTGTCAAATGTTACATCCGAGGTGCTAGGTTGCCTTATGTTAGGATATACAACGTTATAGACGCATATAATGTTCCCACCAAGATGGAGGGTCCGACAAGCCAGGAATGTTGTAAAATGTTACATTCGCGATGTTAGGTTAACTTAGGTTGGGATATATAACGTTATAGGCGTATACAATGTTCCGACCGAGAAGTGGGTTCCGAGAAGCCAGGAATGTTGTAAAATGTTACATTCGCGATGTTAGGTTGCCTTAGGTTAGGATATGTAACGTTATAGACGCATATAATGTTCCCACCGATAAGTAGGGTCCGACACGCAAGGAATATTGTCAAATATTACATCCGAGTTATTAGGTTGCCTTAGGATAGGATATATAACGTTCTAGACGCATTTAATGTTCCCACCGAGAAATAGTGTCCGACTCGCCAGGAATGTTGTCAAATGTTACATCTGAGGTGTTAGGTTGCGTTAGGTTAGGATATATAACGTTATAGACGCATATTATGTTCCCACCGAGAAGTAGGGCCCGACACGCTTGGAATGTTGTCAAATGTTACATCCGAGGTGTTAGGTTGCCTTAGGTTAGGTTATATGACGTTATAGACGAATATAATGTTCCCACCGAGAAGTAGGTCCGACACGCCTGGATTGTTGTCAAATATTACATCCGAGGTGCTAAGTTGCCTTAGGTTAGGATATACAACGTTATAGACGCATATAATGTTCCCACCGAGAAGTAGGTTCCGACACACCTGGAATGTTGTCAAATGTTACATCCGAGGTGTTAGGTTAACTTAGGTTGGGATATATAACGTTATAGACGTATACAATGTTCCGACCGAGAAGTGGGTTCCGAGTAGCCAGGAATGTTGTAAAATGTTACATTCGCGATGTTAGGTTGCCTTAGGTTAGGATATGTAACGTTATAGACGTATATAATGTTCCCACCGATAAGTAGGGTCCGACACGCAAGGAATATTGTCAAATATTACATCCGAGTTATTAGGTTGCCTTATGTTAGGATATATAACGTTATAGACGCATATAATGTTCCCACCGAGAAGTAGGGTCCGACACGCCAGGAATGTTGTAAAATATTACGTCCTATATGATAGGTTAACTTAGGTTAGGATATACAACGTTATAGACGCATACAATGTTCCCACCAAGAAGTAGGGTCCGACAGGTTTGGAATGTTGGCAAATATTACATCCGAGGAGTTAGGTTGCCTTAGGTTAGGATATACAACGTTATAGACGCATATAATGTTCCCACCGAGAAGTAGGGTCCGACACACGTGGAATGTTGTCAAATGTTACATCCGAGGTGTTAGGTTGCCTTAGGTTAGGATATATAACGTTATAGTCGCATATAATGTTCCCACCGAGAAGTAGGGTTCGACACGCCTAGTTTGTTGTCAAACATTACATCCGAGGTGTTAGGTTGCCTCAGGTTAGGATATATAACGTTATAGACGGATATACTATTCCCACCGTGAAGTAGGGTCCGACACACCAGGAATATTGACAAATATTACATCCGAGTTGTTAGGTTGCCTTATTTTACGATATACAGCGTTATAGACGCATACAATGTTCCCACCGAGAAGTAGGCTCCGACAGGTTTGGAATGTTGGCAAATATTACATCCGAGGAGTTAGGTTGCCTTAGGTTAGGATATACAACGTTATAAACGCATATATTGTTCCCACCTAGAAGTAGGTTCCGACACACCTGGAATGTTGTCAAATGTTACATCCGAGTTGTTAGGTTAACTTAGGTTGGGATATATAACGTTATAGACGTATACAATGTTCCGACCGAGAAGTAGGTTCCGAGAAGCCAGGAATGTTGTAAAATGTTACATTCGCGATGTTAGGTTGCCTTAGGTTAGGATATGTAACGTTATAGACGCATATAATGTTCCCACCGAGAAGTAGGGTCCGACACGCCAGGAATGTTGTAAAATATTACGTCCTAAATGATAGGTTAACTTAGGTTGGGGTATATAACGTTATAGACGTATACAATGTTTCCACCGAGAAGTCGGTTCCGACAAGCCAGGAATGTTGTAAAACGTTACATTCGCAATGTTAGGTTGCCTTAGGTTATGATATATAACGTTATAGACGCATATAATGTTCCCACCGAGAAGTAGGTCCGACACGCCTGGAATGTTGTCAAATATTACATCCGAGTTGTTGGGTTGCCTTAGGTTAGGATATACAACGCCATAGACACATATAATGCTCCCACCGAGAAGTAGGGTCCGACACGCCAGGAATGTTGTAAAATATTACGTCCTAAATGATAGGTTAACTTAGGTTGGGGTATATAACGTTATAGACGTATACAATGTTTCCACCGAGAAATCGGTTCCGACAAGCCAGGAATGTTGTAAAACGTTACATTCGCGATGTTAGGTTGCCTTAGGTTAGGATATATAACGTTATAGACGCATATAATGTTCCCACCGAGAAGTAGGGTCCGACACACGTGGAATGTTGTCAAATGTTACATCCGAGGTGTTAGGTTGCCTTAGGTCAGGATATATAACGTTATAGACGTATATACTGTTCCCACCGTGAAGTAGGGTCCGACACACCAGGAATATTGACAACTATTACATCCGAGTTGTTAGGTTGCCTTATTTTACGATATACAGCGCTATAGACGCATACAATGTTCCCACCGAGAAGTAGGGTCCGACAGGTTTGGAATGTTGGCAAATATTACATCCGAGGAGTTAGGTTGCCTTAGGTTAGGATATACAACGTTATAGACGCATATTATGTTCCCACCGAGAAGTAGGGCCCGACACGCTTGGAATGTTGTCAAATGTTACATCCGAGGTGTTAGGTTGCCTTAGGTTAGGATATATAACGTTATAGACGCATATAATGTTCCCACTGAGAAGTAGGTTCCGATTCGCCAGGAATGTTGTCAAATGTTACATCCGAGGTGCTAAGTTGCCTTAGGTTATGATATACAACGTTATAGACGCATATAACGTACCCACCGAGAAGTAGGGTCCGACACACCTGGAATGTTGTCAAATGTTACATCCGAGGTGTTAGGTTAACTTAGGTTGGGATATATAACGTTATAGACGTATACAATGTTCCGACCGAGAAGTGGGTTCCGAGAAGCCAGGAATGTTGTAAAATGTTACATTCGCGATGTTAGGTTGCCTTAGGTTAGGATATGTAACGTTATGGACGCATATAATGTTCCCACCGATAAGTAGGGTCCGACACGCAAGGAATATTGTCAAATATTACATCCGAGTTATTAGGTTGCCTTATGTTAGGATATATAACGTTATAGACGCATATAATGTTCCCACCGAGAAGTAGGGTCCGACACGCTAGGAATGTTGTAAAATATTACGTCCTAGATGATAGGTTAACTTAGGTTAGGATATACAACGTTCTAGACGCATACAATGTTCCCACCAAGAAGTAGGGTCCGACAGGTTTGGAATGTTGGCAAATATTACATCCGAGGAGTTAGGTTGCCTTAGGTTAGGATATACAACGTTATAGACGCATATAATGTTCCCACCGAGAAGTAGGGTCCGACACACGTGGAATGTTGTCAAATGTTACATCCGAGGTGTTAGGTTGCCTTAGGTTAGGATATATAACGTTATAGTCGCATATAATGTTCCCACCGAGAAGTAGGGTCCGACTCGCCAGGAATGTTGTCAAATGTTAAATCCGAGGTGTTAGGTTGCCTTAGGTCAGGATATATAACGTTATAGACGTATATACTGTTCCCACCGTGCAGTAGGGTGCGACACACCAGGAATATTGACAACTATTACATCCGAGTTGTTAGGTTGCCTTAGGTTAGGATATATAACGTTATAGACGGATATAATGTTCCCACCGAGAAGTAGGGCCCGACACGCTTGGAATGATGTCAAATGTTACATCCGAGGTGTTAGGTTGCCTTAAGTTAGGTTATACGACGTTATAGACGCATATAATGTTCCCACCGAGAAGTAGTTCCGACACGCCTGGATTGTTGTCAAACATTACATCCGAGATGTTAGGTTGCCTTAGGTTAGGATATATAACGTTATAGACGTATACACTGTTCCCACCGAGAAGTTGGTCCGACACGCCTGGATTGTTGTCAAATATTACATCCGAGATGTTAGGTTGCCTTAGGTTAGGATATATAACGTTATAGACGTATACACTGTTCCCACCGAGAAGTAGGGTCCGACTCGCCAGGAATGTTGTCAAATGTTACATCTGAGGTGTTAGGCCGCCTTAGGTTAGGATATATAACGTTATAGACGCATATAATGTTCCCACCGAGAAGTAGGGCCCGACACACGTGGAATGTTGTCAAATGTTACATCCGAGGTGTTAGGTTGCCTTAGGTTAGGATATATAACGTTATAGACGCATATAATGTTCCCACTGAGAAGTAGGTTCCGACTCGCCAGGAATGTTGTCAAATGTTACATCCGAGGTGCTAGGTTGCCTTAGCTTAGGATATACAACGTTATAGACGCATATAATGTTCCCACCGAGAAGTAGGTTCCGACACACCTGGAATGTTGTCAAATGTTACATCCGAGGTGTTAGGTTAACTTAGGTTGGGATATATAACGTTATAGACGTATACAATGTTCCGACCGAGAAGTGGGTTCCGAGAAGCCAGGAATGTTGTAAAATGTTACATTCGCGATGTTAGGTTGCCTTAGGTTAGGATATGTAACGTTATAGACGTATATAATGTTCCCACCGATAAGTAGGGTCCGACACGCAAGGAATATTGTCAAATGTTACATCCGAGGTGCTAGGTTGCCTTAGGTTAGGATATACAACGTTATGGACGCATACAATGTTCCCACCGAGAAGTAGGGTCCGACACACATGGAATCTTCTCAAACATTACATCCTACGTGTTAGGTTGCCTTAGGTTAGGATATATAACGTTATAGTCGCATATAATGTTCCCACCGAGAAGTAGGGTCCGACTCGCCAGGAATGTTGTCAAATGTTACATCCGAGGTGTTAGGTTGCCTTAGGTTAGGATATGTAACGTTATAGACGTATATAATGTTCCCACCGATAAGTAGGGTCCGACACGCAAGGAATATTGTCAAATGTTACATCCGAGGTGCTAGGTTGCCTTAGGTTAGGATATACAACGTTATAGACGCATACAATGTTCCCACCGAGAAGTAGGGTCCGACACACATGGAATCTTGTCAAACATTACATCCGACGTGTTAGGTTGCCTTAGGTTAGGATATATAACGTTATAGTCGCATATAATGTTCCCACCGAGAAGTAGGGTCCGACTCGCCAGGAATGTTGTCAAATGTTACATCCGAGGTGTTAGGTTGCCTTAGGTCAGGATATATAACGTTATAGACGTATATACTGTTCCCACCGTGAAGTAGGGTCCGACACACCAGGAATATTGACAACTATTACATCCGAGTTGTTAGGTTGCCTTCTTTTACGATATACAGCGCTATAGACGCATACAATATTCCCACCGAGAAGTAGGGTCCGACAGGTTTGGAATGTTGGCACATATTACATCCGAGGAGTTAGGTTGCCTTAGGTTAGGATATACAACGTTATAGACGCATATAATGTTCCCACCGAGAAGTAGGGTCCGACACACGTGGAATGTTGTCAAATGTTACATCCGAGGTGTTAGGTTGCCTTAGGTTAGGTTATATGACGTTATAGACGCATACAATGTTCCCACCGAGAAGTAGGGTCCGACAGGTTTGGAATGTTGGCAAATATTACATCCGAGGAGTTAGGTTGCCTTAGGTTAGGATATAGAACGTTATAGACGCATATAATGTTCCCACCGAGAAATAGTGTCCGACTCGCCAGGAATGTTGTCAAATGTTACATCTGAGGTGTTAGGTTGCGTTAGGTTAGGATATATAACGTTATAGACGCATATTATGTTCCCACCGAGAAGTAGGGCCCGACACGCTTGGAATGTTGTCAAATGTTACATCCGAGGTGTTAGGTTGCCTTAGGTTAGGTTATATGACGTTATAGACGAATATAATGTTCCCACCGAGAAGTAGGTCCGACACGCCTGGATTGTTGTCAAATATTACATCCGAGATGTTAGGTTGCCTTAGGTCAGGATATATAACGTTATAGACGTATATACTGTTCCCACCGAGAAGTAGGGTCCGACACACGTGGAATGTTGTCAAATATTACATCCGAGATGTTAGGTTGCCTTAGGTTAGGATATATAACGTTATAGACGCATATAATGTTCCCACCGAGAAGTAGGGTCCGACACGCTAGGAATGTTGTAAAATATTACGTCCTAGATGATAGGTTAACTTAGGTTAGGATATACAACGTTCTAGACGCATACAATGTTCCCACCAAGAAGTAGGGTCCGACAGGTTTGGAATGTTGGCAAATATTACATCCGAGGAGTTAGGTTGCCTTAGGTTAGGATATACAACGTTATAGACGCATATAATGTTCCCACCGAGAAGTAGGGTCCGACACACGTGGAATGTTGTCAAATGTTACATCCGAGGTGTTAGGTTGCCTTAGGTTAGGATATATAACGTTATAGTCGCATATAATGTTCCCACCGAGAAGTAGGGTCCAACTCGCCAGGAATGTTGTCAAATGTTAAATCCGAGGTGTTAGGTTGCCTTAGGTCAGGATATATAACGTTATAGACGTATATACTGTTCCCACCGTGAAGTAGGGTGCGACACACCAGGAATATTGACAACTATTACATCCGAGTTGTTAGGTTGCCTTAGGTTAGGATATATAACGTTATAGACGGATATAATGTTCCCACCGAGAAGTAGGGCCCGACACGCTTGGAATGATGTCAAATGTTACATCCGAGGTGTTAGGTTGCCTTAAGTTAGGTTATACGACGTTATAGACGCATATAATGTTCCCACCGAGAAGTAGTTCCGACACGCCTGGATTGTTGTCAAACATTACATCCGAGATGTTAGGTTGCCTTAGGTTAGGATATATAACGTTATAGACGTATACACTGTTCCCACCGAGAAGTTGGTCCGACACGCCTGGATTGTTGTCAAATATTACATCCGAGATGTTAGGTTGCCTTAGGTTAGGATATATAACGTTATAGACGTATACACTGTTCCCACCGAGAAGTAGGGTCCGACACACGTGGAATGTTGTCAAACGTTACATCCGAGGTGTTAGATTGCCTTAGGTTAGGTTATATGACGTTATAGACGTATATAATGTTCCCACCGAGAAGTAGGTCCGACAGGTTTGGAATGTTGGCAAATATTACATCCGAGGAGTTAGGTTGCCTTAGGTTAGGATATACAACGTTATAGACGCATATAATGTGCCCACCGAGAAGTAGGGTCCGACACACCTGGAATGTTGTCAAATGTTACATCCGAGGTGTTAGGTTAACTTAGGTTGGGATATATAACGTTATAGACGTATACAATGTTCCGACCGAGAAGTGGGTTCCGAGAAGCCAGGAATGTTGTCAAATGTTACATTCGCGATGTTAGGTTGCCTTAGGTTAGGATATGTAACGTTATAGACGCATATAATGTTCCCACCGATAAGTAGGGTCCGACACGCCAGGAATATTGTCAAATATTACATCCGAGTTATTAGGTTGCCTTAGGATAGGATATATAACGTTCTAGACGCATTTAATGTTCCCACCGAGAAATAGTGTCCCACTCGCCAGGAATGTTGTCAAATGTTACATCTGAGGTGTTAGGTTGCGTTAGGTTAGGATATATAACGTTATAGACGCATATTATGTTCCCACCGAGAAGTAGGGCCCGACACGCTTGGAATGTTGTCAAATGTTACATCCGAGGTGTTAGGTTGCCTTAGGTTAGGTTATATGACGTTATAGACGAGTATAATGTTCCCACCGAGAAGTAGGTCCGACACGCCTGGATTGTTGTCAAATATTACATCCGAGATGTTAGGTTACCTTAGGTCAGGATATATAACGTTATAGACGTATACACTGTTCCCACCGAGAAGTAGGGTCCGACACACGTGGAATGTTGTCAAACGTTACATCCGAGTTGTTAGATTGCCTTAGGTTAGGTTATATGACGTTATAGACGTATATAATGTTCCCACCGAGAAGTAGGGCCCGACACACGTGGAATGTTGTCAAATGTTACATCCGAGGTGTTAGGTTGCCTTAGGTTAGGATATATAACATTATAGACGCATATAATGTTCCCACTGAGAAGTAGGTTCCGACTCGCCAGGAATGTTGTCAAATGTTACATCCGAGGTGCTAGGTTGCCTTAGGTTAGGATATACAACGTTATAGACGCATATAATGTTCCCACCAAGAAGGAGGGTCGACCACACCTGGAATGTTATCAAATGTTACATCCGAGGTGTTAGGTTGCCTTAGGTTACGATATATAACGTTATAGACGCATATAATGTTCCCACCGAGAAGTAGGGTCCGACTCGCCAGAAATGTTGTCAAATGTTACATCTGAGGTGTTAGGCCGCCTTAGGTTAGGATATATAACGTTATAGACGCATATAATGTTCCCACCGAGATGTAGGGCCCGACACGCTTGGAATGTTGTCAAATGTTACATCCGAGGTGTTAGGTTGCCTTAGGTTAGGATATATAACGTTATAGACGCATATAATGTTCCCACTGAGAAGTAGGTTCCGACTCGCCAGGAATGTTGTCAAATGTTACATCCGAGGTGCTAGGTTGCCTTATGTTAGGATATACAACGTTATAGACGCATATAATGTTCCCACCAAGATGGAGGGTCCGACAAGCCAGGAATGTTGTAAAATGTTACATTCGCGATGTTAGGTTAACTTAGGTTGGGATATATAACGTTATAGGCGTATACAATGTTCCGACCGAGAAGTGGGTTCCGAGAAGCCAGGAATGTTGTAAAATGTTACATTCGCGATGTTAGGTTGCCTTAGGTTAGGATATGTAACGTTATAGACGCATATAATGTTCCCACCGATAAGTAGGGTCCGACACGCAAGGAATATTGTCAAATATTACATCCGAGTTATTAGGTTGCCTTAGGATAGGATATATAACGTTCTAGACGCATTTAATGTTCCCACCGAGAAATAGTGTCCGACTCGCCAGGAATGTTGTCAAATGTTACATCTGAGGTGTTAGGTTGCGTTAGGTTAGGATATATAACGTTATAGACGCATATTATGTTCCCACCGAGAAGTAGGGCCCGACACGCTTGGAATGTTGTCAAATGTTACATCCGAGGTGTTAGGTTGCCTTAGGTTAGGTTATATGACGTTATAGACGAATATAATGTTCCCACCGAGAAGTAGGTCCGACACGCCTGGATTGTTGTCAAATATTACATCCGAGGTGCTAAGTTGCCTTAGGTTAGGATATACAACGTTATAGACGCATATAATGTTCCCACCGAGAAGTAGGTTCCGACACACCTGGAATGTTGTCAAATGTTACATCCGAGGTGTTAGGTTAACTTAGGTTGGGATATATAACGTTATAGACGTATACAATGTTCCGACCGAGAAGTGGGTTCCGAGTAGCCAGGAATGTTGTAAAATGTTACATTCGCGATGTTAGGTTGCCTTAGGTTAGGATATGTAACGTTATAGACGTATATAATGTTCCCACCGATAAGTAGGGTCCGACACGCAAGGAATATTGTCAAATATTACATCCGAGTTATTAGGTTGCCTTATGTTAGGATATATAACGTTATAGACGCATATAATGTTCCCACCGAGAAGTAGGGTCCGACACGCCAGGAATGTTGTAAAATATTACGTCCTATATGATAGGTTAACTTAGGTTAGGATATACAACGTTATAGACGCATACAATGTTCCCACCAAGAAGTAGGGTCCGACAGGTTTGGAATGTTGGCAAATATTACATCCGAGGAGTTAGGTTGCCTTAGGTTAGGATATACAACGTTATAGACGCATATAATGTTCCCACCGAGAAGTAGGGTCCGACACACGTGGAATGTTGTCAAATGTTACATCCGAGGTGTTAGGTTGCCTTAGGTTAGGATATATAACGTTATAGTCGCATATAATGTTCCCACCGAGAAGTAGGGTTCGACACGCCTAGTTTGTTGTCAAACATTACATCCGAGGTGTTAGGTTGCCTTAGGTTAGGATATATAACGTTATAGACGGATATACTATTCCCACCGTGAAGTAGGGTCCGACACACCAGGAATATTGACAAATATTACATCCGAGTTGTTAGGTTGCCTTATTTTACGATATACAGCGTTATAGACGCATACAATGTTCCCACCGAGAAGTAGGCTCCGACAGGTTTGGAATGTTGGCAAATATTACATCCGAGGAGTTAGGTTGCCTTAGGTTAGGATATACAACGTTATAAACGCATATATTGTTCCCACCTAGAAGTAGGTTCCGACACACCTGGAATGTTGTCAAATGTTACATCCGAGTTGTTAGGTTAACTTAGGTTGGGATATATAACGTTATAGACGTATACAATGTTCCGACCGAGAAGTAGGTTCCGAGAAGCCAGGAATGTTGTAAAATGTTACATTCGCGATGTTAGGTTGCCTTAGGTTAGGATATGTAACGTTATAGACGCATATAATGTTCCCACCGAGAAGTAGGGTCCGACACGCCAGGAATGTTGTAAAATATTACGTCCTAAATGATAGGTTAACTTAGGTTGGGGTATATAACGTTATAGACGTATACAATGTTTCCACCGAGAAGTCGGTTCCGACAAGCCAGGAATGTTGTAAAACGTTACATTCGCAATGTTAGGTTGCCTTAGGTTATGATATATAACGTTATAGACGCATATAATGTTCCCACCGAGAAGTAGGTCCGACACGCCTGGAATGTTGTCAAATATTACATCCGAGTTGTTGGGTTGCCTTAGGTTAGGATATACAACGCCATAGACACATATAATGCTCCCACCGAGAAGTAGGGTCCGACACGCCAGGAATGTTGTAAAATATTACGTCCTAAATGATAGGTTAACTTAGGTTGGGGTATATAACGTTATAGACGTATACAATGTTTCCACCGAGAAATCGGTTCCGACAAGCCAGGAATGTTGTAAAACGTTACATTCGCGATGTTAGGTTGCCTTAGGTTAGGATATATAACGTTATAGACGCATATAATGTTCCCACCGAGAAGTAGGGTCCGACACACGTGGAATGTTGTCAAATGTTACATCCGAGGTGTTAGGTTGCCTTAGGTCAGGATATATAACGTTATAGACGTATATACTGTTCCCACCGTGAAGTAGGGTCCGACACACCAGGAATATTGACAACTATTACATCCGAGTTGTTAGGTTGCCTTATTTTACGATATACAGCGCTATAGACGCATACAATGTTCCCACCGAGAAGTAGGGTCCGACAGGTTTGGAATGTTGGCAAATATTACATCCGAGGAGTTAGGTTGCCTTAGGTTAGGATATACAACGTTATAGACGCATATTATGTTCCCACCGAGAAGTAGGGCCCGACACGCTTGGAATGTTGTCAAATGTTACATCCGAGGTGTTAGGTTGCCTTAGGTTAGGATATATAACGTTATAGACGCATATAATGTTCCCACTGAGAAGTAGGTTCCGATTCGCCAGGAATGTTGTCAAATGTTACATCCGAGGTGCTAAGTTGCCTTAGGTTATGATATACAACGTTATAGACGCATATAACGTACCCACCGAGAAGTAGGGTCCGACACACCTGGAATGTTGTCAAATGTTACATCCGAGGTGTTAGGTTAACTTAGGTTGGGATATATAACGTTATAGACGTATACAATGTTCCGACCGAGAAGTGGGTTCCGAGAAGCCAGGAATGTTGTAAAATGTTACATTCGCGATGTTAGGTTGCCTTAGGTTAGGATATGTAACGTTATGGACGCATATAATGTTCCCACCGATAAGTAGGGTCCGACACGCAAGGAATATTGTCAAATATTACATCCGAGTTATTAGGTTGCCTTATGTTAGGATATATAACGTTATAGACGCATATAATGTTCCCACCGAGAAGTAGGGTCCGACACGCTAGGAATGTTGTAAAATATTACGTCCTAGATGATAGGTTAACTTAGGTTAGGATATACAACGTTCTAGACGCATACAATGTTCCCACCAAGAAGTAGGGTCCGACAGGTTTGGAATGTTGGCAAATATTACATCCGAGGAGTTAGGTTGCCTTAGGTTAGGATATACAACGTTATAGACGCATATAATGTTCCCACCGAGAAGTAGGGTCCGACACACGTGGAATGTTGTCAAATGTTACATCCGAGGTGTTAGGTTGCCTTAGGTTAGGATATATAACGTTATAGTCGCATATAATGTTCCCACCGAGAAGTAGGGTCCGACTCGCCAGGAATGTTGTCAAATGTTAAATCCGAGGTGTTAGGTTGCCTTAGGTCAGGATATATAACGTTATAGACGTATATACTGTTCCCACCGTGCAGTAGGGTGCGACACACCAGGAATATTGACAACTATTACATCCGAGTTGTTAGGTTGCCTTAGGTTAGGATATATAACGTTATAGACGGATATAATGTTCCCACCGAGAAGTAGGGCCCGACACGCTTGGAATGATGTCAAATGTTACATCCGAGGTGTTAGGTTGCCTTAGGTTAGGATATACAACGTTATAGACGCATATAATGTTCCCACCGAGAAGTAGGTTCCGACACACCTGGAATGTTGTCAAATGTTACATCCGAGGTGTTAGGTTAACTTAGGTTGGGATATATAACGTTATAGACGTATACAATGTTCCGACCGAGAAGTGGGTTCCGAGAAGCCAGGAATGTTGTAAAATGTTACATTCGCGATGTTAGGTTGCCTTAGGTTAGGATATGTAACGTTATAGACGTATATAATGTTCCCACCGATAAGTAGGGTCCGACACGCAAGGAATATTGTCAAATGTTACATCCGAGGTGCTAGGTTGCCTTAGGTTAGGATATACAACGTTATGGACGCATACAATGTTCCCACCGAGAAGTAGGGTCCGACACACATGGAATCTTCTCAAACATTACATCCGACGTGTTAGGTTGCCTTAGGTTAGGATATATAACGTTATAGTCGCATATAATGTTCCCACCGAGAAGTAGGGTCCGACTCGCCAGGAATGTTGTCAAATGTTACATCCGAGGTGTTAGGTTGCCTTAGGTCAGGATATATAACGTTATAGACGTATATACTGTTCCCACCGTGAAGTAGGGTCCGACACACCAGGAATATTGACAACTATTACATCCGAGTTGTTAGGTTGCCTTATTTTACGATATACAGCGCTATAGACGCATACAATGTTCCCACCGAGAAGTAGGGTCCGACAGGTTTGGAATGTTGGCAAATATTACATCCGAGGAGTTAGGTTGCCTTAGGTTAGGATATACAACGTTATAGACGCATATAATGTTCCCACCGAGAAGTAGGGTCCGACACACGTGGAATGTTGTCAAATGTTACATCCCAGGTGTTAGGTTGCCTTAGGTTAGGTTATATGACGTTATAGACGTATGTAATGTTCCCACCGAGAAGTAGGTCCGACAGGTTTGGAATGTTGGCAAATATTACATCCGAGGAGTTAGGTTGCCTTAGGTTAGGATATACAACGTTATAGACGCATATAATGTGCCCACCGAGAAGTAGGGTCCGACACACCTGGAATGTTGTCAAATGTTACATCCGAGGTGTTAGGTTAACTTAGGTTGGGATATATAACGTTATAGACGTATACAATGTTCCGACCGAGAAGTGGGTTCCGAGAAGCCAGGAATGTTGTCAAATGTTACATTCGCGATGTTAGGTTGCCTTAGGTTAGGATATGTAACGTTATAGACGCATATAATGTTCCCACCGATAAGTAGGGTCCGACACGCAAGGAATATTGTCAAATATTACATCCGAGTTATTAGGTTGCCTTAGGATAGGATATATAACGTTCTAGACGCATTTAATGTTCCCACCGAGAAATAGTGTCCGACTCGCCAGGAATGTTGTCAAATGTTACATCTGAGGTGTTAGGTTGCGTTAGGTTAGGATATATAACGTTATAGACGCATATTATGTTCCCACCGAGAAGTAGGGCCCGACACGCTTGGAATGTTGTCAAATGTTACATCCGAGGTGTTAGGTTGCCTTAGGTTAGGTTATATGACGTTATAGACGAATATAATGTTCCCACCGAGAAGTAGGTCCGACACGCCTGGATTGTTGTCAAATATTACATCCGAGGTGCTAAGTTGCCTTAGGTTAGGATATACAACGTTATAGACGCATATAATGTTCCCACCGAGAAGTAGGTTCCGACACACCTGGAATGTTGTCAAATGTTACATCCGAGGTGTTAGGTTAACTTAGGTTGGGATATATAATGTTATAGACGTATATAGTGTTCCCATCGTGAAGTAGGGTTCGACACACCTAGTTTGTTGTCAAACATTACATCCGAGATGTTAGGTTGCCTTAGGTTAGGATATATAACGTTATAGACGGATATACTATTCCCACCGTGAAGTAGGGTCCGACACACCAGGAATATTGACAAATATTACATCCGAGTTTTTAGGTTGCCTTATTTTACGATATACAGCGTTATAGACGCATACAATGTTCCCACCGAGAAGTAGGCTCCGACAGGTTTGGAATGTTGGCAAATATTACATCCGAGGAGTTAGGTTGCCTTAGGTTAGGATATACAACGTTATAGACGCATATATTGTTCCCACCTAGAAGTAGGGTCCGACACACCTGGAATGTTGTCAAATGTTACATCCGAGTTGTTAGGTTAACTTAGGTTGGGATATATAACGTTATAGACGTATACAATGTTCCGACCGAGAAGTAGGTTCCGAGAAGCCAGGAATGTTGTAAAATGTTACATTCGCGATGTTAGGTTGCCTTAGGTTAGGATATGTAACGTTATAGACGCATATAATGTTCCCACCGATAAGTAGGTTCCGACACGCCTGGAATGTTGTCAAATATTACATCCGAGTTGTTGGGTTGCCTTAGGTTGGGATATACAACGCCATAGACGCATATAATGCTCCCACCGAGAAGTAGGGTCCGACACGCCAGGAATGTTGTAAAATATTACGTCCTAAATGATAGGTTAACTTAGGTTGGGGTATATAACGTTATAGACGTATACAATGTTTCCACCGAGAAGTCGGTTCCGACAAGCCAGGTATGTTGTAAAACGTTACATTCGCAATGTTAGGTTGCCTTAGGTTATGATATATAACGTTATAGACGCATATAATGTTCCCACCGAGAAGTAGGTCCGACACGCCTGGAATGATGTCAAATATTACATCCGAGTTGTTGGGTTGCCTTAGGTTAGGATATACAACGCCATAGACACATATAATGCTCCCACCGAGAAGTAGGGTCCGACACGCCAGGAATGTTGTAAAATATTACGTCCTAAATGATAGGTTAACTTAGGTTGGGGTATATAACGTTATAGACGTATACAATGTTTCCACCGAGAAGTCGGTTCCGACAAGCCAGGAATGTTGTAAAACGTTACATTCGCGATGTAAGGTTGCCTTAGGTTAGGATATATAACGTTATAGACGCATATAATGTTCCCACCGAGAAGTAGGGTCCGTCACACCTGCAATGTTGTCAAATGTTACATCCGAGGTGTTAGGTTAACTTAGGTTGCAATATATAACGTTATGGACGTATACAATGTTCCGACCGAGAAGTAGGTTCCAAGAAGCCAGGAATGTTGTAAAATGTTACATTCGCGATGTTAGGTTGCCTTAGGTTAGGATATGTAACGTTATAGACGCATATAATGTTCCCACCGATAAGTAGGGTCCGACACGCAAGGAATATTGTCAAATATTACATCCGAGTTATTAGGTTGCCTTATGTTAGGATATATAACGTTATAGACGCATATAATGTTCCCACCGAGAAGTAGGGTTCGACAAGTCAGGAATGTTGTAAAATATTACGTCCTTGATGATAGGTTAACTTAGGTTAGGATATACAACGTTATAGACGCATACAATGTTCCCACCAAGAAGTAGGGTCCGACACACATGGAATCGTGTCAAACATTACATCCGACGTGTTAGGTTGCCTTAGGTTAGGATATATAACGTTATAGTCGCATATAATGTTCCCACCGAGAAGTAGGGTCCGACACACGTGGAATGTTGTCAAATGTTACATCCGAGGTGTTAGGTTGCCTTAGGTCAGGATATATAACGTTATAGACGTATATGCTGTTCCCACCGTGAAGTAGGGTCCGACACACCAGGAATATTGACAACTATTACATCCGAGTTGTTAGGTTGCCTTATTTTACGATATACAGCGCTATAGACGCATACAATGTTCCCACCGAGAAGTAGGGTCCGACAGGTTTGGAATGTTGGCAAATATTACATCCGAGGAGTTAGGTTGCCTTAGGTTAGGATATACAACGTTATAGACGCATATTATGTTCCCACCGAGAAGTAAGGTCCGACACACCTGCAATGTTGTCAAATGTTACATCCGAGGTGTTAGGTTAACTTAGGTTGCTATATATAACGTTATAGACGTATACAATGTTCCCATCGAGAAGTAGGCTCCGACAGGTTTGGAATGTTGGCAAATATTACATCCGAGGAGTTAGGTTGCCTTAGGTTAGGATATACAACGTTATAGACGCATATAATGTTCCCACCGAGAAGTAGGGTCCGACACACGTGGAATGTTGTCAAATGTTACATCCGAGTTGTTAGGTTGCCTTAGGTTAGGATATATAACGTTATAGTCGCATATAATGTTCCCACCGATAAGTAGGGTCCGACACGCAAGGAATATTGTCAAATATTACATCCGAGTTATTAGGTTGCCTTATGTTAGGATATATAACGTTATAGACGCATATAATGTTCCCACCGAGAAGTAGGGTTCGACAAGTCAGGAATGTTGTAAAATATTACGTCCTTGATGATAGGTTAACTTAGGTTAGGATATACAACGTTATAGACGCGTACAATGTTCCCACCAAGAAGTAGGGTCCGACACACATGGAATCGTGTCAAACATTACATCCGACGTGTTAGGTTGCCTTAGGTTAGGATATATAACGTTATAGTCGCATATAATGTTCCCACCGAGAAGTAGGGTCCGACACACGTGGAATGTTGTCAAATGTTACATCCGAGGTGTTAGGTTGCCTTAGGTTAGGATATATAACGTTATAGACGTATATACTGTTCCCACCGTGAAGTAGGGTCCGACACACCAGGAATATTGACAACTATTACATCCGAGTTGTTAGGTTGCCTTATTTTACGATATACAGCGCTATAGACGCATACAATGTTCCCACCGAGAAGTAGGGTCCGACAGGTTTGGAATGTTGGCAAATATTACATCCGAGGAGTTAGGTTGCCTTAGGTTAGGATATACAACGTTATAGACGCATATTATGTTCCCACCGAGAAGTAGGGCCCGACACGCTTGGAATGTTGTCAAATGTTACATCCGAGGTGTTAGGTTGCCTTAGGTTAGGATATATAACGTTATAGACGCATATAATGTTCCCACTGAGAAGTAGGTTCCGATTCGCCAGGAATGTTGTCAAATGTTACATCCGAAGTGCTAAGTTGCCTTAGGTTATGATATACAACGTTATAGACGCATATAACGTACCCACCGAGAAGTAGGGTCCGACACACCTGGAATGTTGTCAAATGTTACATCCGAGGTGTTAGGTTAACTTAGGTTGGGATATATAACGTTATAGACGTATACAATGTTCCGACCGAGAAGTGGGTTCCGAGAAGCCAGGAATGTTGTAAAATGTTACATTCGCGATGTTAGGTTGCCTTAGGTTAGGATATGTAACGTTATAGACGCATATAATGTTCCCACCGATAAGTTGGGTCCGACACGCAAGGAATATTGTCAAATATTACATCCGAGTTATTAGGTTGCCTTAGGATAGGATATATAACGTTCTAGACGCATTTAATGTTCCCACCGAGAAATAGTGTCCGACTCGCCAGGAATGTTGTCAAATGTTACATCTGAGGTGTTAGGTTGCCTTAGGTTAGGATATATAACGTTATAGTCGCATATAATGTTCCCACCGAGAAGTAGGGTTCGACACGCCTAGTTTGTTGTCAAACATTACATCCGAGGTGTTAGGTTGCCTTAGGTTAGGATATATAACGTTATAGACGGATATACTGTTCCCACCGTGAAGTAGGGTCCGACACACCAGGAATATTGACAAATATTACATCCGAGTTGTTAGGTTGCCTTATTTTACGATATACAGCGTTATAGACGCACACAATGTTCCCACCGAGATGTAGGCTCCGAAAGGTTTGGAATGTTGGCAAATATTACATCCGAGGAGTTAGGTTGCCTTAGGTTAGGATATACAACGTTATAGACGCATATAATGTTCCCACCGAGAAGTAGGGTCCGACACACGTGGAATGTTGTCAAATGTTACATCCGAGTTGTTAGGTTGCCTTAGGTTAGGATATATAACGTTATAGTCGCATATAATGTTCCCACCGAGAAGTAGGGTCCGACTCGCCAGGAATGTTGTCAAATGTTACATCCGAGGTGTTAGGTTGCCTTAGGTCAGGATATATAACGTTATAGACGTATATACTGTTCCCACCGTGAAGTAGGGTCCGACACACCAGGAATATTGACAACTATTACATCCGAGTTGTTAGGTTGCCTTAGGTTAGGATATATAACGTTATAGACGTATATACTGTTCCCACTGAGAAGTAGGGTCCGACACACATGGAATGTTGTCAAATGTTACATCCGAGGCGTTAGGTTGCCTTAGGTTAGGATATATAACGTTATAGACGCATATAATGTTCCAACTGAGAAGTAGGTTCCGACTCGCCAGGAATGTTGTCAAACGTTACATCCGAGGTGCTAGGTTGCCTTAGGTTAGGATATACAACGTTATAGACGCATATAATGTTCCCACCAAGAAGTAGGGTCCGACACACCTGGAATGTTGTCAAATGTTACATCCGAGGTGTTAGGTTGCCTTAGGTTAGGATATATAACGTTATAGACGCATATAATGTTCCCACCGAGAAGTAGGTCCGACACGCCAGGAATATTGTCAAATATTACATCCGAGTTATCAGGTTGCCCTAGGGTAGGATATATAACGTTATAGATGCATATTATGTTCCCACCGAGATGTAGGGTCCGACTCGCCAGAAATGTTGTCAAATGTCACATCCGAGGTGCTAGGTTGCCTTGGGTTAGGATATACAACGTTATAGACGCATATAATGTTCCCACCGAGAAGTAGGGTCCGACACACCTGCAATGATGTCAAATGTTACATCCGACATGTTAGGTTGCCTTAGGTTAGGATATATAAAGTTATAGACGCATATAATGTTCCCACCGAGAAGTAGGGCCCAACACACCTGCAATGATGTCAAATGTTACATCCGAGGTGTTAGTTTAACTTAGGTTGGGATATATAACGTTATAGACGTATACAATGTTCCGACCGAGAAGTAGGTTCCAAGAAGCCAGGAATGTTGTAAAATGTTACATTCGCGATGTTAGGTTGCCCTAGGTTAGGATATATAACGTTATAGACGCATATAATGTTCCCACTGAGAAGTAGGTTCCGACTCGCCAGGAATGTTGTCAAATGTTACATCCGAGGTGCTAGGTTGCCTTAGGTTAGTATATACAACGTTATAGACGCATATAATGTTCCCACCAAGAAGTAGGGTCCGACACACCTGGAATGTTGTCAAATGTTACATCCGAGGTGTTAGGTTGCCTTAGGTTAGGATATATAACGTTATAGACGCATATAATGTTCCCACCGAGAAGGAGGGTCCGACTCGCCAGGAATGTTGTCAAATGATACATCCGAGGTGCTAGGTTGCCTTAGGTTGGATATACAACGTTATAGACGCATATAATGTTCCCCCCGAGAAGTAGGGTCTGACACACATGGAATCTTGTCAAATATTACATCCGACGTGTTAGGTTGCCTTAGGTTAGGATATATAACGTTATAGATGTATATACAGTTCCCACCGTGAAGTAGGGTCCGACACACCAGGCATATTGACAAATATTACATCCGAGGTGCTAGGTTGCCTTAGGTTGGATATACAACGTTATAGACGCATATAATGTTCCCCCCGAGAAGTAGGGTCTGACACACATGGAATCTTGTCAAATATTACATCCGACGTGTTAGGTTGCCTTAGGTTAGGATATATAACGTTATAGACGTATATACAGTTCCCACCGTGAAGTAGGGTCCGACACACCAGGAATATTGACAAATATTACATCCGAGTTGTTAGGTTGCCTTATTTTACGATATACAGCGTTATAGACGCATACAATGTTCCCACCGAGAAGTAGGGTCCGACAGGTTTGGAATGTTGGCAAATATTACATCCGAGGTGTCAGGTTGCCTTAGGTTAGGTTATATGACGTTATAGACGCATATAATGTTCCCACCGAGAAGTAGGTCCGACACGCCTGGAATGTTGTCAAATGTTACATCCGAGGTGTTAGGTTAACTTAGGTTGGGATATATAACGTTATAGAAGTATACAATGTTCCGACCGAGAAGTAGGTTTCGAGAAGCCAGGAATGTTGTAAAATGTTACATTCGCGATGTTAGGTTGCCTTAGGTTAGGATATATAACGTTATAGACGCATATAATGTTCCCACCGATAAATAGGGTCCGACACGCCAGGAATATTGTCTAATATTACATCCGAGTTATTAGGTTGCCTTAGGTTAGGATATACAACGTTATAGACGCATATTATGTTCCCACCGAGAAGTAGGGCCCGACACGCTTGGAATGTTGTCAAATGTTACATCCGAGGTGTTAGGTTGCCTTAGGTTAGGATATATAACGTTATAGTCGCATATAATGTTCCCACTGAGAAGTAGGTTCCGATTCGCCAGGAATGTTGTCAAATGTTACATCCGAGGTGCTAAGTTGCCTTAGGTTATGATATACAACGTTATAGACGCATATAACGTACCCACCGAGAAGTAGGGTCCGACACACCTGGAATGTTGTCAAATGTTACATCCGAGGTGTTAGGTTAACTTAGGTTGGGATATATAACGTTATAGACGTATACAATGTTCCGACCGAGAAGTGGGTTCCGAGAAGCCAGGAATGTTGTAAAATGTTACATTCGCGATGTTAGGTTGCCTTAGGTTAGGATATGTAACGTTATAGACGCATATAATGTTCCCACCGATAAGTTGGGTCCGACACGCAAGGAATATTGTCAAATATTACATCCGAGTTATTAGGTTGCCTTAGGATAGGATATATAACGTTCTAGACGCATTTAATGTTCCCACCGAGAAATAGTGTCCGACTCGCCAGGAATGTTGTCAAATGTTACATCTGAGGTGTTAGGTTGCCTTAGGTTAGGATATATAACGTTATAGTCGCATATAATGTTCCCACCGAGAAGTAGGGTTCGACACGCCTAGTTTGTTGTCAAACATTACATCCGAGGTGTTAGGTTGCCTTAGGTTAGGATACATAACGTTATAGACGGATATACTGTTCCCACCGTGAAGTAGGGTCCGACACACCAGGAATATTGACAAATATTACATCCGAGTTGTTAGGTTGCCTTATTTTACGATATACAGCGTTATAGACGCATACAATGTTCCCACCGAGAAGTAGGCTCCGACAGGTTTGGAATGTTGGCAAATATTACATCCGAGGAGTTAGGTTGCCTTAGGTTAGGATATACAACGTTATAGACGCATATAATGTTCCCACCGAGAAGTAGGGTCCGACACACGTGGAATGTTGTCAAATGTTACATCCGAGTTGTTAGGTTGCCTTAGGTTAGGATATATAACGTTATAGTCGCATATAATGTTCCCACCGAGAAGTAGGATCCGACTCGCCAGGAATGTTGTCAAATGTTACATCCGAGGTGTTAGGTTGCCTTAGGTCAGGATATATAACGTTATAGACGTATATACTGTTCCCACCGTGAAGTAGGGTCCGACACACCAGGAATATTGACAACTATTACATTCGAGTTGTTAGGTTGCCTTATTTTACGATATACAGCGTTATAGACGCATACAATGTTCCCACCGAGAAGTAGGGTCCGACAGGTTTGGAATGTTGGCAAATATTACATCCGAGGTGTCAGGTTGCCTTAGATTAGGTTATATGACGTTATAGACGCATATAATGTTCCCACCGAGAAGTAGGTCCGACACGCCTGGATTGTTGTCAAACATTACATCCGAGATGTTAGGTTGCCTTAGGTTAGGATATATAACGTTATAGACGTATATACTGTTCCCACCGAGAAGTTGGGTCCGACACACGTGGAATGTTGTCAACTGTTACATCCGAGGTGTTAGGTTGCCTTAGGTTAGGTTATATGACGTTATAGACGCATATAATGTTCCCACCGAGAAGTAGGTCCGACACGCCTGGAATGTTGTCAAATGTTACATCCGAGGTGTTAGGTTAACTTAGGTTGGGATATATGACGTTATAGAAGTATACAATGTTCCGACCGAGAAGTAGGTTTCGAGAAGCCAGGAATGTTGTAAAATGTTACATTCGCGATGTTAGGTTGCCTTAGGTTAGGATATATAACGTTATAGACGCATATAATGTTCCCACCGATAAATAGGGTCCGACACGCCAGGAATATTGTCTTATATTACATCCGAGTTATTAGGTTGCCTTAGGTTAGGATATATAACGTTATAGACGCATATAATGTTCCCACCGAGAAGTAGGGTCCGACTCGCCAGGAATGTTGTCAAATGTTACATCCGAGTTGTTAGGTTGCGTTAGGTTAGGTTATACGACGTTATAGACGCATATAATGTTCCCACCGAGAAGTAGGGCCCGACACGCTTGGAATGTTGTCAAATGTTACATCCGAGGTGTTAGGTTGCCTTAGATTAGGTTATATGACGTTATAGACGCATATAATGTTCCCACCGAGAAGTAGGGCCCGACACGCTTGGAATGTTGTCAAATGTTACATCCGAGGTGTTAGGTTGCCTTAGGTTAGGATATATAACGTTATAGACGCATATAATGTTCCCACTGAGAAGTAGGTTCCGACTCGCCAGGAATGTTGTCAAATGTTACATCCGAGGTGCTAGGTTGCCTTAGGTTAGGATATACAACGTTATAGACGCATATAATGTTCCCACCGAGAAGTAGGGTCCGACACACCTGGAATGTTGTAAAATGTTACATCCGAGGTGCTAGGTTGCCTTAGGTTAGGATATACAACGTTATAGACGCATATAATGTTCCCACCAAGAAGTAGGGTCCGACACACCTGGAAAGTTGTAAAATGTTACATCCGAGGTGTTAGGTTGCCTTAGGATAGCATATAGAACGTTAAAGACGCATTTAATGTTCCCACCGAGAAGAAGGGTCCGACTCGCCAGGAATGTTGTCAAATGTTACATCTGAGGTGTCAGGTTGCCTTAGGTTAGGATATATAACGTTATAGACGCATATAATGTTCCCACCGAGAAGTAGGGCCCGACACGCTTGGAATGTTGTCAAATGTTACATCCGAGGTGTTAGGTTGCCTTAGGTTAGGTTATATGACGTTATAGACGCATATAATGTCCCCACCGAGAAGTACGGTCCGACGCGCCAGGAATATTGACAACTATTACATCCGAGTAGTTAGGTTGCCTTATTTTACGATATACAGCGTTATAGACGCATACAATGTTCCCACCGAGATGTAGGGTCCGACACACGTGGAATGTTGTCAAATGTTACATACGAGGTGTTAGGTTGCCTTAGGTTAGGATATATAACGTTATAGACGCATATAATGTTCCCACTGAGAAGTAGGTTCCGACTCGCCAGGAATGTTGTCAAATGTTACATCCGAGGTGCTAGGTTGCCTTAGGTTAGTATATACAACGTTATAGACGCATATAATGTTCCCACCAAGAAGTAGGGTCCGACACACCTGGAATGTTGTCAAATGTTACATCCGAGGTGTTAGGTTGCCTTAGGTTAGGATATATAACGTTATAGACGCATATAATATTCCCACCGAGAAGGAGGGTCCGACTCGCCAGGAATGTTGTCAAATGATACATCCGAGGTGCTAGGTTGCCTTAGGTTGGATATACAACGTTATAGACGCATATAATGTTCCCCCCGAGAAGTAGGGCCCGACACGCTTGGAATGTTGTCAAATGTTACATCCGAGGTGTTAGGTTGCCGTTATAGACGCATATAATGTTCACACCGATAAGTAGGTCCGACACGCCTGGATTGTTGTCAAATATTACATCCGAGATGTTAGGTTGCCTTAGGTTAGGATATATAACGTTATAGACGTATATACTGTTCCCACCGAGAAGTAGGGTCCGACTCGCCAGGAATGTTGTCAAAAGATACATCTGAGGTGTTAGGTTGCCTTAGGTTAGGATATATAACGTTATAGACGCATATAATGTTCCCCCCGAGAAGTAGGGTCTGACACACATGGAATCTTGTCAAATATTACATCCGACGTGTTAGGTTGCCTTAGGTTAGGATATATAACGTTATAGACGTATATACAGTTCCCACCGTGAAGTAGGGTCCGACACACCAGGAATATTGGCAAATATTACATCCGAGTTGTTAGGTTGCCTTATTTTACGATATACAGCGCTATAGACGCATACAATGTTCCCACCGAGAAGTAGGGTCCGACAGGTTTGGAATGTTGGCAAATATTACATCCGAGGAGTTAGGTTGCCTTAGGTTAGGATATACAACGTTATAGACGCATATTATGTTCCCACCGAGAAGTAGGGCCCGACACGCTTGGAATGTTGTCAAATGTTACATCCGAGGTGTTAGGTTGCCTTAGGTTAGGATATATAACGTTATAGACGCATATAATGTTCCCACTGAGAAGTAGGTTCCGATTCGCCAGGAATGTTGTCAAATGTTACATCCGAAGTGCTAAGTTGCCTTAGGTTATGATATACAACGTTATAGACGCATATAACGTACCCACCGAGAAGTAGGGTCCGACACACCTGGAATGTTGTCAAATGTTACATCCGAGGTGTTAGGTTAACTTAGGTTGGGATATATAACGTTATAGACGTATACAATGTTCCGACCGAGAAGTGGGTTCCGAGAAACCAGGAATGTTGTAAAATGTTACATTCGCGATGTTAGGTTGCCTTAGGTTAGGATATGTAACGTTATAGACGCATATAATGTTCCCACCGATAAGTTGGGTCCGACACGCAAGGAATATTGTCAAATATTACATCCGAGTTATTAGGTTGCCTTAGGATAGGATATATAACGTTCTAGACGCATTTAATGTTCCCACCGAGAAATAGTGTCCGACTCGCCAGGAATGTTGTCAAATGTTACATCTGAGGTGTTAGGTTGCCTTAGGTTAGGATATATAACGTTATAGTCGCATATAATGTTCCCACCGAGAAGTAGGGTTCGACACGCCTAGTTTGTTGTCAAACATTACATCCGAGGTGTTAGGTTGCCTTAGGTTAGGATATATAACGTTATAGACGGATATACTGTTCCCACCGTGAAGTAGGGTCCGACACACCAGGAATATTGACAAATATTACATCCGAGTTGTTAGGTTGCCTTATTTTACGATATACAGCGTTATAGACGCACACAATGTTCCCACCGAGAAGTAGGCTCCGAAAGGTTTGGAATGTTGGCAAATATTACATCCGAGGAGTTAGGTTGCCTTAGGTTAGGATATACAACGTTATAGACGCATATAATGTTCCCACCGAGAAGTAGGGTCCGACACACGTGGAATGTTGTCAAATGTTACATCCGAGTTGTTAGGTTGCCTTAGGTTAGGATATATAACGTTATAGTCGCATATAATGTTCCCACCGAGAAGTAGGGTCCGACTCGCCAGGAATGTTGTCAAATGTTACATCCGAGGTGTTAGGTTGCCTTAGGTCAGGATATATAACGTTATAGACGTATATACTGTTCCCACCGTGAAGTAGGGTCCGACACACCAGGAATATTGACAACTATTACATCCGAGTTGTTAGGTTGCCTTAGGTTAGGATATATAACGTTATAGACGTATATACTGTTCCCACTGAGAAGTAGGGTCCGACACACATGGAATGTTGTCAAATGTTACATCCGAGGCGTTAGGTTGCCTTAGGTTAGGATATATAACGTTATAGACGCATATAATGTTCCAACTGAGAAGTAGGTTCCGACTCGCCAGGAATGTTGTCAAACGTTACATCCGAGGTGCTAGGTTGCCTTAGGTTAGGATATACAACGTTATAGACGCATATAATGTTCCCACCAAGAAGTAGGGTCCGACACACCTGGAATGTTGTCAAATGTTACATCCGAGGTGTTAGGTTGCCTTAGGTTAGGATATATAACGTTATAGACGCATATAATGTTCCCACCGAGAAGTAGGTCCGACACGCCAGGAATATTGTCAAATATTACATCCGAGTTATCAGGTTGCCCTAGGGTAGGATATATAACGTTATAGATGCATATTATGTTCCCACCGAGATGTAGGGTCCGACTCGCCAGAAATGTTGTCAAATGTCACATCCGAGGTGCTAGGTTGCCTTGGGTTAGGATATACAACGTTATAGACGCATATAATGTTCCCACCGAGAAGTAGGGTCCGACACACCTGCAATGATGTCAAATGTTACATCCGACGTGTTAGGTTGCCTTAGGTTAGGATATATAAAGTTATAGACGCATATAATGTTCCCACCGAGAAGTAGGTTCCGACACACCTGCAATGATGTCAAATGTTACATCCGAGGTGTTAGTTTAACTTAGGTTGGGATATATAACGTTATAGACGTATACAATGTTCCGACCGAGAAGTAGGTTCCAAGAAGCCAGGAATGTTGTAAAATGTTACATTCGCGATGTTAGGTTGCCCTAGGTTAGGATATATAACGTTATAGACGCATATAATGTTCCCACTGAGAAGTAGGTTCCGACTCGCCAGGAATGTTGTCAAATGTTACATCCGAGGTGCTAGGTTGCCTTAGGTTAGTATATACAACGTTATAGACGCATATAATGTTCCCACCAAGAAGTAGGGTCCGACACACCTGGAATGTTGACAAATGTTACATCCGAGGTGTTAGGTTGCCTTAGGTTAGGATATATAACGTTATAGACGCATATAATGTTCCCACCGAGAAGGAGGGTCCGACTCGCCAGGAATGTTGTCAAATGATACATCCGAGGTGCTAAGTTGCCTTAGGTTATGATATACAACGTTATAGACGCATATAACGTACCCACCGAGAAGTAGGGTCCGACACACCTGGAATGTTGTCAAATGTTACATCCGAGGTGTTAGGTTAACTTAGGTTGGGATATATAACGTTATAGACGTATACAATGTTCCGACCGAGAAGTGGGTTCCGAGAAGCCAGGAATGTTGTAAAATGTTACATTCGCGATGTTAGGTTGCCTTAGGTTAGGATATGTAACGTTATAGACGCATATAATGTTCCCACCGATAAGTTGGGTCCGACACGCAAGGAATATTGTCAAATATTACATCCGAGTTATTAGGTTGCCTTAGGATAGGATATATAACGTTCTAGACGCATTTAATGTTCCCACCGAGAAATAGTGTCCGACTCGCCAGGAATGTTGTCAAATGTTACATCTGAGGTGTTAGGTTGCCTTAGGTTAGGATATATAACGTTATAGTCGCATATAATGTTCCCACCGAGAAGTAGGGTTCGACACGCCTAGTTTGTTGTCAAACATTACATCCGAGGTGTTAGGTTGCCTTAGGTTAGGATATATAACGTTATAGACGGATATACTGTTCCCACCGTGAAGTAGGGTCCGACACACCAGGAATATTGACAAATATTACATCCGAGTTGTTAGGTTGCCTTATTTTACGATATACAGCGTTATAGACGCATACAATGTTCCCACCGAGAAGTAGGCTCCGACAGGTTTGGAATGTTGGCAAATATTACATCCGAGGAGTTAGGTTGCCTTAGGTTAGGATATACAACGTTATAGACGCATATAATGTTCCCACCGAGAAGTAGGGTCCGACACACGTGGAATGTTGTCAAATGTTACATCCGAGTTGTTAGGTTGCCTTAGGTTAGGATATATAACGTTATAGTCGCATATAATGTTCCCACCGAGAAGTAGGATCCGACTCGCCAGGAATGTTGTCAAATGTTACATCCGAGGTGTTAGGTTGCCTTAGGTCAGGATATATAACGTTATAGACGTATATACTGTTCCCACCGTGAAGTAGGGTCCGACACACCAGGAATATTGACAACTATTACATTCGAGTTGTTAGGTTGCCTTATTTTACGATATACAGCGTTATAGACGCATACAATGTTCCCACCGAGAAGTAGGGTCCGACAGGTTTGGAATGTTGGCAAATATTACATCCGAGGTGTCAGGTTGCCTTAGATTAGGTTATATGACGTTATAGACGCATATAATGTTCCCACCGAGAAGTAGGTCCGACACGCCTGGATTGTTGTCAAACATTACATCCGAGATGTTAGGTTGCCTTAGGTTAGGATATATAACGTTATAGACGTATATACTGTTCCCACCGAGAAGTTGGGTCCGACACACGTGGAATGTTGTCAACTGTTACATCCGAGGTGTTAGGTTGCCTTAGGTTAGGTTATATGACGTTATAGACGCATATAATGTTCCCACCGAGAAGTAGGTCCGACACGCCTGGAATGTTGTCAAATGTTACATCCGAGGTGTTAGGTTAACTTAGGTTGGGATATATGACGTTATAGAAGTATACAATGTTCCGACCGAGAAGTAGGTTTCGAGAAGCCAGGAATGTTGTAAAATGTTACATTCGCGATGTTAGGTTGCCTTAGGTTAGGATATATAACGTTATAGACGCATATAATGTTCCCACCGATAAATAGGGTCCGACACGCCAGGAATATTGTCTAATATTACATCCGAGTTATTAGGTTGCCTTAGGTTAGGATATATAACGTTATAGACGCATATAATGTTCCCACCGAGAAGTAGGGTCCGACTCACCAGGAATGTTGTCAAATGTTACATCCGAGTTGTTAGGTTGCGTTAGGTTAGGTTATACGACGTTATAGACGCATATAATGTTCCCACCGAGAAGTAGGGCCCGACACGCTTGGAATGTTGTCAAATGTTACATCCGAGGTGTTAGGTTGCCTTAGATTAGGTTATATGACGTTATAGACGCATATAATGTTCCCACCGAGAAGTAGGGCCCGACACGCTTGGAATGTTGTCAAATGTTACATCCGAGGTGTTAGGTTGCCTTAGGTTAGGTTATATGACGTTATAGACGCATATAATGTTCACACCGATAAGTAGGTCCGACACGCCTGGATTGTTGTCAAATATTACATCCGAGATGTTAGGTTGCCTTAGGTTAGGATATATAACGTTATAGACGCATATAATGTTCCCACCGAGAAGTAGGGCCCGACCCGCCTAGATTGCTGTCAAATATTACATCCGAGGTGTTAGGTTGCCTTAGGTTAGGTTATATGACGTAATAGACGCATATAATGTTTCCACCGAGAAGTAGGTCCGACACGCCTGGATTGTTGTCAAATATTACATCCGAGACGTTAGGGTGCGTTAGGTTAGGATATATAACGTTATAGACGTATATACTGTCCCCACTGAGAAGTAGGGTCTGACACCCGTGGAAGGTTGTAAAATGTTACATCCGAGGTGCTAGGTTGCCTTAGGTTAGGATATACAACGTTATAGACGCATATAATGTTCCCACCAAGAAGTAGGGTCCGACACACCTGGAATGTTGTAAAATGTTACATCCGAGGTGTTTGGTTGCCTTAGGATAGCATATAGAACGTTAAAGACGCATTTAATGTTCCCACCGAGAAGAAGGGTCCGACTCGCCAGGAATGTTGTCAAATGTTACATCTGAGGTGTCAGGTTGCCTTAGGTTAGGATATATAACGTTATAGACGCATGTAATGTCCCCACCGAGAAGTAGGGCCCGACACGCTTGGAATGTTGTCAAATGTTACATCCGAGGTGTTAGGTTGCCTTAGATTAGGTTATATGACGTTATAGACGCATATAATGTTCCCACCGAGAAGTAGGGCCCGACACGCCTAGATTGCTGTCAAATATTACATCCGAGGTGTTAGGTTGCCTTAGGTTAGGTTATATGACGTTATAGACGCATATAATGTTCCCACTGAGAAGTAGGTTCCGACTCGCCAGGAATGTTGTCAAATGTTACATCCGAGGTGCTAGGTTGCCTTAGGTTAGGATATACAACGTTATAGACGCATATAATGTTCCCCCCGAGAAGTAGGGTCTGACACACATGGAATCTTGTCAAATATTACATCCGACGTGTTAGGTTGCCTTAGGTTAGGATATATAACGTTATAGACGTATATACAGTTCCCACCGTGAAGTAGGGTCCGACACACCAGGAATATTGACAAATATTACATCCGAGTTGTTAGGTTGCCTTATTTTACGATATACAGCGTCATAGACGCATACAATGTTCCCACCGAGAAGTAGGGTCCGACAGGTTTGGAACGTTGGCAAATATTACATCCGAGGAGTTAGGTTGCCTTAGGTTAGGATATACAACGTTATAGACGCATATAATGTTCCCACCGAGAAGTAGGGTCCGACTCGCCAGAAATGTTGTCAAATGTTACATCCGAGGTGTTAGGTTACCTTAGGTTAGGTTATATGACGTTATAGACGCATATAATGTTCACACCGATAAGTAGGTCCGACACGCCTGGATTGTTGTCAAATATTACATCCGAGATGTTAGGTTGCCTTAGGTTAGGATATATAACGTTATAGACGTATATACTGTTCCCACCGAGAAGTAGGGTCCGACTCGCCAGGAATGTTGTCAAAAGTTACATCTGAGGTGTTAGGTTGCCTTAGGTTAGGATATATAACGTTATAGACGCATATAATGTTCCCACCGAGAAGGAGGGTCCAACTCGCCAGGAATGTTGTCAAATGTTACATCCGAGGTGTTAGGTTGCCTTAGGTTAGGGTATATGACGTTATAGACGTATATAATGTTCCCACCGAGAAGTAGGTCCGACACGCCTGGATTGTTGTCAAATATTACATCCGAGATGTTAGGTTGCCTTAGGATAGGATATATAACGTTATAGATGTATATAATGTCCCCACTGAGAAGTAGGGTCCGACACACGTGCAATGTTGGCAAATGTTACATCCGAGGTGTTAGGTTGCCTTAGGTTAGGATATATAACGTTATAGACGCATATAATGTTCCCACTGAGAAGTAGGTTCCGACTCGCCAGGAATGTTGTCAAATGTTACATCCGAGGTGCTAGGTTGCCTTAGGTTAGGATATACAACGTTATAGACGCATATAATGTTCCCACCGAGAAGTAGGGTCCCACACACCTGGAATGTTGTAAAATGTTACATCCGAGGTGCTAGGTTGCCTTAGGTTAGGATATACAACGTTATAGACGCATATAATGTTCCCACCAAGAAGTAGGGTCCGACACACCTGGAAAGTTGTAAAATGTTACATCCGAGGTGTTAGGTTGCCTTAGGATAGCATATAGAACGTTAAAGACGCATTTAATGTTCCCACCGAGAAGAAGGGTCCGACTCGCCAGGAATGTTGTCAAATGTTACATCTGAGGTGTCAGGTTGCCTTAGGTTAGGATATATAACGTTATAGACGCATATAATGTTCCCACCGAGAAGTAGGGCCCGACACGCTTGGAATGTTGTCAAATGTTACATCCGAGGTGTTAGGTTGCCTTAGGTTAGGTTATATGACGTTATAGACGCATATAATGTCCCCACCGAGAAGTAGGGTCCGACGCGCCAGGAATATTGACAACTATTACATCCGAGTAGTTAGGTTGCCTTATTTTACGATATACAGCGTTATAGACGCATACAATGTTCCCACCGAGATGTAGGGTCCGACACACGTGGAATGTTGTCAAATGTTACATACGAGGTGTTAGGTTGCCTTAGGTTAGGATATATAACGTTATAGACGCATATAATGTTCCCACTGAGAAGTAGGTTCCGACTCGCCAGGAATGTTGTCAAATGTTACATCCGAGGTGCTAGGTTGCCTTAGGTTAGTATATACAACGTTATAGACGCATATAATGTTCCCACCAAGAAGTAGGGTCCGACACACCTGGAATGTTGTCAAATGTTACATCCGAGGTGTTAGGTTGCCTTAGGTTAGGATATATAACGTTATAGACGCATATAATATTCCCACCGAGAAGGAGGGTCCGACTCGCCAGGAATGTTGTCAAATGATACATCCGAGGTGCTAGGTTGCCTTAGGTTGGATATACAACGTTATAGACGCATATAATGTTCCCCCCGAGAAGTAGGGCCCGACACGCTTGGAATGTTGTCAAATGTTACATCCGAGGTGTTAGGTTGCCGTTATAGACGCATATAATGTTCACACCGATAAGTAGGTCCGACACGCCTGGATTGTTGTCAAATATTACATCCGAGATGTTAGGTTGCCTTAGGTTAGGATATATAACGTTATAGACGTATATACTGTTCCCACCGAGAAGTAGGGTCCGACTCGCCAGGAATGTTGTCAAAAGTTACATCTGAGGTGTTAGGTTGCCTTAGGTTAGGATATATAACGTTATAGACGCATATAATGTTCCCACCGAGAAGTAGGGTCCGACACACGTGGAATGTTGTCAAATGTTACATCCGAGGTGTTAGGTTGCCTTAGGTTAGGGTATATGACGTTATAGACGTATATAATGTTCCCACCGAGAAGTAGGTCCGACACGCCTGGATTGTTGTCAAATATTACATCCGAGATGTTAGGTTGCCTTAGGATAGGATATATAACGTTATAGATGTATATACTGTCCCCACTGAGAAGTAGGGTCCGACACACGTGCAATGTTGGCAAATGTTACATCCGAGGTGTTAGGTTGCCTTAGGTTAGGATATATAACGTTATAGACGCATATAATGTTCCCACTGAGAAGTAGGTTCCGACTCGCCAGGAATGTTGTCAAATGTTACATCCGAGGTGCTAGGTTGCCTTAGGTTAGGATATACAACGTTATAGACGCATATAATGTTCCCACCAAGATGGAGGGTCCGACACACCTGGAATGTTGTCAAATGTTACATCCGAGGTGTTAGGTTGCCTTAGGTTAGGATATATAACGTTATAGACACATATAATGTTCCCACCGAGAAGTAGGGTCCGCCTCGCCAGGAATGTTGTCAAATGTTACATCTGAGGTGTTAGCTTGCCTTAGGTTAGGATATATAACATTATAGACGCATATAATGTTCCCACCGAGAAGTAGGGCCCGACATGCTTGGAATGTTGTCAAATGTTACATCCGATGTGTTAGGTTGCCTTACATTAGGTTATATGACGTTATAGACGCATATAATGTTCCCACCGAGAAGTAGGGTCCGACGCGCCAGGAATATTGACAACTATTACATCCGAGTAGTTAGGTTGCCTTATTTTACGATATACAACGTTATAGACGCATATAATGTTCCCACCAAGATGGAGGGTCCGACACACCTGGAATGTTGTCAAATGTTACATCCGAGGTGTTAGGTTGCCTTAGGGCAGGATATATAACGTTATAGACACATATAATGTTCCCACCGAGAAGTAGGGTCCGCCTCGCCAGGAATGTTGTCAAATGTTACATCTGAGGTGTTAGCTTGCCTTAGGTTAGGATATATAACGTTATAGACGCATATAATGTTCCCACTGAGAAGTAGGTTCCGACTCGCCAGGAATGTTGTCAAATGTTACATCCGAGGTGCTAGGTTGCCTTAGGTTAGTATATACAACGTTATAGACGCATATAATGTTCCCACCAAGAAGTAGGGTCCGACACACCTGGAATGTTGTTAAATGTTACATCCGAGGTGATAGGTTGCCTTAGGTTAGGATATACAACGTTATAGACGCATATATTGTTCCCACCAAGAAGTAGGGTCCGACACACCTGGAATGTTGTAAAATGTTACATCCGAGGTGTTAGGTTGCCTTAGGATAGCATATAGAACGTTAAAGACGCATTTAATGTTCCCACCGAGATGTAGGGTCCGACACACGTGGAATGTTGTCAAATGTTACATACGAGGTGTTAGGTTGCCTTAGGTTAGGATATATAACGTTATAGACGCATATAATGTTCCCACCAAGAAGTAGGGTCCGACACACCTGGAATGTTGTCAAATGTTACATCCGAGGTGTTAGGTTGCCTTAGGTTAGGATATATAACGTTATAGACGCATATAATGTTCCCACCGAGAAGGAGGGTCCGACTCGCCAGGAATGTTGTCAAATGATACATCCGAGGAGTTAGGTTGCCTTAGGTTAGGATATACAACGTTATAGACGCATATAATGTTCCCCCCGAGAAGTAGGGTCTGACACACATGGAATCTTGTCAAATATTACATCCGACGTGTTAGGTTGCCTTAGGTTAGGATATATAACGTTATAGACGTATATACAGTTCCCACCGTGAAGTAGGGTCCGACACACCAGGAATATTGACAAATATTACATCCGAGTTGTTAGGTTGCCTTATTTTACGATATACAGCGTCATAGACGCATACAATGTTCCCACCGAGAAGTAGGGTCCGACAGGTTTGGAACGTTGGCAAATATTACATCCGAGGAGTTAGGTTGCCTTAGGTTAGGATATACAACGTTATAGACGCATATAATGTTCCCACCGAGAAGTAGGGTCCGACTCGCCAGAAATGTTGTCAAATGTTACATCCGAGGTGTTAGGTTACCTTAGGTTAGGTTATATGACGTTATAGACGCATATAATGTTCACACCGATAAGTAGGTCCGACACGCCTGGATTGTTGTCAAATATTACATCCGAGATGTTAGGTTGCCTTAGGTTAGGATATATAACGTTATAGACGTATATACTGTTCCCACCGAGAAGTAGGGTCCGACTCGCCAGGAATGTTGTCAAAAGTTACATCTGAGGTGTTAGGTTGCCTTAGGTTAGGATATATAACGTTATAGACGCATATAATGTTCCCACCGAGAAGGAGGGTCCAACTCGCCAGGAATGTTGTCAAATGTTACATCCGAGGTGTTAGGTTGCCTTAGGTTAGGGTATATGACGTTATAGACGTATATAATGTTCCCACCGAGAAGTAGGTCCGACACGCCTGGATTGTTGTCAAATATTACATCCGAGATGTTAGGTTGCCTTAGGATAGGATATATAACGTTATAGATGTATATAATGTCCCCACTGAGAAGTAGGGTCCGACACACGTGCAATGTTGGCAAATGTTACATCCGAGGTGTTAGGTTGCCTTAGGTTAGGATATATAACGTTATAGACGCATATAATGTTCCCACTGAGAAGTAGGTTCCGACTCGCCAGGAATGTTGTCAAATGTTACATCCGAGGTGCTAGGTTGCCTTAGGTTAGGATATACAACGTTATAGACGCATATAATGTTCCCACCGAGAAGTAGGGTCCCACACACCTGGAATGTTGTAAAATGTTACATCCGAGGTGCTAGGTTGCCTTAGGTTAGGATATACAACGTTATAGACGCATATAATGTTCCCACCAAGAAGTAGGGTCCGACACACCTGGAAAGTTGTAAAATGTTACATCCGAGGTGTTAGGTTGCCTTAGGATAGCATATAGAACGTTAAAGACGCATTTAATGTTCCCACCGAGAAGAAGGGTCCGACTCGCCAGGAATGTTGTCAAATGTTACATCTGAGGTGTCAGGTTGCCTTAGGTTAGGATATATAACGTTATAGACGCATATAATGTTCCCACCGAGAAGTAGGGCCCGACACGCTTGGAATGTTGTCAAATGTTACATCCGAGGTGTTAGGTTGCCTTAGGTTAGGTTATATGACGTTATAGACGCATATAATGTCCCCACCGAGAAGTAGGGTCCGACGCGCCAGGAATATTGACAACTATTACATCCGAGTAGTTAGGTTGCCTTATTTTACGATATACAGCGTTATAGACGCATACAATGTTCCCACCGAGATGTAGGGTCCGACACACGTGGAATGTTGTCAAATGTTACATACGAGGTGTTAGGTTGCCTTAGGTTAGGATATATAACGTTATAGACGCATATAATGTTCCCACTGAGAAGTAGGTTCCGACTCGCCAGGAATGTTGTCAAATGTTACATCCGAGGTGCTAGGTTGCCTTAGGTTAGTATATACAACGTTATAGACGCATATAATGTTCCCACCAAGAAGTAGGGTCCGACACACCTGGAATGTTGTCAAATGTTACATCCGAGGTGTTAGGTTGCCTTAGGTTAGGATATATAACGTTATAGACGCATATAATATTCCCACCGAGAAGGAGGGTCCGACTCGCCAGGAATGTTGTCAAATGATACATCCGAGGTGCTAGGTTGCCTTAGGTTGGATATACAACGTTATAGACGCATATAATGTTCCCCCCGAGAAGTAGGGCCCGACACGCTTGGAATGTTGTCAAATGTTACATCCGAGGTGTTAGGTTGCCGTTATAGACGCATATAATGTTCACACCGATAAGTAGGTCCGACACGCCTGGATTGTTGTCAAATATTACATCCGAGATGTTAGGTTGCCTTAGGTTAGGATATATAACGTTATAGACGTATATACTGTTCCCACCGAGAAGTAGGGTCCGACTCGCCAGGAATGTTGTCAAAAGTTACATCTGAGGTGTTAGGTTGCCTTAGGTTAGGATATATAACGTTATAGACGCATATAATGTTCCCACCGAGAAGTAGGGTCCGACACACGTGGAATGTTGTCAAATGTTACATCCGAGGTGTTAGGTTGCCTTAGGTTAGGGTATATGACGTTATAGACGTATATAATGTTCCCACCGAGAAGTAGGTCCGACACGCCTGGATTGTTGTCAAATATTACATCCGAGATGTTAGGTTGCCTTAGGATAGGATATATAACGTTATAGATGTATATACTGTCCCCACTGAGAAGTAGGGTCCGACACACGTGCAATGTTGGCAAATGTTACATCCGAGGTGTTAGGTTGCCTTAGGTTAGGATATATAACGTTATAGACGCATATAATGTTCCCACTGAGAAGTAGGTTCCGACTCGCCAGGAATGTTGTCAAATGTTACATCCGAGGTGCTAGGTTGCCTTAGGTTAGGATATACAACGTTATAGACGCATATAATGTTCCCACCAAGATGGAGGGTCCGACACACCTGGAATGTTGTCAAATGTTACATCCGAGGTGTTAGGTTGCCTTAGGTTAGGATATATAACGTTATAGACACATATAATGTTCCCACCGAGAAGTAGGGTCCGCCTCGCCAGGAATGTTGTCAAATGTTACATCTGAGGTGTTAGCTTGCCTTAGGTTAGGATATATAACATTATAGACGCATATAATGTTCCCACCGAGAAGTAGGGCCCGACATGCTTGGAATGTTGTCAAATGTTACATCCGATGTGTTAGGTTGCCTTACATTAGGTTATATGACGTTATAGACGCATATAATGTTCCCACCGAGAAGTAGGGTCCGACGCGCCAGGAATATTGACAACTATTACATCCGAGTAGTTAGGTTGCCTTATTTTACGATATACAACGTTATAGACGCATATAATGTTCCCACCAAGATGGAGGGTCCGACACACCTGGAATGTTGTCAAATGTTACATCCGAGGTGTTAGGTTGCCTTAGGGCAGGATATATAACGTTATAGACACATATAATGTTCCCACCGAGAAGTAGGGTCCGCCTCGCCAGGAATGTTGTCAAATGTTACATCTGAGGTGTTAGCTTGCCTTAGGTTAGGATATATAACGTTATAGACGCATATAATGTTCCCACTGAGAAGTAGGTTCCGACTCGCCAGGAATGTTGTCAAATGTTACATCCGAGGTGCTAGGTTGCCTTAGGTTAGTATATACAACGTTATAGACGCATATAATGTTCCCACCAAGAAGTAGGGTCCGACACACCTGGAATGTTGTTAAATGTTACATCCGAGGTGATAGGTTGCCTTAGGTTAGGATATACAACGTTATAGACGCATATATTGTTCCCACCAAGAAGTAGGGTCCGACACACCTGGAATGTTGTAAAATGTTACATCCGAGGTGTTAGGTTGCCTTAGGATAGCATATAGAACGTTAAAGACGCATTTAATGTTCCCACCGAGATGTAGGGTCCGACACACGTGGAATGTTGTCAAATGTTACATACGAGGTGTTAGGTTGCCTTAGGTTAGGATATATAACGTTATAGACGCATATAATGTTCCCACCAAGAAGTAGGGTCCGACACACCTGGAATGTTGTCAAATGTTACATCCGAGGTGTTAGGTTGCCTTAGGTTAGGATATATAACGTTATAGACGCATATAATGTTCCCACCGAGAAGGAGGGTCCGACTCGCCAGGAATGTTGTCAAATGATACATCCGAGGAGTTAGGTTGCCTTAGGTTAGGATATACAACGTTATAGACGCATATAATGTTCCCACCGAGAAGTAGGGTCCGACTCGCCAGAAATGTTGTCAAATGTTACATCCGAGGTGTTAGGTTGCCTTAGGTTAGGTTATATGACGTTATAGACGCATATAATGTCCCCACCGAGAAGTAGGGTCCGACACACGTGGAATGTTGTCAAATGTTACATCCGAGGTGTTAGGTTGCCTTAGGTTAGGTTATATGACGTTATAGACGCATATAATGTTCACACCGATAAGTAGGTCCGATACGCCTGGATTGTTGTCAAATATTACATCCGAGATGTTAGGTTGCCTTAGGTTAGGATATATAACGTTATAGACGTATATACTGTTCCCACCGAGAAGTAGGGTCCGACTCGCCAGGAATGTTGTCAAAAGTTACATCTGAGGTGTTAGGTTGCCTTAGGTTAGGATATATAACGTTATAGACGCATATAATGTTCCCACCGAGAAGTAGGGTCCGACACACGTGGAATGTTGTCAAATGTTACATCCGAGGTGTTAGGTTGCCTTAGGTTAGGGTATATGACGTTATAGACGTATATAATGTTCCCACCGAGAAGTAGGTCCGACACGCCTGGATTGTTGTCAAATATTACATCCGAGATGTTAGGTTGCCTTAGGATAGGATATATAACGTTATAGATGTATATACTGTCCCCACTGAGAAGTAGGGTCCGACACACGTGCAATGTTGGCAAATGTTACATCCGAGGTGTTAGGTTGCCTTAGGTTAGGATATATAACGTTATAGACGCATATAATGTTCCCACTGAGAAGTAGGTTCCGACTCGCCAGGAATGTTGTCAAATGTTACATCCGAGGTGCTAGGTTTCCTTAGGTTAGGATATACAACGTTATAGACGCATATAATGTTCCCACCGAGAAGTAGGGTCCCACACACCTGGAATGTTGTAAAATGTTACATCCGAGGTGCTAGGTTGCCTTAGGTTAGGATATACAACGTTATAGACGCATATAATGTTCCCACCAAGAAGTAGGGTCCGACACACCTGGAAAGTTGTAAAATGTTACATCCGAGGTGTTAGGTTGCCTTAGGATAGCATATAGAACGTTAAAGACGCATTTAATGTTCCCACCGAGAAGAAGGGTCCGACTCGCCAGGAATGTTGTCAAATGTTACATCTGAGGTGTCAGGTTGCCTTAGGTTAGGATATATAACGTTATAGACGCATATAATGTTCCCACCGAGAAGTAGGGCCCGACACGCTTGGAATGTTGTCAAATGTTACATCCGAGGTGTTAGGTTGCCTTAGGTTAGGTTATATGACGTTATAGACGCATATAATGTCCCCACCGAGAAGTAGGGTCCGACGCGCCAGGAATATTGACAACTATTACATCCGAGTAGTTAGGTTGCCTTATTTTACGATATACAGCGTTATAGACGCATACAATGTTCCCACCGAGATGTAGGGTCCGACACACGTGGAATGTTGTCAAATGTTACATACGAGGTGTTAGGTTGCCTTAGGTTAGGATATATAACGTTATAGACGCATATAATGTTCCCACTGAGAAGTAGGTTCCGACTCGCCAGGAATGTTGTCAAATGTTACATCCGAGGTGCTAGGTTGCCTTAGGTTAGTATATACAACGTTATAGACGCATATAATGTTCCCACCAAGAAGTAGGGTCCGACACACCTGGAATGTTGTCAAATGTTACATCCGAGGTGTTAGGTTGCCTTAGGTTAGGATATATAACGTTATAGACGCATATAATATTCCCACCGAGAAGGAGGGTCCGACTCGCCAGGAATGTTGTCAAATGATACATCCGAGGTGCTAGGTTGCCTTAGGTTGGATATACAACGTTATAGACGCATATAATGTTCCCCCCGAGAAGTAGGGCCCGACACGCTTGGAATGTTGTCAAATGTTACATCCGAGGTGTTAGGTTGCCGTTATAGACGCATATAATGTTCACACCGATAAGTAGGTCCGACACGCCTGGATTGTTGTCAAATATTACATCCGAGATGTTAGGTTGCCTTAGGTTAGGATATATAACGTTATAGACGTATATACTGTTCCCACCGAGAAGTAGGGTCCGACTCGCCAGGAATGTTGTCAAAAGATACATCTGAGGTGTTAGGTTGCCTTAGGTTAGGATATATAACGTTATAGACGCATATAATGTTCCCCCCGAGAAGTAGGGTCTGACACACATGGAATCTTGTCAAATATTACATCCGACGTGTTAGGTTGCCTTAGGTTAGGATATATAACGTTATAGACGTATATACAGTTCCCACCGTGAAGTAGGGTCCGACACACCAGGAATATTGACAAATATTACATCCGAGTTGTTAGGTTGCCTTATTTTACGATATACAGCGTCATAGACGCATACAATGTTCCCACCGAGAAGTAGGGTCCGACAGGTTTGGAACGTTGGCAAATATTACATCCGAGGAGTTAGGTTGCCTTAGGTTAGGATATACAACGTTATAGACGCATATAATGTTCCCACCGAGAAGTAGGGTCCGACTCGCCAGAAATGTTGTCAAATGTTACATCCGAGGTGTTAGGTTGCCTTAGGTTAGGTTATATGACGTTATAGACGCATATAATGTCCCCACCGAGAAGTAGGGTCCGACACACGTGGAATGTTGTCAAATGTTACATCCGAGGTGTTAGGTTGCCTTAGGTTAGGTTATATGACGTTATAGACGCATATAATGTTCACACCGATAAGTAGGTCAGATACGCCTGGATTGTTGTCAAATATTACATCCGAGATGTTAGGTTGCCTTAGGTTAGGATATATAACGTAATAGACGTATATACTGTTCCCACCGAGAAGTAGGGTCCGACTCGCCAGGAATGTTGTCAAAAGTTACATCTGAGGTGTTAGGTTGCCTTAGGTTAGGATATATAACGTTATAGACGCATATAATGTTCCCACCGAGAAGTAGGGTCCGACACACGTGGAATGTTGTCAAATGTTACATCCGAGGTGTTAGGTTGCCTTAGGTTAGGGTATATGACGTTATAGACGTATATAATGTTCCCACCGAGAAGTAGGTCCGACACGCCTGGATTGTTGTCAAATATTACATCCGAGATGTTAGGTTGCCTTAGGATAGGATATATAACGTTATAGATGTATATACTGTCCCCACTGAGAAGTAGGGTCCGACACACGTGCAATGTTGGCAAATGTTACATCCGAGGTGTTAGGTTGCCTTAGGTTAGGATATATAACGTTATAGACGCATATAATGTTCACACCGATAAGTAGGTCCGATACGCCTGGATTGTTGTCAAATATTACATCCGAGATGTTAGGTTGCCTTAGGATAGGATATATAACGTTATAGATGTATATACTGTCCCCACTGAGAAGTAGGGTCCGACACACGTGCAATGTTGGCAAATGTTACATCCGAGGTGTTAGGTTGCCTTAGGTTAGGATATATAACGTTATAGACGCATATAATGTTCCCACTGAGAAGTAGGTTCCGACTCGCCAGGAATGTTGTCAAATGTTACATCCGAGGTGCTAGGTTGCCTTAGGTTAGGATATACAACGTTATAGACGCATATAATGTTCCCACAAAGATGGAGGGTCCGACACACCTGGAATGTTGTCAAATGTTACATCCGAGGTGTTAGGTTGCCTTAGGTTAGGATATATAACGTTATAGACACATATAATGTTCCCACCGAGAAGTAGGGTCCGCCTCGCCAGGAATGTTGTCAAATGTTACATCTGAGGTGTTAGCTTGCCTTAGGTTAGGATATATAACATTATAGACGTATATACTGTTCCCACCGAGAAGTAGGGTCCGACACACGTGGAATGTTGTCAAATGTTACATCCGAGGTGTTAGGTTGCCTTAGGTTAGGGTATATGACGTTATAGACGCATATAATGTTCCCACTGAGAAGTAGGTTCCGACTCGCCAGGAATGTTGTCAAATGTTACATCCGAGGTGCTAGGTTGCCTTAGGTTAGGATATACAACGTTATAGACGCATATAATGTTCCCACCAAGAAGTAGGGTCCGACACACCTGGAATGTTGTAAAATGTTACATCCGAGGTGCTAGGTTGCCTTAGGTTAGGATATACAACGTTATAGACGCATATATTGTTCCCACCAAGAAGTAGGGTCCGACGCGCCAGGAATATTGACAACTATTACATCCGAGTAGTTAGGTTGCCTTATTTTACGATATACAGCGTTATAGACGCATACAATGTTCCCACCGAGATGTAGGGTCCGACACACGTGGAATGTTGTCAAATGTTACATACGAGGTGTTAGGTTGCCTTAGGTTAGGATATATAACGTTATAGACGCATATAATGTTCCCACCAAGAAGTAGGGTCCGACACACCTGGAATGTTGTCAAATGTTACATCCGAGGTGTTAGGTTGCCTTAGGTTAGGATATATAACGTTATAGACGCATATAATGTTCCCACCGAGAAGGAGGGTCCGACTCGCCAGCAATGTTGTCAAATGATACATCCGAGGTGCTAGGTTGCCTTAGGTTGGATATACAACGTTATAGACGCACATAATGTTCCCCCCGAGAAGTAGGGCCCGACACGCCTAGATTGCTGTCAAATATTACATCCGAGGTGTTAGGTTGCCTTAGGTTAGGTTATATGACGTTATAGACGCATATAATGTTCCCACCGAGAAGTAGGTCCGACACGCCTGGATTGTTGTCAAATATTACATCCGAGATGTTAGGTTGCCTTAGGATAGGATATATAACGTTATAGACGCATATAATGTTCCCACTGAGAAGTAGGTTCCGACTCGCCAGGAATGTTGTCAAATGTTACATCCGAGGTGCTAGGTTGCCTTAGGTTAGGATATACAACGTTATAGACGCATATAATGTTCCCACCAAGATGGAGGATCCGACACACCTGGAATGTTGTCAAATGTTACATCCGAGGTGTTAGGTTGCCTTAGGTTAGGATATATAACGTTATAGACATATATAATGTTCCCACCGAGAAGTAGGGTCCGCCTCGCCAGGAATGTTGTCAAATGTTACATCTGAGTTGTTAGCTTGCCTTAGGTTAGGATATATAACATTATAGACGCATATAATGTTCCCACCGAGAAGTAGGGCCCGACATGCTTGGAATGTTGTCAAATGTTACATCCGATGTGTTAGGTTGCCTTACATTAGGTTATATGACGTTATAGACGCATATAATGTTCCCACCGAGAAGTAGGGTCCGACGCGCCAGGAATATTGACAACTATTACATCCGAGTAGTTAGGTTGCCTTATTTTACGATATACAGCGTTATAGACGGATACAATGTTCCCACCGAGATGTAGGGTCCGACACACGTGGAATGTTGTCAAATGTTACATACGAGGTGTTAGGTTGCCTTAGGTTAGGATATATAACGTTATAGACGCATATAATGTTCCCACTGAGAAGTAGGTTCCGACTCGCCAGGAATGTTGTCAAATGTTACATCCGAGGTGCTAGGTTGCCTTAGGTTAGTATATACAACGTTATAGACGCATATAATGTTCCCACCAAGAAGTAGGGTCCGACACACCTGGAATGTTGTCAAATGTTACATCCGAGGTGTTAGGTTGCCTTAGGTTAGGATATATAACGTTATAGACGCATATAATGTTCCCACCGAGAAGGAGCGTCCGACTCGCCAGGAATGTTGTCAAATGATACATCCGAGGAGTTAGGTTGCCTTAGGTTAGGATATACAACGTTATAGACGCATATAATGTTCCCACCGAGAAGTAGGGTCCGACTCGCCAGAAATGTTGTCAAATGTTACATCCGAGGTGTTAGGTTGCCTTAGGTTAGGTTATATGACGTTATAGACGCATATAATGTCCCCACCGAGAAGTAGGGTCCGACACACGTGGAATGTTGTCAAATGTTACATCCGAGGTGTTAGGTTGCCTTAGGTTAGGTTATATGACGTTATATACGCATATAATGTTCACACTGATAAGTAGGTCCGATACGCCTGGATTGTTGTCAAATATTACATCCGAGATGTTAGGTTGCCTTAGGTTAGGATATATAACGTTATAGACGTATATACTGTTCCCACCGAGAAGTAGGGTCCGACTCGCCAGGAATGTTGTCAAAAGTTACATCTGAGGTGTTAGGTTGCCTTAGGTTAGGATATATAACGTTATAGACGCATATAATGTTCCCACCGAGAAGTAGGGTCCGACACACGTGGAATGTTGTCAAATGTTACATCCGAGGTGTTAGGTTGCCTTAGGTTAGGGTATATGACGTTATAGACGTATATAATGTTCCCACCGAGAAGTAGGTCCGACACGCCTGGATTGTTGTCAAATATTACATCCGAGATGTTAGGTTGCCTTAGGATAGGATATATAACGTTATAGATGTATATACTGTCCCCACTGAGAAGTAGGGTCCGACACACGTGCAATGTTGGCAAATGTTACATCCGAGGTGTTAGGTTCCCTTAGGTTAGGATATATAACGTTATAGACGCATATAATGTTCCCACTGAGAAGTAGGTTCCGACTCGCCAGGAATGTTGTCAAATGTTACATCCGAGGTGCTAGGTTGCCTTTGGTTAGGATATACAACGTTATAGACGCATATAATGTTCCCACCAAGATGGAGGGTCCGACAAACCTGGAATGTTGACAAATGTTACAACCGAGGTGTTAGGTTGCCTTAGGTTAGGATATATAACGTTATAGACACATAATGTTCCCACCGAGAAGTAGGGTCCGCCTCGCCAGGAATGTTGTCAAATGTTACATCTGAGGTGTTAGCTTGCCTTAGGTTAGGATATATAACATTATAGACGCATATAATGTTCCCACCGAGAAGTAGGGCCCGACATGCTTGGAATGTTGTCAAATGTTACATCCGATGTGTTAGGTTGCCTTACATTAGGTTATATGACGTTATAGACGCATATAATGTTCCCACCGAGAAGTAGGGTCCGACGCGCCAGGAATATTGACAACTATTACATCCGAGTAGTTAGGTTGCCTTATTTTACGATATACAACGTTATAGACGCATATAATGTTCCCACCAAGATGGAGGGTCCGACACACCTGGAATGTTGTCAAATGTTACATCCGAGGTGTTAGCTTGCCTTAGGTTAGGATATATAACGTTATAGACACATATAATGTTCCCACCGAGAAGTAGGGTCCGCCTCGCCAGGAATGTTGTCAAATGTTACATCTGAGGTGTTAGCTTGCCTTAGGTTAGGATATATAACGTTATAGACGCATATAATGTTCCCACTGAGAAGTAGGTTCCGACTCGCCAGGAATGTTGTCAAATGTTACATCCGAGGTGCTAGGTTGCCTTAGGTTAGTATATACAACGTTATAGACGCATATAATGTTCCCACCAAGAAGTAGGGTCCGACACACCTGGAATGTTGTCAAATGTTACATCCGAGGTGTTAGGTTGCCTTAGGTTAGGATATATAACGTTATAGACGCATATAATGTTCCCACCGAGAAGGAGGGTCCGACTCGCCAGGAATGTTGTCAAATGATACATCCGAGGTGCTAGGTTGCCTTAGGTTGGATATACAACGTTATAGACGCATATAATGTTCCTCCCGAGAAGTAGGGCCCGACACGCCTAGATTGCTGTCAAATATTACATCCGAGGTGTTAGGTTGCCTTAGGTTAGGTTATATGACGTTATAGACGCATATAATGTTCCCACCGAGAAGTAGGTCCGACACGCCTAGATTGCTGTCAAATATTACATCCGAGATGTTAGATTGCCTTAGGTTAGGATATATAACGTTATAGACGTATATACTGTTCCCACCGAGAAGTAGGGTCCGACACACGTGGAATGTTGTCAAATGTTACATCCGAGGTGTTAGGTTGCCTTAGGTTAGGGTATATGACGTTATAGACGTATATAATGTTCCCACCGAGAAGTAGGTCCGACACGCCTGGATTGTTGTCAAATATTACATCCGAGATGTTAGGTTGCCTTAGGATAGGATATATAACGTTATAGACGTATATACTGTCCCCACTGAGAAGTAGGGTCCGACTCGCCAGGAATGTTGTCAAATGTTACATCCGAGGTGTTAGGTTGCCTTAGGTTAGGTTATACGACGTTATAGACGCATATAATGTTCCCGCCGAGAAGTAGGGCCCGACACGCTTGGAATGTTGTCAAATGTTACATCCGAGGTGTTAGGTTGCCTTAGGTTAGGTTATATGACGTTATAGACGCATATAATGTTCACACCGATAAGTAGGTCCGACACGCCTGGATTGTTGTCAAATATTACATCCGAGATGTTAGGTTGCCTTAGGTTAGGATATATAACGTTATAGACGTATATACTGTTCCCACCGAGAAGTAGGGTCCGACTCGCCAGGAATGTTGTCAAAAGTTACATCTGAGGTGTTAGGTTGCCTTAGGTTAGGATATATAACGTTATAGACGCATATAATGTTCCCACCGAGAAGTAGGGCCCGACACGCCTAGATTGCTGTCAAATATTACATCCGAGATGTTAGGTTGTAGACGTATATAATGTTCCCACCGAGAAGTAGGTCCGACACGCCTGGATTGTTGTCAAATATTACATCCGAGATGTTAGGTTGCCTTAGGATAGGATATATAACGTTATAGACGTATATACTGTCCCCACTGAGAAGTAGGGTCCGACACACGTGCAATGTTGGCAAATGTTACATCCGAGGTGTTAGGTTGCCTTAGGTTAGGATATATAACGTTATAGACGTATATACTGTCCCCACTGAGAGGTAGGGTCCGACTCGCCAGGAATGTTGTCAAATGTTACATCCGAGGTGTTAGGTTGCCTTAGGTTAGGTTATACGACGTTATAGACGCATATAATGTTCCCTCCGAGAAGTAGGGCCCGACACGCTTGGAATGTTGTCAATAGTTACATCCGAGGTGTTAGGTTGCCTTAGGTTAGGTTATATGACGTTATAGACGCATATAATGTTCACACCGATAAGTAGGTCCGACACGCCTGGATTGTTGTCAAATATTACATCCGAGATGTTAGGTTGCCTTAGGTTAGGATATATAACGTTATAGACGTATATACTGTTCCCACCGAGAAGTAGGGTCCGACTCGCCAGGAATGTTGTCAAAAGTTACATCTGAGGTGTTAGGTTGCCATAGGTTAGGATATATAACGTTATAGACGCATATAATGTTCCCACCGAGAAGTTGGGCCCGACACGCCTAGATTGCTGTCAAATATTACATCCGAGGTGTTAGGTTGCCTTAGGTTAGGTTATATGACGTTATAGACACATATAATGTTCCCACCGAGAAGTAGGTCCGACACGCCTGGATTGTTGCCAAATATTACATCCGAGTTGTTAGATTGCCTTAGGTTAGGATATATAACGTTATAGACGTATATACTGTTCCCACCGAGAAGTAGGGTCCGACACACGTGGAATGTTGTCAAATGTTACATCCGAGGTGTTAGGTTGCCTTAGGTTAGGGTATATGACGTTATAGACGTATATAATGTTCCCACCGAGAAGTAGGTCCGACACGCCTGGATTGTTGTCAAATATTACATCCGAGATGTTAGGTTGCCTTAGGATAGGATATATAACGTTATAGACGTATATACTGTCCCCACTGAGAAGTAGGGTCCGACACACGTGCAATGTTGGCAAATGTTACATCCGAGGTGTTAGGTTGCCTTAGGTTAGGATATATAACGTTATAGACGCATATAATGTTCCCACTGAGAAGTAGGTTCCGACTCGCCAGGAATGTTGTCAAATGTTACATCCGAGGTGCTAGGTTGCCTTAGGTTAGGATATACAACGCTATAGACGCATATAATGTTCCCACCAAGAAGTAGGGTCCGACACACCTGGAATGTTGTAAAATGTTACATCCGAGGTGCTAGGTTGCATTAGGTTAGGATATACAACGTTATAGACGCATATAATGTTCCCACCAAGAAGTAGGGTCCGACACACCTGGAATGTTGTAAAATGTTACATCCGAGGTGTTAGGTTGCCTTAGGATAGCATATAGAACGTTAAAGACGCATTTAATGTTCCCACCGAGAAGAAGGGTCCGACTCGCCAGGAATGTTGTCAAATGTTACATCTGAGGTGTCAGGTTGCCTTAGGTTAGGATATATAACGTTATAGACGCATATAATGTTCCCACCGAGAAGTAGGGCCCGACACGCTTGGAATGTTGTCAAATGTTACATCCGAGGTGTTAGGTTGCGTTAGGTTAGGTTATATGACGTTATAGACGCATATAATGTCCCCACCGAGAAGTAGGGTCCGACATACGTGGAATGTTGTCAAATGTTACATCCGAGGTGTTAGTTTGCCTTAGGCTCGGATATATAACGTTATAGACGCATATAATGTTCCCACTGAGAAGTAGGTTCCGACTCGCCAGGAATGTTGTCAAATGTTACATCCGAGGTGCTAGGTTGCCTTAGGTTAGGATATACAACGTTATAGACGCATATAATGTTCCCACCAAGATGGAGGGTCCGACACACCTGGAATGTTGTCATATGTTACATCCGAGGTGTTAGGTTGCCTTAGGTTAGGATATATAACGTTATAGACGCATATAATGTTCCCACCGAGAAGTAGGGCCCGACACGCCTAGATTGCTGTCAAATATTACATCCGAGATGTTAGGTTGTAGACGTATATAATGTTCCCACCGAGAAGTAGGTCCGACACGCCTGGATTGTTGTCAAATATTACATCCGAGATGTTAGGTTGCCTTAGGATAGGATATATAACGTTATAGACGTATATACTGTCCCCACTGAGAAGTAGGGTCCGACACACGTGCAATGTTGGCAAATGTTACATCCGAGGTGTTAGGTTGCCTTAGGTTAGGATATATAACGTTATAGACGTATATACTGTCCCCACTGAGAGGTAGGGTCCGACTCGCCAGGAATGTTGTCAAATGTTACATCCGAGGTGTTAGGTTGCCTTAGGTTAGGTTATACGACGTTATAGACGCATATAATGTTCCCTCCGAGAAGTAGGGCCCGACACGCTTGGAATGTTGTCAATAGTTACATCCGAGGTGTTAGGTTGCCTTAGGTTAGGTTATATGACGTTATAGACGCATATAATGTTCACACCGATAAGTAGGTCCGACACGCCTGGATTGTTGTCAAATATTACATCCGAGATGTTAGGTTGCCTTAGGTTAGGATATATAACGTTATAGACGTATATACTGTTCCCACCGAGAAGTAGGGTCCGACTCGCCAGGAATGTTGTCAAAAGTTACATCTGAGGTGTTAGGTTGCCATAGGTTAGGATATATAACGTTATAGACGCATATAATGTTCCCACCGAGAAGTTGGGCCCGACACGCCTAGATTGCTGTCAAATATTACATCCGAGGTGTTAGGTTGCCTTAGGTTAGGTTATATGACGTTATAGACACATATAATGTTCCCACCGAGAAGTAGGTCCGACACGCCTGGATTGTTGCCAAATATTACATCCGAGTTGTTAGATTGCCTTAGGTTAGGATATATAACGTTATAGACGTATATACTGTTCCCACCGAGAAGTAGGGTCCGACACACGTGGAATGTTGTCAAATGTTACATCCGAGGTGTTAGGTTGCCTTAGGTTAGGGTATATGACGTTATAGACGTATATAATGTTCCCACCGAGAAGTAGGTCCGACACGCCTGGATTGTTGTCAAATATTACATCCGAGATGTTAGGTTGCCTTAGGATAGGATATATAACGTTATAGACGTATATACTGTCCCCACTGAGAAGTAGGGTCCGACACACGTGCAATGTTGGCAAATGTTACATCCGAGGTGTTAGGTTGCCTTAGGTTAGGATATATAACGTTATAGACGCATATAATGTTCCCACTGAGAAGTAGGTTCCGACTCGCCAGGAATGTTGTCAAATGTTACATCCGAGGTGCTAGGTTGCCTTAGGTTAGGATATACAACGCTATAGACGCATATAATGTTCCCACCAAGAAGTAGGGTCCGACACACCTGGAATGTTGTAAAATGTTACATCCGAGGTGCTAGGTTGCATTAGGTTAGGATATACAACGTTATAGACGCATATAATGTTCCCACCAAGAAGTAGGGTCCGACACACCTGGAATGTTGTAAAATGTTACATCCGAGGTGTTAGGTTGCCTTAGGATAGCATATAGAACGTTAAAGACGCATTTAATGTTCCCACCGAGAAGAAGGGTCCGACTCGCCAGGAATGTTGTCAAATGTTACATCTGAGGTGTCAGGTTGCCTTAGGTTAGGATATATAACGTTATAGACGCATATAATGTTCCCACCGAGAAGTAGGGCCCGACACGCTTGGAATGTTGTCAAATGTTACATCCGAGGTGTTAGGTTGCGTTAGGTTAGGTTATATGACGTTATAGACGCATATAATGTCCCCACCGAGAAGTAGGGTCCGACATACGTGGAATGTTGTCAAATGTTACATCCGAGGTGTTAGTTTGCCTTAGGCTAGGATATATAACGTTATAGACGCATATAATGTTCCCACTGAGAAGTAGGTTCCGACTCGCCAGGAATGTTGTCAAATGTTACATCCGAGGTGCTAGGTTGCCTTAGGTTAGGATATACAACGTTATAGACGCATATAATGTTCCCACCAAGATGGAGGGTCCGACACACCTGGAATGTTGTCATATGTTACATCCGAGGTGTTAGGTTGCCTTAGGTTAGGATATATAACGTTATAGACGCATATAATGTTCCCACCGAGAAGTAGGGTCCGCCTCGCCAGGAATGTTGTCAAATGTTACATCCGAGGTGTTAGGTTGCCTTAGGTTAGGATATATAACGTTATAGACGCATGTAATGTTCCCACCGAGAAGGAGGGTCCGACTCGCCAGGAATGTTGTCAAATGATACATCCGAGGTGCTAGGTTGCCTTAGGTTGGATATACAACGTTATAGACGCATATAATTTTCCCCCCGAGAAGTAGGGTCTGACACACATGGAATCTTGTCAAATATTACATCCGACGTGTTAGGTTGCCTTAGGTTAGGATATATAACGTTATAGACGTATATACAGTTCCCACCGTGAAGTAGGGTCCGACACACCAGGAATATTGACAAATATTACATCCGAGGTGCTAGGTTGCCTTAGGTTGGATATACAACGTTATAGACGCATATAATGTTCCCCCCGAGAAGTAGGGTCTGACACACATGGAATCTTGTCAAATATTACATCCGACGTGTTAGGTTGCCTTAGGTTAGGATATATAACGTTATAGACGTATATACAGTTCCCACCGTGAAGTAGGGTCCGACACACCAGGAATATTGACAAATATTACATCCGAGTTGTTAGGTTGCCTTATTTTACGATATACAGCGTCATAGACGCATACAATGTTCCCACCGAGAAGTAGGGTCCGACAGGTTTGGAACGTTGGCAAATATTACATCCGAGGAGTTAGGTTGCCTTAGGTTACGATATACAACGTTATAGACGCATATAATGTTCCCACCGAGAAGTAGGGTCCGACTCGCCAGAAATGTTGTCAAATGTTACATCTGAGGTGTTAGGTTGCCTTAGGTTAGGATATATAACGTTATAGACGCATATAATGTTCCCACCGAGAAGTAGGGCCCGACACGCTTGGAATGTTGTCAAATGTTACATCCGAGGTGTTTGGTTGCCTTAGGTTAGGATATATAGCGTTATAGACGCATATAATGTTCCCACCGATAAGTAGTGTCCGACACGCCAGGAATATTGTCAAATATTACATGCGAGTTATTAGGTTGCCTTAGGTTAGGATATATAACGTTATAGACGCATATAATGTTCCCACCGAGAAGTAGGGTCCGACCCGCCAGGAATGTTGTCAAATGTTACATCCGAGGTGTTAGGTTGCCTTAGGTTAGGTTATACGACGTTATAGACGCATATAATGTTCCCACCGAGAAGTAGGGCCCGACACGCTTGGAATGTTGTCAAATGTTACATCCGAGGTGTTAGGTTGCCTTAGGTTAGGTTATATGACGTTATAGACGCATATAATGTTCACACCGATAAGTAGGTCCGACACGCCTGGATTGTTGTCAAATATTACATCCGAGATGTTAGGTTGCCTTAGGTTAGGATATATAACGTTATAGACGTATATACTGTTCCCACCGAGAAGTAGGGTCCGACTCGCCAGGAATGTTGTAAAAAGTTACATCTGAGGTGGTAGGTTGCCTTAGGATAGGATATATAACGTTATAGACGCATATAATGTTCCCACTGAGAAGTAGGGTCCGCCTCGCCAGGAATGTTGTCAAATGTTACATCTGAGGTGTTAGCTTGCCTTAGGTTAGGATATATAACATTATAGACGCATATAATGTTCCCACCGAGAAGTAGGGCCCGACATGCTTCGAATGTTGTCAAATGTTACATCCGATGTGTTAGGTTGCCTTACATTAGGTTATATGACGTTATAGACGCATATAATGTTCCCACCGAGAAGTAGGGTCCGACGCGCCAGGAATATTGACAACTATTACATCCGAGTAGTTAGGTTGCCTTATTTTACGATATACAACGTTATAGACGCATATAATGTTCCCACCAAGATGGAGGGTCCGACACACCTGGAATGTTGTCAAATGTTACATCCGAGGTGTTAGGTTGCCTTAGGTTAGGATATATAACGTTATAGACGCATATAATGTTCCCACCGAGAAGGAGGGTCCGACTCGCCAGGAATGTTGTCAAATGATACATCCGAGGTGCTAGGTTGCCTTAGGTTGGATATACAACGTTATAGACGCATATAATGTTCCTCCCGAGAAGTAGGGCCCGACACGCCTAGATTGCTGTCAAATATTACATCCGAGGTGTTAGGTTGCCTTAGGTTAGGTTATATGACGTTATAGACGCATATAATGTTCCCACCGAGAAGTAGGTCCGACACGCCTAGATTGCTGTCAAATATTACATCCGAGATGTTAGATTGCCTTAGGTTAGGATATATAACGTTATAGACGTATATACTGTTCCCACCGAGAAGTAGGGTCCGACACACGTGGAATGTTGTCAAATGTTACATCCGAGGTGTTAGGTTGCCTTAGGTTAGGGTATATGACGTTATAGACGTATATAATGTTCCCACCGAGAAGTAGGTCCGACACGCCTGGATTGTTGTCAAATATTACATCCGAGATGTTAGGTTGCCTTAGGATAGGATATATAACGTTATAGACGTATATACTGTCCCCACTGAGAAGTAGGGTCCGACTCGCCAGGAATGTTGTCAAATGTTACATCCGAGGTGTTAGGTTGCCTTAGGTTAGGTTATACGACGTTATAGACGCATATAATGTTCCCTCCGAGAAGTAGGGCCCGACACGCTTGGAATGTTGTCAATAGTTACATCCGAGGTGTTAGGTTGCCTTAGGTTAGGTTATATGACGTTATAGACGCATATAATGTTCACACCGATAAGTAGGTCCGACACGCCTGGATTGTTGTCAAATATTACATCCGAGATGTTAGGTTGCCTTAGGTTAGGATATATAACGTTATAGACGTATATACTGTTCCCACCGAGAAGTAGGGTCCGACTCGCCAGGAATGTTGTCAAAAGTTACATCTGAGGTGTTAGGTTGCCATAGGTTAGGATATATAACGTTATAGACGCATATAATGTTCCCACCGAGAAGTTGGGCCCGACACGCCTAGATTGCTGTCAAATATTACATCCGAGGTGTTAGGTTGCCTTAGGTTAGGTTATATGACGTTATAGACACATATAATGTTCCCACCGAGAAGTAGGTCCGACACGCCTGGATTGTTGCCAAATATTACATCCGAGTTGTTAGATTGCCTTAGGTTAGGATATATAACGTTATAGACGTATATACTGTTCCCACCGAGAAGTAGGGTCCGACACACGTGGAATGTTGTCAAATGTTACATCCGAGGTGTTAGGTTGCCTTAGGTTAGGGTATATGACGTTATAGACGTATATAATGTTCCCACCGAGAAGTAGGTCCGACACGCCTGGATTGTTGTCAAATATTACATCCGAGATGTTAGGTTGCCTTAGGATAGGATATATAACGTTATAGACGTATATACTGTCCCCACTGAGAAGTAGGGTCCGACACACGTGCAATGTTGGCAAATGTTACATCCGAGGTGTTAGGTTGCCTTAGGTTAGGATATATAACGTTATAGACGCATATAATGTTCCCACTGAGAAGTAGGTTCCGACTCGCCAGGAATGTTGTCAAATGTTACATCCGAGGTGCTAGGTTGCCTTAGGTTAGGATATACAACGTTATAGACGCATATAATGTTCCCACCAAGAAGTAGGGTCCGACACACCTGGAATGTTGTAAAATGTTACATCCGAGGTGCTAGGTTGCATTAGGTTAGGATATACAACGTTATAGACGCATATAATGTTCCCACCAAGAAGTAGGGTCCGACACACCTGGAATGTTGTAAAATGTTACATCCGAGGTGTTAGGTTGCCTTAGGATAGCATATAGAACGTTAAAGACGCATTTAATGTTCCCACCGAGAAGAAGGGTCCGACTCGCCAGGAATGTTGTCAAATGTTACATCTGAGGTGTCAGGTTGCCTTAGGTTAGGATATATAACGTTATAGACGCATATAATGTTCCCACTGAGAAGTAGGGTCCGCCTCGCCAGGAATGTTGTCAAATGTTACATCTGAGGTGTTAGCTTGCCTTAGGTTAGGATATATAACATTATAGACGCATATAATGTTCCCACCGAGAAGTAGGGCCCGACATGCTTGGAATGTTGTCAAATGTTACATCCGATGTGTTAGGTTGCCTTACATTAGGTTATATGACGTTATAGACGCATATAATGTTCCCACCGAGAAGTAGGGTCCGACGCGCCAGGAATATTGACAACTATTACATCCGAGTAGTTAGGTTGCCTTATTTTACGATATACAACGTTATAGACGCATATAATGTTCCCACCAAGATGGAGGGTCCGACACACCTGGAATGTTGTCAAATGTTACATCCGAGGTGTTAGCTTGCCTTAGGTTAGGATATATAACGTTATAGACACATATAATGTTCCCACCGAGAAGTAGGGTCCGCCTCGCCAGGAATGTTGTCAAATGTTACATCTGAGGTGTTAGCTTGCCTTAGGTTAGGATATATAACGTTATAGACGCATATAATGTTCCCACTGAGAAGTAGGTTCCGACTCGCCAGGAATGTTGTCAAATGTTACATCCGAGGTGCTAGGTTGCCTTAGGTTAGTATATACAACGTTATAGACGCATATAATGTTCCCACCAAGAAGTAGGGTCCGACACACCTGGAATGTTGTCAAATGTTACATCCGAGGTGTTAGGTTGCCTTAGGTTAGGATATATAACGTTATAGACGCATATAATGTTCCCACCGAGAAGGAGGGTCCGACTCGCCAGGAATGTTGTCAAATGATACATCCGAGGTGCTAGGTTGCCTTAGGTTGGATATACAACGTTATAGACGCATATAATGTTCCTCCCGAGAAGTAGGGCCCGACACGCCTAGATTGCTGTCAAATATTACATCCGAGGTGTTAGGTTGCCTTAGGTTAGGTTATATGACGTTATGGACGCATATAATGTTCCCACCGAGAAGTAGGTCCGACACGCCTAGATTGCTGTCAAATATTACATCCGAGATGTTAGATTGCCTTAGGTTAGGATATATAACGTTATAGACGTATATACTGTTCCCACCGAGAAGTAGGGTCCGACACACGTGGAATGTTGTCAAATGTTACAACCGAGGTGTTAGGTTGCCTTAGGTTAGGGTATATGACGTTATAGACGTATATAATGTTCCCACCGAGAAGTAGGTCCGACACGCCTGGATTGTTGTCAAATATTACATCCGAGATGTTAGGTTGCCTTAGGATAGGATATATAACGTTATAGACGTATATACTGTCCCCACTGAGAAGTAGGGTCCGACACGCTTGGAATGTTGTCAAATGTTACATCCGAGGTGTTAGGTTGCCTTAGGTTAGGTTATATGACGTTATAGACGCATATAATGTTCACACCGATAAGTAGGTCCGACACGCCTGGATTGTTGTCAAATATTACATCCGAGATGTTAGGTTGCCTCAGGTTAGGATATATAACGTTATAGACGTATATACTGTTCCCACCGAGAAGTAGGGTCCGACTCGCCAGGAATGTTGTCAAAAGTTACATCTGAGGTGTTAGGTTGCCTTAGGTTAGGATATATAACGTTATAGACGCATATAATGTTCCCACCGAGAAGTAGGGCCCGACACGCCTAGATTGCTGTCAAATATTACATCCGAGATGTTAGGTTGTAGACGTATATAATGTTCCCACCGAGAAGTAGGTCCGACACGCCTGGATTGTTGTCAAATATTACATCCGAGATGTTAGGTTGCCTTAGGATAGGATATATAACGTTATAGACGTATATACTGTCCCCACTGAGAAGTAGGGTCCGACACACGTGCAATGTTGGCAAATGTTACATCCGAGGTGTTAGGTTGCCTTAGGTTAGGATATATAACGTTATAGACGTATATACTGTCCCCACTGAGAAGTAGGGTCCGACTCGCCAGGAATGTTGTCAAATGTTACATCCGAGGTGTTAGGTTGCCTTAGGTTAGGTTATACGACGTTATAGACGCATATAATGTTCCCTCCGAGAAGTAGGGCCCGACACGCTTGGAATGTTGTCAATAGTTACATCCGAGGTGTTAGGTTGCCTTAGGTTAGGTTATATGACGTTATAGACGCATATAATGTTCACACCGATAAGTAGGTCCGACACGCCTGGATTGTTGTCAAATATTACATCCGAGATGTTAGGTTGCCTTAGGTTAGGATATATAACGTTATAGACGTATATACTGTTCCCACCGAGAAGTAGGGTCCGACTCGCCAGGAATGTTGTCAAAAGTTACATCTGAGGTGTTAGGTTGCCATAGGTTAGGATATATAACGTTATAGACGCATATAATGTTCCCACCGAGAAGTTGGGCCCGACACGCCTAGATTGCTGTCAAATATTACATCCGAGGTGTTAGGTTGCCTTAGGTTAGGTTATATGACGTTATAGACACATATAATGTTCCCACCGAGAAGTAGGTCCGACACGCCTGGATTGTTGCCAAATATTACATCCGAGTTGTTAGATTGCCTTAGGTTAGGATATATAACGTTATAGACGTATATACTGTTCCCACCGAGAAGTAGGGTCCGACACACGTGGAATGTTGTCAAATGTTACATCCGAGGTGTTAGGTTGCCTTAGGTTAGGGTATATGACGTTATAGACGTATATAATGTTCCCACCGAGAAGTAGGTCCGACACGCCTGGATTGTTGTCAAATATTACATCCGAGATGTTAGGTTGCCTTAGGATAGGATATATAACGTTATAGACGTATATACTGTCCCCACTGAGAAGTAGGGTCCGACACACGTGCAATGTTGGCAAATGTTACATCCGAGGTGTTAGGTTGCCTTAGGTTAGGATATATAACGTTATAGACGCATATAATGTTCCCACTGAGAAGTAGGTTCCGACTCGCCAGGAATGTTGTCAAATGTTACATCCGAGGTGCTAGGTTGCCTTAGGTTAGGATATACAACGTTATAGACGCATATAATGTTCCCACCAAGAAGTAGGGTCCGACACACCTGGAATGTTGTAAAATGTTACATCCGAGGTGCTAGGTTGCATTAGGTTAGGATATACAACGTTATAGACGCATATAATGTTCCCACCAAGAAGTAGGGTCCGACACACCTGGAATGTTGTAAAATGTTACATCCGAGGTGTTAGGTTGCCTTAGGATAGCATATAGAACGTTAAAGACGCATTTAATGTTCCCACCGAGAAGAAGGGTCCGACTCGCCAGGAATGTTGTCAAATGTTACATCTGAGGTGTCAGGTTGCCTTAGGTTAGGATATATAACGTTATAGACGCATATAATGTTCCCACCGAGAAGTAGGGCCCGACACGCTTGGAATGTTGTCAAATGTTACATCCGAGGTGTTAGGTTGCCTTAGGTTAGGTTATATGACGTTATAGACGCATATAATGTCCCCACCGAGAAGTAGGGTCCGACATACGTGGAATGTTGTCAAATGTTACATCCGAGGTGTTAGTTTGCCTTAGGCTAGGATATATAACGTTATAGACGCATATAATGTTCCCACTGAGAAGTAGGTTCCGACTCGCCAGGAATGTTGTCAAATGTTACATCCGAGGTGCTAGGTTGCCTTAGGTTAGGATATACAACGTTATAGACGCATATAATGTTCCCACCAAGATGGAGGGTCCGACACACCTGGAATGTTGTCATATGTTACATCCGAGGTGTTAGGTTGCCTTAGGTTAGGATATATAACGTTATAGACGCATATAATGTTCCCACCGAGAAGTAGGGTCCGCCTCGCCAGGAATGTTGTCAAATGTTACATCCGAGGTGTTAGGTTGCCTTAGGTTAGGATATATAACGTTATAGACGCATATAATGTTCCCACCGAGAAGGAGGGTCCGACTCGCCAGGAATGTTGTCAAATGATACATCCGAGGTGCTAGGTTGCCTTAGGTTGGATATACAACGTTATAGACGCATATAATTTTCCCCCCGAGAAGTAGGGTCCGACACACATGGAATCTTGTCAAATATTACATCCGACGTGTTAGGTTGCCTTAGGTTAGGATATATAACGTTATAGACGTATATACAGTTCCCACCGTGAAGTAGGGTCCGACACACCAGGAATATTGACAAATATTACATCCGAGGTGCTAGGTTGCCTTAGGTTGGATATACAACGTTATAGAAGCATATAATGTTCCCCCCGAGAAGTAGGGTCTGACACACATGGAATCTTGTCAAATATTACATCCGACGTGTTAGGTTGCCTTAGGTTAGGATATATAACGTTATAGACGTATATACAGTTCCCACCGTGAAGTAGGGTCCGACACGCTTTGAATGTTGTCAAATGTTACATCCGAGGTGTTTGGTTGCCTTAGGTTAGGTTATATGACGTTATAGACGCATATAATGTCCCCACCGAGAAGTAGGGTCCGACATACGTGGAATGTTGTCAAATATTACATCCGAGGTGTTAGGTTGCCTTAGGTTAGGTTATATGACGTTATAGACGCATATAATGTTCCCACCGAGAAGTAGGTCCGACACGCCTAGATTGCTGTCAAATATTACATCCGAGATGTTAGATTGCCTTAGGTTAGGATATATAACGTTATAGACGTATATACTGTTCCCACCGAGAAGTAGGGTCCGACACACGTGGAATGTTGTCAAATGTTACATCCGAGGTGTTAGGTTGCCTTAGGTTAGGGTATATGACGTTATAGACGTATATAATGTTCCCACCGAGAAGTAGGTCCGACACGCCTGGATTGTTGTCAAATATTACATCCGAGATGTTAGGTTGCCTTAGGATAGGATATATAACGTTATAGACGTATATACTGTCCCCACTGAGAAGTAGGGTCCGACTCGCCAGGAATGTTGTCAAATGTTACATCCGAGGTGTTATGTTGCCTTAGGTTAGGTTATACGACGTTATAGACGCATATAATGTTCCCGCCGAGAAGTAGGGCCCGACACGCTTGGAATGTTGTCAAATGTTACATCCGAGGTGTTAGGTTGCCTTAGGTTAGGTTATATGACGTTATAGACGCATATAATGTTCACACCGATAAGTAGGTCCGACACGCCTGGATTGTTGTCAAATATTACATCCGAGATGTTAGGTTGCCTTAGGTTAGGATATATAACGTTATAGACGTATATACTGTTCCCACCGAGAAGTAGGGTCCGACTCGCCAGGAATGTTGTCAAAAGTTACATCTGAGGTGTTAGGTTGCCTTAGGTTAGGATATATAACGTTATAGACGCATATAATGTTCCCACCGAGAAGTAGGGCCCGACACGCCTAGATTGCTGTCAAATATTACATCCGAGATGTTAGGTTGTAGACGTATATAATGTTCCCACCGAGAAGTAGGTCCGACACGCCTGGATTGTTGTCAAATATTACATCCGAGATGTTAGGTTGCCTTAGGATAGGATATATAACGTTATAGACGTATATACTGTCCCCACTGAGAAGTAGGGTCCGACACACGTGCAATGTTGGCAAATGTTACATCCGAGGTGTTAGGTTGCCTTAGGTTAGGATATATAACGTTATAGACGTATATACTGTCCCCACTGAGAAGTAGGGTCCGACTCGCCAGGAATGTTGTCAAATGTTACATCCGAGGTGTTAGGTTGCCTTAGGTTAGGTTATACGACGTTATAGACGCATATAATGTTCCCTCCGAGAAGTAGGGCCCGACACGCTTGGAATGTTGTCAATAGTTACATCCGAGGTGTTAGGTTGCCTTAGGTTAGGTTATATGACGTTATAGACGCATATAATGTTCACACCGATAAGTAGGTCCGACACGCCTGGATTGTTGTCAAATATTACATCCGAGATGTTAGGTTGCCTTAGGTTAGGATATATAACGTTATAGACGTATATACTGTTCCCACCGAGAAGTAGGGTCCGACTCGCCAGGAATGTTGTCAAAAGTTACATCTGAGGTGTTAGGTTGCCATAGGTTAGGATATATAACGTTATAGACGCATATAATGTTCCCACCGAGAAGTTGGGCCCGACACGCCTAGATTGCTGTCAAATATTACATCCGAGGTGTTAGGTTGCCTTAGGTTAGGTTATATGACGTTATAGACACATATAATGTTCCCACCGAGAAGTAGGTCCGACACGCCTGGATTGTTGCCAAATATTACATCCGAGTTGTTAGATTGCCTTAGGTTAGGATATATAACGTTATAGACGTATATACTGTTCCCACCGAGAAGTAGGGTCCGACACACGTGGAATGTTGTCAAATGCTACATCCGAGGTGTTAGGTTGCCTTAGGTTAGGGTATATGACGTTATAGACGTATATAATGTTCCCACCGAGAAGTAGGTCCGACACGCCTGGATTGTTGTCAAATATTACATCCGAGATGTTAGGTTGCCTTAGGATAGGATATATAACGTTATAGACGTATATACTGTCCCCACTGAGAAGTAGGGTCCGACACACGTGCAATGTTGGCAAATGTTACATCCGAGGTGTTAGGTTGCCTTAGGTTAGGATATATAACGTTATAGACGCATATAATGTTCCCACTGAGAAGTAGGTTCCGACTCGCCAGGAATGTTGTCATATGTTACATCCGAGGTGCTAGGTTGCCTTAGGTTAGGATATACAACGTTATAGACGCATATAATGTTCCCACCAAGAAGTAGGGTCCGACACACCTGGAATGTTGTAAAATGTTACATCCGAGGTGCTAGGTTGCATTAGGTTAGGATATACAACGTTATAGACGCATATAATGTTCCCACCAAGAAGTAGGGTCCGACACACCTGGAATGTTGTAAAATGTTACATCCGAGGTGTTAGGTTGCCTTAGGATAGCATATAGAACGTTAAAGACGCATTTAATGTTCCCACCGAGAAGAAGGGTCCGACTCGCCAGGAATGTTGTCAAATGTTACATCTGAGGTGTCAGGTTGCCTTAGGTTAGGATATATAACGTTATAGACGCATATAATGTTCCCACCGAGAAGTAGGGCCCGACACGCTTGGAATGTTGTCAAATGTTACATCCGAGGTGTTAGGTTGCCTTAGGTTAGGTTATATGACGTTATAGACGCATATAATGTCCCCACCGAGAAGTAGGGTCCGACATACGTGGAATGTTGTCAAATGTTACATCCGAGGTGTTAGTTTGCCTTAGGCTAGGATATATAACGTTATAGACGCATATAATGTTCCCACTGAGAAGTAGGTTCCGACTCGCCAGGAATGTTGTCAAATGTTACATCCGAGGTGCTAGGTTGCCTTAGGTTAGGATATACAACGTTATAGACGCATATAATGTTCCCACCAAGATGGAGGGTCCGACACACCTGGAATGTTGTCATATGTTACATCCGAGGTGTTAGGTTGCCTTAGGTTAGGATATATAACGTTATAGACGCATATAATGTTCCCACCGAGAAGTAGGGTCCGCCTCGCCAGGAATGTTGTCAAATGTTACATCCGAGGTGTTAGGTTGCCTTAGGTTAGGATATATAACGTTATAGACGCATATAATGTTCCCACCGAGAAGGAGGGTCCGACTCGCCAGGAATGTTGTCAAATGGTACATCCGAGGTGCTAGGTTGCCTTAGGTTGGATATACAACGTTATAGACGCATATAATTTTCCCCCCGAGAAGTAGGGTCTGACACACATGGAATCTTGTCAAATATTACATCCGACGTGTTAGGTTGCCTTAGGTTAGGATATATAACGTTATAGACGTATATACAGTTCCCACCGTGAAGTAGGGTCCGACACACCAGGAATATTGACAAATATTACATCCGAGGTGCTAGGTTGCCTTAGGTTGGATATACAACGTTATAGACGCATATAATGTTCCCCCCGAGAAGTAGGGTCTGACACACATGGAATCTTGTCAAATATTACATCCGACGTGTTAGGTTGCCTTAGGTTAGGATATATAACGTTATAGACGTATATACAGTTCCCACCGTGAAGTAGGGTCCGACACACCAGGAATATTGACAAATATTACATCCGAGTTGTTAGGTTGCCTTATTTTACGATATACAGCGTCATAGACGCATACAATGTTCCCACCGAGAAGTAGGGTCCGACAGGTTTGGAACGTTGGCAAATATTACATCCGAGGAGTTAGGTTGCCTTAGGTTAGGATATACAACGTTATAGGCGCATATAATGTTCCCACCGAGAAGTAGGGTCCGACTCGCCAGAAATGTTGTCAAATGTTACATCTGAGGTGTTAGGTTGCCTTAGGTTAGGATATATAACGTTATAGACGCATATAATGTTCCCACCGAGAAGTAGGGCCCGACACGCTTGGAATGTTGTCAAATGTTACATCCGAGGTGTTTGGTTGCCTTAGGTTAGGTTATATGACGTTATAGACGCATATAATGTTCCCAGCGAGAAGTAGGGTCCGACACACCTGGAATGTTGTCAAATGTTACATCCGAGGTGTTAGGTTAACTTAGGTTGGGATATATAACGTTATAGACGTATACAATGTTCCGACAGAGAAGTAGGTTCCGAGAAGCCAGGAATGTTGTAAAATGTTACATTCGCGATGTTAGGTTGCCCTAGGTTAGGATATATAACGTTATAGACGCATATAATATTCCCACCGATAAGTAGGGTCCGACACGCCAGGAATATTGTCAAATGTTACATCCGAGTTATTAGGTTGCCTTAGGATAGGATATGTAACGTTATAGACGCATATAATGTTCCCACCGAGAAGTAGGGTCCGACTCGCCAGAAATGTTGTCAAATGTTACATCCGAGGTGCTAGGTTGCCTTAGGTTAGGTTATATGACGTTATAGACGCATATAATGTTCCAACCGAGAAGTAGGTCCGACACGCCTGGATTGTTGTCAAATATTACATCCGAGATGTTAGGTTGCCATAGGTTAAGATATATAACGTTATAGACGCATACAATGTTCCCACCGAGAAGTACGGTCCGACAGGTTTGGAATGTTGGCAAATATTACATCCGAGGAGTTAGGTTGCCTTAGGTTAGGATATACAACGTTATAGACGCATATAATGTTCCCACCGATAAGTAGGGTCCGACACACCTGGAATGTTGTCAAATGTTACACTCGAGGTGTTAGGTTAACTTAGGTTGGGATATATAAGGTTATAGACGTATACAATGTTCCGACCGAGAAGTAGGTTTCGAGAAGCCAGGAATGTTGTAAAATGTTACATTCGCGATGTTAGGTTGCCTTAGGTTAGGATATATAGCGTTATAGACGCATATAATGTTCCCACCGATAAGTAGTGTCCGACACGCCAGGAATATTGTCAAATATTACATGCGAGTTATTAGGTTGCCTTAGGTTAGGATATATAACGTTATAGACGCATATAATGTTCCCACCGAGAAGTAGGGTCCGACCCGCCAGGAATGTTGTCAAATGTTACATCCGAGGTGTTAGGTTGCCTTAGGTTAGGTTATACGACGTTATAGACGCATATAATGTTCCCACCGAGAAGTAGAGCCCGACACGCTTGGAATGTTGTCAAATGTTACATCCGAGGTGTTAGGTTGCCTTAGGTTAGGTTATATGACGTTATAGACGCATATAATGTTCACACCGATAAGTAGGTCCGACACGCCTGGATTGTTGTCAAATATTACATCCGAGATGTTAGGTTGCCTTAGGTTAGGATATATAACGTTATAGACGTATATACTGTTCCCACCGAGAAGTAGGGTCCGACTCGCCAGGAATGTTGTCAAAAGTTACATCTGAGGTGGTAGGTTGCCTTAGGTTAGGATATATAACGTTATAGACGCATATGATGTTCCCACTGAGAAGTAGGGCCCGACACGCCTAGATTGCTGTCAAATATTACATCCGAGGTGTTAGGTTGCCTTAGGTTAGGTTATATGACGTTATAGACGCAAATAATGTTCCCACCGAGAAGTAGGTCCGACACGCCTGGATTGTTGCCAATTATTGCATCCGAGATGTTAGATTGCCTTAGGTTAGGATATATAACGTTATAGACGTATATACTGTTCCCACCGAGAAGTAGGGTCCGACACACGTGCAATGTTGGCAAATGTTACATCCGAAGTGTTAGGTTGCCTTAGGTTAGGATATATAACGTTATAGACGTATATACTGTTCCCACCGAGAAGTAGGGTCCGACTCGCCAGGAATGTTGTCAAAAGTTACATCTGAGGTGTTAGGTTGCCTTAGGTTAGGATATATAACGTTATAGACGCATATAATGTTCCCACCGAGAAGTAGGGCCCGACACGCCTAGATTGCTGTCAAATATTACATCCGAGATGTTAGGTTGTAGACGTATATAATGTTCCCACCGAGAAGTAGGTCCGACACGCCTGGATTGTTGTCAAATATTACATCCGAGATGTTAGGTTGCCTTAGGATAGGATATATAACGTTATAGACGTATATACTGTCCCCACTGAGAAGTAGGGTCCGACACACGTGCAATGTTGGCAAATGTTACATCCGAGGTGTTAGGTTGCCTTAGGTTAGGATATATAACGTTATAGACGTATATACTGTCCCCACTGAGAAGTAGGGTCCGACTCGCCAGGAATGTTGTCAAATGTTACATCCGAGGTGTTAGGTTGCCTTAGGTTAGGTTATACGACGTTATAGACGCATATAATGTTCCCTCCGAGAAGTAGGGCCCGACACGCTTGGAATGTTGTCAATAGTTACATCCGAGGTGTTAGGTTGCCTTAGGTTAGGTTATATGACGTTATAGACGCATATAATGTTCACACCGATAAGTAGGTCCGACACGCCTGGATTGTTGTCAAATATTACATCCGAGATGTTAGGTTGCCTTAGGTTAGGATATATAACGTTATAGACGTATATACTGTTCCCACCGAGAAGTAGGGTCCGACTCGCCAGGAATGTTGTCAAAAGTTACATCTGAGGTGTTAGGTTGCCATAGGTTAGGATATATAACGTTATAGACGCATATAATGTTCCCACCGAGAAGTTGGGCCCGACACGCCTAGATTGCTGTCAAATATTACATCCGAGGTGTTAGGTTGCCTTAGGTTAGGTTATATGACGTTATAGACACATATAATGTTCCCACCGAGAAGTAGGTCCGACACGCCTGGATTGTTGCCAAATATTACATCCGAGTTGTTAGATTGCCTTAGGTTAGGATATATAACGTTATAGACGTATATACTGTTCCCACCGAGAAGTAGGGTCCGACACACGTGGAATGTTGTCAAATGTTACATCCGAGGTGTTAGGTTGCCTTAGGTTAGGGTATATGACGTTATAGACGTATATAATGTTCCCACCGAGAAGTAGGTCCGACACGCCTGGATTGTTGTCAAATATTACATCCGAGATGTTAGGTTGCCTTAGGATAGGATATATAACGTTATAGACGTATATACTGTCCCCACTGAGAAGTAGGGTCCGACACACGTGCAATGTTGGCAAATGTTACATCCGAGGTGTTAGGTTGCCTTAGGTTAGGATATATAACGTTATAGACGCATATAATGTTCCCACTGAGAAGTAGGTTCCGACTCGCCAGGAATGTTGTCATATGTTACATCCGAGGTGCTAGGTTGCCTTAGGTTAGGATATACAACGTTATAGACGCATATAATGTTCCCACCAAGAAGTAGGGTCCGACACACCTGGAATGTTGTAAAATGTTACATCCGAGGTGCTAGGTTGCATTAGGTTAGGATATACAACGTTATAGACGCATATAATGTTCCCACCAAGAAGTAGGGTCCGACACACCTGGAATGTTGTAAAATGTTACATCCGAGGTGTTAGGTTGCCTTAGGATAGCATATAGAACGTTAAAGACGCATTTAATGTTCCCACCGAGAAGAAGGGTCCGACTCGCCAGGAATGTTGTCAAATGTTACATCTGAGGTGTCAGGTTGCCTTAGGTTAGGATATATAACGTTATAGACGCATATAATGTTCCCACCGAGAAGTAGGGCCCGACACGCTTGGAATGTTGTCAAATGTTACATCCGAGGTGTTAGGTTGCCTTAGGTTAGGTTATATGACGTTATAGACGCATATAATGTCCCCACCGAGAAGTAGGGTCCGACATACGTGGAATGTTGTCAAATGTTACATCCGAGGTGTTAGTTTGCCTTAGGCTAGGATATATAACGTTATAGACGCATATAATGTTCCCACTGAGAAGTAGGTTCCGACTCGCCAGGAATGTTGTCAAATGTTACATCCGAGGTGCTAGGTTGCCTTAGGTTAGGATATACAACGTTATAGACGCATATAATGTTCCCACCAAGATGGAGGGTCCGACACACCTGGAATGTTGTCATATGTTACATCCGAGGTGTTAGGTTGCCTTAGGTTAGGATATATAACGTTATAGACGCATATAATGTTCCCACCGAGAAGTAGGGTCCGCCTCGCCAGGAATGTTGTCAAATGTTACATCCGAGGTGTTAGGTTGCCTTAGGTTAGGATATATAACGTTATAGACGCATATAATGTTCCCACCGAGAAGGAGGGTCCGACTCGCCAGGAATGTTGTCAAATGGTACATCCGAGGTGCTAGGTTGCCTTAGGTTGGATATACAACGTTATAGACGCATATAATTTTCCCCCCGAGAAGTAGGGTCTGACACACATGGAATCTTGTCAAATATTACATCCGACGTGTTAGGTTGCCTTAGGTTAGGATATATAACGTTATAGACGTATATACAGTTCCCACCGTGAAGTAGGGTCCGACACACCAGGAATATTGACAAATATTACATCCGAGGTGCTAGGTTGCCTTAGGTTGGATATACAACGTTATAGACGCATATAATGTTCCCCCCGAGAAGTAGGGTCTGACACACATGGAATCTTGTCAAATATTACATCCGACGTGTTAGGTTGCCTTAGGTTAGGATATATAACGTTATAGACGTATATACAGTTCCCACCGTGAAGTAGGGTCCGACACACCAGGAATATTGACAAATATTACATCCGAGTTGTTAGGTTGCCTTATTTTACGATATACAGCGTCATAGACGCATACAATGTTCCCACCGAGAAGTAGGGTCCGACAGGTTTGGAACGTTGGCAAATATTACATCCGAGGAGTTAGGTTGCCTTAGGTTAGGATATACAACGTTATAGGCGCATATAATGTTCCCACCGAGAAGTAGGGTCCGACTCGCCAGAAATGTTGTCAAATGTTACATCTGAGGTGTTAGGTTGCCTTAGGTTAGGATATATAACGTTATAGACGCATATAATGTTCCCACCGAGAAGTAGGGCCCGACACGCTTGGAATGTTGTCAAATGTTACATCCGAGGTGTTTGGTTGCCTTAGGTTAGGTTATATGACGTTATAGACGCATATAATGTTCCCAGCGAGAAGTAGGGTCCGACACACCTGGAATGTTGTCAAATGTTACATCCGAGGTGTTAGGTTAACTTAGGTTGGGATATATAACGTTATAGACGTATACAATGTTCCGACAGAGAAGTAGGTTCCGAGAAGCCAGGAATGTTGTAAAATGTTACATTCGCGATGTTAGGTTGCCCTAGGTTAGGATATATAACGTTATAGACGCATATAATATTCCCACCGATAAGTAGGGTCCGACACGCCAGGAATATTGTCAAATGTTACATCCGAGTTATTAGGTTGCCTTAGGATAGGATATGTAACGTTATAGACGCATATAATGTTCCCACCGAGAAGTAGGGTCCGACTCGCCAGAAATGTTGTCAAATGTTACATCCGAGGTGCTAGGTTGCCTTAGGTTAGGTTATATGACGTTATAGACGCATATAATGTTCCAACCGAGAAGTAGGTCCGACACGCCTGGATTGTTGTCAAATATTACATCCGAGATGTTAGGTTGCCATAGGTTAAGATATATAACGTTATAGACGCATACAATATTCCCACCGAGAAGTACGGTCCGACAGGTTTGGAATGTTGGCAAATATTACATCCGAGGAGTTAGGTTGCCTTAGGTTAGGATATACAACGTTATAGACGCATATAATGTTCCCACCGATAAGTAGGGTCCGACACACCTGGAATGTTGTCAAATGTTACACTCGAGGTGTTAGGTTAACTTAGGTTGGGATATATAAGGTTATAGACGTATACAATGTTCCGACCGAGAAGTAGGTTTCGAGAAGCCAGGAATGTTGTAAAATGTTACATTCGCGATGTTAGGTTGCCTTAGGTTAGGATATATAGCGTTATAGACGCATATAATGTTCCCACCGATAAGTAGTGTCCGACACGCCAGGAATATTGTCAAATATTACATGCGAGTTATTAGGTTGCCTTAGGTTAGGATATATAACGTTATAGACGCATATAATGTTCCCACCGAGAAGTAGGGTCCGACCCGCCAGGAATGTTGTCAAATGTTACATCCGAGGTGTTAGGTTGCCTTAGGTTAGGTTATACGACGTTATAGACGCATATAATGTTCCCACCGAGAAGTAGAGCCCGACACGCTTGGAATGTTGTCAAATGTTACATCCGAGGTGTTAGGTTGCCTTAGGTTAGGTTATATGACGTTATAGACGCATATAATGTTCACACCGATAAGTAGGTCCGACACGCCTGGATTGTTGTCAAATATTACATCCGAGATGTTAGGTTGCCTTAGGTTAGGATATATAACGTTATAGACGTATATACTGTTCCCACCGAGAAGTAGGGTCCGACTCGCCAGGAATGTTGTCAAAAGTTACATCTGAGGTGGTAGGTTGCCTTAGGTTAGGATATATAACGTTATAGACGCATATGATGTTCCCACTGAGAAGTAGGGCCCGACACGCCTAGATTGCTGTCAAATATTACATCCGAGGTGTTAGGTTGCCTTAGGTTAGGTTATATGACGTTATAGACGCAAATAATGTTCCCACCGAGAAGTAGGTCCGACACGCCTGGATTGTTGCCAATTATTGCATCCGAGATGTTAGATTGCCTTAGGTTAGGATATATAACGTTATAGACGTATATACTGTTCCCACCGAGAAGTAGGGTCCGACACACGTGCAATGTTGGCAAATGTTACATCCGAAGTGTTAGGTTGCCTTAGGTTAGGATATATAACGTTATAGACGCATATAATGTTCCCACTGAGAAGTAGGTTCCGACTCGCCAGGAATGTTGTCAAATGTTACATCCGAGGTGTTAGGTTGCCTTAGGTTAGGATATATAACGTTATAGACGCATATAATGTTCCCACCGAGAAGGAGGGTCCGACTCGCCAGGAATGTTGTCAAATGATACATCCGAGGTGCTAGGTTGCCTTAGGTTGGATATACAACGTTATAGACGCATATAATTTTCCCCCCGAGAAGTAGGGTCTGACACACATGGAATCTTGTCAAATATTACATCCGACGTGTTAGGTTGCCTTAGGTTAGGATATATAACGTTATAGACGTATATACAGTTCCCACCGTGAAGTAGGGTCCGACACACCAGGAATATTGACAAATATTACATCCGAGGTGCTAGGTTGCCTTAGGTTGGATATACAACGTTATAGACGCATATAATGTTCCCCCCGAGAAGTAGGGTCTGACACACATGGAATCTTGTCAAATATTACATCCGACGTGTTAGGTTGCCTTAGGTTAGGATATATAACGTTATAGACGTATATACAGTTCCCACCGTGAAGTAGGGTCCGACACACCAGGAATATTGACAAATATTACATCCGAGTTGTTAGGTTGCCTTATTTTACGATATACAGCGTCATAGACGCATACAATGTTCCCACCGAGAAGTAGGGTCCGACAGGTTTGGAACGTTGGCAAATATTACATCCGAGGAGTTAGGTTGCCTTAGGTTAGGATATACAACGTTATAGACGCATATAATGTTCCCACCGAGAAGTAGGGTCCGACTCGCCAGAAATGTTGTCAAATGTTACATCCGAGGTGTTAGGTTAACTTAGGTTGGGATATATAACGTTATAGACGTATACAATGTTCCGACAGAGAAGTAGGTTCCGAGAAGCCAGGAATGTTGTAAAACGTTACATTCGCGATGTTAGATTGCCTTAGGTTAGGATATATAACGTTATAGACGTATATACTGTTCCCACCGAGAAGTAGGGTCCGACACACGTGCAATGTTGGCAAATGTTACATCCGAAGTGTTAGGTTGCCTTAGGTTAGGATATATAACGTTATAGACGCATATAATGTTCCCACTGAGAAGTAGGTTCCGACTCGCCAGGAATGTTGTCAAATGTTACATCCGAGGTGTTAGGTTGCCTTAGGTTAGGATATATAACGTTATAGACGCATATAATGTTCCCACCGAGAAGGAGGGTCCGACTCGCCAGGAATGTTGTCAAATGATACATCCGAGGTGCTAGGTTGCCTTAGGTTGGATATACAACGTTATAGACGCATATAATTTTCCCCCCGAGAAGTAGGGTCTGACACACATGGAATCTTGTCAAATATTACATCCGACGTGTTAGGTTGCCTTAGGTTAGGATATATAACGTTATAGACGTATATACAGTTCCCACCGTGAAGTAGGGTCCGACACACCAGGAATATTGACAAATATTACATCCGAGGTGCTAGGTTGCCTTAGGTTGGATATACAACGTTATAGACGCATATAATGTTCCCCCCGAGAAGTAGGGTCTGACACACATGGAATCTTGTCAAATATTACATCCGACGTGTTAGGTTGCCTTAGGTTAGGATATATAACGTTATAGACGTATATACAGTTCCCACCGTGAAGTAGGGTCCGACACACCAGGAATATTGACAAATATTACATCCGAGTTGTTAGGTTGCCTTATTTTACGATATACAGCGTCATAGACGCATACAATGTTCCCACCGAGAAGTAGGGTCCGACAGGTTTGGAACGTTGGCAAATATTACATCCGAGGAGTTAGGTTGCCTTAGGTTAGGATATACAACGTTATAGACGCATATAATGTTCCCACCGAGAAGTAGGGTCCGACTCGCCAGAAATGTTGTCAAATGTTACATCCGAGGTGTTAGGTTAACTTAGGTTGGGATATATAACGTTATAGACGTATACAATGTTCCGACAGAGAAGTAGGTTCCGAGAAGCCAGGAATGTTGTAAAACGTTACATTCGCGATGTTAGGTTGCCTTAGGTTAGGATATATAACGTTATAGACGCATATAATGTTCCCACCGAGAAGTAGGGTCCGACACACCTGCAATTTTGTCAAATGTTACATCCGAGGTGTTAGGATAACTTAGGTTGGGATATATAACGTTATAGACGTATACAATGTTCCGACCGAGAAGTACGTTCCGAGAAGCCAGGAATGTTGTAAAATGTTACATTCGCGATGATAGGTTGCCTTAGGTTAGGATATATAACGTTATAAACACATATAATGTTCCCACCGATAAGTAGGGTGCGACACGCCACGAATATTGTCAAATATTACATCCGAGTTATTAGGTTGCCTTAGGTTAGGATATATAACGTTATAGACGCATATAATGTTCCCACCGAGAAGTAGGGTCCGGCACGCCAGGAATATTGTCAAATATTACATCCGAGTTATTAGGTTGCCTTAGGATAGGATATATGACGTTATAGACGCATTTAATGTTCCCACCGAGAAGTAGGGTCCGACTCGCTAGGAATGTTGTCAAATGTTACATCTGAGGTGTTAGGTTGCCTTAGGTTAGAATATATAACGTTATAGACGCATATAATGTTCCCACCGATAAGTAGGGTCCGACACGCCGGGAATATTGTCAAATATTACATCCGAGTTATTAGGTTGCCTTAGGTTAGGATATATAACGTTATAGACGCATATAATGTTCCCACCGAGAAGTAGGGTCCGGCACGCCAGGAATATTGTCAAATATTACGTCCGAGTTATTAGGTTGCCTTAGGATAGGATATATGACGTTATAGACGCATTTAATGTTCCCACCGAGAAGTAGGGTCCGACTCGCCAGGAATGTTGTCAAATGTTACATCTGAGGTGTCAGGTTGCCTTAGGTTAGAATATATAACGTTATAGACGCATATAATGTTCCCACCGATAAGTAGGGTCCGACACGCCGGGAATATTGTCAAATATTACATCCGAGTTATAAGGTTGCCTTAGGTTATGATATATAAAGTTATAGACGCATATAATGTTCCCACCGATAAGTAGGGTCCGACACGCCAGGAATATTGTCAAATATTACATCCGAGTTATTAGGTTGCCTTAGGTTAGGATATATAACGTTATAGACGCATATAATGTTCCCACCGTGAAGTAGGGTCCGACTCGCCAGGAATGTTGTCAAATGTTACATCCGAGGTGTTAGGTTGCCTTAGGTTAGGTTATACGACGTTATAGACGCATATAATGTTCCCACCGAGAAGTAGGGCCCGACACGCTTGGAATGTTGTCAAATGTTACATCCGAGGTGTTAGGTTGCCTTAGGTTAGGTTATATGACGTTATAGACGCATATAATGTTCCCACCGAGAAGTAGGTCCGACACGCCTGGATTGTTGTCAAATATTACATCCGAGATGTTAGGTTGCCTTAGGTCAGGATATATAACGTTATAGACGTATATACTGTTCCCACCGAGAAGTAGGGTTCCGACTCGCCAGGAATGTTGTCAAAAGTTACATCTGAGGTGTTAGGTTGCCTTAGGTTAGGATATATAACGTTATAGACGCATATAATGTTCCCACCGAGAAGTAGGGCCCGACACGCCTAGATTGCTGTCAAATATTACATCCGAGTTGTTAGGTTGCCTTGGTTAGGTTATATGACGTTATAGACGCATATAATGTTCCCACCGAGAAGTAGGTCCGACACGCCTGGATTGTTGTCAAATATTACATCCGAGATGTTAGGTTGCCTTAGGTTAGGATATATAACGTTATAGACGTATATACTGTTCCCACCGAGAAGTAGGGTCCGACACACGTGGAATGTTGTCAAATGTTACATCCGAGGTGTTAGGTTGCCTTAGGTTAGGTTATATGACGTTATAGACGTATATAATGTTCCCACCGAGAAGTAGGTCCGACACGCCTGGATTGTTGTCAAATATTACATCCGAGATGTTAGGTTGCCTCAGGTTGGGATATATAACGTTATAGACGTATATACTGTTCCCACCAAGATGGAGGGTCCGACACACCTGGAATGTTGTCAAATGTTACATCCGAGGTGGTAGGTTGCCTTAGGTTAGGATACATGACGTTATAGACGCATATAATGTTCCCACCGAGAAGTAGGGTCCGACACACCTGCAATGTTGTCAAATGTTACATCTGAGATGTTAGGATAACTTAGGTTGGGATATATAACGTTATAGACGTATACAATGTTCCGACCGAGAAGTAGGTTCCGAGAAGCCAGGAATGTTGTAAAATGTTACATTCGCGATGATAGGTTGCCTTAGGTTAGGATATATAACGTTATAGACGCATATAATGTTCCCACCGTGAAGTAGGGTCCGACTCGCCAGGAATGTTGTCAAATGTTACATCCGAGGTGTTAGGTTGCCTTAGGTTAGGTTATACGACGTTATAGACGCATATAATGTTCCCACCGAGAAGTAGGGCCCGACACGCTAGGAATGTTGTCAAATGTTACATCGGAGGTGTTAGGTTGCCTTAGGTTAGGTTATATGACGTTATAGACGCATATAATGTTCCCACCGAGAAGTAGGTCCGACACGCCTGGATTGTTGTCAAATATTACATCGGAGATGTTAGGTTGCCTTAGGTCAGGATATATAACGTTATAGACGTATATACTGTTCCCACCGAGAAGTAGGGTTCCGACTCGCCAGGAATGTTGTCAAAAGTTACATCTGAGGTGTTAGGTTGCCTTAGGTTAGGATATATAACGTTATAGACGCATATAATGTTCCCACCGAGAAGTAGGGCCCGACACGCCTAGATTGCTGTCAAATATTACATCCGAGTTGTTAGGTTGCCTTGGTTAGGTTATATGACGTTATAGACGCATATAATGTTCCCACCGAGAAGTAGGTCCGACACGCCTGGATTGTTGTCAAATATTACATCCGAGATGTTAGGTTGCCTTAGGTTAGGATATATAACGTTATAGACGTATATACTGTTCCCACCGATAAGTAGGGTCCGACACACGTGGAATGTTGTCAAATGTTACATCCGAGGTGTTAGGTTGCCTTAGGTTAGGGTATATGACGTTATAGACGTATATAATGTTCCCACCGAGAAGTAGGTCCGACACGCCTGGATTGTTGTCAAATATTACATCCGAGATGTTAGGTTGCCTTAGGATAGGATATATAACGTTATAGACGTATATACTGTCCCCACTGAGAAGTAGGGTCCGACTCGCCAGGAATGTTGTCAAATGTTACATCCGAGGTGTTAGGTTGCCTTAGGTTAGGTTATACGACGTTATAGACGCATATAATGTTCCCGCCGAGAAGTAGGGCCCGACACGCTTGGAATGTTGTCAAATGTTACATCCGAGGTGTTAGGTTGCCTTAGGTTAGGTTGTATGACGTTATAGACGCATATAATGTTCACACCGATAAGTAGGTCCGACACGCCTGGATTGTTGTCAAATATTACATCCGAGATGTTAGGTTGCCTTAGGTTAGGATATATAACGTTATAGACGTATATACTGTTCCCACCGAGAAGTAGGGTCCGACTCGCCAGGAATGTTGTCAAAAGTTACATCTGAGGTGTTAGGTTGCCTTAGGTTAGGATATATAACGTTATAGACGCATATAATGTTCCCACCGAGAAGTAGGGCCCGACACGCCTAGATTGCTGTCAAATATTACATCCGAGATGTTAGGTTGTAGACGTATATAATGTTCCCACCGAGAAGTAGGTCCGACACGCCTGGATTGTTGTCAAATATTACATCCGAGATGTTAGGTTGCCTTAGGATAGGATATATAACGTTATAGACGTATATACTGTCCCCACTGAGAAGTAGGGTCCGACACACGTGCAATGTTGGCAAATGTTACATCCGAGGTGTTAGGTTGCCTTAGGTTAGGATATATAACGTTATAGACGTATATACTGTCCCCACTGAGAAGTAGGGTCCGACTCGCCAGGAATGTTGTCAAATGTTACATCCGAGGTGTTAGGTTGCCTTAGGTTAGGTTATACGACGTTATAGACGCATATAATGTTCCCTCCGAGAAGTAGGGCCCGACACGCTTGGAATGTTGTCAAATGTTACATCCGAGGTGTTAGGTTGCCTTAGGTTAGGTTATATGACGTTATAGACGCATATAATGTTCACACCGATAAGTAGGTCCGACACGCCTGGATTGTTGTCAAATATTACATCCGAGATGTTAGGTTGCCTTAGGTTAGGATATATAACGTTATAGACGTATATACTGTTCCCACCGAGAAGTAGGGTCCGACTCGCCAGGAATGTTGTCAAAAGTTACATCTGAGGTGTTAGGTTGCCATAGGTTAGGATATATAACGTTATAGACGCATATAATGTTCCCACCGAGAAGTTGGGTCCGACACGCCTAGATTGCTGTCAAATATTACATCCGAGGTGTTAGGTTGCCTTAGGTTAGGTTATATGACGTTATAGACACATATAATGTTCCCACCGAGAAGTAGGTCCGACACGCCTGGATTGTTGCCAAATATTACATCCGAGTTGTTAGATTGCCTTAGGTTAGGATATATAACGTTATAGACGTATATACTGTTCCCACCGAGAAGTAGGGTCCGACACACGTGGAATGTTGTCAAATGTTACATCCGAGGTGTTAGGTTGCCTTAGGTTAGGGTATATGACGTTATAGACGTATATAATGTTCCCACCGAGAAGTAGGTCCGACACGCCTGGATTGTTGTCAAATATTACATCCGAGATGTTAGGTTGCCTTAGGATAGGATATATAACGTTATAGACGTATATACTGTCCCCACTGAGAAGTAGGGTCCGACACACGTGCAATGTTGGCAAATGTTACATCCGAGGTGTTAGGTTGCCTTAGGTTAGGATATATAACGTTATAGACGCATATAATGTTCCCACTGAGAAGTAGGTTCCGACTCGCCAGGAATGTTGTCAAATGTTACATCCGAGGTGCTAGGTTGCCTTAGGTTAGGATATACAACGTTATAGACGCATATAATGTTCCCACCAAGAAGTAGGGTCCGACACACCTGGAATGTTGTAAAATGTTACATCCGAGGTGCTAGGTTGCATTAGGTTAGGATATACAACGTTATAGACGCATATAATGTTCCCACCAAGAAGTAGGGTCCGACACACCTGGAATGTTGTAAAATGTTACATCCGAGGTGTTAGGTTGCCTTAGGATAGCATATAGAACGTTAAAGACGCATTTAATGTTCCCACCGAGAAGAAGGGTCCGACTCGCCAGGAATGTTGTCAAATGTTACATCTGAGGTGTCAGGTTGCCTTAGGTTAGGATATATAACGTTATAGACGCATATAATGTTCCCACCGAGAAGTAGGGTCCGCCTCGCCAGGAATGTTGTCAAATGTTACATCCGAGGTGTTAGGTTGCCTTAGGTTAGGATATATAACGTTATAGACGCATATAATGTTCCCACCGAGAAGGAGGGTCCGACTCGCCAGGAATGTTGTCAAATGATACATCCGAGGTGCTAGGTTGCCTTAGGTTGGATATACAACGTTATAGACGCATATAATTTTCCCCCCGAGAAGTAGGGTCTGACACACATGGAATCTTGTCAAATATTACATCCGACGTGTTAGGTTGCCTTAGGTTAGGATATATAACGTTATAGACGTATATACAGTTCCCACCGTGAAGTAGGGTCCGACACACCAGGAATATTGACAAATATTACATCCGAGGTGCTAGGTTGCCTTAGGTTGGATATACAACGTTATAGACGCATATAATGTTCCCCCCGAGAAGTAGGGTCTGACACACATGGAATCTTGTCAAATATTACATCCGACGTGTTAGGTTGCCTTAGGTTAGGATATATAACGTTATAGACGTATATACAGTTCCCACCGTGAAGTAGGGTCCGACACACCAGGAATATTGACAAATATTACATCCGAGTTGTTAGGTTGCCTTATTTTACGATATACAGCGTCATAGACGCATACAATGTTCCCACCGAGAAGTAGGGTCCGACAGGTTTGGAACGTTGGCAAATATTACATCCGGGGAGTTAGGTTGCCTTAGGTTAGGATATACAACGTTATAGACGCATATAATGTTCCCACCGAGAAGTAGGGTCCGACTAGCCAGAAATGTTGTCAAATGTTACATCCGAGGTGTTAGGATAACTTAGGTTGGGATATATAACGTTATAGACGTATACAATGTTCCGACCGAGAAGTACGTTCCGAGAAGCCAGGAATCTTGTAAAATGTTACATTCGCGATGATAGGTTGCCTTAGGTTAGGATATATAACGTTATAGACACATATAATGTTCCCACCGATAAGTAGGGTGCGACACGCCACGAATATTGTCAAATATTACATCCGAGTTATTAGGTTGCCTTAGGTTAGGATATATAACGTTATAGACGCATATAATGTTCCCACCGAGAAGTAGGGTCCGGCACGCCAGGAATATTGTCAAATATTACATCCGAGTTATTAGGTTGCCTTAGGATAGGATATATGACGTTATAGACGCATTTAATGTTCCCACCGAGAAGTAGGGTCCGACTCGCTAGGAATGTTGTCAAATGTTACATCTGAGGTGTTAGGTTGCCTTAGGTTAGAATATATAACGTTATAGACGCATATAATGTTCCCACCGATAAGTAGGGTCCGACACGCCGGGAATATTGTCAAATATTACATCCGAGTTATTAGGTTGCCTTAGGTTAGGATATATAACGTTATAGACGCATATAATGTTCCCACCGAGAAGTAGGGTCCGGCACGCCAGGAATATTGTCAAATATTACATCCGAGTTATTAGGTTGCCTTAGGATAGGATATATGACGTTATAGACGCATTTAATGTTCCCACCGAGAAGTAGGGTCCGACTCGCCAGGAATGTTGTCAAATGTTACATCTGAGGTGTCAGGTTGCCTTAGGTTAGAATATATAACGTTATAGACGCATATAATGTTCCCACCGATAAGTAGGGTCCGACACGCCGGGAATATTGTCAAATATTACATCCGAGTTATAAGGTTGCCTTAGGTTATGATATATAAAGTTATAGACGCATATAATGTTCCCACCGATAAGTAGGGTCCGACACGCCAGGAATATTGTCAAATATTACATCCGAGTTATTAGGTTTCCTTAGGTTAGGATATATAACGTTATAGACGCATATAATGTTCCCACCGTGAAGTAGGGTCCGACTCGCCAGGAATGTTGTCAAATGTTACATCCGAGGTGTTAGGTTGCCTTAGGTTAGGTTATATAACGTTATAGACGCATATAATGTTCCCACCGAGAAGGAGGGTCCGACTCGCCAGGAATGTTGTCAAATGATACATCCGAGGTGCTAGGTTGCCTTAGGTTGGATATACAACGTTATAGACGCATATAATTTTCCCCCCGAGAAGTAGGGTCTGACACACATGGAATCTTGTCAAATATTACATCCGACGTGTTAGGTTGCCTTAGGTTAGGATATATAACGTTATAGACGTATATACAGTTCCCACCGTGAAGTAGGGTCCGACACACCAGGAATATTGACAAATATTACATCCGAGGTGCTAGGTTGCCTTAGGTTGGATATACAACGTTATAGACGCATATAATGTTCCCCCCGAGAAGTAGGGTCTGACACACATGGAATCTTGTCAAATATTACATCCGACGTGTTAGGTTGCCTTAGGTTAGGATATATAACGTTATAGACGTATATACAGTTCCCACCGTGAAGTAGGGTCCGACACACCAGGAATATTGACAAATATTACATCCGAGTTGTTAGGTTGCCTTATTTTACGATATACAGCGTCATAGACGCATACAATGTTCCCACCGAGAAGTAGGGTCCGACAGGTTTGGAACGTTGGCAAATATTACATCCGGGGAGTTAGGTTGCCTTAGGTTAGGATATACAACGTTATAGACGCATATAATGTTCCCACCGAGAAGTAGGGTCCGACTAGCCAGAAATGTTGTCAAATGTTACATCCGAGGTGTTAGGATAACTTAGGTTGGGATATATAACGTTATAGACGTATACAATGTTCCGACCGAGAAGTACGTTCCGAGAAGCCAGGAATCTTGTAAAATGTTACATTCGCGATGATAGGTTGCCTTAGGTTAGGATATATAACGTTATAGACACATATAATGTTCCCACCGATAAGTAGGGTGCGACACGCCACGAATATTGTCAAATATTACATCCGAGTTATTAGGTTGCCTTAGGTTAGGATATATAACGTTATAGACGCATATAATGTTCCCACCGAGAAGTAGGGTCCGGCACGCCAGGAATATTGTCAAATATTACATCCGAGTTATTAGGTTGCCTTAGGATAGGATATATGACGTTATAGACGCATTTAATGTTCCCACCGAGAAGTAGGGTCCGACTCGCTAGGAATGTTGTCAAATGTTACATCTGAGGTGTTAGGTTGCCTTAGGTTAGAATATATAACGTTATAGACGCATATAATGTTCCCACCGATAAGTAGGGTCCGACACGCCGGGAATATTGTCAAATATTACATCCGAGTTATTAGGTTGCCTTAGGTTAGGATATATAACGTTATAGACGCATATAATGTTCCCACCGAGAAGTAGGGTCCGGCACGCCAGGAATATTGTCAAATATTACATCCGAGTTATTAGGTTGCCTTAGGATAGGATATATGACGTTATAGACGCATTTAATGTTCCCACCGAGAAGTAGGGTCCGACTCGCCAGGAATGTTGTCAAATGTTACATCTGAGGTGTCAGGTTGCCTTAGGTTAGAATATATAACGTTATAGACGCATATAATGTTCCCACCGATAAGTAGGGTCCGACACGCCGGGAATATTGTCAAATATTACATCCGAGTTATAAGGTTGCCTTAGGTTATGATATATAAAGTTATAGACGCATATAATGTTCCCACCGATAAGTAGGGTCCGACACGCCAGGAATATTGTCAAATATTACATCCGAGTTATTAGGTTTCCTTAGGTTAGGATATATAACGTTATAGACGCATATAATGTTCCCACCGTGAAGTAGGGTCCGACTCGCCAGGAATGTTGTCAAATGTTACATCCGAGGTGTTAGGTTGCCTTAGGTTAGGTTATACGACGTTATAGACGCATATAATGTTCCCACCGAGAAGTAGGGCCCGACACGCTTGGAATGTTGTCAAATGTTACATCCGAGGTGTTAGGTTGCCTTAGGTTAGGTTATATGACGTTATAGACGCATATAATGTTCCCACCGAGAAGTAGGTCCGACACGCCTGGATTGTTGTCAAATATTACATCCGAGATGTTAGGTTGCCTTAGGTCAGGATATATAAAGTTATAGACGTATATACTGTTCCCACCGAGAAGTAGGGTTCCGACTCGCCAGGAATGTTGTCAAAAGTTACATCTGAGGTGTTAGGTTGCCTTAGGTTAGGATATATAACGTTATAGACGCATATAATGTTCCCACCGAGAAGTAGGGCCCGACACGCCTAGATTGCTGTCAAATATTACATCCGAGTTGTTAGGTTGCCTTGGTTAGGTTATATGACGTTATAGACGCATATAATGTTCCCACCGAGAAGTAGGTCCGACACGCCTGGATTGTTGTCAAATATTACATCCGAGATGTTAGGTTGCCTTAGGTTAGGATATATAACGTTATAGACGTATATACTGTTCCCACCGAGAAGTAGGGTCCGACACACGTGGAATGTTGTCAAATGTTACATCCGAGGTGTTAGGTTGCCTTAGGTTAGGTTATATGACGTTATAGACGTATATAATGTTCCCACCGAGAAGTAGGTCCGACACGCCTGGATTGTTGTCAAATATTACATCCGAGATGTTAGGTTGCCTCAGGTTGGGATATATAACGTTATAGACGTATATACTGTTCCCACCAAGATGGAGGGTCCGACACACCTGGAATGTTGTCAAATGTTACATCCGAGGTGGTAGGTTGCCTTAGGTTAGGATACATGACGTTATAGACGCATATAATGTTCCCACCGAGAAGTAGGGTCCGACACACCTGCAATGTTGTCAAATGTTACATCTGAGGTGTTAGGATAACTTAGGTTGGGATATATAACGTTATAGACGTATACAATGTTCCGACCGAGAAGTAGGTTCCGAGAAGCCAGGAATGTTGTAAAATGTTACATTCGCGATGATAGGTTGCCTTAGGTTAGGATATATAACGTTATAGACGCATATAATGTTCCCACCGTGAAGTAGGGTCCGACTCGCCAGGAATGTTGTCAAATGTTACATCCGAGGTGTTAGGTTGCCTTAGGTTAGGTTATACGACGTTATAGACGCATATAATGTTCCCACCGAGAAGTAGGGCCCGACACGCTAGGAATGTTGTCAAATGTTACATCCGAGGTGTTAGGTTGCCTTAGGTTAGGTTATATGACGTTATAGACGCATATAATGTTCCCACCGAGAAGTAGGTCCGACACGCCTGGATTGTTGTCAAATATTACATCCGAGATGTTAGGTTGCCTTAGGTCAGGATATATAACGTTATAGACGTATATACTGTTCCCACCGAGAAGTAGGGTTCCGACTCGCCAGGAATGTTGTCAAAAGTTACATCTGAGGTGTTAGGTTGCCTTAGGTTAGGATATATAACGTTATAGACGCATATAATGTTCCCACCGAGAAGTAGGGCCCGACACGCCTAGATTGCTGTCAAATATTACATCCGAGTTGTTAGGTTGCCTTGGTTAGGTTATATGACGTTATAGACGCATATAATGTTCCCACCGAGAAGTAGGTCCGACACGCCTGGATTGTTGTCAAATATTACATCCGAGATGTTAGGTTGCCTTAGGTTAGGATATATAACGTTATAGACGTATATACTGTTCCCACCGAGAAGTAGGGTCCGACACACGTGGAATGTTGTCAAATGTTACATCCGAGGTGTTAGGTTGCCTTAGGTTAGGTTATATGACGTTATAGACGTATATAATGTTCCCACCGAGAAGTAGGTCCGACACGCCTGGATTGTTGTCAAATATTACATCCGAGATGTTAGGTTGCCTCAGGTTGGGATATATAACGTTATAGACGTATATACTGTTCCCACTGAGAAGTAGGGCCCGACACACGTGGAATGTTGTTAAACGTTACATCCGAGGTGTTAGGTTGCCTTAGGTTAGGATATATAACGTTATAGACGCATATAATGTTCCCACTGAGAAGTAGGTTCCGACTCGCCAGGAATGTTGTCAAATGTTACATCCGAGGTGCTAGGTTGCCTTAGGTTAGGATATACAACATTATAGACGCATATAATGTTCCCACCAAGATGGAGGGTCCGACACACCTGGAATGTTGTCAAATGTTACATCCGAGGTGGTAGGTTGCCTTAGGTTAGGATATATGACGTTATAGACGCATATAATGTTCCCACCGAGAAGTAGGGTCCGACACACCTGCAATGTTGTCAAATGTTACATCCGAGGTGTTAGGATAACTTAGGTTGGGATATATAACGTTATAGACGTATACAATATTCCGACCGAGAAGTAGGTTCCGAGAAGCCAGGAATGTTGTAAAATGTTACATTCGCGATGATAGGTTGCCTTAGGTTAGGATATATAACGTTATAGACGCATATAATGTTCCCACCGATATGTAGGGTGCGACACGCCAGGAATATTGTCAAATATTACATCCGAGTTATTAGGTTGCCTTAGGTTAGGATATATAAAGTTATAGACGCATATAATGTTCCCACCGATAAGTAGGGTCCGACACGCCAGGAATATTGTCAAATATTACATCCGAGTTATTAGGTTGCCTTAGGTTAGGATATATAACGTTATAGACGCATATAATGTTCCCACCGAGAAGTAGGGTCCGACTCGTCAGGAATGTTGTCTAATGTTACATCTGAGGTGTTAGGTTGCCTTAGGTTAGAATATATAACGTTATAGACGCATTTAATGTTCCCACCGATAAGTAGGGTCCGACACGCCAGGAATATTGTCAAATATTACATCCGAGTTATTAGGTTGCCTTAGGTTAGGATATATAAAGTTATAGACGCATATAATGTTCCCACCGATAAGTAGGGTCCCACACGCCAGGAATATTGTCATATATTACATCCGAGTTATTAGGTTGCCTTAGGTTAGGATATATAACGTTATAGACGCATATAATGTTCCCACCGTGAAGTAGGGTCCGACTCGTCAGGAATGTTGTCTAATGTTACATCTGAGGTGTTAGGTTGCCTTAGGTTAGAATATATAACGTTATAGACGCATTTAATGTTCCCACCGATAAGTAGGGTCCGACACGCCAGGAATATTGTCAAATATTACATCCGAGTTATTAGGTTGCCTTAGGTTAGGATATATAAAGTTATAGACGCATATAATGTTCCCACCGATAAGTAGGGTCCCACACGCCAGGAATATTGTCATATATTACATCCGAGTTATTAGGTTGCCTTAGGTTAGGATATATAACGTTATAGACGCATATAATGTTCCCACCGTGAAGTAGGGTCCGACTCGCCAGGAATGTTGTCAAATGTTACATCCGAGGTGTTAGGTTGCCTTAGGTTAGGTTATACGACGTTATAGACGCATATAATGTTCCCACCAAGATGGAGGGTCCGACACACCTGGAATGTTGTCAAATGTTACATCCGAGGTGTTAGGTTGCCTTAGGTTAGGATATATGACGTTATAGACGCATATAATGTTCCCACCGAGAAGTAGGGTCCGACGCGCCAGGAATGTTGTAAAATATTACGTCCTAGATGATAGGTTAACTTAGGTTGGGATATATAACGTTATAGACGCAGATAATGTTTCCACCGAGAAGACGGTTCCAACAAGCCAGGAATGTTGTAAAACGTTACATTCGCGATGTTAGGTTGCCTTAGGTTATGATATGTATCGTTATAGACGCATATAATGTTCCCACCGAGAAGTAGGTCCGACACGCCTGGAATGTTGTCGAATATTACATCCGAGTTGTTGGGTTGCCTTAGGTTAGGATATATAACGTTATAGACGCATATAATGTTCCCACCGAGAAGTAGGGTCCGACTCGCCAGGAATGTTGTCAAATGTTACATCCGAGGTGTTAGGTTGCCTTAGGTTAGGTTATACGACGTTATAGACGCATATAATGTTCCCACCGAGAAGTAGGGCCCGACACGCTTGGAATGTTGTCAAATGTTACATCCGAGGTGTTAGGTTGCCTTAGGTTAGGTTATATGACGTTATAGACGCATATAATGTTCCCACCGAGAAGTAGGTCCGACACGCCTGGATTGTTGTCAAATATTACTTCCGAGATGTTAGGTTGCCTTAGGTCAGGATATATAACGTTATAGACGTATATACTGTTCCCACCGAGAAGTAGGGTCCGACTCGCCAGGAATGTTGTCAAAAGTTACATCTGAGGTGTTAGGTTGCCTTAGGTTAGGATATATAACGTTATAGACGCATATAATGTTCCCACCGAGAAGTAGGGCCCGACACGCCTAGATTGCTGTCAAATATTACATCCGAGGTGTTAGGTTGCCTTAGGTTAGGTTATATGACGTTATAGACGTATATAATGTTCCCACCGAGAAGTAGGTCCGACACGCCTGGATTGTTGTCAAATATTACATCCGAGATGTTAGGTTGCCTTAGGTTAGGATATATAACGTTATAGACTTATATACTGTTCCCACTGTGAAGTTGGGTCCGACACACGTGGAATGTTGGCAAATGTTACATCCGAGGTGTTAGGTTGCCTTAGGTTAGGATATATAACGTTATAGACGCATATAATGTTCCCGTTGAGAAGTAGGTTCCGACTCGCCAGGAATGTTGTCAAATGTTACATCCGAGGTGCTAGGTTGCCTTAGGTTAGGATATACAACGTTATAGACGCATATAATGTTCCCACCAAGATGGAGGGTCCGACACACCTGGAATGCTGTCAAATGTTACATCCGAGGTGTTAGGTTGCCTTAGGTTAGGATATATGACGTTATAGACGCATATAATGTTCCCACCGAGAAGTAGGGCCCGACACGCTTGGAATGTTGTCAAATGTTACATCCGAGGTGTTAGGTTGCCTTAGGTTAGGTTATATGACGTTATAGACGCATATAATGTCCCCACCGAGAAGTAGGGTCCGACACACGTGGAATGTTGTCAAATGTTACATCCGAGGTGTTAGTTTGCCTTAGGCTAGGATATATAACGTTATAGACGCATATAATGTTCCCACCGTGAAGTAGGGTCCGACTCGCCAGGAATGTTGTCAAATGTTACATCCGAGGTGTTAGGTTGCCTTAGGTTAGGTTATACGACGTTATAGACGCATATAATGTTCCCACCAAGATGGAGGGTCCGACACACCTGGAATGTTGTCAAATGTTACATCCGAGGTGTTAGGTTGCCTGAGGTTAGGATATATGACGTTATAGACGCATATAATGTTCCCACCGAGAAGTAGGGTCCGACGCGCCAGGAATGTTGTAAAATATTACGTCCTAGATGATAGGTTAACTTAGGTTGGGATATATAACGTTATAGACGCAGATAATGTTTCCACCGAGAAGACGGTTCCAACAAGCCAGGAATGTTGTAAAACGTTACATTCGCGATGTTAGGTTGCCTTAGGTTATGATATGTATCGTTATAGACGCATATAATGTTCCCACCGAGAAGTAGGTCCGACACGCCTGGAATGTTGTCGAATATTACATCCGAGTTGTTGGGTTGCCTTAGGTTAGGATATACAACGCTATGGACGCATATAATGTTCCCACCGATAAGTAGGGTCCGACACGCCAGGAATATTGTCAAATATTACATCCGAGTTATTAGGTTGCCTTAGGTTAGGATATATAACGTTATAGACGCATATAATGTTCCCACCGAGAAGTAGGGTCCGACTCGCCAGGAATGTTGTCAAATGTTACATCCGAGGTGTTAGGTTGCCTTAGGTTAGGTTATACGACGTTATAGACGCATATAATGTTCCCACCGAGAAGTAGGGCCCGACACGCTTGGAATGTTGTCAAATGTTACATCCGAGGTGTTAGGTTGCCTTAGGTTAGGTTATATGACGTTATAGACGCATATAATGTTCCCACCGAGAAGTAGGTCCGACACGCCTGGATTGTTGTCAAATATTACATCCGAGATGTTAGGTTGCCTTAGGTCAGGATATATAACGTTATAGACGTATATACTGTTCCCACCGAGAAGTAGGGTCCGACTCGCCAGGAATGTTGTCAAAAGTTACATCTGAGGTGTTAGGTTGCCTTAGGTTAGGATATATAACGTTATAGACGCATATAATGTTCCCACCGAGAAGTAGGGCCCGACACGCCTAGATTGTTGTCAAATATTACATCCGAGGTGTTAGGTTGCCTTAGGTTAGGTTATATGACGTTATAGACGTATATAATGTTCCCACCGAGAAGTAGGTCCGACACGCCTGGATTGTTGTCAAATATTACATCCGAGATGTTAGGTTGCCTTAGGTTAGGATATATAACGTTATAGACGCATATAATGTTCCCGTTGAGAAGTAGGTTCCGACTCGCCAGGAATGTTGTCAAATGTTACATCCGAGGTGTTAGTTTGCCTTAGGCTAGGATATATAACGTTATAGACGCATATAATGTTCCCACTGAGAAGTAGGTTCCGACTCGCCAGGAATGTTGTCAAATGTTACATCCGAGGTGCTAGGTTGCCTTAGGTTAGGATATACAACGTTATAGACGCATATAATGTTCCCACCAAGATGGAGGGTCCGACACACCTGGAATGTTGTCAAATGTTACATCCGAGGTGTTAGGTTGCCTTAGGTTAGGATATATAACGTTATAGACGCATATAATGTTCCCACCGAGAAGTAGGGTCCGCCTCGCCAGGAATGTTGTCAAATGTTACATCCGAGGTGTTAGGTTGCCTTAGGTTAGGATATATGACGTTATAGACGCATATAATGTTGCCACCGAGAAGTAGGGTCCGACGCGCCAGGAATGTTGTAAAATATTACGTCCTAGATGATAGGTTAACTTAGGTTGGGATATATAACGTTATAGACGCATATAATGTTTCCACCGAGAAGACGGTTCCAACAAGCCAGGAATGTTGTAAAACGTTACATTCGCGATGTTAGGTTGCCTTAGGTTAGGATATATAACGTTATAGACGCATATAATGTTCCCACCGAGAAGTAGGGTCCGACACACCTGCAATTTTGTCAAATGTTACATCCGAGGTGTTAGGATAACTTAGGTTGGGATATATAACGTTATAGACGTATACAATGTTCCGACCGAGAAGTAGGTTCCGAGAAGCCAGGAATGTTGTAAAATGTTACATTCGCGATGATAGGTTGCCTTAGGTTAGGATATATAACGTTATAGACACATATAATGTTCCCACCGATAAGTAGGGTGCGACACGCCAGGAATATTGTCAAATATTACATCCGAGTTATTAGGTTGCCTTAGGTTAGGATATATAACGTTATAGACGCATATAATGTTCCCACCGAGAAGTAGGGTCCGGCACGCCAGGAATATTGTCAAATATTACATCCGAGTTATTAGGTTGCCTTAGGATAGGATATATGACGTTATAGACGCATTTAATGTTCCCACCGAGAAGTAGGGTCCGCCTCGCTAGGAATGTTGTCAAATGTTACATCTGAGGTGTTAGGTTGCCTTAGGTTAGAATATATAACGTTATAGACGCATATAATGTTCCCACCGATAGGAAGGGTCCGACACGCCGGGAATATTGTCAAATATTACATCCGAGTTATTAGGTTGCCTTAGGTTGGGATATATAACGTTATAGACGCATATAATGTTCCCACCGAGAAGTAGGGTCCGGCACGCCAGGAATATTGTCAAATATTACATCCGAGTTATTAGGTTGCCTTAGGATAGGATATATGACGTTATAGACGCATTTAATGTTCCCACCGAGAAGTAGGGTCCGACTCGCCAGGAATGTTGTCAAATGTTACATCTGAGGTGTCAGGTTGCCTTAGGTTAGAATATATAACGTTATAGACGCATATAATGTTCCCACCGATAAGTAGGGTCCGACACGCCGGGAATATTGTCAAATATTACATCCGAGTTATTAGGTTGCCTTAGGTTAGGATATATAAAGTTATAGACGCATATAATGTTCCCACCGATAAGTAGGGTCCGACACGCCAGGAATATTGTCAAATATTACATCCGAGTTATTAAGTTGCCTTAGGTTAGGATATATAACGTTATAGAAGCATATAATGTTCCCACCGTGAAGTAGGGTCCGACTCGCCAGGAATGTTGTCAAATGTTACATCCGAGGTGTTAGGTTGCCTTAGGTTAGGTTATACGACGTTATAGACGCATATAATGTTCCCACCGAGAAGTAGGGCCCGACACGCTTGGAATGTTGTCAAATGTTACATCCGAGGTGTTAGGTTGCCTTAGGTTATGTTATATGACGTTATAGACGCATATAATGTTCCCACCGAGAAGTAGGTCCGACACGCCTGGATTGTTGTCAAATATTACGTCCTAGATGATAGGTTAACTTAGGTCAGGATATATAACGTTATAGACGTATATACTGTTCCCACCGAGAAGAAGGGTCCGACTCGCCAGGAATGTTGTCAAAAGTTACATCTGAGGTGTTAGGTTGCCTTAGGTTAGGATATATAACGTTATAGACGCATATAATGTTCCCACCGAGAAGTAGGGCCCGACACGCCTAGATTGCTGTCAAATATTACATCCGAGGTGTTAGGTTGCCTTAGGTTAGGTTATATGACGTTATAGACGCATATAATGTTCCCACCGAGAAGTAGGTCCGACACGCCTGGATTGTTGTCAAATATTACATCCGAGATGTTAGGTTGCCTTAGGTTAGGATATATAACGTTATAGACGTATATACTGTTCCCACCGAGAAGTAGGGTCCGACACACGTGGAATGTTGTCAAATGTTACATCCGAGGTGTTAGGTTGCCTTAGGTTAGGTTATATGACGTTATAGACGCATATAATGTTCCCACCGAGAAGTAGGTCCGACACGCCTGGATTGTTGTCAAATATTACATCCGAGATGTTAGGTTGCCTTAGGTTAGGATATATAACGTTATAGACGTATATACTGTTCCCACTGAGAAGTTGGGTCCGACACACGTGGAATGTTGGCAAATGTTACATCCGAGGGGTTAGGTTGCCTTAGGTTAGGATATATAACGTTATAGACGCATATAATGTTCCCGTTGAGAAGTAGGTTCCGACTCGCCAGGAATGTTGTCAAATGTTACATCCGAGGTGTTAGGTTGCCTTAGGGTACTATATATAACGTTATAGACGCATATAATGTGCCCACCGAGAAGGAGGATCCGACTCGCCAGGAATGTTGTCGAATGTTACATCCGAGGTGCTAGGTTGCCGTAGGTTAGGATATACAACGTTATAGACGCATATAATGTTCCCACCGAGAAATAGGGTCCGACACACATGGAATCTTCTCAAATATTACATCCGACGTGTTAGGTTGCCTTAGGTTAGGATATATAACGTTATAGACGTATATAATGTTCCCATCGAGAAGTAGGTCCGACACGCCTGGATTGTTGTCAAATATTACATCCGAGATGTTAGGTTGCCTTAGGTTGGGATATATAACGTTATAGACGTATATACTGTTCCCACTGAGAAGTAGGGCCCGACACACGTGGAATGTTGACATACGTTACATCCGAGGTGTTAGGTTGCCTTAGGTTAGGATATATAACGTTATAGACGCATATAATGTTCCCGTTGAGAAGTAGGTTCCGACTCGCCAGGAATGTTGTCAAATGTTACATCCGAGGTGCTAGGTTGCCTTAGGTTAGGATATACAACGTTATAGACGCATATAATGTTCCCACCAAGAAGTAGGGTCCGACACACCTGGAATGTTGTAAAATGTTACATCCGAGGTGTTAGGTTGCCTTAGGGTAGGATATATAACGTTATAGACGCATATAATGTACCCACTGAGAAGTAGGTTCCGACTCGCCAGGAATGTTGTCAAATGTTACATCCGAGGTGCTAGGTTGCCTTAGGTTAGGATATACAACGTTATAGACGCATATAATGTTCCCACCAATATGGAGGGTCCGACACACCTGGAATGTTGTCAAATGTTACATCCGAGGTGTTAGGTTGCCTTAGGTTAGGTTATACGACGTTATAGACGCATATAATGTTCCCACCGAGAAGTAGGGTCCGACGCGCCAGGAATGTTGTAAAATATTACGTCCTAGATGATAGGTTAACTTAGGTTGGGATATATAACGTTATAGACGCAGATAATGTTTCCACCGAGAAGACGGTTCCAACAAGCCAGGAATGTTGTAAAACGTTACATTCGCGATGTTAGGTTGCCTTAGGTTATGATATATAACGTTATAGACGCATATAATGTTCCCACCGAGAAGTAGGGCCCGACACGCCTAGATTGCTGTCAAATATTACATCCGAGGTGTTAGGTTGCATTAGGTTAGGTTATATGACGTTATAGACGCATATAATGTTCCCACCGATAAGTAGGGTCCGACACGCCAGGAATATTGTCAAATATTACATCCGGTTTATTAGGTTGCCTTAGGTTAGGATATATAACGTTATAGACGGATATAATGTTCCCACCGAGAAGTAGGGCCCCACACGCTTGGAATGTTGTCAAATGTTACATCCGAGGTGTTAGGTTGCCTTAAGTTAGGTTATACGACGTTAGAGACGCATATAATGTTCCCACCGAGAAGTAGTTCCGACACGCCTGGATTGTTGTCAAACATTACATCCGAGATGTTAGGTTGCCTTAGGTTAGGATATATAACGTTATAGACGTATACACTGTTCCCACCGAGAAGTTGGTCCGACACGCCTGGATTGTTGTCAAATATTACATCCGAGATGTTAGGTTGCCTTAGGTTAGGATATATAACGTTATAGACGCATATAATGTTCCCACTGAGAAGTAGGTTCCGACTCGCCAGGAATGTTGTCAAATGTTACATCCGAGGTGCTAGGTTGCCTTAGGTTAGGATATACAACGTTATAGACGCATATAATGTTCCCACCAAGATGGAGGGTCCGACACATCTGGAATGTTGTCAAATGTTACATCCGAGGTGTTAGGATAACTTAGGTTGGGATATATAACGTTATAGACGTATACAATGTTCGGACCGAGAAGTAGGTTCCGAGAAGCCAGCAATGTTGTAAAATGTTACATTCGCGATGATAGATTGCCTTAGGTTAGGATATATAACGTTATAGACGCATATAATGTTCCCACCGATAAGAAGCTCCGACACGCCAGGAATATTGTCAAATATTACATCCGAGTTATTAGGTTGCCTTAGGTTAGGATATATAACGTTATAGACGCATATAATGTTCCCACCGACAAGTAGGGTCCGACACGCCAGGAATATTGTCAAGTATTACATCCGAGTTATTAGGTTGCCTTAGGATAGTATATATAACGTTATAGACGCATTTAATGTTCCCACCGAGAAGTAGGGTCCGACTCGCCAGGAATGTTGTCAAATGTTACATCCGAGTTACTAGGTTGCCTTAGGTCAGGATATATAACGTTATAGACATATACAATGTTTCCACCGAGAAGTCGGTTACGACAAGCCAGGAATATTGTAAAACGTTACATTCGCGATGTTAGGTTGCCTTAGGTTAGGATATATAACGTTATAGACGCATATAATGTTCCCACCGATAAGTAGGGTCCGACACGCCAGGAATATTGTCAAATATTACATCCGAGTTATTAGGTTGCCTTAGGTTAGGATATATAACGTTATAGACGCATATAATGTTCCCACCGAGAAGTAGGGTCCGACTCGCCAGGAATGTTGTCAAATGTTACATCCGAGGTGTTAGGTTGCCTTAGGTCAGGATATATAACGTTATAGACGTATATACTGTTCCCACCGAGAAGTAGGGTCCGACTCGCCAGGAATGTTGTAAAAAGTTACATCTGAGCTGTTAGGTTGCCTTAGGTTAGGATATATAACGTTATAGACGCATATAATGTTCCCACCGAGAAGTAGGGCCCGACACGCCTAGATTGCTGTCAAATATTACATCCGAGGTGTTAGGTTGCCTTAGGTTAGGTTATATGACGTTATAGACGCATATAATGTTCCCACCGATAAGTAGGGTCCGACACGCCAGGAATATTGTCAAATATTACATCCGGTTTATTAGGTTGCCTTAGGTTAGGATATATAACGTTATAGACGGATATAATGTTCCCACCGAGAAGTAGGGCCCCACACGCTTGGAATGTTGTCAAATGTTACATCCGAGGTGTTAGGTTGCCTTAAGTTAGGTTATACGACGTTAGAGACGCATATAATGTTCCCACCGAGAAGTAGTTCCGACACGCCTGGATTGTTGTCAAACATTACATCCGAGATGTTAGGTTGCCTTAGGTTAGGATATATAACGTTATAGACGTATACACTGTTCCCACCGAGAAGTTGGTCCGACACGCCTGGATTGTTGTCAAATATTACATCCGAGATGTTAGGTTGCCTTACGTTAGGATATATAACGTTATAGACGCATATAATGTTCCCACTGAGAAGTAGGTTCCGACTCGCCAGGAATGTTGTCAAATGTTACATCCGAGGTGCTAGGTTGCCTTAGGTTAGGATATACAACGTTATAGACGCATATAATGTTCCCACCAAGATGGAGGGTCCGACACACCTGGAATGTTGTCAAATGTTACATCCGAGGTGTTAGGATAACTTAGGTTGGGATATATAACGTTATAGACGTATACAATGTTCGGACCGAGAAGTAGGTTCCGAGAAGCCAGGAATGTTATAAAATGTTACATTCGCGATGATAGATTGCCTTAGGTTAGGATATATAACGTTATAGACGCATATAATGTTCCCACCGATAAGAAGCTCCGACACGCCAGGAATATTGTCAAATATTACATCCGAGTTATTAGGTTGCCTTAGGTTAGGATATATAACGTTATAGACGCATATAATGTTCCCACCGACAAGTAGGGTCCGACACGCCAGGAATATTGTCAAGTATTACATCCGAGTTATTAGGTTGCCTTAGGATAGTATATATAACGTTATAGACGCATTTAATGTTCCCACCGAGAAGTAGGGTCCGACTCGCCAGGAATGTTGTCAAATGTTACATCTGAGGTGTTAGGTTGCCTTAGGTTAGAATATATAACGTTATAGACGCATATAATGTTCCCACCGACAAGTAGGGTCCGACACGCCAGGAATATTGTCAAATATTACATCCGAGTTATTAGGTTGCCTTAGGATAGGATATATAACGTTATAGACGCATTTAATGTTCCCACCGAGAAGTAGGGCCCGACACGCCTAGATTGTTGTCAAATATTACATCCGAGGTGTTAGGTTGCCTTAGGTTAGGATATATAACGTTATAGACGCATATAATGTTCCCACTGAGAAGTAGGTTCCGACTCGCCAGGAATGTTGTCAAATGTTACATCCGAGGTGCTAGGTTGCCTTAGGTTAGGATATACAACGTTATAGACGCATATAATGTTCCCACCAAGATTGAGGGTCCGACACACCTGGAATGTTGTCAAATGATACATCCGAGGTGTTAGGTTGCCTTAGGTTATGATATATGACGTTATGGACGCATATAACGTTCCCACCGAGAAGTAGGGTCCGACCCGCCAGGAATGTTGTAAAATATTACGTCCTAGATGATAGGTTAACTTAGGTTGGGATATATAACGTTATAGACGCATATAATGTTTCCACCGAGAAGACGGTTCCAACAAGCCAGGAATGTTGTAAAACGTTACATTCGCGATGTTAGGTTGCCTTAGGTTATGATATATAACGTTATAGACGCATATAATGTTCCCACCGACAAGTAGGGTCCGACACGCCAGGAATATTGTCAAATATTACATCCGAGTTATTAGGTTGCCTTAGGATAGGATATATAACGTTATAGACCCATTTAATGTTCCCACCGAGAAGTAGGATCCGACTCGCCAGGAATGTTGTCAAATGTTACATCTGAGGTGTTAGGTTGCCTTGGGTTAGAATATATAACGTTATAGACGCATATAATGTTCCCACCGATAAGTAGGGTCCGACACGCCGGGAATATTGTCAAATATTACATCCGAGTTATTAGGTTGCCTTAGGTTAGGATATATAAAGTTATAGACGCATATAATGTTCCCACCGATAAGTAGGGTCCGACACGCCAGAAATATTGTCAAATATTACATCCGAGTTACTAGGTTGCCTTAGGTCAGGATATATAACGTTATAGACGCATTTAATGTTCCCACCGAGAAGTAGGTTCCGACTCGCCAGGAATGTTGTCAAATGTTACATCTGAGGTGTTAGGTTGCCTTAGGTTAGAATATATAACGTTATAGACGCATATAATGTTCCCACCGATGAGGAGGGTCCGACACGCCAGGAATATTGTCAAATATTACATCCGAGTTATTAGGTTGCCTTAGGTTAGGATATATAACGTTATAGACGCATATAATGTTCCCACCGAGAAGTTGGGTCCGACTCGCCAGGAATGTTGTCAAATGTTACATCCGAGATGTTAGGTTGCCTTAGGTTAGGTTATACGACGTTATAGACGCATATAATGTTCCCACCGAGAAGTAGGGCCCGACACGCCAGGAATATTGTCAAATATTACATCCGAGTTATTAGGTTGCCTTAGGTTAGGATATATAACGTTATAGACGCATATAATGTTCCCACCGACAAGTAGGGTCCGACACGCCAGGAATATTGTCAAATATTACATCCGAGTTATTAGGTTGCCTTAGGATAGGATATATAACGTTATAGACGCATTTAATGTTCCCACCGAGAAGTAGGGCCCGACACGCCTAGATTGTTGTCAAATATTACATCCGAGGTGTTAGGTTGCCTTAGGTTAGGATATATAAAGTTATAGACGCATATAATGTTCCCACCGATAAGTAGGGTCCGACACGCCAGAAATATTGTCAAATATTACATCCGAGTTACTAGGTTGCCTTAGGTCAGGATATATAACGTTATAGACGCATTTAATGTTCCCACCGAGAAGTAGGTTCCGACTCGCCAGGAATGTTGTCAAATGTTACATCTGAGGTGTTAGGTTGCCTTAGGTTAGAATATATAACGTTATAGACGCATATAATGTTCCCACCGATAAGGAGGGTCCGACACGCCAGGAATATTGTCAAATATTACATCCGAGTTATTAGGTTGCCTTAGGTTAGGATATATAACGTTATAGACGCATATAATGTTCCCACCGAGAAGTTGGGTCCGACTCGCCAGGAATGTTGTCAAATGTTACATCCGAGGTGTTGGGTTGCCTTAGGTTAGGTTATACGACGTTATAGACGCATATAATGTTCCCACCGAGAAGTAGGGCCCGACACGCCAGGAATATTGTCAAATATTACATCCGAGTTATTAGGTTGCCTTAGGTTAGGATATATAACGTTATAGACGCATATAATGTTCCCACCGACAAGTAGGGTCCGACACGCCAGGAATATTGTCAAATATTACATCCGAGTTATTAGGATGCCTTAGGATAGGATATATAACGTTATAGACGCATTTAATGTTCCCACCGACAAGTAGGGCCCGACACGCCTAGATTGTTGTCAAATATTACATCCGAGGTGTTAGGTTGCCTTAGGTTAGGTTATATGACGTTATAGACGCATACAATGTTCCCACCGAGAAGTAGGTCCGACACGCCTGGATTCTTGTCAAATATTACATCCGAGATGTTAGGTTGCCTTAGGTTAGGATATATAACGTTATAGACGCATATAATGTTCCCACTGAGAAGTAGGTTCCGACTCGCCAGGAATGTTGTCAAATGTTACATCCGAGGTGCTAGGTTGCCTTAGGTTAGTATATACAACGTTATAGACGCATATAATGTTCCCACCAAGATGGAGGGTCCGACACACCTGGAATGTTGTCAAATGTTACATCCGAGGTGTTAGGTTGCCTTAGGTTAGGATATATGACGTTATAGACGCATATAACGTTCCCACCGAGAAGTAGGGTCCGACGCGCCAGGAATGTTGTAAAATATTACGTCCTAGATGATAGGTTAACTTAGGTTGGGATATATAACGTTATAGATGCATATAATGTTTCCACCGAGAAGACGGTTCCAACAAGCCAGGAATGTTGTAAAACGTTACATTCGCGATGTTAGGTTGCCTTAGGTTATGATATATAACGTTATAGACGCATATAATGTTCCCACCGAGAAGTAGGTCCGACACGCCTGGAATGTTGTCAAATATTACATCCGAGTTGTTGGGTTGCCTTAGGTTAGGATACACAACGCTATAGACGCATATAATGTTCCCACCGAGAAGTAGGGTCCGACACGCCAGGAACGTTGTAAAATATTACGTCCTAGATGATAGGTTAACTTAGGTTGGGGTATATAACGTTATAGACATATACAATGTTTCCACCGAGAAGTCGGTTACGACAAGCCAGGAATGTTGTAAAACGTTACATTCGCGATGTTAGGTTGCCTTAGGTTAGGATATATAACGTTATAGACGCATATAATGTTCCCACCGATAAGTGGGGTCCGACACGCCAGGAATATTCTCAAATATTACATCCGGGTTATTAGGTTGCCTTAGGTTAGGATATATAACGTTATAGACGCATATAATGTTCCCACCGAGAAGTAGGGTCCGACACGCCAGGAATATTGTCAAATATTACATCCGAGTTATTAGGTTGCCTTAGGATAGGATATATAACGTTATAGACGCATTTAATGTTCCCACCGAGAAGTAGGGTCCGACACGCCAGGAATGTTGTCAAATGTTACATCTGTGGTGTTAGGTTGCCTTAGGTTAGAACATATAACGTTATAGACGCATATAATGTTCCCACCGAGAAGTAGGGTCCGACACGCCGGGAATATTGTCAAATATTACATCCGAGTTATTAGGTTGCATTAGGTTAGGATATATAAAGTTATAGACGCATATAATGTTCCCACCGATAAGTAGGGTCCGACACGCCAGGAATATTGTCAAATATTACATCCGAGTTATTAGGTTGCCTTAGGTTAGGATATATAACGTTATAGACGCATATAATGTTCCCACCGAGAAGTAGGGTCCGACTCGCCAGGAATGTTGTCAAATGTTACATCTGAGGTGTTAGGTTGCCTTAGGTTAGAATATATAACGTTATAGACGCATATAATGTACCCACCGATAAGTAGGGTCCGACACTCCAGGTATATTGTCAAATATTACATCCGAGTTATTAGGTTGCCTTAGGTTAGGATATATAACGTTATAGACGCATATAATGTTCCCACCGATAAGTAGGGTCCGACACGCCAGGAATATTGTCAAATATTACATCCGAGTTATTAGGTTGCCTTAGGTTAGGATATATAACGTTATAGACGGATATAATGTTCCCACCGAGAAGTAGGGCCCGACACGCTTGGAATGTTGTCAAATGTTACATCCGAGGTGTTAGGTTGCCTTAAGTTAGGTTATACGACGTTATAGACGCATATAATGTTCCCACCGAGAAGTAGTTCCGACACGCCTGGATTGTTGTCAAACATTACATCCGAGATGTTAGGTTGCCTTAGGTTAGGATATATAACGTTATAGACGTATACACTGTTCCCACCGAGAAAGAGGGTCCGACTCGCCAGGAATGTTGTCAAATGTTACATCCGAGGTGCTAGGTTGCCTTAGGTTAGGATATACAACGTTATAGACGCATACAATGTTCCCACCGAGAAGTATGTTCCGACACACATGGAATCTTGTCAAACATTACATCCGACGTGTTAGGTTGCCTTAGGTTAGGATATATAACGTTATAGTCGCATATAATGTTCCCACCGAGAAGTAGGGTCCGACTCGCCAGGAATGTTGTCAAATGTTACATCCGAGGTGTTAGGTTACCTTAAGTCAGGATATATAACGTTATAGACGTATATACTGTTCCCACCGTGAAGTAGGGTCCGACACACCAGGAATATTGACAACTATTACATCCGAGTTGTTAGGTTGCCTTATTTTACGATATACAGCGCTATAGAGGCATACAATGTTCCCACCGAGAAGTAGGGTCCGACAGGTTTGGAATGTTGGCAAATATTACATCCGAGGAGTTAGGTTGCCTTAGGTTAGGATATATAACGTTAATGACGCATATAATGTTCCCACCGAGAAGTAGGGTCCGACACACGTGGAATGTTGTCAAATGTTACATCCGAGGTGTTAGGTTGCCTTAGGTTAGGTTATATGACGTTATAGACGGATATAATGTTCCCACCGAGAAGTAGGACCGACTCGCCAGGAATGTTGTCAAATGTTACATCCGAGGTGTTAGGTTGCCTTAGGTCAGGATATATAACGTTATAGAGGTATATACTGTTCCCACCGTGAAGTAGGGTCCGACACACATGGAATCTTGTCAAACATTACATCCGACGTGTTAGGTTGCCTTAGGTTAGGATATATAACGTTATAGTCGCATATAATGTTCCCACCGAGAAGTAGGGTCCGACTCGCCAGGAATGTTGTCAAATGTTACATCCGAGGTGTTAGGTTACCTTAGGTCAGGATATATAACGTTATAGACGTATATACTGTTCCCACCGTGAAGTAGGGTCCGACACACCAGGAATATTGACAACTATTACATCCGAGTTGTTAGGTTGCCTTATTTTACGATATACAGCGCTATAGAGGCATACAACGTTCCCACCGAGAAGTAGGGTCCGACAGGTTTGGAATGTTGGCAAATATTACATCCGAGGAGTTAGGTTGCCTTAGGTTAGGATATATAACGTTAATGACGCATATAATGTTCCCACCGAGAAGTAGGGACCGACACACGTGGAATGTTGTCAAATGTTACATCCGAGGTGTTAGGTTGCCTTAGGTTAGGTTATATGACGTTATAGACGGATATAATGTTCCCACCGAGAAGTAGGTCCGACTCGCCAGGAATGTTGTCAAATGTTACATCCGAGGTGTTAGGTTGCCTTAGGTCAGGATATATAACGTTATAGACGTATATACTGTTCCCACCGTGAAGTAGGGTCCGACACACCAGGAATATTGACAACTATTACATCCGAGTTGTTAGGTTGCCTTCTTTTACGATATACAGCGCTATAGACGCATACAATGTTCCCACCGAGAAGTAGGGTCCGACAGGTTTGGAATGTTGGCAAATATTACATCCGAGGAGTTAGGTTGCGTTAGGTTAGGATATATGACGTTATAGACGCATACAATGTTCCCACCGAGAAGTAGGTCCGACACGCCTGGATTCTTGTCAAATATTACATCCGAGATGTTAGGTTGCCTTAGGTTAGGATATATAACGTTATAGACGCATATAATGTTCCCACTGAGAAGTAGGTTCCGACTCGCCAGGAATGTTGTCAAATGTTACATCCGAGGTGCTAGGTTGCCTTAGGTTAGTATATACAACGTTATAGACGCATATAATGTTCCCACCAAGATGGAGGGTCCGACACACCTGGAATGTTGTCAAATGTTACATCCGAGGTGTTAGGTTGCCTTAGGTTAGGATATATGACGTTATAGACGCATATAACGTTCCCACCGAGAAGTAGGGTCCGACGCGCCAGGAATGTTGTAAAATATTACGTCCTAGATGATAGGTTAACTTAGGTTGGGATATATAACGTTATAGATGCATATAATGTTTCCACCGAGAAGACGGTTCCAACAAGCCAGGAATGTTGTAAAACGTTACATTCGCGATGTTAGGTTGCCTTAGGTTATGATATATAACGTTATAGACGCATATAATGTTCCCACCGAGAAGTAGGTCCGACACGCCTGGAATGTTGTCAAATATTACATCCGAGTTGTTGGGTTGCCTTAGGTTAGGATACACAACGCTATAGACGCATATAATGTTCCCACCGAGAAGTAGGGTCCGACACGCCAGGAACGTTGTAAAATATTACGTCCTAGATGATAGGTTAACTTAGGTTGGGGTATATAACGTTATAGACATATACAATGTTTCCACCGAGAAGTCGGTTACGACAAGCCAGGAATGTTGTAAAACGTTACATTCGCGATGTTAGGTTGCCTTAGGTTAGGATATATAACGTTATAGACGCATATAATGTTCCCACCGATAAGTGGGGTCCGACACGCCAGGAATATTGTCAAATATTACATCCGGGTTATTAGGTTGCCTTAGGTTAGGATATATAACGTTATAGACGCATATAATGTTCCCACCGAGAAGTAGGGTCCGACACGCCAGGAATATTGTCAAATATTACATCCGAGTTATTAGGTTGCCTTAGGATAGGATATATAACGTTATAGACGCATTTAATGTTCCCACCGAGAAGTAGGGTCCGACACGCCAGGAATGTTGTCAAATGTTACATCTGTGGTGTTAGGTTGCCTTAGGTTAGAACATATAACGTTATAGACGCATATAATGTTCCCACCGAGAAGTAGGGTCCGACACGCCGGGAATATTGTCAAATATTACATCCGAGTTATTAGGTTGCATTAGGTTAGGATATATAAAGTTATAGACGCATATAATGTTCCCACCGATAAGTAGGGTCCGACACGCCAGGAATATTGTCAAATATTACATCCGAGTTATTAGGTTGCCTTAGGTTAGGATATATAACGTTATAGACGCATATAATGTTCCCACCGAGAAGTAGGGTCCGACTCGCCAGGAATGTTGTCAAATGTTACATCTGAGGTGTTAGGTTGCCTTAGGTTAGAATATATAACGTTATAGACGCATATAATGTACCCACCGATAAGTAGGGTCCGACACTCCAGGTATATTGTCAAATATTACATCCGAGTTATTAGGTTGCCTTAGGTTAGGATATATAACGTTATAGACGCATATAATGTTCCCACCGATAAGTAGGGTCCGACACGCCAGGAATATTGTCAAATATTACATCCGAGTTATTAGGTTGCCTTAGGTTAGGATATATAACGTTATAGACGGATATAATGTTCCCACCGAGAAGTAGGGCCCGACACGCTTGGAATGTTGTCAAATGTTACATCCGAGGTGTTAGGTTGCCTTAAGTTAGGTTATACGACGTTATAGACGCATATAATGTTCCCACCGAGAAGTAGTTCCGACACGCCTGGATTGTTGTCAAACATTACATCCGAGATGTTAGGTTGCCTTAGGTTAGGATATATAACGTTATAGACGTATACACTGTTCCCACCGAGAAGTTGGTCCGACACGCCTGGATTGTTGTCAAATATTACATCCGAGATGTTAGGTTGCCTTAGGTCAGGATATATAACGTTATAGACGTATATACTGTTCCCACCGAGAAGTAGGGTCCGACACACGTGGAATGTTGTCAAATGTTACATCCGAGGTGTTAGGTTGCCTTAGGTTAGGATATATAACGTTATAGACGTATACAATGTTCCGACCGAGAAGTAGGTTCCGAGATGCCAGGAATGTTGCAAAATGTTACATTCGCGATGTTAGGTTGCCTTAGGTTAGGATATGTAACGTTATAGACGCATATAATGTTCCCACCGATAAGTAGGGTCCGACACGCAAGGAATATTGTCAAATATTACATTCGAGTTATTAGGTTGCCTTATGTTAGGATATATAACGTTATAGACGCATATAATGTTCCCACCGAGAAGTAGGGTCCGACACGCCAGGAATGTTGTAAAATATTACGTCCTAGATGATAGGTTAACTTAGGTTAGGATATACAACGTTATAGACGCATACAATGTTCCCACCAAGAAGTAGGGTCCGACAGGTTTGGAATGTTGGCAAATATTACATCCGAGGAGTTAGGTTGCCTTAGGTTAGGATATACAACGTTATAGACGCATATAATGATCCCACCGAGAGGTGGGGTCCGACACACGTGGAATGTTGTCAAATGTTACATCCGATGTGTTAGGTTGCCTTAGGTTAGGTTATATGACGTTATAGACGTATATAATGTTCCCACCGAGAAGTAGGTCCGACTCGCCAGGAATGTTGTCAAATGTTACATCCGAGGTGTTAGGTTGCCTTAGGTCAGGATATATAACGTTATAGACGTATATACTGTTCCCACCGTGATGTAGGGTCCGACACACAAGGAATATTGACAACTATTACATCCGAGTTGTTAGGTTGCCTTCTTTTACGATATACAGCGCTATGACGCATACAATGTTCCCACCGAGACGTAGGGTCCGACAGGTTTGGAATGTTGGCAAATATTACATCCGAGGAGTTAGGTTGCGTTAGGTTAGGATATATAACGTTATAGACGCATATTATGTTCCCACCGTGAAGTAGGGCCCGACACGCTTGGAATGTTGTCAAATGTTACATCCGAGGTGTTAGGTTGCCTCAGGTTAGGTTATATGACGTTATAGACGAATATAATGTTCCCACCGAGAAGTAGGTCCGACACGCCTGGATTGTTGTCAAATATTACATCCGAGATGTTAGGTTGCCTTAGGTCAGGATATATAACGTTATAGACGTATATACTGTTCCCACCGAGAAGTAGGGTCCGACGCACGTGGAATGTTGTCAAATGTGACATCCGAGGTGTTAGGTTGCCTTAGGTTAGGATATATAACGTTATAGACGTATACAATGTTCCGACCGAGAAGTAGGTTCCGAGATGCCAGGAATGTTGCAAAATGTTACATTCGCGATGTTAGGTTGCCTTAGGTTAGGATATGTAACGTTATAGACGCATATAATGTTCCCACCGATAAGTAGGGTCCGACACGCAAGGAATATTGTCAAATATTACATCCGAGTTATTAGGTTGCCTAATGTTAGGATATATAACGTTATAGACGCATATAATGTTCCCACCGAGAAGTAGGGTCCGACACGCCAGGAATGTTGTAAAATATTACGTCCTAGATGATAGGTTAACTTAGGTTAGGATATACAACGTTATAGACGCATACAATGTTCCTACCAAGAAGTAGGGTTCGACAGGTTTGGAATGTTGGCAAATATTACATCCGAGGAGTTAGGTTGCCTTAGGTTAGGATATACAACGTTATAGACGCATATAATGTTCCCAGCGAGAAGTAGGGTCCGACACACGTGGAATGTTGTCAAATGTTACATCCGAGGTGTTAGGTTGCCTTAGGTTAGGTTATGTGACGTTATAGACGTATATAATGTTACTACCGAGAAGTAGGTCCGACTCGCCAGGAATGTTGTCAAATGTTACATCCGCGGTGTTAGGTTGCCTTAGGTCAGGATATATAACGTTATAGACGTATATACTGTTCCCACCGTGAAGTAGGGTCAGACACACCAGGAATATTGACAACTATTACATCCGAGTTGTTAGGTTGCCTTTTTTTACGATATACAGCGCTATAGACGCATACAATGTTCCCACCGAGAAGTAGGGTCCGACAGGTTTGGAATGTTGGCAAATATTACATCCGAGGAGTTAGGTTGCCTTAGGTTAGGATATACAACGTTATAGACGCATATAATGTTCCCACCGAGAAGTAGGGTCCGACACACGTGGAATGTTGTCAAATGTTACATCCGAGGTGTTAGGTTGCCTTAGGTTAGGTTATATGACGTTATAGACGCATACAATGTTCCCACCGAGAAGTAGGGTCCGACAGGTTTGGAATGTTGGCAAATATTACATCCGAGGAGTTAGGTTGCCTTAGGTTAGGATATACAACGTTATAGACGTATATACTGTTCCCACCGTGAAGTAGGGTCCGACACACCAGGAATATTGACAACTATTACATCCGAGTTGTTAGGTTGCCCTATTTTACGATATACAGCGCTATAGACGCATACAATGTTCCCACCGAGAAGTAGGGTCCGACAGGTTTGGAATGTTGGCAAATATTACATCCGAGGAGTTAGGTTGCCTTAGGTTAGGATGTACAACGTTATAGACGCATATAATGTTCCCACCGAGAAGTAGGGTCCGACACACGTGGAATGTTGTCAAATGTTACATCCGAGGTGTTAGGTTGCCTTAGGTTAGGTTATATGACGTTATAGACGTATATAATGTTCCCACCGAGAAGTAGGTCCGACACGCCTGGATTGTTGTCAAATATTACATCCGAGATGTTAGGTTGCCTTAGGTTAGGATATATAACGTTATAGACGCATATTATGTTCCCACCGAGAAGTAGGGTCCGACAGGTTTGGAATGTTGGCAAATATTACATCCGAGGAGTTAGGTTGCCTAAGTTAGGATATACAACGTTATAGACGCATATAATGTTCCCACCGAGAAGTAGGGTCCGACACACCTGGAATGTTGTCAAATGTTACATCCGAGGTGTTAGGTTAACTTAGGTTGGGATATATAACGTTATAGACGTATACAATGTTCCGACCGAGAAGTGGGTTCCGAGAAGCCAGGAATGTTGTAAAATGTTACATTCGCGATGTTAGGTTGCCTTAGGTTAGGGTATGTAACGTTATAAACGCATATAATGTTCCCACCGATAAGTAGGGTCCGACACGCAAGGAATATTGTCAAATATTACATCCGAGTTATTAGGTTGCCTTAGGATAGGATATATAACGTTCTAGACGCATTTAATGTTCCCACCGAGAAATAGTGTCCGACTCGCCAGGAATGTTGTCAAATGTTACATCTGAGGTGTTAGGTTGCGTTAGGTTAGGATATATAACGTTATAGACGCATATTATGTTCCCACCGAGAAGTAGGGCCCGACACGCTTGGAATGTTTTCAAATGTTACATCCGAGGTGTTAGGTTGCCTTAGGTTAGGTTATATGACGTTATAGACGAATATAATGTTCCCACCGAGAAGTAGGTCCGACACGCCTCGATTGTTGTCAAATATTACATCCGAGGTGCTAAGTTGCCTTAGGTTAGGATATACAACGTTATAGACGCATATAATGTTCCCACCGAGAAGTAGGGTCCGACACACCTGGAATGTTGTCAAATGTTACATCCGAGGTGTTAGGTTGCCTTAGGTTGGGATATATAACGTTATAGACGTATACAATGTTCCGACCGAGAAGTGGGTTCCGAGAAGCCAGGAATGTTGTAAAATGTTACATTCGCGATGTTAGGTTGCCTTAGGTTAGGATATGTAACGTTATAGGCGCATATAATGTTCCCACCGATAAGTAGGGTCCGACACGCAAGGAATATTGTCAAATATTACATCCGAGTTATTAGGTTGCCTTATGTTAGGATATATAACGTTATAGACGCATATAACGTTCCCACCGAGAAGTAGGGTCCGACACGCCAGGAATGTTGTAAAATATTACGTCCTAGATGATAGGTTAACTTAGGTTAGGATATACAACGTTATAGACGCATACAATGTTCCCACCAAGAAGTAGGGTCCGACAGGTTTGGAATGTTGGCAAATATTACATCCGAGGAGTTAGGTTGCCTTAGGTTAGGATATACAACGTTATAGACGCATATAATGTTCCCACCGAGAAGTAGGGTCCGACACACGTGGAATGTTGTCAAATGTTACATCCGAGGTGTTAGGTTGCCTTAGGTTAGGATATATAACGTTATAGTCGCATATAATGTTCCCACCGAGAAGTAGGGACCGACTCGCCAGGCATGTTGTCAAATGTTAAATCCGAGGTGTTAGGTTGCCTTAGGTTAGGATATATAACGTTATAGACGCATATAATGTTCCCACCGATAAGTAGGGTCCGACACGCCAGGAATATTGTCAAATATTACATCCGAGTTATTAGGTTGCCTTAGGTTAGGATATATAACGTTATAGACGGATATAATGTTCCCACCGAGAAGTAGGGCCCGACACTCTTGGAATGTTGTCAAATGTTACATCCGAGGTGTTATGTTGCCTTAAGTTAGGTTATACGACGTTATAGACGCATATAATGTTCCCACCGAGAAGTAGTTCCGACACGCCTGGATTGTTGTCAAACATTACATCCGAGATGTTAGGTTGCCTTAGGTTAGGATATATAACGTTATAGACGTATACACTGTTCCCACCGAGAAGTTGGTCCGACACGCCTGGATTGTTGTCAAATATTACATCCGAGGAGTTAGGTTGCCTTAGGTTAGGATATACAACGTTATAGACGCATATAATGTTCCCACCGAGAAGTAGGGTCCGACACACCTGGAATGTTGTCAAATGTTACATCCGAGGTATTAGGTTGCCTTAGGTTAGGATATATAACGTTATAGACGCATATAATGTTCCCACCGAGAAAGAGGGTCCGACTCGCCAGGAATGTTGTCAAATGTTACATCCGAGGTGCTAGGTTGCCTTAGGTTAGGATATACAACGTTATAGACGCATACAATGTTCCCACCGAGAAGTATGTTCCGACACACATGGAATCTTGTCAAACATTACATCCGACGTGTTAGGTTGCCTTAGGTTAGGATATATAACGTTATAGTCGCATATAATGTTCCCACCGAGGAGTAGGGTCCGACTCGCCAGGAATGTTGTCAAATGTTACATCCGAGGTGTTAGGTTACCTTAGGTCAGGATATATAACGTTATAGACGTATATACTGTTCCCACCGTGAAGTAGGGTCCGACACACCAGGAATATTGACAACTATTACATCCGAGTTGTTAGGTTGCCTTATTTTACGATATACAGCGCTATAGAGGCATACAATGTTCCCACCGAGAAGTAGGGTCCGACAGGTTTGGAATGTTGGCAAATATTACATCCGAGGAGTTAGGTTGCCTTAGGTTAGGATATATAACGTTAATGACGCATATAATGTTCCCACCGAGAAGTAGGGTCCGACACACGTGGAATGTTGTCAAATGTTACATCCGAGGTGTTAGGTTGCCTTAGGTTGGGTTATATGACGTTATAGACGTATATAATGTTCCCACCGAGAAGTAGGTCCGACTCGCCAGGAATGTTGTCAAATGTTACATCCGAGGTGTTAGGTTGCCTTAGGTCAGGATATATAACGTTATAGACGTATATACTGTTCCCACCGTGAAGTAGGGTCCGACACACCAGGAATATTGACAACTATTACATCCGAGTTGTTAGGTTGCCTTCTTTTACGATATACAGCGCTATAGACGCATACAATGTTCCCACCGAGAAGTAGGGTCCGACAGGTTTGGAATGTTGGCAAATATTACATCCGAGGAGTTAGGTTGCGTTAGGTTAGGATATATAACGTTATAAACGCATATTATGTTCCCACCGTGAAGTAGGGCCCGACACGCTTGGAATGTTGTCAAATGTTACATCCGAGGTGTTAGGTTGCCTCAGGTTAGGTTATATGACGTTATAGACGAATATAATGTTCCCACCGAGAAGTAGGTCCGACACGCCTGGATTGTTGTCAAATATTACATCCGAGATGTTACGTTGCCTTAGGTCAGGATATATAACGTTATAGACGTATATACTGTTCCCACCGAGAAGTAGGGTCCGACACACGTGGAATGTTGTCAAATGTTACATCCGAGGTGTTAGGTTGCCTTAGGTTAGGATATATAACGTTATAGACGTATACAATGTTCCGACCGAGAAGTAGGTTCCGAGATGCCAGGAATGTTGCAAAATGTTACATTCGCGATGTTAGGTTGCCTTAGGTTAGGATATGTAACGTTATAGACGCATATAATGTTCCCACCGATAAGTAGGGTCCGACACGCAAGGAATATTGTCAAATATTGCATCCGAGTTATTAGGTTGCCTAATGTTAGGATATATAACGTTATAGACGCATATAATGTTCCCACCGAGAAGTAGGGTCCGACACGCCAGGAATGTTGTAAAATATTACGTCCTAGATGATAGGTTAACTTAGGTTAGGATATACAACGTTATAGACGCATACAATGTTCCTACCAAGAAGTAGGGTTCGACAGGTTTGGAATGTTGGCAAATATTACATCCGAGGAGTTAGGTTGCCTTAGGTTAGGATATACAACGTTATAGACGCATATAATGTTCCCAGCGAGAAGTAGGGTCCGACACACGTGGAATGTTGTCAAATGTTACATCCGAGGTGTTAGGTTGCCTTAGGTTAGGTTATATGACGTTATAGACGTATATAATGTTCCTACCGAGAAGTAGGTCCGACTCGCCAGGAATGTTGTCAAATGTTACATCCGCGGTGTTAGGTTGCCTTAGGTCAGGATATATAACGTTATAGACGTATATACTGTTCCCACCGTGAAGTAGGGTCCGACACACCAGGAATATTGACAACTATTACATCCGAGTTGTTAGGTTGCCTTTTTTTACGATATACAGCGCTATAGACGCACACAATGTTCCCACCGAGAAGTAGGGTCCGACAGGTTTGGAATGTTGGCAAATATTACATCCGAGGAGTTAGGTTGCCTTAGGTTAGGATATACAACGTTATAGACGCATATAATGTTCCCACCGAGAAGTAGGGTCCGACACACGTGGAATGTTGTCAAATGTTACATCCGAGGTGTTAGGTTGCCTTAGGTTAGGTTATATGACGTTATAGACGCATACAATGTTCCCACCGAGAAGTAGGGTCCGACAGGTTTGGAATGTTGGCAAATATTACATCCGAGGAGTTAGGTTGCCTTAGGTTAGGATATACAACGTTATAGACGTATATACTGTTCCCACCGTGAAGTAGGGTCCGACACACCAGGAATATTGACAACTATTACATCCGAGTTGTTAGGTTGCCTTCTTTTACGATATACAGCGCTATAGAGGCATACAATGTTCCCACCGAGAAGTAGGGTCCGACAGGTTTGGAATGTTGGCAAATATTACATCCGAGGAGTTAGGTTGCCTTAGGTTAGGATATATAACGTTAATGACGCATATAATGTTCCCACCGAGAAGTAGGGTCCGACACACGTGGAATGTTGTCAAATGTTACATCCGAGGTGTTAGGTTGCCTTAGGTTGGGTTATATGACGTTATAGACGTATATAATGTTCCCACCGAGAAGTAGGTCCGACTCGCCAGGAATGTTGTCAAATGTTACATCCGAGGTGTTAGGTTGCCTTAGGTCAGGATATATAACGTTATAGACGTATATACTGTTCCCACCGTGAAGTAGGGTCCGACACACCAGGAATATTGACAACTATTACATCCGAGTTGTTAGGTTGCCTTCTTTTACGATATACAGCGCTATAGACGCATACAATGTTCCCACCGAGAAGTAGGGTCCGACAGGTTTGGAGTGTTGGCAAATATTACATCCGAGGAGTTAGGTTGCGTTAGGTTAGGATATATAACGTTATAGACGCATATTATGTTCCCACCGTGAAGTAGGGCCCGACACGCTTGGAATGTTGTCAAATGTTACATCCGAGGTGTTAGGTTGCCTCAGGTTAGGTTATATGACGTTATAGACGAATATAATGTTCCCACCGAGAAGTAGGTCCGACACGCCTGGATTGTTGTCAAATATTACATCCGAGATGTTAGGTTGCCTTAGGTCAGGATATATAACGTTATAGACGTATATACTGTTCCCACCGAGAAGTAGGGTCCGACACACGTGGAATGTTGTCAAATGTTACATCCGAGGTGTTAGGTTGCCTTAGGTTAGGATATATAACGTTATAGACGTATACAATGTTCCGACCGAGAAGTAGGTTCCGAGATGCCAGGAATGTTGCAAAATGTTACATTCGCGATGTTAGGTTGCCTTAGGTTAGGATATGTAACGTTATAGACGCATATAATGTTCCCACCGATAAGTAGGGTCCGACACGCAAGGAATATTGTCAAATATTGCATCCGAGTTATTAGGTTGCCTAATGTTAGGATATATAACGTTATAGACGCATATAATGTTACCACCGAGAAGTAGGGTCCGACACGCCAGGAATGTTGTAAAATATTACGTCCTAGATGATAGGTTAACTTAGGTTAGGATATACAACGTTATAGACGCATACAATGTTCCTACCAAGAAGTAGGGTTCGACAGGTTTGGAATGTTGGCAAATATTACATCCGAGGAGTTAGGTTGCCTTAGGTTAGGATATACAACGTTATAGACGCATATAATGTTCCCAGCGAGAAGTAGGGTCCGACACACGTGGAATGTTGTCAAATGTTACATCCGAGGTGTTAGGTTGCCTTAGGTTAGGTTATATGACGTTATAGACGTATATAATGTTCCTACCGAGAAGTAGGTCCGACTCGCCAGGAATGTTGTCAAATGTTACATCCGCGGTGTTAGGTTGCCTTAGGTCAGGATATATAACGTTATAGACGTATATACTGTTCCCACCGTGAAGTAGGGTCCGACACACCAGGAATATTGACAACTATTACATCCGAGTTGTTAGGTTGCCTTTTTTTACGATATACAGCGCTATAGACGCATACAATGTTCCCACCGAGAAGTAGGGTCCGACAGGTTTGGAATGTTGGCAAATATTACATCCGAGGAGTTAGGTTGCCTTAGGTTAGGATATACAACGTTATAGACGCATATAATGTTCCCACCGAGAAGTAGGGTCCGACACACGTGGAATGTTGTCAAATGTTACATCCGAGGTGTTAGGTTGCCTTAGGTTAGGTTATATGACGTTATAGACGCATACAATGTTCCCACCGAGAAGTAGGGTCCGACAGGTTTGGAATGTTGGCAAATATTACATCCGAGGAGTTAGGTTGCCTTAGGTTAGGATATACAACGTTATAGACGTATATACTGTTCCCACCGTGAAGTAGGGTCCGACACACCAGGAATATTGACAACTATTACATCCGAGTTGTTAGGTTGCCTTCTTTTACGATATACAGCGCTATAGACGCATACAATGTTCCCACCGAGAAGTAGGGTCCGACAGGTTTGGAATGTTGGCAAATATTACATCCGAGGAGTTAGGTTGCCTTAGGTTAGGATATACAACGTTATAGACGCATATAATGTTCCCACCGAGAAGTAGGGTCCGACACACGTGGAATGTTGTCAAATGTTACATCCGAGGTGTTAGGTTGCCTTAGGTTAGGTTATATGACGTTATAGACGCATACAATGTTCCCACCGAGAAGTAGGGTCCGACTCGCCAGGAATGTTGTCAAATGTTAAATCCGAGGTGTTAGGTTGCCTTAGGTCAGGATATATAACGTTATAGACGTATATAATGTTCCCACCGTGAAGTAGGGTCCGACACACCAGGAATATTGACAACTATTACATCCGAGTTGTTAGGTTGCCCTATTTTACGATATACAGCGCTATAGACGCATACAATGTTCCCACCGAGAAGTAGGGTCCGACAGGTTTGGAATGTTGGCAAATATTACATCCGAGGAGTTAGGTTGCCTTAGGTTAGGATGTACAACGTTATAGACGCATATAATGTTCCCACCGAGAAGTAGGGTCCGACACACGTGGAATGTTGTCAAATGTTACATCCGAGGTGTTAGGTTGCCTTAGGTTAGGTTATATGACGTTATAGACGTATATAATGTTCCCACCGAGAAGTAGGTCCGACACGCCTGGATTGTTGTCAAATATTACATCCGAGATGTTAGGTTGCCTTAGGTTAGGATATATAACGTTATAGACGCATATTATGTTCCCACCGAGAAGTAGGGTCCGACAGGTTTGGAATGTTGGCAAATATTACATCCGAGGAGTTAGGTTGCCTTAGGTTAGGATATACAACGTTATAGACGCATATAATGTTCCCACCGAGAAGTAGGGTCCGACACACCTGGAATGTTGTCAAATGTTACATCCGAGGTGTTAGGTTAACTTAGGTTGGGATATATAACGTTATAGACGTATACAATGTTCCGACCCAGAAGTGGGTTCCGAGAAGCCAGGAATGTTGTAAAATGTTACATTCGCGATGTTAGGTTGCCTTAGGTTAGGGTATGTAACGTTATAAACGCATATAATGTTCCCACCGATAAGTAGGGTCCGACACGCAAGGAATATTGTCAAATATTACATCCGAGTTATTAGGTTGCCTTAGGATAGGATATATAACGTTCTAGACGCATTTAATGTTCCCACCGAGAAATAGTGTCCGACTCGCCAGGAATGTTGTCAAATGTTACATCTGAGGTGTTAGGTTGCGTTAGGTTAGGATATATAACGTTATAGACGCATATTATGTTCCCACCGAGAAGTAGGGCCCGACACGCTTGGAATGTTGTCAAATGTTACATCCGAGGTGTTAGGTCGCCTTAGGTTAGGTTATATGACGTTATAGACGAATATAATGTTCCCACCGAGAAGTAGGTCCGACACGCCTCGATTGTTGTCAAATATTACATCCGAGGTGCTAAGTTGCCTTAGGTTAGGATATACAACGTTATAGACGCATATAATGTTCCCACCGAGAAGTAGGGTCCGACACACCTGGAATGTTGTCAAATGTTACATCCGAGGTGTTAGGTTGCCTTAGGTTGGGATATATAACGTTATAGACGTATACAATGTTCCGACCGAGAAGTGGGTTCCGAGAAGCCAGGAATGTTGTAAAATGTTACATTCGCGATGTTAGGTTGCCTTAGGTTAGGATATGTAACGTTATAGGCGCATATAATGTTCCCACCGATAAGTAGGGTCCGACACGCAAGGAATATTGTCAAATATTACATCCGAGTTATTAGGTTGCCCTATGTTAGGATATATAACGTTATAGACGCATATAACGTTCCCACCGAGAAGTAGGGTCCGACACGCCAGGAATGTTGTAAAATATTACGTCCTAGATGATAGGTTAACTTAGGTTAGGATATACAACGTTATAGACGCATACAATGTTCCCACCAAGAAGTAGGGTCCGACAGGTTTGGAATGTTGGCAAATATTACATCCGAGGAGTTAGGTTGCCTTAGGTTAGGATATACAACGTTATAGACGCATATAATGTTCCCACCGAGAAGTAGGGTCCGACACACGTGGAATGTTGTCAAATGTTACATCCGAGGTGTTAGGTTGCCTTAGGTTAGGATATATAACGTTATAGTCGCATATAATGTTCCCACCGAGGAGTAGGGACCGACTCGCCAGGCATGTTGTCAAATGTTAAATCCGAGGTGTTAGGTTGCCTTAGGTTAGGATATATAACGTTATAGACGCATATAATGTTCCCACCGATAAGTAGGGTCCGACACGCCAGGAATATTGTCAAATATTACATCCGAGTTATTAGGTTGCCTTAGGTTAGGATATATAACGTTATAGACGGATATAATGTTCCCACCGAGAAGTAGGGCCCGACACTCTTGGAATGTTGTCAAATGTTACATCCGAGGTGTTATGTTGCCTTAAGTTAGGTTATACGACGTTATAGACGCATATAATGTTCCCACCGAGAAGTAGTTCCGACACGCCTGGATTGTTGTCAAACATTACATCCGAGATGTTAGGTTGCCTTAGGTTAGGATATATAACGTTATAGACGTATACACTGTTCCCACCGAGAAGTTGGTCCGACACGCCTGGATTGTTGTCAAATATTACATCCGAGGTGTTAGGTTGCCTTAGGTCAGGATATATAACGTTATAGACGTATATACTGTTCCCACCGCGAAGTAGGGTGCGACACACCAGGAATATGGCCAACTATTACATCCGAGTTGTTAGGTTGCCTTATTTTACGATATACAGCGTTATAGACGCATACAATGTTCCCACGGAGAAGTATGTTCCGACAGGTTTGGAATGTTGGCAAATATTACATCCGAGGAGTTAGGTTGCCTTAGGTTAGGATATACAACGTTATAGACGCATATAATGTTCCCACCGAGAAGTAGGGTCCGACACACCTGGAATGTTGTCAAATGTTACATCCGAGGTGTTAGGTTGCCTTAGGTTAGGTTATATGACGTTATAGACGCATACAATGTTCCCACCGAGAAGTAGGGTCCGACAGGTTTGGAATGTTGGCAAATATTACATCCGAGGAGTTAGGTTGCCTTAGGTTAGGATATACAACGTTATAGACGTATATACTGTTCCCACCGTGAAGTAGGGTCCGACACACCAGGAATATTGACAACTATTACATCCGAGTTGTTAGGTTGCCTTCTTTTACGATATACAGCGCTATAGACGCATACAATGTTCCCACCGAGAAGTAGGGTCCGACAGGTTTGGAATGTTGGCAAATATTACATCCGAGGAGTTAGGTTGCCTTAGGTTAGGATATACAACGTTATAGACGCATATAATGTTCCCACCGAGAAGTAGGGTCCGACACACGTGGAATGTTGTCAAATGTTACATCCGAGGTGTTAGGTTGCCTTAGGTTAGGTTATATGACGTTATAGACGCATACAATGTTCCCACCGAGAAGTAGGGTCCGACTCGCCAGGAATGTTGTCAAATGTTAAATCCGAGGTGTTAGGTTGCCTTAGGTCAGGATATATAACGTTATAGACGTATATAATGTTCCCACCGTGAAGTAGGGTCCGACAGGTTTGGAATGTTGGCAAATATTACATCCGAGGAGTTAGGTTGCCTTAGGTTAGGATATACAACGTTATAGACGCATATAATGTTCCCACCGAGAAGTAGGGTCCGACACACCTGGAATGTTGTCAAATGTTACATCCGAGGTGTTAGGTTAACTTAGGTTGGGATATATAACGTTATAGACGTATACAATGTTCCGACCGAGAAGTGGGTTCCGAGAAGCCAGGAATGTTGTAAAATGTTACATTCGCGATGTTAGGTTGCCTTAGGTTAGGGTATGTAACGTTATAAACGCATATAATGTTCCCACCGATAAGTAGGGTCCGACACGCAAGGAATATTGTCAAATATTACATCCGAGTTATTAGGCTGCCTTAGGATAGGATATATAACGTTCTAGACGCATTTAATGTTCCCACCGAGAAGTAGGGTCCGACACACCTGGAATGTTGTCAAATGTTACATCCGAGGTGTTAGGATGCCTTAGGTTGGGATATATAACGTTATAGACGTATACAATGTTCCGACCGAGAAGTGGGTTCCGAGAAGCCAGGAATGTTGTAAAATGTTACATTCGCGATGTTAGGTTGCCTTAGGTTAGGATATGTAACGTTATAGGCGCATATAATGTTCCCACCGATAAGTAGGGTCCGACACGCAAGGAATATTGTCAAATATTACATCCGAGTTATTAGGTTGCCTTATGTTAGGATATATAACGTTATAGACGCATATAACGTTCCCACCGAGAAGTAGGGTCCGACACGCCAGGAATGTTGTAAAGTATTACGTCCTAGATGATAGGTTAACTTAGGTTAGGATATACAACGTTATAGACGCATACAATGTTCCCACCAAGAAGTAGGGTCCGACAGGTTTGGAATGTTGGCAAATATTACATCCGAGGAGTTAGGTTGCCTTAGGTTAGGATATACAACGTTATAGACGCATATAATGTTCCCACCGAGAAGTAGGGTCCGACACACGTGGAATGTTGTCAAATGTTACATCCGAGGTGTTAGGTTGCCTTAGGTTAGGATATATAACGTTATAGTCGCATATAATGTTCCCACCGAGAAGTAGGGACCGACTCGCCAGGCATGTTGTCAAATGTTAAATCCGAGGTGTTAGGTTGCCTTAGGTTAGGATATATAACGTTATAGACGCATATAATGTTCCCACCGATAAGTAGGGTCCGACACGCCAGGAATATTGTCAAATATTACATCCGAGTTATTAGGTTGCCTTAGGTTAGGATATATAACGTTATAGACGGATATAATGTTCCCACCGAGAAGTAGGGCCCGACACTCTTGGAATGTTGTCAAATGTTACATCCGAGGTGTTATGTTGCCTTAAGTTAGGTTATACGACGTTATAGACGCATATAATGTTCCCACCGAGAAGTAGTTCCGACACGCCTGGATTGTTGTCAAACATTACATCCGAGATGTTAGGTTGCCTTAGGTTAGGATATATAACGTTATAGACGTATACACTGTTCCCACCGAGAAGTTGGTCCGACACGCCTGGATTGTTGTCAAATATTACATCCGAGGTGTTAGGTTGCCTTAGGTCAGGATATATAACGTTATAGACGTATATACTGTTCCCACCGCGAAGTAGGGTGCGACACACCAGGAATATGGCCAACTATTACATCCGAGTTGTTAGGTTGCCTTATTTTACGATATACAGCGTTATAGACGCATACAATGTTCCCACGGAGAAGTATGTTCCGACAGGTTTGGAATGTTGGCAAATATTACATCCGAGGAGTTAGGTTGCCTTAGGTTAGGATATACAACGTTATAGACGCATATAATGTTCCCACCGAGAAGTAGGGTCCGACACACCTGGAATGTTGTCAAATGTTACATCCGAGGTGTTAGGTTGCCTTAGGTTAGGTTATATGACGTTATAGACGCATACAATGTTCCCACCGAGAAGTAGGGTCCGACAGGTTTGGAATGTTGGCAAATATTACATCCGAGGAGTTAGGTTGCCTTAGGTTAGGATATACAACGTTATAGACGTATATACTGTTCCCACCGTGAAGTAGGGTCCGACACACCAGGAATATTGACAACTATTACATCCGAGTTGTTAGGTTGCCTTCTTTTACGATATACAGCGCTATAGACGCATACAATGTTCCCACCGAGAAGTAGGGTCCGACAGGTTTGGAATGTTGGCAAATATTACATCCGAGGAGTTAGGTTGCCTTAGGTTAGGATATACAACGTTATAGACGCATATAATGTTCCCACCGAGAAGTAGGGTCCGACACACGTGGAATGTTGTCAAATGTTACATCCGAGGTGTTAGGTTGCCTTAGGTTAGGTTATATGACGTTATAGACGCATACAATGTTCCCTCCGAGAAGTAGGGTCCGACTCGCCAGGAATGTTGTCAAATGTTAAATCCGAGGTGTTAGGTTGCCTTAGGTCAGGATATATAACGTTATAGACGTATATAATGTTCCCACCGTGAAGTAGGGTCCGACACACCAGGAATATTGACAACTATTACATCCGAGTTGTTAGGTTGCCCTATTTTACGATATACAGCGCTATAGACGCATACAATGTTCCCACCGAGAAGTAGGGTGCGACAGGTTTGGAATGTTGGCAAATATTACATCCGAGGAGTTAGGTTGCCTTAGGTTAGGATGTACAACGTTATAGACGCATATAATGTTCCCACCGAGAAGTAGGGTCCGACACACGTGGAATGTTGTCAAATGTTACATCCGAGGTGTTAGGTTGCCTTAGGTTAGGTTATATGACGTTATAGACGTATATAATGTTCCCACCGAGAAGTAGGTCCGACACGCCTGGATTGTTGTCAAATATTACATCCGAGATGTTAGGTTGCCTTAGGTTAGGATATATAACGTTATAGACGCATATTATGTTCCCACCGAGAAGTAGGGTCCGACAGGTTTGGAATGTTGGCAAATATTACATCCGAGGAGTTAGGTTGCCTTAGGTTAGGATATACAACGTTATAGACGCATATAATGTTCCCACCGAGAAGTAGGGTCCGACACACCTGGAATGTTGTCAAATGTTACATCCGAGGTGTTAGGTTAACTTAGGTTGGGATATATAACGTTATAGACGTATACAATGTTCCGACCGAGAAGTGGGTTCCGAGAAGCCAGGAATGTTGTAAAATGTTACATTCGCGATGTTAGGTTGCCTTAGGTTAGGGTATGTAACGTTATAAACGCATATAATGTTCCCACCGATAAGTAGGGTCCGACACGCAAGGAATATTGTCAAATATTACATCCGAGTTATTAGGTTGCCTTAGGATAGGATATATAACGTTCTAGACGCATTTAATGTTCCCACCGAGAAATAGTGTCCGACTCGCCAGGAATGTTGTGAAATGTTACATCTGAGGTGTTAGGTTGCGTTAGGTTAGGATATATAACGTTATAGACGCATATTATGTTCCCACCGAGAAGTAGGGCCCGACACGCTTGGAATGTTGTCAAATGTTACATCCGAGGTGTTAGGTTGCCTTAGGTTAGGTTATATGACGTTATAGACGAATATAATGTTCCCACCGAGAAGTAGGTCCGACACGCCTCGATTGTTGTCAAATATTACATCCGAGGTGCTAAGTTGCCTTAGGTTAGGATATACAACGTTATAGACGCATATAATGTTCCCACCGAGAAGTAGGGTCCGACACACCTGGAATGTTGTCAAATGTTACATCCGAGGTGTTAGGTTGCCTTAGGTTGGGATATATAACGTTATAGACGTATACAATGTTCCGACCGAGAAGTGGGTTCCGAGAAGCCAGGAATGTTGTAAAATGTTACATTCGCGATGTTAGGTTGCCTTAGGTTAGGATATGTAACGTTATAGGCGCATATAATGTTCCCACCGATAAGTAGGGTCCGACACGCAAGGAATATTGTCAAATATTACATCCGAGTTATTAGGTTGCCTTATGTTAGGATATATAACGTTATAGACGCATATAACGTTCCCACCGAGAAGTAGGGTCCGACACGCCAGGAATGTTGTAAAATATTACGACCTAGATGATAGGTTAACTTAGGTTAGGATATACAACGTTATAGACGCATACAATGTTCCCACCAAGAAGTAGGGTCCGACAGGTTTGGAATGTTGGCAAATATTACATCCGAGGAGTTAGGTTGCCTTAGGTTAGGATATACAACGTTATAGACGCATATAATGTTCCCACCGAGAAGTAGGGTCCGACACACGTGGAATGTTGTCAAATGTTACATCCGAGGTGTTAGGTTGCCTTAGGTTAGGATATATAACGTTATAGTCGCATATAATGTTCCCACCGAGAAGTAGGGACCGACTCGCCAGGCATGTTGTCAAATGTTAAATCCGAGGTGTTAGGTTGCCTTAGGTTAGGATATATAACGTTATAGACGCATATAATGTTCCCACCGATAAGTAGGGTCCGACACGCCAGGAATATTGTCAAATATTACATCCGAGTTATTAGGTTGCCTTAGGTTAGGATATATAACGTTATAGACGGATATAATGTTCCCACCGAGAAGTAGGGCCCGACACTCTTGGAATGTTGTCAAATGTTACATCCGAGGTGTTATGTTGCCTTAAGTTAGGTTATACGACGTTATAGACGCATATAATGTTCCCACCGAGAAGTAGTTCCGACACGCCTGGATTGTTGTCAAACATTACATCCGAGATGTTAGGTTGCCTTAGGTTAGGATATATAACGTTATAGACGTATACACTGTTCTCACCGAGAAGTTGGTCCGACACGCCTGGATTGTTGTCAAATATTACATCCGAGGTGTTAGGTTGCCTTAGGTCAGGATATATAACGTTATAGACGTATATACTGTTCCCACCGCGAAGTAGGGTGCGACACACCAGGAATATGGCCAACTATTACATCCGAGTTGTTAGGTTGCCTTATTTTACGATATACAGCGTTATAGACGCATACAATGTTCCCACGGAGAAGTATGTTCCGACAGGTTTGGAATGTTGGCAAATATTACATCCGAGGAGTTAGGTTGCCTTAGGTTAGGATATACAACGTTATAGACGCATATAATGTTCCCACCGAGAAGTAGGGTCCGACAAACCTGGAATGTTGTCAAATGTTACATCCGAGGTATTAGGTTGCCTTAGGTTAGGATATATAACGTTATAGACGCATATAATGTTCCCACCGAGAAAGAGGGTCCGACTCGCCAGGAATGTTGTCAAATGTTACATCCGAGGTGCTAGGTTGCCTTAGGTTAGGATATACAACGTTATAGACGCATACAATGTTCCCACCGAGAAGTATGTTCCGACACACATGGAATCTTGTCAAACATTACATCCGACGTGTTAGGTTGCCTTAGGTTAGGATATATAACGTTATAGTCGCATATAATGTTCCCACCGAGGAGTAGGGTCCGACTCGCCAGGAATGTTGTCAAATGTTACATCCGAGGTGTTAGGTTACCTTAGGTCAGGATATATAACGTTATAGACGTATATACTGTTCCCACCGTGAAGTAGGGTCCGACACACCAGGAATATTGACAACTATTACATCCGAGTTGTTAGGTTTCCTTATTTTACGATATACAGCGCTATAGAGGCATACAATGTTCCCACCGAGAAGTAGGGTCCGACAGGTTTGGAATGTTGGCAAATATTACATCTGAGGAGTTAGGTTGCGTTAGGTTAGGATATATAACGTTATAGACGCATATTATGTTCCCACCGTGAAGTAGGGCCCGACACGCTTGGAATGTTGTCAAATGTTACATCCGAGGTGTTAGGTTGCCTCAGGTTAGGTTATATGACGTTATAGACGAATATAATGTTCCCACCGAGAAGTAGGTCCGACACGCCTGGATTGTTGTCAAATATTACATCCGAGATGTTAGGTTGCCTTAGGTCAGGATATATAACGTTATAGACGTATATACTGTTCCCACCGAGAAGTAGGGTCCGACACACGTGGAATGTTGTCAAATGTTACATCCGAGGTGTTAGGTTGCCTTAGGTTAGGATATATAACGTTATAGACGTATACAATGTTCCGACCGAGAAGTAGGTTCCGAGATGCCAGGAATGTTGCAAAATGTTACATTCGCGATGTTAGGTTGCCTTAGGTTAGGATATGTAACGTTATAGACGCATATAATGTTCCCACCGATAAGTAGGGTCCGACACGCAAGGAATATTGTCAAATATTGCATTCGAGTTATTAGGTTGCCTTATGTTAGGATATATAACGTTATAGACGCATATAATGTTCCCACCGAGAAGTAGGGTCCGACACGCCAGGAATGTTGTAAAATATTACGTCCTAGATGATAGGTTAACTTAGGTTAGGATATACAACGTTATAGACGCAGACAATGTTCCCACCAAGAAGTAGGGTCCGACAGGTTTGGAATGGTGGCAAATATTACATCCGAGGAGTTAGGTTGCCTTAGGTTAGGATATACAACGTTATAGACGCATATAATGATCCCACCGAGAAGTGGGGACCGACACACGTGGAATGTTGTCAAATGTTACATCCGAGGTGTTAGGTTGCCTTAGGTTAGGTTATATGACGTTATAGACGTATATAATGTTCCCACCGAGAAGTAGGTCCGACTCGCCAGGAATGTTGTCAAATGTTACATCCGAGGTGTTAGGTTGCCTTAGGTCAGGATATATAACGTTATAGACGTATATACTGTTCCCACCGTGAAGTAGGGTCCGACACACCAGGAATATTGACAACTATTACATCCGAGTTGTTAGGTTGCCTTCTTTTACGATATACAGCGCTATAGACGCATACAATGTTCCCACCGAGACGTAGGGTCCGACAGGTTTGGAATGTTGGCAAATATTACATCCGAGGAGTTAGGTTGCGTTAGGTTAGGATATATAACGTTATAGACGCATATTATGTTCCCACCGTGAAGTAGGGTCCGACACGCCAGGAATATTGTCAAATATTACATCCGAGTTATTAGGTTGCCTTAGGTTAGGATATATAACGTTATAGACGCATATAATGTTCCCACCGAGAAGTAGGGTCCGACTCGCCAGGAATGTTGTCAAATGTTACATCCGAGGTGTTAGGTTGCCTTAGGTTAGGTTATATGACGTTATAGACGTATATAATGTTCCCACCGAGAAGTAGGTCCGACTCGCCAGGAATGTTGTCAAATGTTACATCCGAGGTGTTAGGTTGCCTTAGGTCAGGATATATAACGTTATAGACGTATATACTGTTCCCACCGTGAAGTAGGGTCCGACACAACAGGAATATTGACAACTATTACATCCGAGTTGTTAGGTTGCCTTCTTTTACGATATACAGCGCTATAGACGCATACAATGTTCCCACCGAGACGTAGGGTCCGACAGGTTTGGAATGTTGGCAAATATTACATCCGAGGAGTTAGGTTGCGTTAGGTTAGGATATATAACGTTATAGACGCATATTATGTTCCCACCGTGAAGTAGGGTCCGACACGCCAGGAATATTGTCAAATATTACATCCGAGTTATTAGGTTGCCTTAGGTTAGGATATATAACGTTATAGACGCATATAATGTTCCCACCGAGAAGTAGGGTCCGACTCGCCAGGAATGTTGTCAAATGTTACATCCGAGGTGTTAGGTTGCCTTAGGTTAGGTTATACGACGTTATAGACGCATATAATGTTCCCACCGAGAAGTAGGGCCCGACACGCTTGGAATGTTGTCAAATGTTACATCCGAGGTGTTAGGTTGCCTTAGGTTAGGTTATATGACGTTATAGACGCATATAATGTTCCCACCGAGAAGTTGGGTCCGACACACGTGGAATGTTGGCAAATGTTACATCCGAGGTGTTAGGTTGCCTTAGGTTAGGATATATAACGTTGTAGACGCATATAATGTTCCCACCGATAAGTAGGGTCCGACACGCAAGGAATATTGTCAAATATTACATCCGAGTTATTAGGTTGCCTTATGTTAGGATATATAACGTTATAGACGCATATAATATTCCCACCGAGAAGTAGGGTCCGACACGCCAGGAATGTTGTCAAATGTTACATCCGAGGTGCTAGGTTGCCTTAGGTTAGGTTATATGACGTTATAGACGCATACAATGTTCCTACGAAGAAGTAGGGTCCGACAGGTTTGGAATGTTGGCAAATATTACATCCGAGGAGTTAGGTTGCCTTAGGTTAGGATATACAACGTTATAGACGCATATAATGTTCCCACCGATAAGTAGGGTCCGACACACCTGGAATGTTGTCAAATGTTACACTCGAGGTGTTAGGTTAACTTAGGTTGGGATATATAACGTTATAGACGTATACAATGTTCCGACCGAGAAGTAGGTTTCGAGAAGCCAGGAATGTTGTAAAATGTTACATTCGCGATGTTAGGTTGCCTTAGGTTAGGATATATAACGTTATAGACGCATATAATGTTCCCACCGATAAGTAGTGTCCGACACGCCAGGAATATTGTCAAATACTACATGCGAGTTATTAGGTTGCCTTAGGTTAGGATATATAACGTTATAGACGCATATAATGTTCCCACTGAGAAGTAGGGCCCGACACGCCTAGATTGCTGTCAAATATTACATCCGAGGTGTTAGGTTGCCTTAGGTTAGGTTATATGACGTTATAGACGCAAATAATGTTCCCACCGAGAAGTAGGTCCGACACGCCTGGATTGTTGCCAAATATTACATCCGAGATGTTAGATTGCCTTAGGTTAGGATATATAACGTTATAGACGTATATACTGTTCCCACCGAGAAGTAGGGTCCGACACACGTGGAATGTTGTCAAATGTTACATCCGAGGTGTTAGGTTGCCTTAGGTTAGGGTATATGACGTTATAGACGTATATAATGTTCCCACCGAGAAGTAGGTCCGACACGCCTGGATTGTTGTCAAATATTACATCCGAGATGTTAGGTTGCCTTAGGATAGCATATAGAACGTTAAAGACGCATTTAATGTTCCCACCGAGAAGAAGGGTCCGACTCGCCAGGAATGTTGTCAAATGTTACATCTGAGGTGTCAGGTTGCCTTAGGTTAGGATATATAACGTTATAGACGCATATAATGTTCCCACCGAGAAGTAGGGCCCGACACGCTTGGAATGTTGTCAAATGTTACATCCGAGGTGTTAGGTTGCCTTAGGTTAGGTTATATGACGTTATAGACGCATATAATGTCCCCACCGAGAAGTAGGGTCCGACACACGTGGTATGTTGTCAAATGTTACATCCGAGGTGTTAGTTTGCCTTAGGCTAGGATATATAACGTTATAGACGTATATACAGTTCCCACCGTGAAGTAGGGTCCGACACACCAGGAATATTGGCAAATATTACATCCGAGGTGCTAGGTTGCCTTAGGTTGGATATACAACGTTATAGACGCATATAATGTTCCCCCCGAGAAGTAGGGTCTGACACACATGGAATTTTGTCAAATATTACATCCGACGTGTTAGGTTGCCTTAGGTTAGGATATATAACGTTATAGACGCATATAATGTTCCCACTGAGAAGTAGGTTCCGACTCGCCAGGAATGTTGTCAAATGTTACATCCGAGGTGCTAGGTTGCCTTAGGTTAGGATATACAACGTTATAGACGCATATAATGTTCCCACCAAGATGGAGGGTCCGACACACCTGGAATGTTGTCAAATGTTACATCCGAGGTGTTAGGTTGCCTTAGGTCAGGATATATAACGTTATAGACGTATATACTGTTCCCACCGTGAAGTAGGGTCCGACACACCAGGAATATTGACAACTATTACATCCGAGTTGTTAGGTTGCCTTCTTTTACGATATACAGCGCTATAGACGCATACAATGTTCCCACCGAGAAGTAGGGTCCGACAGGTTTGGAATGTTGGCAAATATTACATCCGAGGTGCTAGGTTGCCTTAGGTTAGGTTATATGACGTTATAGACGCATACAATATTCCTACCAAGAAGTAGGGTCCGACAGGTTTGGAATGTTGGCAAATATTACATCCGAGGAGTTAGGTTGCCTTAGGTTAGGATATACAACGTTATAGACGCATATAATGTTCCCACCGATAAGTAGGGTCCGACACACCTGGAATGTTGTCAAATGTTACACTCGAGGTGTTAGGTTAACTTAGGTTGGGATATATACCGTTATAGACGTATACAATGTTCCGACCGAGAAGTAGGTTTCGAGAAGCCAGGAATGTTGTAAAATGTTACATTCGCGATGTTAGGTTGCCTTAGGTTAGGATATATAACGTTATAGACGCATATAATGTTCCCACCGATAAGTAGTGTCCGACACGCCAGGAATATTGTCAAATATTACATGCGAGTTATTAGGTTGCCTTAGGTTAGGATATATAACGTTATAGACGCATATAATGTTCCCACTGAGAAGTAGGGCCCGACACGCCTAGATTGCTGTCAAATATTACATCCGAGGTGTTAGGTTGCCTTAGGTTAGGTTATATGACGTTATAGACGCATATAATGTCCCCACCGAGAAGTAGGGTCCGACACACGTGGAATGTTGTCAAATGTTACATCCGAGGTGTTACTTTGCCTTAGGCTAGGATATATAACGTTATAGACGTATATACAGTTCCCACCGTGAAGTAGGGTCCGACACACCAGGAATATTGGCAAATATTACATCCGAGGTGCTAGGTTGCCTTAGGTTGGATATACAACGTTATAGACGCATATAATGTTCCCCCCGAGAAGTAGGGTCTGACACACATGGAATCTTGTCAAATATTACATCCGACGTGTTAGGTTGCCTTAGGTTAGGATATATAACGTTATAGACGCATATAATGTTCCCACTGAGAAGTAGGTTCCGACTCGCCAGGAATGTTGTCAAATGTTACATCCGAGGTGCTAGGTTGCCTTAGGTTAGGATATACAACGTTATAGACGCATATAATGTTCCCACCAAGATGGAGGGTCCGACACACCTGGAATGTTGTCAAATGTTACATCCGAGGTGTTAGGTTGCCTTAGGTTAGGATATATGACGTTATAGACGCATATAATGTTCCCACCGAGAAGTAGGGTCCGACGCGCCAGGAATGTTGTCAAATGTTACATCTGAGGTGTTAGGTTGCCTCAGGTTAGAATATATAACGTTATAGACGCATATAATGTTCCCACCGATAAGTAGGGTCCGACACGCCGGGAATATTGTCAAATATTACATCCGAGTTATTAGGTTGCCTTAGGTTAGGATATATAAAGTTATAGACGCATATAATGTTCCCACCGATAAGTAGGGTCCGACACGCCAGGAATATTGTCAAATATTACATCCGAGTTATTAGGTTGCCTTAGCTTAGGATATATAACGCTATAGACGCATATAATGTTCCCACCGAGAAGTAGGGTCCGACTCGACAGGAATGTAGTCAAATGTTACATCTGAGGTGTTAGGTTGCCTTAGGTTAGAATATATAACGTTATAGACGCATATAATGTTCCCACCGATAAGTAGGGTCCGACACGCCAGGAATATTGTCAAATATTACATCCGAGTTATTAGGTTGCCTTAGGTTAGGATATATAAAGTTATAGACGCATATAATGTTCCCACCGATAAGTAGGGTCCGACTCGCCAGGAATGTAGTCAAATGTTACATCTGAGGTGTTAGGTTGCCTTAGGTTAGAATATATAACGTTATAGACGCATATAATGTTCCCACCGATAAGTAGGGTCCGACACGCCAGGAATATTGTCAAATATTACATCCGAGTTATTAGGTTGCCTTAGGTTAGGATATATAAAGTTATAGACGCATATAATGTTCCCACCGATAAGTAGGGTCCGACACGCCAGGAATATTGTCAAAGATTACATCCGAGTTATTAGGTTGCCTTAGGTTAGGATATATAACGTTATAGACGCATATAATGCTCCCACCGAGAAGTAGGTTCCGACTCGCCAGGAATGTTGTCAAATGTTACATCCGAGGTGTTAGGTTGCCTTAGGTTAGGTTATACGACGTTATAGACGCATATAATGTTCCCACCGAGAAGTAGGGCCCGACACGGTTGGAATGTTGTCAAATGTTACATCCGAGGTGTTAGGTTGCCTTAGGTTAGGTTATATGTCGTTATAGACGCATATAATGTTCCCACCGAGAAGTTGGGTCCGACACACGTGGAATGTTGGCAAATGTTACATCCGAGGTGTTAGGTTGCCTTAGGTTAGGATATATAACGTTATAGACGCATATAATGTTCCCGTTGAGAAGTAGGTTCCGACTCGCCAGGAATGTTGTCAAATGTTACATCCGAGGTGCTAGGTTGCCTTAGGTTAGGATATACAACGTTATAGACGCATATAATGTTCCCACCAAGAAGTAGGGTCCGACACACCTGGAATGTTGTAAAATGTTACATCCGAGGTGTTAGGTTGCCTTAGGGTACTATATATAACGTTATAGACGCATATAATGTACCCACCGAGAAGGAGGATCCGACTCGCCAGGAATGTTGTCGAATGTTACATCCGAGGTGCTAGGTTGCCTTAGGTTAGGATATACAACGTTATAGACGCATATAATGTTCCCACCGAGAAATAGGGTCCGACACACATGGAATCTTCTCAAATATTACATCCGACGTGTTAGGTTGCCTTAGGTTAGGATATATAACGTTATAGACGTATATAATGTTCCCATCGAGAAGTAGGTCCGACACGCCTGGATTGTTGTCAAATATTACATCCGAGATGTTAGGTTGCCTTAGGTTGGGATATATAACGTTATAGACGTATATACTGTTCCCACTGAGAAGTAGGACCCGACACACGTGGAATGTTGTCAAACGTTACATCCGAGGTGTTAGGTTGCCTTAGGTTAGGATATATAACGTTATAGACGCATATAATGTTCCCACCGAGAAGTAGGGTCCGACAGGTTTGGAATGTTGGCAAATATTACATCCGAGGAGTTAGGTTGCCTTAGGCTAGGATATACAACGTTATAGACGCATATAATGTTCCCACCGATAAGTAGGGTCCGACACACCTGGAATGTTGTCAAATGTTACACTCGGGGTGATAGGTTAACTTAGGTTGGGATATATAACGTTATAGACGTATACAATGTTCCGACCGAGAAGTAGGTTTCGAGAAGCCAGGAATGTTGTAAAATGTTACATTCGCGATGTTAGGTTGCCTTAGGTTAGGATATATAACGTTATAGACGCATATAATGTTCCCACCGATAAGTAGGGTCCGACACGCCAGGAATATTGTCAAATATTACATCCGAGTTATTAGGTTGCCTTAGGTTAGGATATATAACGTTATAGACGCATATAATGTTCCCACCGAGAAGTAGGGTCCGACTCGCCAGGAATGTTGTCAAATGTTACATCCGAGGTGTTAGGTTGCCTTAGGTTAGGTTATACGACGTTATAGACGCATATAATGTTCCCACCGTGAAGTAGGGCCCGACACGCTTGGAATGTTGTCAAATGTTACATCCGAGGTGTTAGGTTGCCTTAGGTTAGGTTATATGACGTTATAGACGCATATAATGTTCACACCGATAAGTAGGTCTGACACGCCTGGATTGTTGTCAAATATTACATCCGAGATGTTAGGTTGCCTTAGGTTAGGATATATAACGTTATAGACGTATATACTGTTCCCACCGAGAAGTAGGGTCCGACTCGCCAGGAATGTTGTCAAAAGTTACATCTGAGGTGGTAGGTTGCCTTAGGTTAGGATATATAACGTTATAGACGCATATAATGTTCCCACTGAGAAGTAGGGCCCGACACGCCTAGATTGCTGTCAAATATTACATCCGAGGTGTTAGGTTGCCTTAGGTTAGGTTATATGACGTTATAGACGCAAATAATGTTCCCACCGAGAAGTAGGTCCGACACGCCTGGATTGTTGCCAAATATTACATCCGAGATGTTAGATTGCCTTAGGTTAGGATATATAACGTTATAGACGTATATACTGTTCCCACCGAGAAGTAGGGTCCGACACACGTGGAATGTTGTCAAATGTTACATCCGAGGTGTTAGGTTGCCTTAGGTTAGGGTATATGACGTTATAGACGTATATAATGTTCCCACCGAGAAGTAGGTCCGACACGCCTGGATTGTTGTCAAATATTACATCCGAGATGTTAGGTTGCCTTAGGATAGGATATATAACGTTATAGACGTATATACTGTCCCCACTGAGAAGTAGGGTCCGACACACGTGCAATGTTGGCAAATGTTACATCCGAAGTGTTACGTTGCCTTAGGTTAGGATATATAACGTTATAGACGCATATAATGTTCCCACTGAGAAGTAGGTTCCGACTCGCCAGGAATGTTGTCAAATGTTACATCCGAGGTGCTAGGTTGCCTTAGGTTAGGATATACAACGTTATAGACGCATATAATGTTCCCACCAAGAAGTAGGGTCCCACACACCTGGAATGTTGTAAAATGTTACATCCGAGGTGCTAGGTTGCCTTAGGTTAGGATATACAACGTTATAGACGCATATAATGTTCCCACCAAGAAGTAGGGTCCGACACACCTGGAATGTTGTAAAATGTTACATCCGAGGTGTTAGGTTGCCTTAGGGTACTATATATAACGTTATAGACGCATATAATGTACCCACCGAGAAGGAGGATCCGACTCGCCAGGAATGTTGTCGAATGTTACATCCGAGGTGCTAGGTTGCCTTAGGTTAGGATATACAACGTTATAGACGCATATAATGTTCCCACCGAGAAATAGGGTCCGACACACATGGAATCTTCTCAAATATTACATCCGACGTGTTAGGTTGCCTTAGGTTAGGATATATAACGTTATAGACGTATATAATGTTCCCATCGAGAAGTAGGTCCGACACGCCTGGATTGTTGTCAAATATTACATCCGAGATGTTAGGTTGCCTTAGGTTGGGATATATAACGTTATAGACGTATATACTGTTCCCACTGAGAAGTAGGACCCGACACACGTGGAATGTTGTCAAACGTTACATCCGAGGTGTTAGGTTGCCTTAGGTTAGGATATATAACGTTATAGACGCATATAATGTTCCCACCGAGAAGTAGGGTCCGACAGGTTTGGAATGTTGGCAAATATTACATCCGAGGAGTTAGGTTGCCTTAGGCTAGGATATACAACGTTATAGACGCATATAATGTTCCCACCGATAAGTAGGGTCCGACACACCTGGAATGTTGTCAAATGTTACACTCGGGGTGTTAGGTTAACTTAGGTTGGGATATATAACGTTATAGACGTATACAATGTTCCGACCGAGAAGTAGGTTTCGAGAAGCCAGGAATGTTGTAAAATGTTACATTCGCGATGTTAGGTTGCCTTAGGTTAGGATATATAACGTTATAGACGCATATAATGTTCCCACCGATAAGTAGGGTCCGACACGCCAGGAATATTGTCAAATATTACATCCGAGTTATTAGGTTGCCTTAGGTTAGGATATATAACGTTATAGACGCATATAATGTTCCCACCGAGAAGTAGGGTCCGACTCGCCAGGAATGTTGTCAAATGTTACATCCGAGGTGTTAGGTTGCCTTAGGTTAGGTTATACGACGTTATAGACGCATATAATGTTCCCACCGTGAAGTAGGGCCCGACACGCTTGGAATGTTGTCAAATGTTACATCCGAGGTGTTAGGTTGCCTTAGGTTAGGTTATATGACGTTATAGACGCATATAATGTTCACACCGATAAGTAGGTCTGACACGCCTGGATTGTTGTCAAATATTACATCCGAGATGTTAGGTTGCCTTAGGTTAGGATATATAACGTTATAGACGTATATACTGTTCCCACCGAGAAGTAGGGTCCGACTCGCCAGGAATGTTGTCAAAAGTTACATCTGAGGTGGTAGGTTGCCTTAGGTTAGGATATATAACGTTATAGACGCATATAATGTTCCCACTGAGAAGTAGGGCCCGACACGCCTAGATTGCTGTCAAATATTACATCCGAGGTGTTAGGTTGCCTTAGGTTAGGTTATATGACGTTATAGACGCAAATAATGTTCCCACCGAGAAGTAGGTCCGACACGCCTGGATTGTTGCCAAATATTACATCCGAGATGTTAGATTGCCTTAGGTTAGGATATATAACGTTATAGACGTATATACTGTTCCCACCGAGAAGTAGGGTCCGACACACGTGGAATGTTGTCAAATGTTACATCCGAGGTGTTAGGTTGCCTTAGGTTAGGGTATATGACGTTATAGACGTATATAATGTTCCCACCGAGAAGTAGGTCCGACACGCCTGGATTGTTGTCAAATATTACATCCGAGATGTTAGGTTGCCTTAGGATAGGATATATAACGTTATAGACGTATATACTGTCCCCACTGAGAAGTAGGGTCCGACACACGTGCAATGTTGGCAAATGTTACATCCGAAGTGTTACGTTGCCTTAGGTTAGGATATATAACGTTATAGACGCATATAATGTTCCCACTGAGAAGTAGGTTCCGACTCGCCAGGAATGTTGTCAAATGTTACATCCGAGGTGCTAGGTTGCCTTAGGTTAGGATATACAACGTTATAGACGCATATAATGTTCCCACCAAGAAGTAGGGTCCCACACACCTGGAATGTTGTAAAATGTTACATCCGAGGTGCTAGGTTGCCTTAGGTTAGGATATACAACGTTATAGACGCATATAATGTTCCCACCAAGAAGTAGGGTCCGACACACCTGGAATGTTGTAAAATGTTACATCCGAGGTGTTAGGTTGCCTTAGGATAGCATATAGAACGTTAAAGACGCATTTAATGTTCCCACCGAGAAGAAGGGTCCGACTCGCCAGGAATGTTGTCAAATGTTACATCTGAGGTGTCAGGTTGCCTTAGGTTAGGATATATAACGTTATAGACGCATATAATGTTCCCACCGAGAAGTAGGGCCCGACACGCTTGGAATGTTGTCAAATGTTACATTCGAGGTGTTAGGTTGCCTTAGGTTAGGTTATATGACGTTATAGACGCATATAATGTCCCCACCGAGAAGTAGGGTCCGACACACGTGGAATGTTGTCAAATGTTACATCCGAGGTGTTAGTTTGCCTTAGGCTAGGATATATAACGTTATAGACGTATATACAGTTCCCACCGTGAAGTAGGGTCCGACACACCAGGAATATTGGCAAATATTACATCCGAGGTGCTAGGTTGCCTTAGGTTGGATATACAACGTTATAGACGCATATAATGTTCCCCCCGAGAAGTAGGGTCTGACACACATGGAATCTTGTCAAATATTACATCCGACGTGTTAGGTTGCCTTAGGTTAGGATATATAACGTTATAGACGCATATAATGTTCCCACTGAGAAGTAGGTTCCGACTCGCCAGGAATGTTGTCAAATGTTACATCCGAGGTGCTAGGTTGCCTTAGGTTAGGATATACAACGTTATAGACGCATATAATGTTCCCACCAAGATGGAGGGTCCGACACACCTGGAATGTTGTCAAATGTTACATCCGAGGTGTTAGGTTGCCTTAGGTTAGGATATATGACGTTATAGACGCATATAATGTTCCCACCGAGAAGTAGGGTCCGACGCGCCAGGAATGTTGTCAAATGTTACATCTGAGGTGTTAGGTTGCCTTAGGTTAGAATATATAACGTTATAGACGCATATAATGTTCCCACCGATAAGTAGGGTCCGACTCGCCAGGAATGTTGTCGAATGTTACATCCGAGGTGCTAGGTTGCCTTAGGTTAGGATATACAACGTTATAGACGCATATAATGTTCCCACCGAGAAATAGGGTCCGACACACATGGAATCTTCTCAAATATTACATCCGACGTGTTAGGTTGCCTTAGGTTAGGATATATAACGTTATAGACGTATATAATGTTCCCATCGAGAAGTAGGTCCGACACGCCTGGATTGTTGTCAAATATTACATCCGAGATGTTAGGTTGCCTTAGGTTGGGATATATAACATTATAGACGTATATACTGTTCCCACTGAGAAGTAGGACCCGACACACGTGGAATGTTGTCAAACGTTACATCCGAGGTGTTAGGTTGCCTTAGGTTAGGATATATAACGTTATAGACGCATATAATGTACCCACTGAGAAGTAGGTTCCGACTCGCCAGGAATGTTGTCAAATGTTACATCCGAGGTGCTAGGTTGCCTTAGGTTAGGATATACAACGTTATACACGCATATAATGTTCCCACCAAGATGGAGGGTCCGACACACCTGGAATGCTGTCAAATGTTACATCCGAGGTGTTAGGTTGCCTTAGGTTAGGTTATATGACGTTATAGACGTATATAATGTTCCCACCGAGAAGTAGGTCCGACACGCCTGGATTGTTGTCAAATATTACATCCGAGATGTTAGGTTGCCTTAGGTTGGGATATATAACGTTATAGACGTATATACTGTTCCCACTGAGAAGTAGGGCCCGACACACGTGGAATGTTGTCAAATGTTACATCCGAGGTGTTAGGTTGCCTTAGGTTAGGATATATAACGTTATAGACGCATATAATGTTCCCACTGAGAAGTATGTTCCGACTCGCCAGGAATGTTGTCAAATGTTACATCCGAGGTGCTAGGTTGCCTTAGGTTAGGATATACAACGTTATAGACGCATATAATGTTCCCACCAAGAAGTAGGGTCCGACACACCTGGAATGTTGTAAAATGTTACATCCGAGGTGTTAGGTTGCCTTAGGGTACTATATATAACGTTATAGACGCATATAATGTACCCACCGAGAAGGAGGATCCGACTCGCCAGGAATGTTGTCGAATGTTACATCCGAGGTGCTAGGTTGCCTTAGGTTAGGATATACAACGTTATAGACGCATATAATGTTCCCACCGAGAAATAGGGTCCGACACACATGGAATCTTCTCAAATATTACATCCGACGTGTTAGGTTGCCTTAGGTTAGGATATATAACGTTATAGACGTATATAATGTTCCCATCGAGAAGTAGGTCCGACACGCCTGGATTGTTGTCAAATATTACATCCGAGATGTTAGGTTGCCTTAGGTTGGGATATATAACATTATAGACGTATATACTGTTCCCACTGAGAAGTAGGACCCGACACACGTGGAATGTTGTCAAACGTTACATCCGAGGTGTTAGGTTGCCTTAGGTTAGGATATATAACGTTATAGACGCATATAATGTACCCACTGAGAAGTAGGTTCCGACTCGCCAGGAATGTTGTCAAATGTTACATCCGAGGTGCTAGGTTGCCTTAGGTTAGGATATACAACGTTATACACGCATATAATGTTCCCACCAAGATGGAGGGTCCGACACACCTGGAATGCTGTCAAATGTTACATCCGAGGTGTTAGGTTGCCTTAGGTTAGGTTATATGACGTTATAGACGTATATAATGTTCCCACCGAGAAGTAGGTCCGACACGCCTGGATTGTTGTCAAATATTACATCCGAGATGTTAGGTTGCCTTAGGTTGGGATATATAACGTTATAGACGTATATACTGTTCCCACTGAGAAGTAGGGCCCGACACACGTGGAATGTTGTCAAATGTTACATCCGAGGTGTTAGGTTGCCTTAGGTTAGGATATATAACGTTATAGACGCATATAATGTTCCCACTGAGAAGTATGTTCCGACTCGCCAGGAATGTTGTCAAATGTTACATCCGAGGTGCTAGGTTGCCTTAGGTTAGGATATACATCGTTATAGACGCATATAATGTTCCCACCAAGATGGAGGGTCCGACACAACTGGAATGTTGTCAAATGTTACATCCGAGGTGTTAGGTTGCCCTAGGTTAGGATATATGACGTTATAGACGCATATAATGTTCCCACCGAGAAGTAGGGTCCGACGCGCCAGGAATGTTGTAAAATATTACGTCCTAGGTGATAGGTTAGCTTAGGTTGGGATATATAACGTTATAGACGCAGATAATGTTTCCACCGAGAAGACGGTTCCAACAAGCCAGGAATGTTGTAAAACGTTACGTTCGCGATGTTAGGTTGCCTTAGGTTATGATATATAACGTTATAGACGCATATAATGTTCCCACCGAGAAGTAGGTCCGACACGCCTGGAATGTTGTCGAATATTACATCCGAGTTGTTGGGTTGCCTTAGGTTAGGATATACAACGCTATGGACGCATATAATGTTCCCACCGAGAAGTAGGGTCCGACACGCCAGGAATGTTGTAAAATATTACGTCCTAGATGATAGGTTAACTTAGGTTGGGGTATATAACGTTATAGACATATACAATGTTTCCACCGAGAAGTCGGTTACGACAAGCCAGGAATATTGTAAAACGTTACATTCGCGATGTTAGGTTGCCTTAGGTTAGGATATATAACGTTATAGACGCATATAATGTTCCCACCGATAAGTAGGGTCCGACACGCCAGGAATATTGTCAAATATTACATCCGAGTTATTAGGTTGCCTTAGGTTAGGATATATAACGTTATAGACGCATATAATGTTCCCACCGAGAAGTAGGGTCCGACTCGCCAGGAATGTTGTCAAATGTTACATCCGAGGTGTTAGGTTGCCTTAGGTTAGGTTATACGACGTTATAGACGCATATAATGTTCCCACCGAGAAGTAGGGCCCGACACGCTTGGAATGTTGTCAAATGTTACATCCGAGGTGTTAGGTTGCCTTAGGTTAGGTTATATGACGTTATAGACGCAAATAATGTTCCCACCGAGAAGTAGGTCCGACACGCCTGGATTGTTGTCAAATACTACATCCGAGATGTTAGGTTGCCTTAGGTCAGGATATATAACGTTATAGACGTATATACTGTTCCCACCGAGAAGTAGGGTCCGACTCGCCAGGAATGTTGTCAAAAGTTACATCTGAGGTGTTAGGTTGCCTTAGGTTAGGATATATAACGTTATAGACGCATATAATGTTCCCACCGAGAAGTAGGGCCCGACACGCCTAGATTGCTGTCAAATATTACATACGAGGTGTTAGGTTGCCTTAGGTTAGGTTATATGACGTTATAGACGCATATAATGTTCCCACCGAGAAGTAGGTCCGACACGCCTGGATTGTTGTCAAATATTATATCCGAGATGTTAGGTTGCCTTAGGTTAGGATATATAACGTTATAGACGTATATACTGTTCCCACCGAGAAGTAGGGTCCGACACACGTGGAATGTTGTCAAATGTTACATCCGAGGTGTTAGGTTGCCTTAGGTTAGGTTATATGACGTTATAGACGTATATAATGTTCCCACCGAGAAGTAGGTCCGACACGCCTGGATTGTTGTCAAATATTACATCCGAGATGTTAGGTTGCCTTAGGTTAGGATATATAACGTTATAGACGTATATACTGTTCCCACTGAGAAGTTGGGTCCGACACACGTGGAATGTTGGCAAATGTTACATCCGAGGTGTTAGGTTGCCTTAGGTTAGGATATATAACGTTATAGACGCATATAATGTTCCCGTTGAGAAGTAGGTTCCGACTCGCCAGGAATGTTGTCAAATGTTACATCCGAGGTGCTAGGTTGCCTTAGGTTAGGATATACAACGTTATAGACGCATATAATTTTCCCACCAAGATGGAGGGTCCGACACAACTGGAATGCTGTCAAATGTTACATCCGAGGTGTTAGGTTGCCTTAGGTTAGGATATATGACGTTATAGACGCATATAATGTTCCCACCGAGAAGTAGGGCCCGACACGCTTGGAATGTTGTCAAATGTTACATCCGAGGTGTTAGGTTGCCTTAGGTTAGGTTATATGACGTTATAGACGCATATAATGTCCCCACCGAGAAGTAGGGTCCGACACACGTGGAATGTTGTCAAATGTTACATCCGAGGTGTTAGTTTGCCTTAGGCTAGGATATATAACGTTATAGACGCATATAATGTTCCCACTGAGAAGTAGGTTCCGACTCGACAGGAATGTTGTCAAATGTTACATCCGAGGTGCTAGGTTGCCTTAGGTTAGGATATACAACGTTATAGACGCATATAATGTTCCCACCAAGATGGAGGGTCCGACACACCTGGAATGTTGTCAAATGTTACATCAGAGGTGTTAGGTTGCCTTAGGTTAGGATATATAACGTTATAGACGCATATAATGTTCCCACCGAGAAGTAGGGTCCGCCTCGCCAGGAATGTTGCCAATGTTACATCCGAGGTGTTAGGTTGCCTTAGGTTAGGATATATAACGTTATAGACGCATATAATGTTCCCACCGAGAAGAAGGGTCCGACTCGCCAGGAATGTTGTCAAATGATACATCCGAGGTGCTAGGTTGCCTTAGGTTGGATATACAACGTTATAGACGCATATAATGTTCCCCCCGAGAAGTAGGGTCTGACACACATGGAATCTTGTCAAATATTACATCCGACGTGTTAGGTTGCCTTAGGTTAGGATATATAACGTTATAGACGTATATACAGTTCCCACCGTGAAGTAGGGTCCGACACACCAGGAATATTGACAAATATTACATCCGAGGTGCTAGGTTGCCTTAGGTTGGATATACAACGTTATAGACGCATATAATGTTCCCCGCGAGAAGTAGGGTCTGACACACATGGAATCTTGTCAAATATTACATCCGACGTGTTAGGTTGCCTTAGGTTAGGATATATAACGTTATAGACGCATATAATGTTCCCACTGAGAAGTAGGTTCCGAATCGCCAGGAATGTTGTCAAATGTTACATCCGAGGTGCTGGGTTGCCTTAGGTTAGGATATACAACGTTATAGACGCATATAATGTTCCCACCAAGATGGAGGGTCCGACACACCTGGAATGTTGTCAAATGTTACATCCGAGGTGTTAGGTTGCCTTAGGTTAGGATATATGACGTTATAGACGCATATAATGTTCCCACCGAGAAGTAGGGTCCGACGCGCCAGGAATGTTGTAAAATATTACGTCCTAGATGATAGGTTAACTTAGGTTGGGATATATAACGTTATAGACGCATATAATGTTTCCACCGAGAAGACGGTTCCAACAAGCCAGGAATGTTGTAAAACGTTACATTCGCGATGTTAGGTTGCCTTAGGTTAGGATATATAACGTTATAGACGCATATAATGTTCCCACCGAGAAGTAGGGTCCGACACACCTGCAATTTTGTCAAATGTTACATCCGAGGTGTTAGGATAACTTAGGTTGGGATATATAACGTTATAGACGTATACAATGTTCCGACCGAGAAGTACGTTCCGAGAAGCCAGGAATGTTGTAAAATGTTACATTCGCGATGATAGGTTGCCTTAGGTTAGGATATATAACGTTATAGACACATATAATGTTCCCACCGATAAGTAGGGTGCGACACGCCAGGAATATTGTCAAATATTACATCCGAGTTATTAGGTTGCCTTAGGTTAGGATATATAACGTTATAGACGCATATAATGTTCCCACCGAGAAGTAGGTTCCGGCACGCCAGGAATATTGTCAAATATTACATCCGAGTTACTAGGTTGCCTTAGGATAGGATATATGACGTTATAGACGCATTTAATGTTCCCACCGAGAAGTAGGGTCCGACTCGCTAGGAATGTTGTCAAATGTTACATCTGAGGTGTTAGGTTGCCTTAGGTTAGAATATATAACGTTATAGACGCATATAATGTTCCCACCGATAAGTAGGGTCCGACACGCCGGGAATATTGTCAAATATTACATCCGAGTTATTAGGTTGCCTTAGGTTAGGATATATAACGTTATAGACGCATATAATGTTCCCACCGAGAAGTAGGGTCCGGCACGCCAGGAATATTGTCAAATATTACATCCGAGTTATTAGGTTGCCTTAGGATAGGATATATGACGTTATAGACGCATTTAATGTTCCCACCGAGAAGTAGGGTCCGACGCGCAAGGAATGTTGTCAAATGTTACATCTGAGGTGTCAGGTTGCCTTAGGTTAGAATATATAACGTTATAGACGCATATAATGTTCCCACCGATAAGCAGGGTCCGACACGCCGGGAATATTGTCAAATATTACATCCGAGTTATAAGGTTGCCTTAGGCTTTGATATATAAAGTTATAGACGCATATAATGTTCCCACCGATAAGTAGGGTCCGACACGCCAGGAATATTGTCAAATATTACATCCGAGTTATTAGGTTGCCTTAGGTTAGGATATATAACGTTATAGACGCATATAATGTTCCCACCGTGAAGTAGGGTCCGACTCGCCAGGAATGTTGTCAAATGTTACATCCGAGGTGTTAGGTTGCCTTAGGTTAGGTTATACGACGTTATAGACGCATATAATGTTCCCACCGAGAAGTAGGGCCCGACACGCTTGGAATGTTGTCAAATGTTACATCCGAGGTGTTAGGTTGCCTTAGGTTAGGTTATATGACGTTATAGACGCATATAATGTTCCCACCGAGAAGTAGGTCCGACACGCCTGGATTGTTGTCAAATATTACATCCGAGATGTTAGGTTGCCTTAGGTCAGGATATATAACGTTATAGACGTATATACTGTTCCCACCGAGAAGTAGGGTTCCGACTCGCCAGGAATGTTGTCAAAAGTTACATCTGAGGTGTTAGGTTGCCTTAGGTTAGGATATATAACGTTATAGACGCATATAATGTTCCCACCGAGAAGTAGGGCCCGACACGCCTAGATTGCTGTCAAATATTACATCCGAGTTGTTAGGTTGCCTTGGTTAGGTTATATGACGTTATAGACGCATATAATGTTCCCACCGAGAAGTAGGTCCGACACGCCTGGATTGTTGTCAAATATTACATCCGAGATGTTAGGTTGCCTTAGGTTAGGATATATAACGTTATAGACGTATATACTGTTCCCACCGAGAAGTAGGGTCCGACACACGTGGAATGTTGTCAAATGTTACATCCGAGGTGTTAGGTTGCCTTAGGTTAGGTTATATGACGTTATAGACGTATATAATGTTCCCACCGAGAAGTATGTCCGACACGCCTGGATTGTTGTCAAATATTACATCCGAGATGTTAGGTTGCCTTAGGTTGGGATATATAACGTTATAGACGTATATACTGTTCCCACTGAGAAGTAGGGCCCGACACACGTGGAATGTTGTTAAACGTTACATCCGAGGTGTTATGTTGCCTTAGGTTAGGATATATAACGTTATAGACGCATATAATGTTCCCACTGAGAAGTAGGTTCCGACTCGCCAGGAATGTTGTCAAATGTTACATCCGAGGTGCTAGGTTGCCTTAGGTTAGGATATACAACATTATAGACGCATATAATGTTCCCACCAAGATGGAGGGTCCGACACACCTGGAATGTTGTCAAATGTTACATCCGAGGTGGTAGGTTGCCTTAGGTTAGGATATATGACGTTATAGACGCATATAATGTTCCCACCGAGAAGGAGGGTCCGACTCGCCAGGAATGTTGTCAAATGATACATCCGAGGTGCTAGGTTGCCTTAGGTTGGATATACAACGTTATAGACGCATATAATGTTCCCCCCGAGAAGTAGGGTCTGACACACATGGAATCTTGTCAAATATTACATCCGACGTGTTAGGTTGCCTTAGGTTAGGATATATAACGTTATAGACGTATATACAGTTCCCACCGTGAAGTAGGGTCCGACACACCAGGAATATTGACAAATATTACATCCGAGGTGCTAGGTTGCCTTAGGTTGGATATACAACGTTATAGACGCATATAATGTTCCCCGCGAGAAGTAGGGTCTGACACACATGGAATCTTGTCAAATATTACATCCGACGTGTTAGGTTGCCTTAGGTTAGGATATATAACGTTATAGACGCATATAATGTTCCCACTGAGAAGTAGGTTCCGAATCGCCAGGAATGTTGTCAAATGTTACATCCGAGGTGCTGGGTTGCCTTAGGTTAGGATATACAACGTTATAGACGCATATAATGTTCCCACCAAGATGGAGGGTCCGACACACCTGGAATGTTGTCAAATGTTACATCCGAGGTGTTAGGTTGCCTTAGGTTAGGATATATGACGTTATAGACGCATATAATGTTCCCACCGAGAAGTAGGGTCCGACGCGCCAGGAATGTTGTAAAATATTACGTCCTAGATGATAGGTTAACTTAGGTTGGGATATATAACGTTATAGACGTATACAATGTTCCGACCGAGAAGTACGTTCCGAGAAGCCAGGAATGTTGTAAAATGTTACATTCGCGATGATAGGTTGCCTTAGGTTAGGATATATAACGTTATAGACACATATAATGTTCCCACCGATAAGTAGGGTGCGACACGCCAGGAATATTGTCAAATATTACATCCGAGTTATTAGGTTGCCTTAGGTTAGGATATATAACGTTATAGACGCATATAATGTTCCCACCGAGAAGTAGGTTCCGGCACGCCAGGAATATTGTCAAATATTACATCCGAGTTACTAGGTTGCCTTAGGATAGGATATATGACGTTATAGACGCATTTAATGTTCCCACCGAGAAGTAGGGTCCGACTCGCTAGGAATGTTGTCAAATGTTACATCTGAGGTGTTAGGTTGCCTTAGGTTAGAATATATAACGTTATAGACGCATATAATGTTCCCACCGATAAGTAGGGTCCGACACGCCGGGAATATTGTCAAATATTACATCCGAGTTATTAGGTTGCCTTAGGTTAGGATATATAACGTTATAGACGCATATAATGTTCCCACCGAGAAGTAGGGTCCGGCACGCCAGGAATATTGTCAAATATTACATCCGAGTTATTAGGTTGCCTTAGGATAGGATATATGACGTTATAGACGCATTTAATGTTCCCACCGAGAAGTAGGGTCCGACGCGCAAGGAATGTTGTCAAATGTTACATCTGAGGTGTCAGGTTGCCTTAGGTTAGAATATATAACGTTATAGACGCATATAATGTTCCCACCGATAAGCAGGGTCCGACACGCCGGGAATATTGTCAAATATTACATCCGAGTTATAAGGTTGCCTTAGGCTTTGATATATAAAGTTATAGACGCATATAATGTTCCCACCGATAAGTAGGGTCCGACACGCCAGGAATATTGTCAAATATTACATCCGAGTTATTAGGTTGCCTTAGGTTAGGATATATAACGTTATAGACGCATATAATGTTCCCACCGTGAAGTAGGGTCCGACTCGCCAGGAATGTTGTCAAATGTTACATCCGAGGTGTTAGGTTGCCTTAGGTTAGGTTATACGACGTTATAGACGCATATAATGTTCCCACCGAGAAGTAGGGCCCGACACGCTTGGAATGTTGTCAAATGTTACATCCGAGGTGTTAGGTTGCCTTAGGTTAGGTTATATGACGTTATAGACGCATATAATGTTCCCACCGAGAAGTAGGTCCGACACGCCTGGATTGTTGTCAAATATTACATCCGAGATGTTAGGTTGCCTTAGGTCAGGATATATAACGTTATAGACGTATATACTGTTCCCACCGAGAAGTAGGGTTCCGACTCGCCAGGAATGTTGTCAAAAGTTACATCTGAGGTGTTAGGTTGCCTTAGGTTAGGATATATAACGTTATAGACGCATATAATGTTCCCACCGAGAAGTAGGGCCCGACACGCCTAGATTGCTGTCAAATATTACATCCGAGTTGTTAGGTTGCCTTGGTTAGGTTATATGACGTTATAGACGCATATAATGTTCCCACCGAGAAGTAGGTCCGACACGCCTGGATTGTTGTCAAATATTACATCCGAGATGTTAGGTTGCCTTAGGTTAGGATATATAACGTTATAGACGTATATACTGTTCCCACCGAGAAGTAGGGTCCGACACACGTGGAATGTTGTCAAATGTTACATCCGAGGTGTTAGGTTGCCTAGGTTAGGTTATATGACGTTATAGACGTATATAATGTTCCCACCGAGAAGTATGTCCGACACGCCTGGATTGTTGTCAAATATTACATCCGAGATGTTAGGTTGCCTTAGGTTGGGATATATAACGTTATAGACGTATATACTGTTCCCACTGAGAAGTAGGGCCCGACACACGTGGAATGTTGTTAAACGTTACATCCGAGGTGTTATGTTGCCTTAGGTTAGGATATATAACGTTATAGACGCATATAATGTTCCCACTGAGAAGTAGGTTCCGACTCGCCAGGAATGTTGTCAAATGTTACATCCGAGGTGCTAGGTTGCCTTAGGTTAGGATATACAACATTATAGACGCATATAATGTTCCCACCAAGATGGAGGGTCCGACACACCTGGAATGTTGTCAAATGTTACATCCGAGGTGGTAGGTTGCCTTAGGTTAGGATATATGACGTTATAGACGCATATAATGTTCCCACCGAGAAGTAGGGTCCGACACACCTGCAATTTTGTCAAATGTTACATCCGAGGTGTTAGGATAACTTAGGTTGGGATATATAACGCTATAGACGTATACAATGTTCCGACCGAGAAGTAGGTTCCGAGAAGCCAGGAATGTTGTAAAATGTTACATTCGCGATGATAGGTTGCCTTAGGTTAGGATATATAACGTTATAGACGCATATAATGTTCCCACCGATAAGTAGGGTGCGACACGCCAGGAATATTGTCAAATATTACATCCGAGTTATTAGGTTGCCTTAGGTTAGGATATATAACGTTATAGACGCATATAATGTTCCCACCGAGAAGTAGGGTCCGGCACGCCAGGAATATTGTCAAATATTACATCCGAGTTATTAGGTTGCCTTAGGATAGGATATATGACGTTATAGACGCATTTAATGTTCCCACCGAGAAGTAGGGTCCGACTCGCCAGGAATGTTGTCAAATGTTACATCTGAGGTGTTAGGTTGCCTTAGGTTAGAATATATAACGTTATAGACGCATATAATGTTCCCACCGATAAGTAGGGTCCGACACGCCGGGAATATTGTCAAATATTACATCCGAGTTATTAGGTTGCCTTAGGTTAGGATATATAACGTTATAGACGCATATAATGTTCCCACCGAGAAGTAGGGTCCGGCACGCCAGGAATATTGTCAAATATTACATCCGAGTTATTAGGTTGCCTTAGGATAGGATATATGACGTTATAGACGCATTTAATGTTCCCACCGAGAAGTAGGGTCCAACTCGCCAGGAATGTTGTCAAATGTTACATCTGAGGTGTTAGGTTGCCTTAGGTTAGAATATATAACGTTATAGACGCATATAATGTTCCCACCGATAAGTAGGGTCCGACACGCCGGGAATATTGTCAAATATTACATCCGAGTTATTAGGTTGCCTTAGGTTAGGATATATAAAGTTATAGACGCATATAATGTTCCCACCGATAAGTAGGGTCCGACACGCCAGGAATATTGTCAAATATTACATCCGAGTTATTAGGTTGCCTTAGGTTAGGATATATAACGTTATAGACGCATATAATGTTCCCACCGAGAAGTAGGGTCCGACTCGTCAGGAATGTTGTCAAATGTTACATCTGAGGTGTTAGGTTGCCTTAGGTTAGAATATATAACGTTATAGACGCATATAATGTTCCCACCGATAAGTAGGGTCCGACACGCCAGGAATATTGTCAAATATTACATCCGAGTTATTAGGTTGCCTCAGGTTAGGATATATAAAGTTATAGACGCATATAATGTTCCCACCGATAAGTAGGGTCCGACACGCCAGGAATATTGTCATATATTACATCCGAGTTATTAGGTTGCCTTAGGTTAGGATATATAACGTTATAGACGCATATAATGTTCCCACCGTGAAGTAGGGTCCGACTCGCCAGGAATGTTGTCAAATGTTACATCCGAGGTGTTAGGTTGCCTTAGGTTAGGTTATACGACGTTATAGACGCATATAATGTTCCAACCAAGATGGAGGGTCCGACACACCTGGAATGTTGTCAAATGTTACATCCGAGGTGTTAGGTTGCCTTAGGTTAGGATATATGACGTTATAGACGCATATAATGTTCCCACCGAGAAGTAGGGTCCGACGCGCCAGGAATGTTGTAAAATATTACGTCCTAGATGATAGGTTAACTTAGGTTGGGATATATAACGTTATAGACGCAGATAATGTTTCCACCGAGAAGACGGTTCCAACAAGCCAGGAATGTTGTAAAACGTTACATTCGCGATGTTAGGTTGCCTTAGGTTATGATATGTATCGTTATAGACGCATATAATGTTCCCACCGAGAAGTAGGTCCGACACGCCTGGAATGTTGTCGAATATTACATCCGAGTTGTTGGGTTGCCTTAGGTTAGGATATACAACGCTATGGACGCATATAATGTTCACACCGATAAGTAGGGTCCGACACGCCAGGAATATTGTCAAATATTACATCCGAGTTATTAGGTTGCCTTAGGTTAGGATATATAACGTTATAGACGCATATAATGTTCCCACCGAGAAGTAGGGTCCGACTCGCCAGGAATGTTGTCAAATGTTACATCCGAGGTGTTAGGTTGCCTTAGGTTAGGTTATACGACGTTATAGACGCATATAATGTTCCCACCGAGAAGTAGGGCCCGACACGCTTGGAATGTTGTCAAATGTTACATCCGAGGTGTTAGGTTGCCTTAGGTTAGGTTATATGACGTTATAGACGCATATAATGTTCCCACCGAGAAGTAGGTCCGACACGCCTGGATTGTTGTCAAATATTACATCCGAGATGTTAGGTTGCCTTAGGTTAGGATATATAACGTTATAGACGTATATACTGTTCCCACCGAGAAGTAGGGTCCGACACACGTGGAATGTTGTCAAATGTTACATTCGAGGTGTTAGGTTGCCTTAGGTTAGGTTATATGACGTTATAGACGTATATAATGTTCCCACCGAGAAGTAGGTCCGACACGCCTGGATTGTTGTCAAATATTACATCCGAGATGTTAGGTTGCCTTAGGTTAGGATATATAACGTTATAGACTTATATACTGTTCCCACTGAGAAGTTGGGTCCGACACACGTGGAATGTTGGCAAATGTTACATCCGAGTTGTTAGGTTGCCTTAGGTTAGGATATATAACGTTATAGACGCATATAATGTTCCCGTTGAGAAGTAGGTTCCGACTCGCCAGGAATGTTGTCAAATGTTACATCCGAGGTGCTAGGTTGCCTTAGGTTAGGATATACAACGTTATAGACGCATATAATGTTCCCACCAAGATGGAGGGTCCGACACACCTGGAATGCTGTCAAATGTTACATCCGAGGTGTTAGGTTGCCTTAGGTTAGGATATATGACGTTATAGACGCATATAATGTTCCCACCGAGAAGTAGGGCCCGACACGCTTGGAATGTTGTCAAATGTTACATCCGAGTTGTTAGGTTGCCTTAGGTTAGGTTATATGACGTTATAGACGCATATAATGTCCCCACCGAGAAGTAGGGTCCGACACACGTGGAATGTTGTCAAATGTTACATCCGAGGTGTTAGTTTGCCTTAGGCTAGGATATATAACGTTATAGACGCATATAATGTTCCCACTGAGAAGTAGGTTCCGACTCGCCAGGAATGTTGTCAAATGTTACATCCGAGGTGCTAGGTTGCCTTAGGTTAGGATATACAACGTTATAGACGCATATAATGTTCCCACCAAGATGGAGGGTCCGACACACCTGGAATGTTGTCAAATGTTACATCCGAGGTGTTAGGTTGCCTTAGGTTAGGATATATAACGTTATAGACGCATATAATGTTCCCACCGAGAAGTAGGGTCCGCCTCGCCAGGAATGTTGTCAAATGTTACATCCGAGGTGTTAGGTTGCCTTAGGTTAGGATATATAACGTTATAGTCGTATATACAGTTCCCACCGTGAAGTAGGGTCCGACACACCAGGAATATTGACAAATATTACATCCGAGGTGCTAGGTTGCCTTAGGTTGGATATACAACGTTATAGACGCATATAATGTTCCCCCCGAGAAGTAGGGTCTGACACACATGGAATCTTGTCAAATATTACATCCGACGTGTTAGGTTGCCTTAGGTTAGGATATATAACGTTATAGACGCATATAATGTTCCCACTGAGAAGTAGGTTCCGACTCGCCAGGAATGTTGTCAAATGTTACATCCGAGGTGCTAGGTTGCCTTAGGTTAGGATATACAACGTTATAGACGCATATAATGTTCCCACCAAGATGGAGGGTCCGACACACCTGGAATGCTGTCAAATGTTACATCCGAGGTGTTAGGTTGCCTTAGGTTAGGATATATGACGTTATAGACGCATATAATGTTCCCACCGAGAAGTAGGGCCCGACACGCTTGGAATGTTGTCAAATGTTACATCCGAGTTGTTAGGTTGCCTTAGGTTAGGTTATATGACGTTATAGACGCATATAATGTCCCCACCGAGAAGTAGGGTCCGACACACGTGGAATGTTGTCAAATGTTACATCCGAGGTGTTAGTTTGCCTTAGGCTAGGATATATAACGTTATAGACGCATATAATGTTCCCACTGAGAAGTAGGTTCCGACTCGCCAGGAATGTTGTCAAACGTTACATCCGAGGTGCTAGGTTGCCTTAGGTTAGGATATACAACGTTATAGACGCATATAATGTTCCCACCAAGATGGAGGGTCCGACACACCTGGAATGTTGTCAAATGTTACATCCGAGGTGTTAGGTTGCCTTAGGTTAGGATATATAACGTTATAGACGCATATAATGTTCCCACCGAGAAGTAGGGTCCGCCTCGCCAGGAATGTTGTCAAATGTTACATCCGAGGTGTTAGGTTGCCTTAGGTTAGGATATATAACGTTATAGTCGTATATACAGTTCCCACCGTGAAGTAGGGTCCGACACACCAGGAATATTGACAAATATTACATCCGAGGTGCTAGGTTGCCTTAGGTTGGATATACAACGTTATAGACGCATATAATGTTCCCCCCGAGAAGTAGGGTCTGACACACATGGAATCTTGTCAAATATTACATCCGACGTGTTAGGTTGCCTTAGGTTAGGATATATAACGTTATAGACGCATATAATGTTCCCACTGAGAAGTAGGTTCCGACTCGCCAGGAATGTTGTCAAATGTTACATCCGAGGTGCTAGGTTGCCTTAGGTTAGGATATACAACGTTATAGACGCATATAATGTTCCCACCAAGATGGAGGGTCCGACACACCTGGAATGCTGTCAAATGTTACATCCGAGGTGTTAGGTTGCCTTAGGTTAGGATATATGACGTTATAGACGCATATAATGTTCCCACCGAGAAGTAGGTCCCGACACGCTTGGAATGTTGTCAAATGTTACATCCGAGGTGTTAGGTTGCCTTAGGTTAGGATATATGACGTTATAGACGCATATAATGTTGCCACCGAGAAGTAGGGTCCGACGCGCCAGGAATGTTGTAAAATATTACGTCCTAGATGATAGGTTAACTTAGGTTGGGATATATAACGTTATAGACGCAAATAATGTTTCCACCGAGAAGACGGTTCCAACAAGCCAGGAATGTTGTAAAACGTTACATTCGCGATGTTAGGTTGCCTTAGGTTAGGATATATAACGTTATAGACGCATATAATGTTCCCACCGAGAAGTAGGGTCCGACACACCTGCAATTTTGTCAAATGTTACATCCGAGGTGTTAGGATAACTTAGGTTGGGATATATAACGTTATAGACGCATATAATGTTCCCACCGAGAAGTAGGTCCGACACGCCTGGATTGTTGTCAAATATTACATCCGAGATGTTAGGTTGCCTTAGGTCAGGATATATAACTTTATAGACGTATATACTGTTCCCACCGAGAAGTAGGGTTCCGACTCGCCATGAATGTTGTCAAAAGTTACATCTGAGGTGTTAGGTTGCCTTAGGTTAGGATATATAACGTTATAGACGCATATAATGTTCCCACCGAGAAGTAGGGCCCGACACGCCTAGATTGCTGTCAAATATTACATCCGAGGTGTTAGGTTGCCTTGGTTAGGTTATATGACGTTATAGACGCATATAATGTTCCCACCGAGAAGTAGGTCCGACACGCCTGGATTGTTGTCAAATATTACATCCGAGATGTTAGGTTGCCTTAGGTTAGGATATATAACGTTATAGACGTATATACTGTTCCCACCGAGAAGTAGGGTCCGACACACGTGGAATGTTGTCAAATGTTACATCCGAGGTGTTAGGTTGCCTTAGGTTAGAATATATAACGTTATAGACGCATATAATGTTCCCACCGATAAGTAGGGTCCGACACGCCGGGAATATTGTCAAATATTACATCCGAGTTATTAGGTTGCCTTAGGTTAGGATATATAAAGTTATAGACGCATATAATGTTCCCACCGATAAGTAGGGTCCGACCCGCCAGGAATATTGTCAAATATTACATCCGAGTTATTAGGTTGCCTTAGGTTAGGATATATAACGTTATAGACGCATATAATGTTCCCACCGAGAAGTAGGGTCCGACTCGTCAGGAATGTTGTCAAATGTTACATCTGAGGTGTTAGGTTGCCTTAGGTTAGAATATATAACGTTATAGACGCATATAATGTTCCCACCGATAAGTAGGGTCCGACACGCCAGGAATATTGTCAAATATTACATCCGAGTTATTAGGTTGCCTCAGGTTAGGATATATAAAGTTATAGACGCATATAATGTTCCCACCGATAAGTAGGGTCCGACACGCCAGGAATATTGTCATATATTACATCCGAGTTATTAGGTTGCCTTAGGTTAGGATATATAACGTTATAGACGCATATAATGTTCCCACCGTGAAGTAGGGTCCGACTCGCCAGGAATGTTGTCAAATGTTACATCCGAGGTGTTAGGTTGCCTTAGGTTAGGTTATACGACGTTATAGACGCATGTAATGTTCCCACCAAGATGGAGGGTCCGACACACCTGGAATGTTGTCAAATGTTACATCCGAGGTGTTAGGTTGCCTTAGGTTAGGATATATGACGTTATAGACGCATATAATGTTCCCACCGAGAAGTAGGGTCCGACGCGCCAGGAATGTTGTAAAATATTACGTCCTAGATGATAGGTTAACTTAGGTTGGGATATATAACGTTATAGACGCAGATAATGTTTCCACCGAGAAGACGGTTCCAACAAGCCAGGAATGTTGTAAAACGTTACATTCGCGATGTTAGGTTGCCTTAGGTTATGATATGTATCGTTATAGACGCATATAATGTCCCCACCGAGAAGTAGGGTCCGACACACGTGGAATGTTGTCAAATGTTACATCCGAGGTGTTAGTTTGCCTTAGGCTAGGATATATAACGTTATAGACGCATATAATGTTCCCACTGAGAAGTAGGTTCCGACTCGCCAGGAATGTTGTCAAACGTTACATCCGAGGTGCTAGGTTGCCTTAGGTTAGGATATACAACGTTATAGACGCATATAATGTTCCCACCAAGATGGAGGGTCCGACACACCTGGAATGTTGTCAAATGTTACATCCGAGGTGTTAGGTTGCCTTAGGTTAGGATATATAACGTTATAGACGCATATAATGTTCCCACCGAGAAGTAGGGTCCGCCTCGCCAGGAATGTTGTCAAATGTTACATCCGAGGTGTTAGGTTGCCTTAGGTTAGGATATATAACGTTATAGTCGTATATACAGTTCCCACCGTGAAGTAGGGTCCGACACACCAGGAATATTGACAAATATTACATCCGAGGTGCTAGGTTGCCTTAGGTTGGATATACAACGTTATAGACGCATATAATGTTCCCCCCGAGAAGTAGGGTCTGACACACATGGAATCTTGTCAAATATTACATCCGACGTGTTAGGTTGCCTTAGGTTAGGATATATAACGTTATAGACGCATATAATGTTCCCACTGAGAAGTAGGTTCCGACTCGCCAGGAATGTTGTCAAATGTTACATCCGAGGTGCTAGGTTGCCTTAGGTTAGGATATACAACGTTATAGACGCATATAATGTTCCCACCAAGATGGAGGGTCCGACACACCTGGAATGCTGTCAAATGTTACATCCGAGGTGTTAGGTTGCCTTAGGTTAGGATATATGACGTTATAGACGCATATAATGTTCCCACCGAGAAGTAGGTCCCGACACGCTTGGAATGTTGTCAAATGTTACATCCGAGGTGTTAGGTTGCCTTAGGTTAGGATATATGACGTTATAGACGCATATAATGTTGCCACCGAGAAGTAGGGTCCGACGCGCCAGGAATGTTGTAAAATATTACGTCCTAGATGATAGGTTAACTTAGGTTGGGATATATAACGTTATAGACGCAAATAATGTTTCCACCGAGAAGACGGTTCCAACAAGCCAGGAATGTTGTAAAACGTTACATTCGCGATGTTAGGTTGCCTTAGGTTAGGATATATAACGTTATAGACGCATATAATGTTCCCACCGAGAAGTAGGGTCCGACACACCTGCAATTTTGTCAAATGTTACATCCGAGGTGTTAGGATAACTTAGGTTGGGATATATAACGTTATAGACGCATATAATGTTCCCACCGAGAAGTAGGTCCGACACGCCTGGATTGTTGTCAAATATTACATCCGAGATGTTAGGTTGCCTTAGGTCAGGATATATAACTTTATAGACGTATATACTGTTCCCACCGAGAAGTAGGGTTCCGACTCGCCATGAATGTTGTCAAAAGTTACATCTGAGGTGTTAGGTTGCCTTAGGTTAGGATATATAACGTTATAGACGCATATAATGTTCCCACCGAGAAGTAGGGCCCGACACGCCTAGATTGCTGTCAAATATTACATCCGAGGTGTTAGGTTGCCTTGGTTAGGTTATATGACGTTATAGACGCATATAATGTTCCCACCGAGAAGTAGGTCCGACACGCCTGGATTGTTGTCAAATATTACATCCGAGATGTTAGGTTGCCTTAGGTTAGGATATATAACGTTATAGACGTATATACTGTTCCCACCGAGAAGTAGGGTCCGACACACGTGGAATGTTGTCAAATGTTACATCCGAGGTGTTAGGTTGCCTTAGGTTAGAATATATAACGTTATAGACGCATATAATGTTCCCACCGATAAGTAGGGTCCGACACGCCGGGAATATTGTCAAATATTACATCCGAGTTATTAGGTTGCCTTAGGTTAGGATATATAAAGTTATAGACGCATATAATGTTCCCACCGATAAGTAGGGTCCGACCCGCCAGGAATATTGTCAAATATTACATCCGAGTTATTAGGTTGCCTTAGGTTAGGATATATAACGTTATAGACGCATATAATGTTCCCACCGAGAAGTAGGGTCCGACTCGTCAGGAATGTTGTCAAATGTTACATCTGAGGTGTTAGGTTGCCTTAGGTTAGAATATATAACGTTATAGACGCATATAATGTTCCCACCGATAAGTAGGGTCCGACACGCCAGGAATATTGTCAAATATTACATCCGAGTTATTAGGTTGCCTCAGGTTAGGATATATAAAGTTATAGACGCATATAATGTTCCCACCGATAAGTAGGGTCCGACACGCCAGGAATATTGTCATATATTACATCCGAGTTATTAGGTTGCCTTAGGTTAGGATATATAACGTTATAGACGCATATAATGTTCCCACCGTGAAGTAGGGTCCGACTCGCCAGGAATGTTGTCAAATGTTACATCCGAGGTGTTAGGTTGCCTTAGGTTAGGTTATACGACGTTATAGACGCATATAATGTTCCAACCAAGATGGAGGGTCCGACACACCTGGAATGTTGTCAAATGTTACATCCGAGGTGTTAGGTTGCCTTAGGTTAGGATATATGACGTTATAGACGCATATAATGTTCCCACCGAGAAGTAGGGTCCGACGCGCCAGGAATGTTGTAAAATATTACGTCCTAGATGATAGGTTAACTTAGGTTGGGATATATAACGTTATAGACGCAGATAATGTTTCCACCGAGAAGACGGTTCCAACAAGCCAGGAATGTTGTAAAACGTTACATTCGCGATGTTAGGTTGCCTTAGGTTATGATATGTATCGTTATAGACGCATATAATGTTCCCACCGAGAAGTAGGTCCGACACGCCTGGAATGTTGTCGAATATTACATCCGAGTTGTTGGGTTGCCTTAGGTTAGGATATACAACGCTATGGACGCATATAATGTTCACACCGATAAGTAGGGTCCGACACGCCAGGAATATTGTCAAATATTACATCCGAGTTATTAGGTTGCCTTAGGTTAGGATATATAACGTTATAGACGCATATAATGTTCCCACCGAGAAGTAGGGTCCGACTCGCCAGGAATGTTGTCAAATGTTACATCTGAGGTGTTAGGTTGCCTTAGGTTAGAATATATAACGTTATAGACGCATATAATGTTCCCACCGATAAGTAGGGTCCGACACGCCGGGAATATTGTCAAATATTACATCCGAGTTATTAGGTTGCCTTAGGTTAGGATATATAACGTTATAGACGCATATAATGTTCCCACCGAGAAGTAGGGTCCGGCACGCCAGGAATATTGTCAAATATTACATCCGAGTTATTAGGTTGCCTTAGGATAGGATATATGACGTTATAGACGCATTTAATGTTCCCACCGAGAAGTAGGGTCCAACTCGCCAGGAATGTTGTCAAATGTTACATCTGAGGTGTTAGGTTGCCTTAGGTTAGAATATATAACGTTATAGACGCATATAATGTTCCCACCGATAAGTAGGGTCCGACACGCCGGGAATATTGTCAAATATTACATCCGAGTTATTAGGTTGCCTTAGGTTAGGATATATAAAGTTATAGACGCATATAATGTTCCCACCGATAAGTAGGGTCCGACACGCCAGGAATATTGTCAAATATTACATCCGAGTTATTAGGTTGCCTTAGGTTAGGATATATAACGTTATAGACGCATATAATGTTCCCACCGAGAAGTAGGGTCCGACTCGTCAGGAATGTTGTCAAATGTTACATCTGAGGTGTTAGGTTGCCTTAGGTTAGAATATATAACGTTATAGACGCATATAATGTTCCCACCGATAAGTAGGGTCCGACACGCCAGGAATATTGTCAAATATTACATCCGAGTTATTAGGTTGCCTCAGGTTAGGATATATAAAGTTATAGACGCATATAATGTTCCCACCGATAAGTAGGGTCCGACACGCCAGGAATATTGTCATATATTACATCCGAGTTATTAGGTTGCCTTAGGTTAGGATATATAACGTTATAGACGCATATAATGTTCCCACCGTGAAGTAGGGTCCGACTCGCCAGGAATGTTGTCAAATGTTACATCCGAGGTGTTAGGTTGCCTTAGGTTAGGTTATACGACGTTATAGACGCATATAATGTTCCAACCAAGATGGAGGGTCCGACACACCTGGAATGTTGTCAAATGTTACATCCGAGGTGTTAGGTTGCCTTAGGTTAGGATATATGACGTTATAGACGCATATAATGTTCCCACCGAGAAGTAGGGTCCGACGCGCCAGGAATGTTGTAAAATATTACGTCCTAGATGATAGGTTAACTTAGGTTGGGATATATAACGTTATAGACGCAGATAATGTTTCCACCGAGAAGACGGTTCCAACAAGCCAGGAATGTTGTAAAACGTTACATTCGCGATGTTAGGTTGCCTTAGGTTATGATATGTATCGTTATAGACGCATATAATGTTCCCACCGAGAAGTAGGTCCGACACGCCTGGAATGTTGTCGAATATTACATCCGAGTTGTTGGGTTGCCTTAGGTTAGGATATACAACGCTATGGACGCATATAATGTTCACACCGATAAGTAGGGTCCGACACGCCAGGAATATTGTCAAATATTACATCCGAGTTATTAGGTTGCCTTAGGTTAGGATATATAACGTTATAGACGCATATAATGTTCCCACCGAGAAGTAGGGTCCGACTCGCCAGGAATGTTGTCAAATGTTACATCCGAGGTGTTAGGTTGCCTTAGGTTAGGTTATACGACGTTATAGACGCATATAATGTTCCCACCGAGAAGTAGGGCCCGACACGCTTGGAATGTTGTCAAATGTTACATCCGAGGTGTTAGGTTGCCTTAGGTTAGGTTATATGACGTTATAGACGCATATAATGTTCCCACCGAGAAGTAGGTCCGACACGCCTGGATTGTTGTCAAATATTACATCCGAGATGTTAGGTTGCCTTAGGTTAGGATATATAACGTTATAGACGTATATACTGTTCCCACCGAGAAGTAGGGTCCGACACACGTGGAATGTTGTCAAATGTTACATTCGAGGTGTTAGGTTGCCTTAGGTTAGGTTATATGACGTTATAGACGTATATAATGTTCCCACCGAGAAGTAGGTCCGACACGCCTGGATTGTTGTCAAATATTACATCCGAGATGTTAGGTTGCCTTAGGTTAGGATATATAACGTTATAGACTTATATACTGTTCCCACTGAGAAGTTGGGTCCGACACACGTGGAATGTTGGCAAATGTTACATCCGAGTTGTTAGGTTGCCTTAGGTTAGGATATATAACGTTATAGACGCATATAATGTTCCCGTTGAGAAGTAGGTTCCGACTCGCCAGGAATGTTGTCAAATGTTACATCCGAGGTGCTAGGTTGCCTTAGGTTAGGATATACAACGTTATAGACGCATATAATGTTCCCACCAAGATGGAGGGTCCGACACACCTGGAATGCTGTCAAATGTTACATCCGAGGTGTTAGGTTGCCTTAGGTTAGGATATATGACGTTATAGACGCATATAATGTTCCCACCGAGAAGTAGGGCCCGACACGCTTGGAATGTTGTCAAATGTTACATCCGAGTTGTTAGGTTGCCTTAGGTTAGGTTATATGACGTTATAGACGCATATAATGTCCCCACCGAGAAGTAGGGTCCGACACACGTGGAATGTTGTCAAATGTTACATCCGAGGTGTTAGTTTGCCTTAGGCTAGGATATATAACGTTATAGACGCATATAATGTTCCCACTGAGAAGTAGGTTCCGACTCGCCAGGAATGTTGTCAAATGTTACATCCGAGGTGCTAGGTTGCCTTAGGTTAGGATATACAACGTTATAGACGCATATAATGTTCCCACCAAGATGGAGGGTCCGACACACCTGGAATGTTGTCAAATGTTACATCCGAGGTGTTAGGTTGCCTTAGGTTAGGATATATAACGTTATAGACGCATATAATGTTCCCACCGAGAAGTAGGGTCCGCCTCGCCAGGAATGTTGTCAAATGTTACATCCGAGGTGTTAGGTTGCCTTAGGTTAGGATATATAACGTTATAGTCGTATATACAGTTCCCACCGTGAAGTAGGGTCCGACACACCAGGAATATTGACAAATATTACATCCGAGGTGCTAGGTTGCCTTAGGTTGGATATACAACGTTATAGACGCATATAATGTTCCCCCCGAGAAGTAGGGTCTGACACACATGGAATCTTGTCAAATATTACATCCGACGTGTTAGGTTGCCTTAGGTTAGGATATATAACGTTATAGACGCATATAATGTTCCCACTGAGAAGTAGGTTCCGACTCGCCAGGAATGTTGTCAAATGTTACATCCGAGGTGCTAGGTTGCCTTAGGTTAGGATATACAACGTTATAGACGCATATAATGTTCCCACCAAGATGGAGGGTCCGACACACCTGGAATGCTGTCAAATGTTACATCCGAGGTGTTAGGTTGCCTTAGGTTAGGATATATGACGTTATAGACGCATATAATGTTCCCACCGAGAAGTAGGGCCCGACACGCTTGGAATGTTGTCAAATGTTACATCCGAGTTGTTAGGTTGCCTTAGGTTAGGTTATATGACGTTATAGACGCATATAATGTCCCCACCGAGAAGTAGGGTCCGACACACGTGGAATGTTGTCAAATGTTACATCCGAGGTGTTAGTTTGCCTTAGGCTAGGATATATAACGTTATAGACGCATATAATGTTCCCACTGAGAAGTAGGTTCCGACTCGCCAGGAATGTTGTCAAACGTTACATCCGAGGTGCTAGGTTGCCTTAGGTTAGGATATACAACGTTATAGACGCATATAATGTTCCCACCAAGATGGAGGGTCCGACACACCTGGAATGTTGTCAAATGTTACATCCGAGGTGTTAGGTTGCCTTAGGTTAGGATATATAACGTTATAGACGCATATAATGTTCCCACCGAGAAGTAGGGTCCGCCTCGCCAGGAATGTTGTCAAATGTTACATCCGAGGTGTTAGGTTGCCTTAGGTTAGGATATATAACGTTATAGTCGTATATACAGTTCCCACCGTGAAGTAGGGTCCGACACACCAGGAATATTGACAAATATTACATCCGAGGTGCTAGGTTGCCTTAGGTTGGATATACAACGTTATAGACGCATATAATGTTCCCCCCGAGAAGTAGGGTCTGACACACATGGAATCTTGTCAAATATTACATCCGACGTGTTAGGTTGCCTTAGGTTAGGATATATAACGTTATAGACGCATATAATGTTCCCACTGAGAAGTAGGTTCCGACTCGCCAGGAATGTTGTCAAATGTTACATCCGAGGTGCTAGGTTGCCTTAGGTTAGGATATACAACGTTATAGACGCATATAATGTTCCCACCAAGATGGAGGGTCCGACACACCTGGAATGCTGTCAAATGTTACATCCGAGGTGTTAGGTTGCCTTAGGTTAGGATATATGACGTTATAGACGCATATAATGTTCCCACCGAGAAGTAGGTCCCGACACGCTTGGAATGTTGTCAAATGTTACATCCGAGGTGTTAGGTTGCCTTAGGTTAGGATATATGACGTTATAGACGCATATAATGTTGCCACCGAGAAGTAGGGTCCGACGCGCCAGGAATGTTGTAAAATATTACGTCCTAGATGATAGGTTAACTTAGGTTGGGATATATAACGTTATAGACGCAAATAATGTTTCCACCGAGAAGACGGTTCCAACAAGCCAGGAATGTTGTAAAACGTTACATTCGCGATGTTAGGTTGCCTTAGGTTAGGATATATAACGTTATAGACGCATATAATGTTCCCACCGAGAAGTAGGGTCCGACACACCTGCAATTTTGTCAAATGTTACATCCGAGGTGTTAGGATAACTTAGGTTGGGATATATAACGTTATAGACGCATATAATGTTCCCACCGAGAAGTAGGTCCGACACGCCTGGATTGTTGTCAAATATTACATCCGAGATGTTAGGTTGCCTTAGGTCAGGATATATAACTTTATAGACGTATATACTGTTCCCACCGAGAAGTAGGGTTCCGACTCGCCATGAATGTTGTCAAAAGTTACATCTGAGGTGTTAGGTTGCCTTAGGTTAGGATATATAACGTTATAGACGCATATAATGTTCCCACCGAGAAGTAGGGCCCGACACGCCTAGATTGCTGTCAAATATTACATCCGAGGTGTTAGGTTGCCTTGGTTAGGTTATATGACGTTATAGACGCATATAATGTTCCCACCGAGAAGTAGGTCCGACACGCCTGGATTGTTGTCAAATATTACATCCGAGATGTTAGGTTGCCTTAGGTTAGGATATATAACGTTATAGACGTATATACTGTTCCCACCGAGAAGTAGGGTCCGACACACGTGGAATGTTGTCAAATGTTACATCCGAGGTGTTAGGTTGCCTTAGGTTAGAATATATAACGTTATAGACGCATATAATGTTCCCACCGATAAGTAGGGTCCGACACGCCGGGAATATTGTCAAATATTACATCCGAGTTATTAGGTTGCCTTAGGTTAGGATATATAAAGTTATAGACGCATATAATGTTCCCACCGATAAGTAGGGTCCGACCCGCCAGGAATATTGTCAAATATTACATCCGAGTTATTAGGTTGCCTTAGGTTAGGATATATAACGTTATAGACGCATATAATGTTCCCACCGAGAAGTAGGGTCCGACTCGTCAGGAATGTTGTCAAATGTTACATCTGAGGTGTTAGGTTGCCTTAGGTTAGAATATATAACGTTATAGACGCATATAATGTTCCCACCGATAAGTAGGGTCCGACACGCCAGGAATATTGTCAAATATTACATCCGAGTTATTAGGTTGCCTCAGGTTAGGATATATAAAGTTATAGACGCATATAATGTTCCCACCGATAAGTAGGGTCCGACACGCCAGGAATATTGTCATATATTACATCCGAGTTATTAGGTTGCCTTAGGTTAGGATATATAACGTTATAGACGCATATAATGTTCCCACCGTGAAGTAGGGTCCGACTCGCCAGGAATGTTGTCAAATGTTACATCCGAGGTGTTAGGTTGCCTTAGGTTAGGTTATACGACGTTATAGACGCATGTAATGGTCCCACCAAGATGGAGGGTCCGACACACCTGGAATGTTGTCAAATGTTACATCCGAGGTGTTAGGTTGCCTTAGGTTAGGATATATGACGTTATAGACGCATATAATGTTCCCACCGAGAAGTAGGGTCCGACGCGCCAGGAATGTTGTAAAATATTACGTCCTAGATGATAGGTTAACTTAGGTTGGGATATATAACGTTATAGACGCAGATAATGTTTCCACCGAGAAGACGGTTCCAACAAGCCAGGAATGTTGTAAAACGTTACATTCGCGATGTTAGGTTGCCTTAGGTTATGATATGTATCGTTATAGACGCATATAATGTCCCCACCGAGAAGTAGGGTCCGACACACGTGGAATGTTGTCAAATGTTACATCCGAGGTGTTAGTTTGCCTTAGGCTAGGATATATAACGTTATAGACGCATATAATGTTCCCACTGAGAAGTAGGTTCCGACTCGCCAGGAATGTTGTCAAACGTTACATCCGAGGTGCTAGGTTGCCTTAGGTTAGGATATACAACGTTATAGACGCATATAATGTTCCCACCAAGATGGAGGGTCCGACACACCTGGAATGTTGTCAAATGTTACATCCGAGGTGTTAGGTTGCCTTAGGTTAGGATATATAACGTTATAGACGCATATAATGTTCCCACCGAGAAGTAGGGTCCGCCTCGCCAGGAATGTTGTCAAATGTTACATCCGAGGTGTTAGGTTGCCTTAGGTTAGGATATATAACGTTATAGTCGTATATACAGTTCCCACCGTGAAGTAGGGTCCGACACACCAGGAATATTGACAAATATTACATCCGAGGTGCTAGGTTGCCTTAGGTTGGATATACAACGTTATAGACGCATATAATGTTCCCCCCGAGAAGTAGGGTCTGACACACATGGAATCTTGTCAAATATTACATCCGACGTGTTAGGTTGCCTTAGGTTAGGATATATAACGTTATAGACGCATATAATGTTCCCACTGAGAAGTAGGTTCCGACTCGCCAGGAATGTTGTCAAATGTTACATCCGAGGTGCTAGGTTGCCTTAGGTTAGGATATACAACGTTATAGACGCATATAATGTTCCCACCAAGATGGAGGGTCCGACACACCTGGAATGCTGTCAAATGTTACATCCGAGGTGTTAGGTTGCCTTAGGTTAGGATATATGACGTTATAGACGCATATAATGTTCCCACCGAGAAGTAGGTCCCGACACGCTTGGAATGTTGTCAAATGTTACATCCGAGGTGTTAGGTTGCCTTAGGTTAGGATATATGACGTTATAGACGCATATAATGTTGCCACCGAGAAGTAGGGTCCGACGCGCCAGGAATGTTGTAAAATATTACGTCCTAGATGATAGGTTAACTTAGGTTGGGATATATAACGTTATAGACGCAAATAATGTTTCCACCGAGAAGACGGTTCCAACAAGCCAGGAATGTTGTAAAACGTTACATTCGCGATGTTAGGTTGCCTTAGGTTAGGATATATAACGTTATAGACGCATATAATGTTCCCACCGAGAAGTAGGGTCCGACACACCTGCAATTTTGTCAAATGTTACATCCGAGGTGTTAGGATAACTTAGGTTGGGATATATAACGTTATAGACGCATATAATGTTCCCACCGAGAAGTAGGTCCGACACGCCTGGATTGTTGTCAAATATTACATCCGAGATGTTAGGTTGCCTTAGGTCAGGATATATAACTTTATAGACGTATATACTGTTCCCACCGAGAAGTAGGGTTCCGACTCGCCATGAATGTTGTCAAAAGTTACATCTGAGGTGTTAGGTTGCCTTAGGTTAGGATATATAACGTTATAGACGCATATAATGTTCCCACCGAGAAGTAGGGCCCGACACGCCTAGATTGCTGTCAAATATTACATCCGAGGTGTTAGGTTGCCTTGGTTAGGTTATATGACGTTATAGACGCATATAATGTTCCCACCGAGAAGTAGGTCCGACACGCCTGGATTGTTGTCAAATATTACATCCGAGATGTTAGGTTGCCTTAGGTTAGGATATATAACGTTATAGACGTATATACTGTTCCCACCGAGAAGTAGGGTCCGACACACGTGGAATGTTGTCAAATGTTACATCCGAGGTGTTAGGTTGCCTTAGGTTAGAATATATAACGTTATAGACGCATATAATGTTCCCACCGATAAGTAGGGTCCGACACGCCGGGAATATTGTCAAATATTACATCCGAGTTATTAGGTTGCCTTAGGTTAGGATATATAAAGTTATAGACGCATATAATGTTCCCACCGATAAGTAGGGTCCGACCCGCCAGGAATATTGTCAAATATTACATCCGAGTTATTAGGTTGCCTTAGGTTAGGATATATAACGTTATAGACGCATATAATGTTCCCACCGAGAAGTAGGGTCCGACTCGTCAGGAATGTTGTCAAATGTTACATCTGAGGTGTTAGGTTGCCTTAGGTTAGAATATATAACGTTATAGACGCATATAATGTTCCCACCGATAAGTAGGGTCCGACACGCCAGGAATATTGTCAAATATTACATCCGAGTTATTAGGTTGCCTCAGGTTAGGATATATAAAGTTATAGACGCATATAATGTTCCCACCGATAAGTAGGGTCCGACACGCCAGGAATATTGTCATATATTACATCCGAGTTATTAGGTTGCCTTAGGTTAGGATATATAACGTTATAGACGCATATAATGTTCCCACCGTGAAGTAGGGTCCGACTCGCCAGGAATGTTGTCAAATGTTACATCCGAGGTGTTAGGTTGCCTTAGGTTAGGTTATACGACGTTATAGACGCATGTAATGTTCCCACCAAGATGGAGGGTCCGACACACCTGGAATGTTGTCAAATGTTACATCCGAGGTGTTAGGTTGCCTTAGGTTAGGATATATGACGTTATAGACGCATATAATGTTCCCACCGAGAAGTAGGGTCCGACGCGCCAGGAATGTTGTAAAATATTACGTCCTAGATGATAGGTTAACTTAGGTTGGGATATATAACGTTATAGACGCAGATAATGTTTCCACCGAGAAGACGGTTCCAACAAGCCAGGAATGTTGTAAAACGTTACATTCGCGATGTTAGGTTGCCTTAGGTTATGATATGTATCGTTATAGACGCATATAATGTTCCCACCGAGAAGTAGGTCCGACACGCCTGGAATGTTGTCGAATATTACATCCGAGTTGTTGGGTTGCCTTAGGTTAGGATATACAACGCTATGGACGCATATAATGTTCACACCGATAAGTAGGGTCCGACACGCCAGGAATATTGTCAAATATTACATCCGAGTTATTAGGTTGCCTTAGGTTAGGATATATAACGTTATAGACGCATATAATGTTCCCACCGAGAAGTAGGGTCCGACTCGCCAGGAATGTTGTCAAATGTTACATCCGAGGTGTTAGGTTGCCTTAGGTTAGGTTATACGACGTTATAGACGCATATAATGTTCCCACCGAGAAGTAGGGCCCGACACGCTTGGAATGTTGTCAAATGTTACATCCGAGGTGTTAGGTTGCCTTAGGTTAGGTTATATGACGTCATAGACGCATATAATGTTCCCACCGAGAAGTAGGTCCGACACGCCTGGATTGTTGTCAAATATTACATCCGAGATGTTAGGTTGCCTTAGGTTAGGATATATAACGTTATAGACGTATATACTGTTCCCACCGAGAAGTAGGGTCCGACACATGTGGAATGTTGTCAAATGTTACATCCGAGGTGCTAGGTTGCCTTAGGTTAGGATATACAACGTTATAGACGCATATAATGTTCCCACCAAGATGGAGGGTCCGACACACCTGGAATGCTGTCAAATGTTACATCCGAGGTGTTAGGTTGCCTTAGGTTAGGATATATGACGTTATAGACGCATATAATGTTCCCACCGAGAAGTAGGGCCCGACACGCTTGGAATGTTGTCAAATGTTACATCCGAGTTGTTAGGTTGCCTTAGGTTAGGTTATATGACGTTATAGACGCATATAATGTCCCCACCGAGAAGTAGGGTCCGACACACGTGGAATGTTGTCAAATGTTACATCCGAGGTGTTAGTTTGCCTTAGGCTAGGATATATAACGTTATAGACGCATATAATGTTCCCACTGAGAAGTAGGTTCCGACTCGCCAGGAATGTTGTCAAATGTTACATCCGAGGTGCTAGGTTGCCTTAGGTTAGGATATACAACGTTATAGACGCATATAATGTTCCCACCAAGATGGAGGGTCCGACACACCTGGAATGTTGTCAAATGTTACATCCGAGGTGTTAGGTTGCCTTAGGTTAGGATATATAACGTTACAGACGCATATAATGTTCCCACCGAGAAGTAGGGTCCGCCTCGCCAGGAATGTTGTCAAATGTTACATCCGAGGTGTTAGGTTGCCTTAGGTTAGGATATATAACGTTATAGTCGTATATACAGTTCCCACCGTGAAGTAGGGTCCGACACACCAGGAATATTGACAAATATTACATCCGAGGTGCTAGGTTGCCTTAGGTTGGATATACAACGTTATAGACGCATATAATGTTCCCCCCGAGAAGTAGGGTCTGACACACATGGAATCTTGTCAAATATTACATCCGACGTGTTAGGTTGCCTTAGGTTAGGATATATAACGTTATAGACGCATATAATGTTCCCACTGAGAAGTAGGTTCCGACTCGCCAGGAATGTTGTCAAATGTTACATCCGAGGTGCTAGGTTGCCTTAGGTTAGGATATACAACGTTATAGACGCATATAATGTTCCCACCAAGATGGAGGGTCCGACACACCTGGAATGTTGTCAAATGTTACATCCGAGGTGTTAGGTTGCCTTAGGTTAGGATATATGACGTTATAGACGCATATAATGTTGCCACCGAGAAGTAGGGTCCGACGCGCCAGGAATGTTGTAAAATATTACGTCCTAGATGATAGGTTAACTTAGGTTGGGATATATAACGTTATAGACGCATATAATGTTTCCACCGAGAAGACGGTTCCAACAAGCCAGGAATGTTGTAAAACGTTACATTCGCGATGTTAGGTTGCCTTAGGTTAGGATATATAACGTTATAGACGCATATAATGTTCCCACCGAGAAGTAGGGTCCGACACACCTGCAATTTTGTCAAATGTTACATCCGAGGTGTTAGGATAACTTAGGTTGGGATATATAACGTTATAGACGCATATAATGTTCCCACCGAGAAGTAGGTCCGACACGCCTGGATTGTTGTCAAATATTACATCCGAGATGTTAGGTTGCCTTAGGTCAGGATATATAACTTTATAGACGTATATACTGTTCCCACCGAGAAGTAGGGTTCCGACTCGCCATGAATGTTGTCAAAAGTTACATCTGAGGTGTTAGGTTGCCTTAGGTTAGGATATATAACGTTATAGACGCATATAATGTTCCCACCGAGAAGTAGGGTCCGACACACCTGCAATTTTGTCAAATGTTACATCCGAGGTGTTAGGATAACTTAGGTTGGGATATATAACGTTATAGACGCATATAATGTTCCCACCGAGAAGTAGGTCCGACACGCCTGGATTGTTGTCAAATATTACATCCGAGATGTTAGGTTGCCTTAGGTCAGGATATATAACTTTATAGACGTATATACTGTTCCCACCGAGAAGTAGGGTCCGACACACGTGGAATGTTGTCAAATGTTACATCCGAGGTGTTAGGTTGCCTTAGGTTAGAATATATAACGTTATAGACGCATATAATGTTCCCACCGATAAGTAGGGTCCGACACGCCGGGAATATTGTCAAATATTACATCCGAGTTATTAGGTTGCCTTAGGTTAGGATATATAAAGTTATAGACGCATATAATGTTCCCACCGATAAGTAGGGTCCGACCCGCCAGGAATATTGTCAAATATTACATCCGAGTTATTAGGTTGCCTTAGGTTAGGATATATAACGTTATAGACGCATATAATGTTCCCACCGAGAAGTAGGGTCCGACTCGTCAGGAATGTTGTCAAATGTTACATCTGAGGTGTTAGGTTGCCTTAGGTTAGAATATATAACGTTATAGACGCATATAATGTTCCCACCGATAAGTAGGGTCCGACACGCCAGGAATATTGTCAAATATTACATCCGAGTTATTAGGTTGCCTCAGGTTAGGATATATAAAGTTATAGACGCATATAATGTTCCCACCGATAAGTAGGGTCCGACACGCCAGGAATATTGTCATATATTACATCCGAGTTATTAGGTTGCCTTAGGTTAGGATATATAACGTTATAGACGCATATAATGTTCCCACCGTGAAGTAGGGTCCGACTCGCCAGGAATGTTGTCAAATGTTACATCCGAGGTGTTAGGTTGCCTTAGGTTAGGTTATACGACGTTATAGACGCATGTAATGTTCCCACCAAGATGGAGGGTCCGACACACCTGGAATGTTGTCAAATGTTACATCCGAGGTGTTAGGTTGCCTTAGGTTAGGATATATGACGTTATAGACGCATATAATGTTCCCACCGAGAAGTAGGGTCCGACGCGCCAGGAATGTTGTAAAATATTACGTCCTAGATGATAGGTTAACTTAGGTTGGGATATATAACGTTATAGACGCAGATAATGTTTCCACCGAGAAGACGGTTCCAACAAGCCAGGAATGTTGTAAAACGTTACATTCGCGATGTTAGGTTGCCTTAGGTTATGATATGTATCGTTATAGACGCATATAATGTTCCCACCGAGAAGTAGGTCCGACACGCCTGGAATGTTGTCGAATATTACATCCGAGTTGTTGGGTTGCCTTAGGTTAGGATATACAACGCTATGGACGCATATAATGTTCACACCGATAAGTAGGGTCCGACACGCCAGGAATATTGTCAAATATTACATCCGAGTTATTAGGTTGCCTTAGGTTAGGATATATAACGTTATAGACGCATATAATGTTCCCACCGAGAAGTAGGGTCCGACTCGCCAGGAATGTTGTCAAATGTTACATCCGAGGTGTTAGGTTGCCTTAGGTTAGGTTATACGACGTTATAGACGCATATAATGTTCCCACCGAGAAGTAGGGCCCGACACGCTTGGAATGTTGTCAAATGTTACATCCGAGGTGTTAGGTTGCCTTAGGTTAGGTTATATGACGTCATAGACGCATATAATGTTCCCACCGAGAAGTAGGTCCGACACGCCTGGATTGTTGTCAAATATTACATCCGAGATGTTAGGTTGCCTTAGGTTAGGATATATAACGTTATAGACGTATATACTGTTCCCACCGAGAAGTAGGGTCCGACACATGTGGAATGTTGTCAAATGTTACATCCGAGGTGCTAGGTTGCCTTAGGTTAGGATATACAACGTTATAGACGCATATAATGTTCCCACCAAGATGGAGGGTCCGACACACCTGGAATGCTGTCAAATGTTACATCCGAGGTGTTAGGTTGCCTTAGGTTAGGATATATGACGTTATAGACGCATATAATGTTCCCACCGAGTAGTAGGGCCCGACACGCTTGGAATGTTGTCAAATGTTACATCCGAGTTGTTAGGTTGCCTTAGGTTAGGTTATATGACGTTATAGACGCATATAATGTCCCCACCGAGAAGTAGGGTCCGACACACGTGGAATGTTGTCAAATGTTACATCCGAGGTGTTAGTTTGCCTTAGGCTAGGATATATAACGTTATAGACGCATATAATGTTCCCACTGAGAAGTAGGTTCCGACTCGCCAGGAATGTTGTCAAATGTTACATCCGAGGTGCTAGGTTGCCTTAGGTTAGGATATACAACGTTATAGACGCATATAATGTTCCCACCAAGATGGAGGGTCCGACACACCTGGAATGTTGTCAAATGTTACATCCGAGGTGTTAGGTTGCCTTAGGTTAGGATATATAACGTTATAGACGCATATAATGTTCCCACCGAGAAGTAGGGTCCGCCTCGCCAGGAATGTTGTCAAATGTTACATCCGAGGTGTTAGGTTGCCTTAGGTTAGGATATATAACGTTATAGTCGTATATACAGTTCCCACCGTGAAGTAGGGTCCGACACACCAGGAATATTGACAAATATTACATCCGAGGTGCTAGGTTGCCTTAGGTTGGATATACAACGTTATAGACGCATATAATGTTCCCCCCGAGAAGTAGGGTCTGACACACATGGAATCTTGTCAAATATTACATCCGACGTGTTAGGTTGCCTTAGGTTAGGATATATAACGTTATAGACGCATATAATGTTCCCACTGAGAAGTAGGTTCCGACTCGCCAGGAATGTTGTCAAATGTTACATCCGAGGTGCTAGGTTGCCTTAGGTTAGGATATACAACGTTATAGACGCATATAATGTTCCCACCAAGATGGAGGGTCCGACACACCTGGAATGTTGTCAAATGTTACATCCGAGGTGTTAGGTTGCCTTAGGTTAGGATATATGACGTTATAGACGCATATAATGTTGCCACCGAGAAGTAGGGTCCGACGCGCCAGGAATGTTGTAAAATATTACGTCCTAGATGATAGGTTAACTTAGGTTGGGATATATAACGTTATAGACGCATATAATGTTTCCACCGAGAAGACGGTTCCAACAAGCCAGGAATGTTGTAAAACGTTACATTCGCGATGTTAGGTTGCCTTAGGTTAGGATATATAACGTTATAGACGCATATAATGTTCCCACCGAGAAGTAGGGTCCGACACACCTGCAATTTTGTCAAATGTTACATCCGAGGTGTTAGGATAACTTAGGTTGGGATATATAACGTTATAGACGTATACAATGTTCCGACCGAGAAGTAGGTTCCGAGAAGCCAGGAATGTTGTAAAATGTTACATTCGCGATGATAGGTTGCCTTAGGTTAGGATATATAACGTTATAGACACATATAATGTTCCCACCGATAAGTAGGGTGCGACACGCCAGGAATATTGTCAAATATTACATCCGAGTTATTAGGTTGCCTTAGGTTAGGATATATAACGTTATAGACGCATATAATGTTCCCACCGAGAAGTAGGGTCCGGCACGCCAGGAATATTGTCAAATATTACATCCGAGTTATTAGGTTCCCTTAGGATAGGATATATGACGTTATAGACGCATTTAATGTTCCCACCGAGAAGTAGGGTCCGACTCGCCAGGAATGTTGTCAAATGTTACATCTGAGGTGTCAGGTTGCCTTAGGTTAGAATATATAACGTTATAGACGCATATAATGTTCCCACCGATAAGTAGGGTCCGACACGCCGGGAATATTGTCAAATATTACATCCGAGTTATTAGGTTGCCTTAGGTTAGGATATATAAAGTTATAGACGCATATAATGTTCCCACCGATAAGTAGGGTCCGACACGCCAGGAATATTGTCAAATATTACATCCGAGTTATTAGGTTGCCTTAGGTTAGGATATATAACGTTATAGACGCATATAATGTTCCCACCGTGAAGTAGGGTCCGACTCGCCAGGAATGTTGTCAAATGTTACATTCGAGGTGTTAGGTTGCCTTAGGTTAGGTTATACGACGTTATAGACGCATATAATGTTCCCACCGAGAAGTAGGGCCCGACACGCTTGGAATGTTGTCAAATGTTACATCCGAGGTGTTAGGTTGCCTTAGGTTAGGTTATATGACGTTATAGACGCATATAATGTTCCCACCGAGAAGTAGGTCCGACACGCCTGGATTGTTGTCAAATATTACATCCGAGATGTTAGGTTGCCTTAGGTCAGGATATATAACGTTATAGACGTATATACTGTTCCCACCGAGAAGTAGGTCCGACACGCCTGGATTGTTGTCAAATATTACGTCCGAGATGTTAGGTTGCCTTAGGTTAGGATATATAACGTTATAGACGTATATACTGTTCCCACCGAGAAGTAGGGTCCGACACACGTGGAATGTTGTCAAATGTTACATCCGAGGTGTTAGGTTGCCTTAGGTTAGGTTATATGACGTTATAGACGCATATAATGTTCCCACCGAGAAGTAGGTCCGACACGCCAGGATTGTTGTCAAATATTACATCCGAGATGTTAGGTTGCCTTAGGTTAGGATATATAACGTTATAGACGTATATACTGTTCCCACTGAGAAGTTGGGTCCGACACACGTGGAATGTTGGCAAATGTTACATCCGTGGGGTTAGGTTGCCTTAGGTTAGGATATATAACGTTATAGACGCATATAATGTTCACGTTGAGAAGTAGGTTCCGACTCGCCAGGAATGTTGTCAAATGTTACATCCGAGGTGTTAGGTTGCCTTAGGGTACTATATATAACGTTATAGACGCATATAATGTGCCCACCGAGAAGGAGGATCCGACTCGCCAGGAATGTTGTCGAATGTTACATCCGAGGTGCTAGGTTGCCGTAGGTTAGGATATACAACGTTATAGACGCATATAATGTTCCCACCGAGAAATAGGGTCCGACACACATGGAATCTTCTCAAATATTACATCCGACGTGTTAGGTTGCCTTAGGTTAGGATATATAACGTTATAGACGTATATAATGTTCCCATCGAGAAGTAGGTCCGACACGCCTGGATTGTTGTCAAATATTACATCCGAGATGTTAGGTTGCCTTAGGTTGGGATATATAACGTTATAGACGTATATACTGTTCCCACTGAGAAGTAGGGCCCGACACACGTGGAATGTTGACATACGTTACATCCGAGGTGTTAGGTTGCCTTAGGTTAGGATATACAACGTTATAGACGCATATAATGTTCCCACCAAGATGGAGGGTCCGACACACCTGGAATGTTGTCAAATGTTACATCCGAGGTGTTAGGATAACTTAGGTTGGGATATATAACGTTATAGACGTATACAATGTTCGGACCGAGAAGTAGGTTCCGAGAAGCCAGGAATGTTGTAAAATGTTACATTCGCGATGATAGATTGCCTTAGGTTAGGATATATAACGTTATAGACGCATACAATGTTCCCATCGATAAGAAGCTGCGACACGCCAGGAATATTGTCAAATATTACATCCGAGTTATTAGGTTGCCTTAGGTTAGGATATATAACGTTATAGACGCATATAATGTTCCCACCGACAAGTAGGGTCCGACACGCCAGGAATATTGTCAAGTATTACATCCGAGTTATTAGGTTGCCTTAGGATAGTATATATAACGTTATAGACGCATTTAATGTTCCCACCGAGAAGTGGGGTCCGACTCGCCAGGAATGTTGTCAAATGTTACATCTGAGGTGTTAGGTTGCCTTAGGTTAGAATATATATCGTTATAGACGCATATAATGTTCCCACCGATAAGTAGGGTCCGACACGCCGGGAATATTGTCAAATATTACATCCGAGTTATTAGGTTGCCTTAGGTTAGGATATATAAAGTTATAGACGCATATAATGTTCCCACCGATAAGTAGGGTCCGACACGCCAGAAATATTGTCAAATATTACATCCGAGTTACTAGGTTGCCTTAGGTCAGGATATATAACGTTATAAACGCATTTAATGTTCCCACCGAGAAGTAGGTTCCGACTCGCCAGGAATGTTGTCAAATGTTACATCTGAGGTGTTAGGTTGCCTTAGGTTAGGTTATACGACTTTATAGACGCATATAATGTTCCCACCGAGAAGTAGGGCCCGACACGCCAGGAATATTGTCAAATATTACATCCGAGTTATTAGGTTGCCTTAGGTTAGGATATATAACGTTATAGACGCATATAATGTTCCCACCGACAAGTAGGGTCCGACACGCCAGGAATATTGTCAAATATTACATCCGAGTTATTAGGTTGCCTTAGGATAGGATATATAACGTTATAGACGCATTTAATGTTCCCACCGAGAAGTAGGGCCCGACACGCCTAGATTGTTGTCAAATATTACATCCGAGGTGTTAGGTTGCCTTAGGTTAGGATATATGACGTTATAGACGCATATAATGTTCCCACCGAGAAGTAGGGTCCGACGCGCCAGTAATGTTGTAAAATATTACGTCCTAGATGATAGGGTAACTTAGGTTGGGATATATAACGTTATAGACGCATATAATGTTTCCACCGTGAGGACGGTTCCAACAAGCCAGGAATGTTGTAAAACGTGACATTCGCGATGTTAGGTTGCCTTAAGTTAGGATATATAACGTTATAGACGCATATAATGTTCCCACCGAGAAGTAGGGTCCGACACACCTGTAATGTTGTCAAATGTTACATCCGAGGTGTTAGGATAACTTAGGTTGGGATATATGACGTTATAGACGTATACAATGTTCGGACCGAGAAGTAGGTTCCGAGAAGCCAGGAATGTTGTAAAATGTTACATTCGCGATGATAGATTGCCTTAGGTTAGGATATATAACGTTATAGACGCATATAATGTTCCCACCGATAAGTAGGGTCCGACACGCCAGGAATATTGTCAAATATTACATCCGAGTTATTAGGTTGCCTTAGGATAGTATATATAACGTTATAGACGCATATAATGTTCCCACCGATAAGTAGGGTCCGACACGCCAGAAATATTGTCAAATATTACATCCGAGTTACTAGGTTGCCTTAGGTCAGGATATATAACGTTATAGACGCATTTAATGTTCCCACCGAGAAGTAGGTTCCGACTCGCCAGGAATGTTGTCAAATGTTACATCTGAGGTGTTAGGTTGCCTTAGGTTAGAATATATAACGTTATAGACGCATATAATGTTCCCACCGATAAGGAGGGTCCGACACGCCAGGAATATTGTCAAATATTACATCCGAGTTATTAGGTTGCCTTAGGTTAGGATATATAACGTTATAGACGCATATAATGTTCCCACCGAGAAGTAGGGTCCGACTCGCCAGGAATGTTGTCAAATGTTACATCCGAGGTGTTAGGTTGCCTTAGGTTAGGTTATACGACGTTATAGACGCATATAATGTTCCCACCGAGAAGTAGGGCCCGACACGCCAGGAATATTGTCAAATATTACATCCGAGTTATTAGGTTGCCTTAGGTTAGGATATATAACGTTATAGACGCATATAATGTTCCCACCGACAAGTAGGGTCCGACACGCCAGGAATATTGTCAAATATTACATCCGAGTTATTAGGTTGCCTTAGGATAGGATATATAACGTTATAGACGCATTTAATGTTCCCACCGAGAAGTAGGGCCCGACACGCCTAGATTGTTGTCAAATATTACATCCGAGGTGTTAGGTTGCCTTAGGTTAGGATATATGACGTTAGAAACGCATATAATGTTCCCACCGAGAAGTAGGGTCCGACGCGCCAGTAATGTTGTAAAATATTACGTCCTAGATGATAGGTTAACTTAGGTTGGGATATATAACGTTAGAGACGCATATAATGTTTCCACCGAGAAGACGGTTCCAACAAGCCAGGAATGTTGTAAAACGTTACATTCGCGATGTTAGGTTGCCTTAGGTTAGGATATATAACGTTATAGACGCATATAATGTTGCCACCGAGAAGTAGGGTCCGACACACCTGCAATGTTGTCAAATGTTACATCCGAGGTGTTAGGATAACTTAGGTTGGGATATATAACGTTATAGACGTATACAATGTTCGGACCGAGAAGTAGGTTCCGAGAAGCCAGGAATGTTGTAAAATGTTACATTCGCGATGATAGATTGCCTTAGGTTAGGATATATAACGTTATAGACGCATATAATGTTCCCACCGATAAGTAGGGTCCGACACGCCAGGAATATTGTCAAATATTACATCCGAGTTATTAGGTTGCCTTAGGTTAGGATATATAACGTTATAGACGCATATAATGTTCCCACCGACAAGTAGGGTCCGACACGCCAGGAATATTGTCAAATATTACATCCGAGTTATTAGGTTGCCTTAGGATAGGATATATAACGTTATAGACGCATTTAATGTTCCCACCGAGAAGTAGGATCCGACTCGCCAGGAATGTTGTCAAATGTTACATATGAGGTGTTAGGTTGCCTTGGGTTAGAATATATAACGTTATAGACGCATATAATGTTCCCACCGATAAGTAGGGTCCGACACGCCGGGAATATTGTCAAATATTACATCCGAGTTATTAGGTTGCCTTAGGTTAGGATATATAAAGTTATAGACGCATATAATGTTCCCACCGATAAGTAGGGTCCGACACGCCAGAAATATTGTCAAATATTACATCCGTGTTACTAGGTTGCCTTAGGTCAGGATATATAACGTTATAGACGCATATAATGTTCCCACCGACAAGTAGGGTCCGACACGCCAGGAATATTGTCAAATATTACATCCGAGTTATTAGGTTGCCTTAGGATAGGATATATAACGTTATAGACGCATTTAATGTTCCCACCGAGAAGTAGGGCCCGACACGCCTAGATTGTTGTCAAATATTACATCCGAGGTGTTAGGTTGCCTTAGGTTAGGTTATATGACGTTATAGACGCATACAATGTTCCCACCGAGAAGTAGGTCCGACGCGCCTGGATTCTTGTCAAATATTACATCCGAGATGTTAGGTTGCCTTAGGTTAGGATATATAACGTTATAGACGCATATAATGTTCCCACTGAGTAGTAGGTTCCGACTCGCCAGGAATGTTGTCAAATGTTACATCCGATGTGCTAGGTTGCCTTAGGTTAGGATATACAACGTTATAGACGCATATAATGTTCCCACCAAGATGGAGGGTCCGACACACCTGGAATGTTGTCAAATGTTACATCCGAGGTGTTAGGTTGCCTTAGGTTAGGATATATGACGTTATAGACGCATATAACGTTCCCACCGAGAAGTAGGGTCCGACGCGCCAGGAATGTTGTAAAATATTACGTCCTAGATGATAGGTTAACTTAGGTTGGGATATATAACGTTATAGACGCATATAATGTTTCCACCGAGAAGACGGTTCCAACAAGCCAGGAATGTTGTAAAACGTTACATTCGCGATGTTAGGTTGCCTTAGGTTATGATATATAACGTTATAGACGCATATAATGTTCCCACCGAGAAGTAGGTCCGACACGCCTGGAATGTTGTCAAATATTACATCCGAGTTGTTGGGTTGCCATAGGTTAGGATACACAACGCTATAGACGCATATAATGTTCCCACCGAGAAGTAGGGTCCGACACGCCAGGAACGTTGTAAAATATTACGTCCTAGATGATAGGTTAACTTAGGTTGGGGTATATAACGTTATAGACATATACAATGTTTCCACCGAGAAGTCGGTTACGACAAGCCAGGAATGTTGTAAAACGTTACATTCGCGATGTTAGGTTGCCTTAGGTTAGGACATATAACGTTATAGACGCATATAATGTTCCCACCGATAAGTGGGGTCCGACACGCCAGGAATATTGTCAAATATTACATCCGGGTTATTAGGTTGCCTTAGGTTAGGATATATAACGTTATAGACGCATATAATGTTCCCACCGAGAAGTAGCGTCCGACACGCCAGGAATATTGTCAAATATTACATCCGAGTTATTAGGTTGCCTTAGGATAGGATATATAACGTTATAGACGCATTTAATGTTCCCACCGAGAAGTAGGGTCCGACACGCCAGGAATGTTGTCAAATGTTACATCTGTGGTGTTAGGTTGCCTTAGGTTAGAACATATAACGTTATAGACGCATATAATGTTCCCACCGAGAAGTAGGGTCCGACACGCCGGGAATATTGTCAAATATTACATCCGAGTTATTAGGTTGCCTTAGGTTAGGATATACAACGTTATAGACGCATATAATGTTCCCACCGACAAGTAGGGTCCGACACGCCAGGAATATTGTCAAATATTACATCCGAGTTATTAGGTGGCCTTAGGATAGGATATATAACGTTATAGACGCATTTAATGTTCCCACCGAGAAGTAGGATCCGACTCGCCAGGAATGTTGTCAAATGTTACATATGAGGTGTTAGGTTGCCTTGGGTTAGAATATATAACGTTATAGACGCATATAATGTTCCCACCGATAAGTAGGGTCCGACACGCCGGGAATATTGTCAAATATTACATCCGAGTTATTAGGTTGCCTTAGGTTAGGATATATAAAGTTATAGACGCATATAATGTTCCCACCGATAAGTAGGGTCCGACACGCCAGAAATATTGTCAAATATTACATCCGAGTTACTAGGTTGCCTTAGGTCAGGATATATAACGTTATAGACGCATATAATGTTCCCACCGACAAGTAGGGTCCGACACGCCAGGAATATTGTCAAATATTACATCCGAGTTATTAGTTTGCCTTAGGATAGGATATATAACGTTATAGACGCATTTAATGTTCCCACCGAGAAGTAGGGCCCGACACGCCTAGATTGTTGTCAAATATTACATCCGAGGTGTTAGGTTGCCTTAGGTTAGGTTATATGACGTTATAGACGCATACAATGTTCCCACCGAGAAGTAGGTCCGACACGCCTGGATTCTTGTCAAATATTACATCCGAGATGTTAGGTTGCCTTAGGTTAGGATATATAACGTTATAGACGCATATAATGTTCCCACTGAGTAGTAGGTTCCGACTCGCCAGGAATGTTGTCAAATGTTACATCCGATGTGCTAGGTTGCCTTAGGTTAGGATATACAACGTTATAGACGCATATAATGTTCCCACCAAGATGGAGGGTCCGACACACCTGGAATGTTGTCAAATGTTACATCCGAGGTGTTAGGTTGCCTTAGGTTAGGATATATGACGTTATAGACGCATATAACGTTCCCACCGAGAAGTAGGGTCCGACGCGCCAGGAATGTTGTAAAATATTACGTCCTAGATGATAGGTTAACTTAGGTTGGGATATATAACGTTATAGACGCATATAATGTTTCCACCGAGAAGACGGTTCCAACAAGCCAGGAATGTTGTAAAACGTTACATTCGCGATGTTAGGTTGCCTTAGGTTATGATATATAACGTTATAGACGCATATAATGTTCCCACCGAGAAGTAGGTCCGACACGCCTGGAATGTTGTCAAATATTACATCCGAGTTGTTGGGTTGCCTTAGGTTAGGATACACAACGCTATAGACGCATATAATGTTCCCACCGAGAAGTAGGGTCCGACACGCCAGGAACGTTGTAAAATATTACGTCCTAGATGATAGGTTAACTTAGGTTGGGGTATATAACGTTATAGACATATACAATGTTTCCACCGAGAAGTCGGTTACGACAAGCCAGGAATGTTGTAAAACGTTACATTCGCGATGTTAGGTTGCCTTAGGTTAGGATATATAACGTTATGGACGCATATAATGTTCCCACCGATAAGTGGGGTCCGACACGCCAGGAATATTGTCAAATATTACATCCGGGTTATTAGGTTGCCTTAGGTTAGGATATATAACGTTATAGACGCATATAATGTTCCCACCGAGAAGTAGCGTCCGACACGCCAGGAATATTGTCAAATATTACATCCGAGTTATTAGGTTGCCTTAGGATAGGATATATAACGTTATAGACGCATTTAATGTTCCCACCGAGAAGTAGGGTCCGACACGCCAGGAATGTTGTCAAATGTTACATCTGTGGTGTTAGGTTGCCTTAGGTTAGAACATATAACGTTATAGACGCATATAATGTTCCCACCGAGAAGTAGGGTCCGACACGCCGGGAATATTGTCAAATATTACATCCGAGTTATTAGGTTGCCTTAGGTTAGGATATATAAAGTTATAGACGCATATAATGTTCCCACCGATAAATAGGGTCCGACACGCCAGGAATATTGTCAAATATTACATCCGAATTATTAGGTTGCCTTAGGTTAGGATATATAACGTTATAGACGCATATAATGTTCCCACCGAGAAGTAGGGTCCGACTCGCCAGGAATGTTGTCAAATGTTACATCTGAGGTGTTAGGTTGCCTTAGGTTAGAATATATAACGTTATAGACGCATATAATGTACCCACCGATAAGTAGGGTCCGACACTCCAGGAATATTGTCAAATATTACATCCGAGTTATTAGGTTGCCTTAGGTTAGGATATATAAAGTTATAGACGCATATAATGTTCCCACCGATAAGTAGGGTCCGACACGCCAGGTATATTGTCAAATATTACATCCGAGTTATTAGGTTGGCTTAGGTTAGGATATATAACGTTATAGACGCATATAATGTTCCCACCGATAAGTAGGGTCCGACACGCCAGGAATATTGTCAAATATTACATCCGAGTTATTAGGTTGCCTTAGGTTAGGATATATAACGTTATAGACGGATATAATGTATCCACCGAGAAGTAGGGCCCGACACGCTTGGAATGTTGTCAAATGTTACATCCGAGGTGTTAGGTTGCCTTAGGTTAGGATATATAACGTTATAGTCGCATATAATGTTCCCACCGAGAAAGAGGGTCCGACTCGCCAGGAATGTTGTCAAATGTTACATCCGAGGTGTTAGGTTACCTTAGGTCAGGATATATAACGTTATAGACGTATATACTGTTCCCACCGTGAAGTAGGGTCCGACACACCAGGAATATTGACAACTATTACATCCGAGTTGTTAGGTTGCCTTATTTTACGATGTACACCGCTATAGAGGCATACAATGTTCCCACCGAGAAGTAGGGTCCGACAGGTTTGGAATGTTGGCAAATATTACATCCGAGGAGTTAGGTTGCCTTAGGTTAGGATATATAACGTTAATGACGCATATAATGTTCCCACCGAGAAGTAGGGTCCGACACACGTGGAATGTTGTCAAATGTTACATCCGAGGTGTTAGGTTGCCTTAGGTTAGGTTATATGACGTTATAGACGGATATAATGTTCCCACCGAGAAGTAGGTCCGACTCGCCAGGAATGTTGTCAAATGTTACATCCGAGGTGTTAGGTTGCCTTAGGTCAGGATATATAACGTTATAGACGTATATACTGTTCCCACCGTGAAGTAGGGTCCGACACACATGGAATCTTGTCAAACATTACATCCGACGTGTTAGGTTGCCTTAGGTTAGGATATATAACGTTATAGTCGCATATAATGTTCCCACCGAGAAGTAGGGTCCGACTCGCCAGGAATGTTGTCAAATGTTACATCCGAGGTGTTAGGTTACCTCAGGTCAGGATATATAACGTTATAGACGTATATACTGTTCCCACCGTGAAGTAGGGTCCGACACACCAGGAATATTGACAACTATTACATCCGAGTTGTTAGGTTGCCTTATTTTACGATATACAGCGCTATAGAGGCATACAATGTTCCCACCGAGAAGTAGGGTCCGACAGGTTTGGAATGTTGGCAAATATTACATCCGAGGAGTTAGGTTGCCTTAGGTTAGGATATATAACGTTAATGACGCATATAATGTTCCCACCGAGAAGTAGGGTCCGACACACGTGGAATGTTGTCAAATGTTACATCCGAGGTGTTAGGTTGCCTTAGGTTAGGTTATATGACGTTATAGACGGATATAATGTTCCCACCGAGAAGTAGGTCCCACTCGCCAGGAATGTTGTCAAATGTTACATCCGAGGTGTTAGGTTGCCTTAGGTCAGGATATATAACGTTATAGACGTATATACTGTTCCCACCGTGAAGTAGGGTCCGACACACCAGGAATATTGACAACTATTACATCCGAGTTGTTAGGTTGCCTTCTTTTACGATATACAGCGCTATAGACGCATACAATGTTCCCACCGAGAAGTAGGGTCCGACAGGTTTGGAATGTTGGCAAATATTACATCCGAGGAGTTAGGTTGCGTTAGGTTAGGATATATAACGTTATAGACGCATATAATGTTCCCACCGTGAAGTAGGGCCCGACACGCTTGGAATGTTGTCAAATGTTACATCCGAGGTGTTAGGTTGCCTCAGGTTAGGTTATATGACGTTATAGACGAATATAATGTTCCCACCGAGAAGTAGGTCCGACACGCCTGGATTGTTGTCAAATATTACATCCGAGATGTTAGGTTGCCTTAGGTCAGGATATATAACGTTATAGACGTATATACTGTTCCCACCGAGAAGTAGGGTCCGACACACGTGGAATGTTGTCAAATGTTACATCCGAGGTGTTAGGTTGCCTTAGGTTAGGATATATAACGTTATAGACGTATACAATGTTCCGACCGAGAAGTAGGTTCCGAGATGCCAGGAATGTTGCAAAATGTTACATTCGCGATGTTAGGTTGCCTTAGGTTAGGATATGTAACGTTATAGACGCATATAATGTTCCCACCGATAAGTAGGGTCCGACACGCAAGGAATATTGTCAAATATTACATTCGAGTTATTAGGTTGCCTTATGTTAGGATATATAACGTTATAGACGCATATAATGTTCCCACCGAGAAGTAGCGTCCGACACGCCAGGAATATTGTCAAATATTACATCCGAGTTATTAGGTTGCCTTAGGATAGGATATATAACGTTATAGACGCATTTAATGTTCCCACCGAGAAGTAGGGTCCGACACGCCAGGAATGTTGTCAAATGTTACATCTGTGGTGTTAGGTTGCCTTAGGTTAGAACATATAACGTTATAGACGCATATAATGTTCCCACCGAGAAGTAGGGTCCGACACGCCGGGAATATTGTCAAATATTACATCCGAGTTATTAGGTTGCCTTAGGTTAGGATATATAACGTTATAGACGCATATAATGTTCCCACCGACAAGTAGGGTCGGACACGCCAGGAATATTGTCAAATATTACATCCGAGTTATTAGGTGGCCTTAGGATAGGATATATAACGTTATAGACGCATTTAATGTTCCCACCGAGAAGTAGGATCCGACTCGCCAGGAATGTTGTCAAATGTTACATATGAGGTGTTAGGTTGCCTTGGGTTAGAATATATAACGTTATAGACGCATATAATGTTCCCACCGATAAGTAGGGTCCGACACGCCGGGAATATTGTCAAATATTACATCCGAGTTATTAGGTTGCCTTAGGTTAGGATATATAAAGTTATAGACGCATATAATGTTCCCACCGATAAGTAGGGTCCGACACGCCAGAAATATTGTCAAATATTACATCCGAGTTACTAGGTTGCCTTAGGTCAGGATATATAACGTTATAGACGCATATAATGTTCCCACCGACAAGTAGGGTCCGACACGCCAGGAATATTGTCAAATATTACATCCGAGTTATTAGTTTGCCTTAGGATAGGATATATAACGTTATAGACGCATTTAATGTTCCCACCGAGAAGTAGGGCCCGACACGCCTAGATTGTTGTCAAATATTACATCCGAGGTGTTAGGTTGCCTTAGGTTAGGTTATATGACGTTATAGACGCATACAATGTTCCCACCGAGAAGTAGGTCCGACACGCCTGGATTCTTGTCAAATATTACATCCGAGATGTTAGGTTGCCTTAGGTTAGGATATATAACGTTATAGACGCATATAATGTTCCCACTGAGTAGTAGGTTCCGACTCGCCAGGAATGTTGTCAAATGTTACATCCGATGTGCTAGGTTGCCTTAGGTTAGGATATACAACGTTATAGACGCATATAATGTTCCCACCAAGATGGAGGGTCCGACACACCTGGAATGTTGTCAAATGTTACATCCGAGGTGTTAGGTTGCCTTAGGTTAGGATATATGACGTTATAGACGCATATAACGTTCCCACCGAGAAGTAGGGTCCGACGCGCCAGGAATGTTGTAAAATATTACGTCCTAGATGATAGGTTAACTTAGGTTGGGATATATAACGTTATAGACGCATATAATGTTTCCACCGAGAAGACGGTTCCAACAAGCCAGGAATGTTGTAAAACGTTACATTCGCGATGTTAGGTTGCCTTAGGTTATGATATATAACGTTATAGACGCATATAATGTTCCCACAGAGAAGTAGGTCCGACACGCCTGGAATGTTGTCAAATATTACATCCGAGTTGTTGGGTTGCCTTAGGTTAGGATACACAACGCTATAGACGCATATAATGTTCCCACCGAGAAGTAGGGTCCGACACGCCAGGAACGTTGTAAAATATTACGTCCTAGATGATAGGTTAACTTAGGTTGGGGTATATAACGTTATAGACATATACAATGTTTCCACCGAGAAGTCGGTTACGACAAGCCAGGAATGTTGTAAAACGTTACATTCGCGATGTTAGGTTGCCTTAGGTTAGGACATATAACGTTATAGACGCATATAATGTTCCCACCGATAAGTGGGGTCCGACACGCCAGGAATATTGTCAAATATTACATCCGGGTTATTAGGTTGCCTTAGGTTAGGATATATAACGTTATAGACGCATATAATGTTCCCACCGAGAAGTAGCGTCCGACACGCCAGGAATATTGTCAAATATTACATCCGAGTTATTAGGTTGCCTTAGGATAGGATATATAACGTTATAGACGCATTTAATGTTCCCACCGAGAAGTAGGGTCCGACACGCCAGGAATGTTGTCAAATGTTACATCTGTGGTGTTAGGTTGCCTTAGGTTAGAACATATAACGTTATAGACGCATATAATGTTCCCACCGAGAAGTAGGGTCCGACACGCCGGGAATATTGTCAAATATTACATCCGAGTTATTAGGTTGCCTTAGGTTAGGATATATAACGTTATAGACGCATATAATGTTCCCACCGACAAGTAGGGTCCGACACGCCAGGAATATTGTCAAATATTACATCCGAGTTATTAGGTGGCCTTAGGATAGGATATATAACGTTATAGACGCATTTAATGTTCCCACCGAGAAGTAGGATCCGACTCGCCAGGAATGTTGTCAAATGTTACATATGAGGTGTTAGGTTGCCTTGGGTTAGAATATATAACGTTATAGACGCATATAATGTTCCCACCGATAAGTAGGGTCCGACACGCCGGGAATATTGTCAAATATTACATCCGAGTTATTAGGTTGCCTTAGGTTAGGATATATAAAGTTATAGACGCATATAATGTTCCCACCGATAAGTAGGGTCCGACACGCCAGAAATATTGTCAAATATTACATCCGAGTTACTAGGTTGCCTTAGGTCAGGATATATAACGTTATAGACGCATATAATGTTCCCACCGACAAGTAGGTTCCGACACGCCAGGAATATTGTCAAATATTACATCCGAGTTATTAGTTTGCCTTAGGATAGGATATATAACGTTATAGACGCATTTAATGTTCCCACCGAGAAGTAGGGCCCGACACGCCTAGATTGTTGTCAAATATTATATCCGAGGTGTTAGGTTGCCTTAGGTTAGGTTATATGACGTTATAGACGCATACAATGTTCCCACCGAGAAGTAGGTCCGACACGCCTGGATTCTTGTCAAATATTACATCCGAGATGTTAGGTTGCCTTAGGTTAGGATATATAACGTTATAGACGCATATAATGTTCCCACTGAGTAGTAGGTTCCGACTCGCCAGGAATGTTGTCAAATGTTACATCCGATGTGCTAGGTTGCCTTAGGTTAGGATATACAACGTTATAGACGCATATAATGTTCCCACCAAGATGGAGGGTCCGACACACCTGGAATGTTGTCAAATGTTACATCCGAGGTGTTAGGTTGCCTTAGGTTAGGATATATGACGTTATAGACGCATATAACGTTCCCACCGAGAAGTAGGGTCCGACGCGCCAGGAATGTTGTAAAATATTACGTCCTAGATGATAGGTTAACTTAGGTTGGGATATATAACGTTATAGACGCATATAATGTTTCCACCGAGAAGACGGTTCCAACAAGCCAGGAATGTTGTAAAACGTTACATTCGCGATGTTAGGTTGCCTTAGGTTATGATATATAACGTTATAGACGCATATAATGTTCCCACCGAGAAGTAGGTCCGACACGCCTGGAATGTTGTCAAATATTACATCCGAGTTGTTGGGTTGCCTTAGGTTAGGATACACAACGCTATAGACGCATATAATGTTCCCACCGAGAAGTAGGGTCCGACACGCCAGGAACGTTGTAAAATATTACGTCCTAGATGATAGGTTAACTTAGGTTGGGGTATATAACGTTATAGACATATACAATGTTTCCACCGAGAAGTCGGTTACGACAAGCCAGGAATGTTGTAAAACGTTACATTCGCGATGTTAGGTTGCCTTAGGTTAGGATATATAACGTTATGGACGCATATAATGTTCCCACCGATAAGTGGGGTCCGACACGCCAGGAATATTGTCAAATATTACATCCGGGTTATTAGGTTGCCTTAGGTTAGGATATATAACGTTATAGACGCATATAATGTTCCCACCGAGAAGTAGCGTCCGACACGCCAGGAATATTGTCAAATATTACATCCGAGTTATTAGGTTGCCTTAGGATAGGATATATAACGTTATAGACGCATTTAATGTTCCCACCGAGAAGTAGGGTCCGACACGCCAGGAATGTTGTCAAATGTTACATCTGTGGTGTTAGGTTGCCTTAGGTTAGAACATATAACGTTATAGACGCATATAATGTTCCCACCGAGAAGTAGGGTCCGACACGCCGGGAATATTGTCAAATATTACATCCGAGTTATTAGGTTGCCTTAGGTTAGGATATATAAAGTTATAGACGCATATAATGTTCCCACCGATAAATAGGGTCCGACACGCCAGGAATATTGTCAAATATTACATCCGAATTATTAGGTTGCCTTAGGTTAGGATATATAACGTTATAGACGCATATAATGTTCCCACCGAGAAGTAGGGTCCGACTCGCCAGGAATGTTGTCAAATGTTACATCTGAGGTGTTAGGTTGCCTTAGGTTAGAATATATAACGTTATAGACGCATATAATGTACCCACCGATAAGTAGGGTCCGACACTCCAGGAATATTGTCAAATATTACATCCGAGTTATTAGGTTGCCTTAGGTTAGGATATATAAAGTTATAGACGCATATAATGTTCCCACCGATAAGTAGGGTCCGACACGCCAGGTATATTGTCAAATATTACATCCGAGTTATTAGGTTGCCTTAGGTTAGGATATATAACGTTATAGACGCATATAATGTTCCCACCGATAAGTAGGGTCCGACACGCCAGGAATATTGTCAAATATTACATCCGAGTTATTAGGTTGCCTTAGGTTAGGATATATAACGTTATAGACGGATATAATGTATCCACCGAGAAGTAGGGCCCGACACGCTTGGAATGTTGTCAAATGTTACATCCGAGGTGTTAGGTTGCCTTAGGTTAGGATATATAACGTTATAGTCGCATATAATGTTCCCACCGAGAAAGAGGGTCCGACTCGCCAGGAATGTTGTCAAATGTTACATCCGAGGTGTTAGGTTACCTTAGGTCAGGATATATAACGTTATAGACGTATATACTGTTCCCACCGTGAAGTAGGGTCCGACACACCAGGAATATTGACAACTATTACATCCGAGTTGTTAGGTTGCCTTATTTTACGATGTACACCGCTATAGAGGCATACAATGTTCCCACCGAGAAGTAGGGTCCGACAGGTTTGGAATGTTGGCAAATATTACATCCGAGGAGTTAGGTTGCCTTAGGTTAGGATATATAACGTTAATGACGCATATAATGTTCCCACCGAGAAGTAGGGTCCGACACACGTGGAATGTTGTCAAATGTTACATCCGAGGTGTTAGGTTGCCTTAGGTTAGGTTATATGACGTTATAGACGGATATAATGTTCCCACCGAGAAGTAGGTCCGACTCGCCAGGAATGTTGTCAAATGTTACATCCGAGGTGTTAGGTTGCCTTAGGTCAGGATATATAACGTTATAGACGTATATACTGTTCCCACCGTGAAGTAGGGTCCGACACACATGGAATCTTGTCAAACATTACATCCGACGTGTTAGGTTGCCTTAGGTTAGGATATATAACGTTATAGTCGCATATAATGTTCCCACCGAGAAGTAGGGTCCGACTCGCCAGGAATGTTGTCAAATGTTACATCCGAGGTGTTAGGTTACCTCAGGTCAGGATATATAACGTTATAGACGTATATACTGTTCCCACCGTGAAGTAGGGTCCGACACACCAGGAATATTGACAACTATTACATCCGAGTTGTTAGGTTGCCTTATTTTACGATATACAGCGCTATAGAGGCATACAATGTTCCCACCGAGAAGTAGGGTCCGACAGGTTTGGAATGTTGGCAAATATTACATCCGAGGAGTTAGGTTGCCTTAGGTTAGGATATATAACGTTAATGACGCATATAATGTTCCCACCGAGAAGTAGGGTCCGACACACGTGGAATGTTGTCAAATGTTACATCCGAGGTGTTAGGTTGCCTTAGGTTAGGTTATATGACGTTATAGACGGATATAATGTTCCCACCGAGAAGTAGGTCCCACTCGCCAGGAATGTTGTCAAATGTTACATCCGAGGTGTTAGGTTGCCTTAGGTCAGGATATATAACGTTATAGACGTATATACTGTTCCCACCGTGAAGTAGGGTCCGACACACCAGGAATATTGACAACTATTACATCCGAGTTGTTAGGTTGCCTTCTTTTACGATATACAGCGCTATAGACGCATACAATGTTCCCACCGAGAAGTAGGGTCCGACAGGTTTGGAATGTTGGCAAATATTACATCCGAGGAGTTAGGTTGCGTTAGGTTAGGATATATAACGTTATAGACGCATATAATGTTCCCACCGTGAAGTAGGGCCCGACACGCTTGGAATGTTGTCAAATGTTACATCCGAGGTGTTAGGTTGCCTCAGGTTAGGTTATATGACGTTATAGACGAATATAATGTTCCCACCGAGAAGTAGGTCCGACACGCCTGGATTGTTGTCAAATATTACATCCGAGATGTTAGGTTGCCTTAGGTCAGGATATATAACGTTATAGACGTATATACTGTTCCCACCGAGAAGTAGGGTCCGACACACGTGGAATGTTGTCAAATGTTACATCCGAGGTGTTAGGTTGCCTTAGGTTAGGATATATAACGTTATAGACGTATACAATGTTCCGACCGAGAAGTAGGTTCCGAGATGCCAGGAATGTTGCAAAATGTTACATTCGCGATGTTAGGTTGCCTTAGGTTAGGATATGTAACGTTATAGACGCATATAATGTTCCCACCGATAAGTAGGGTCCGACACGCAAGGAATATTGTCAAATATTACATTCGAGTTATTAGGTTGCCTTATGTTAGGATATATAACGTTATAGACGCATATAATGTTCCCACCGAGAAGTAGGGTCCGACACGCCAGGAATGTTGTAAAATATTACGTCCTAGATGATAGGTTAACTTAGGTTAGGATATACAACGTTATAGACGCATACAATGTTCCCACCAAGAAGTAGGGTCCGACAGGTTTGGAATGTTGGCAAATATTACATCCGAGGAGTTAGGTTGCCTTAGGTTAGGATATACAACGTTATAGACGCATATAATGATCCCACCGAGAAGTGGGGTCCGACACACGTGGAATGTTGTCAAATGTTACATCCGAGGTGTTAGGTTGCCTTAGGTTAGGTTATATGACGTTATAGACGTATATAATGTTCCCACCGAGAAGTAGGTCCGACTCGCCAGGAATGTTGTGAAATGTTACATCCGAGGTGTTAGGTTTCCTTAGGTCAGGATATATAACGTTATAGACGTATATACTGTTCCCACCGTGAAGTAGGGTCCGACACACCAGGAATATTGACAACTATTACATCCGAGTTGTTAGGTTGCCTTCTTTTACGATATACAGCTCTATGACGCATACAATGTTCCCACCGAGACGTAGGGTCCGACAGGTTTGGAATGTTGGCAAATATTACATCCGAGGAGTTAGGTTGCGTTAGGTTAGGATATATAACGTTATAGACGCATATTATGTTCCCACCGTGAAGTAGGGCCCGACACGCTTGGAATGTTGTCAAATGTTACATCCGAGGTGTTAGGTTGCCTCAGGTTAGGTTATATGACGTTATAGACGAATATAATGTTCCCACCGAGAAGTAGGTCCGACACGCCTGGATTGTTGTCAAATATTACATCCGAGATGTTAGGTTGCCTTAGGTCAGGATATATAACGTTATAGACGTATATACTGTTCCCACCGAGAAGTAGGGTCCGACGCACGTGGAATGTTGTCAAATGTTACATCCGAGGTGTTAGGTTGCCTTAGGTTAGGATATATAACGTTATAGACGTATACAATGTTCCGACCGAGAAGTACGTTCCGAGATGCCAGGAATGTTGCAAAACGTTACATTCGCGATGTTAGGTTGCCTTAGGTTAGGATATATAACGTTATAGACGCATATAATGTTCCCACCGAGAAGTAGGGTCCGACACGCCAGGAATGTTGTAAAATATTACGTCCTAGATGATAGGTTAACTTAGGTTAGGATATACAACGTTATAGACGCATACAATGTTCCTACCAAGAAGTAGGGTCCGACAGGTTTGGAATGTTGGCAAATATTACATCCGAGGAGTTAGGTTGCCTTAGGTTAGGATATACAACGTTATAGACGCATATAATGTTCCCAGCGAGAAGTAGGGTCCGACACACGTGGAATGTTGTCAAATGTTACATCCGAGGTGTTAGGTTGCCTTAGGTTAGGTTATATGACGTTATAGACGTATATAATGTTCCCACCGAGAAGTAGGTCCAACTCGCCAGGAATGTTGTCAAATGTTACATCCGCGGTGTTAGGTTGCCTTAGGTCAGGATATATAACGTTATAGACGTATATACTGTTCCCACCGTGAAGTAGGGTCCGACACACCAGGAATATTGACAACTATTACATCCGAGTTGTTAGGTTGCCTTTTTTTACGATATACAGCGCTATAGACGCATACAATGTTCCCACCGAGAAGTAGGGTCCGACAGGTTTGGAATGTTGGCAAATATTACATCCGAGGAGTTAGGTTGCCTTAGGTTAGGATATACAACGTTATAGACGCATATAATGTTCCCACCGAGAAGTAGGGTCCGACACACGTGGAATGTTGTCAAATGTTACATCCGAGGTGTTAGGTTGCCTTAGGTTAGGTTATATGACGTTATAGACGCATACAATGTTCCCACCGAGAAGTAGGGTCCGACAGGTTTGGAATGTTGGCAAATATTACATCCGAGGAGTTAGGTTGCCTTAGGTTAGGATATACAACGTTATAGACGTATATACTGTTCCCACCGTGAAGTAGGGTCCGACACACCAGGAATATTGACAACTATTACATCCGAGTTGTTAGGTTGCCTTCTTTTACGATATACAGCGCTATAGACGCATACAATGTTCCCACCGAGAAGTAGGGTCCGACAGGTTTGGAATGTTGGCAAATATTACATCCGAGGAGTTAGGTTGCCTTAGGTTAGGATATACAACGTTATAGACGCATATAATGTTCCCACCGAGAAGTAGGGTCCGACACACGTGGAATGTTGTCAAATGTTACATCCGAGGTGTTAGGTTGCCTTAGGTTAGGTTATATGACGTTCTAGACGCATACAATGTTCCCACCGAGAAGTAGGGTCCGACAGGTTTGGAATGTTGGCAAATATTACATCCGAGGAGTTAGGTTGCCTTAGGTTAGGATATACAACGTTATAGACGCATATAATGTTCCCACCGAGAAGTAGGGTCCGACACACCTGGAATGTTGTCAAATGTTACATCCGAGGTGTTAGGTTAACTTAGGTTGGGATATATAAAGTTATAGACGTATACAATGTTCCGACCGAGAAGTGGGTTCCGAGAAGCCAGGAATGTTGTCAAATGTTCCATTCGCGATGTTAGGTTGCCTTAGGTTAGGATATGTAACGTTATAGACGCATATAATGTTCCCACCGATAAGTAGGGTCCGTCACGCAAGGAATATTGTCAAATATTACATCCGAGTTATTAGGTTGCCTTAGGATAGGATATATAACGTTCTAGACGCATTTAATTTTCCCACCGAGAAATAGTGTCCGACTCGCCAGGAATGTTGTCAAATGTTACATCTGAGGTGTTAGGTTGCGTTAGGTTAGGATATATAACGCTATAGACGCATATTATGTTCCCACCGAGAAGTAGGGCCCGACACGCTTGGAATGTTGTCAAATGTTACATCCGAGGTGTTAGGTTGCCTTAGGTTAGGTTATATGACGTTATAGACGAATATAATGTTCCCACCGAGAAGTAGGTCCGACACGCCTGGATTGTTATCAAATATTACATCCGAGATGTTAGGTTGCCTTAGGTCAGGATATATAACGCTATAGACGTATATACTGTTCCCACCGAGAAGTAGGGTCCGACACACGTGGAATGTTGTCAAATGTTACATCCGAGGTGTTAGGTTGCCTTAGGTTAGGATATATAGCGTTATAGACGTATACAATGTTCCGACCGAGAAGTAGGTACCGAGAAGCCAGGAATGTTGTAAAATGTTACATTCGCGATGTTAGGTTGCCTTAGGTTAGGATATGTAACGTTATAGACGCATATAATGTTCCCACCGATAAGTAGGGTCCGGCACGCAAGGAATATTGTCAAATATTACATCCGAGATGTTAGGTTGCCTTAGGTGAGGATATATAACGTTATAGACGCATATAATGTTCCCACCGAGAAGTAGAGTCCGACACGCCAGGAATGTTGTAAAATATTACGTCCTAGATGATAGGTTAACTTAGGTTAGGATATACAACGTTATAGACGCATACAATGTTCCCACCAAGAAGTAGGGTCCGACAGGTTTGGAATGTTGGCAAATATTACATCCGAGGAGTTAGGTTGCCTTAGGATAGGATATACAACGTTATAGACGCATATAATGTTCCCACCGAGAAGTAGGGTCCGACACACGTGGAATGTTGTCGAATGTTACATCCGAGGTATTAGGTTGCCTTAGGTGAGGATATATAACGTTATAGTCGCATATAATGTTCCCACCGAGAAGTAGGGTCCGACTCGCCAGGAATGTTGTCAAATGTTAAATCCGAGGTGTTAGGTTGCCTTAGGTCAGGATATATAACGTTATAGACGTATATAATGTTCCCACCGTGAAGTAGGGTCCCACACACCAGGAATATTGACAACTATTACATCCGAGTTGTTAGGTTGCCCTATTTTACGATATACAGCGCTATAGACGCATACAATGTTCCCACCGAGAAGTAGGGTCCGACAGGTTTGGAATGTTTGCAAATATTACATCCTAGGAGTTAGGTTGCCTTAGGTTAGGATGTACAACGTTATAGACGCATATAATGTTCCCACCGAGAAGTAGGGTCCGACACACGTGGAATGTTGTCAAATGTTACATCCGAGGTGTTAGGTTGCCTTAGGTTAGGTTATATGACGTTATAGACGCATACAATGTTCCCACCGAGAAGTAGGGTCCGACAGGTTTGGAATGTTGGCAAATATTACATCCGAGGAGTTAGGTTGCCTTAGGTTAGGATATACAACGTTATAGACGCATATAATGTTCCCACCGAGAAGTAGGGTCCGACACACGTAGAATGTTGTCAAATGTTACATCCGAGGTGTTAGGTTGCCTTAGGTTAGGTTATATGACGTTATAGACGCATACAATGTTCCCACCGAGAAGTAGGGTCCGAGAGGTTTGGAATGTTGGCAAATATTACATCCGAGGAGTTAGGTTGCCTTAGGTTAGGATATACAACGTTATAGACGCATATAATGTTCCCACCGAGAAGTAGGGTCCGACACACCTGGAATGTTGTCAAATGTTACATCCGAGGTGTTAGGTTAACTTAGGTTGGGATATATAAAGTTATAGACGTATACAATGTTCCGACCGAGAAGTGGGTTCCGAGAAGCCAGGAATGTTGTCAAATGTTACATTCGCGATGTTAGGTTGCCTTAGGTTAGGATATGTAACGTTATAGACGCATATAATGTTCCCACCGATAAGTAGGGTCCGACACACCTGCAATGATGTCAAATGTTACATCCGAGGTGTTAGTTTAACTTAGGTTGGGATATATAACGTTATAGACGTATACAATGTTCCGACCGAGAAGTAGGTTCCGAGAAGCCAGGAATGTTGTAAAATGTTACATTCGCGATGATAGCTTGCCTTAGGTGAGGATATATAACGTTATAGACGCATATAGTGTTCCCACCGAGAAGTAGGTCCGACACGCCAGGAATATTGTCAAATATTACATCCGAGTTATCAGGTTGCCCTAGGGTGGGATATATAACGTTATAGACGCATATTATGTTCCCACCGAGAAGTAGGGTCCGACTCGCCAGAAATGTTGTCAAATGTCACATCCGAGGTGTTAGGTTGCCTTAGGTTAGGATATACAACGTTATAGACGCATATAATGTTCCCACCGAGATGTAGGGTCCGACACACCTGCAATGTTGTCAAATGTTACATCCGACGTGTTAGGTTGCCTTAGGTTAGGATATATAACGTTATAGACGCATATAATGTTCCCACCGAGAAGTAGGGTCCGACACACCTGCAATGATGTCAAATGTTACATCCGAGGTGTTAGTTTAACTTAGGTTGGGATATATAACGTTATAGACGTATACAATGTTCCGACCGAGAAGTAGGTTCCGAGAAGCCAGGAATGTTGTAAAATGTTACATTCGCGATGATAGCTTGCCTTAGGTTAGGATATATAACGTTATAGACGCATATAATGTTCCCACCGATAATTAGGGCCCGACACGCCAGGAATATTGTCAAATGTTACATCTGAGGTGTTAGGTTGCCTTAGGTTAGGATATATAACGTTATAGACGCATATAATGTTCCCAACGAGAAGTAGGGTCCGACTCGCCAGAAATGTTGTCAAATGTTACATCCGATGTGTTTGGTTGCCTTAGGTTAGGTTATATGACGTTATAGACGCATATAATGTTCCCAACGAGAAGTAGGTCCGACACGCCTGGATTGTTGTCAAATGTTACATTCGAGGTGTTAGGTTAACTTAGGTTGGGATATATAACGTTATAGACGTATACAATGTTCCGACCGAGAAGTAGGTTCCGAGAAGCCAGGAATGTTGTAAAATGTTACATTCGCGATGTTAGGTTGCCCTAGGTTAGGATATATAACGTTATAGACGCATATAATATTCCCACCGATTAGTAGTGTCCGACACGCCAGGAATATTGTCAAATATTACATCCGAGGTGCTAGGTTGCCTTAGGTTAGGATATAAAACGTTATAGACGCATATAATGTTCCCACCGAGAAGTAGGGTCCGACACACATGGAATCTTGTCAAATGTTACATCCGAGGTGTTAGGTTGCCTTCGGTTAGGATATATAACGTTATAGACACATATAATGTTCCCACCGAGAAGTAGGGTCCGATTCGCCAGAAATGTTGTCAAATGTTACATCCGAGGTGTTTGGTTGCCTTAGGTTAGGTTATATGACGTTATAGACGCATATAATGTTCCAATCGAGAAGTAGGTCCGAGACGCCTGGATTGTTGTCAAATATTACATCCGAGATGTTAGGTTGCCTTAGGTGAGGATATATAACGTTATAGACGTATATACTGTTCTCACCGTGAAGTAGGGTCCGGCACACCAGGAATATTGACAAATATTACATCCGAGTTGTTAGGTTGCCTTATTTTACGATATACAGCGTTATAGACGCATACAATGTTCCCACCGAGAAGTAGGGTCCGACAGGTTTGGAATGTTGGCAAATATTACATCCGAGGAGTTAGATTGCCTTAGGTTAGGATATACAACGTTATAGACGCATATACTGTTCCCCCCGAGAAGTAGGGTCCGACACACATGGAATCTTGTCAAATATTACATCCGACGTGTTAGGTTGCCTTAGGTGAGGATTTATAACGTTATAGACGTATATACAGTTCCCACCGTGAAGTAGGGTCCGACACACCAGGAATATTGACAACTATTACATCCGAGTAGTTAGGTTGCCTTATTTTACGATATACAGCGTTATAGACGCATACAATGTTCCTACCGAGATGTAGGGTCCGACAGGCTTGGAATGTTGGCAAATATTACATCTGAGATGTTAGGTTGCTTTAGGTTAGGATATATAACGTTATAGACGCATATAATGTTCCCACCGAGAAGTAGGTCCGACACGCCAGGAATATTGTCAAATATTACATCCGAGTTATTAGGTTGCCTTAGGGTAGGATATATAACGTTATAGACGCATATTATGTTCCCACCGAGAAGTAGGTCCGACACGCCTGGATTGTTGTCAAATATTACATCCGAGATGTCAGGTTGCCTTAGGTTAGGATATATAACGTTATAGACGCATATAATGTTCCCACCGAGAAGTAGGGACCGACTCGCCAGGAATGTTGTCAAATGTTACATCTGAGGTGTTAGGTTGCCTTAGGTTAGGATATATAACGTTATAGACGTATATACTGTTCCCACCGAGAAGTAGGGTCCGACACACGTGGAATGTTGTCAAATGTTACATCTGAGGTGTTAGGTTGCCTTAGGTTAGGTTATATGACGTTATAGACGCATATAATGTTCCAACCGAGAAGTAGGTCCGAGACGCCTGGATTGTTGTCAAATATTACATCCGAGATGTTAGGTTGCCTTAGGTGAGGATATATAACGTTATAGACGTATATACTGTTCTCACCGTGAAGTAGGGTCCGGCACACCAGGAATATTGACAAATATTACATCCGAGTTGTTAGGTTGCCTTATTTTACGATATACAGCGTTATAGACGCATACAATGTTCCCACCGAGAAGTAGGGTCCGACAGGTTTGGAATGTTGGCAAATATTACATCCGAGGAGTTAGATTGCCTTAGGTTAGGATATACAACGTTATAGACGCATATAATGTTCCCCCCGAGAAGCAGGGTCCGACACACATGGAATCTTGTCAAATATTACATCCGACGTGTTAGGTTGCCTTAGGTGAGGATTTATAACGTTATAGACGTATATACAGTTCCCACCGTGAAGTAGGGTCCGACACACCAGGAATATTGACAACTATTACATCCGAGTAGTTAGGTTGCCTTATTTTACGATATACAGCGTTATAGACGCATACAATGTTCCTACCGAGATGTAGGGTCCGACAGGCTTGGAATGTTGGCAAATATTACATCTGAGATGTTAGGTTGCTTTAGGTTAGGATATATAACGTTATAGACGCATATAATGTTCCCACCGAGAAGTAGGTCCGACACGCCAGGAATATTGTCAAATATTACATCCGAGTTATTAGGTTGCCTTAGGGTAGGATATATAACGTTATAGACGCATATTATGTTCCCACCGAGAAGTAGGTCCGACACGCCTGGATTGTTGTCAAATATTACATCCGAGATGTCAGGTTGCCTTAGGTTAGGATATATAACGTTATAGACGCATATAATGTTCCCACCGAGAAGTAGGGACCGACTCGCCAGGAATGTTGTCAAATGTTACATCTGAGGTGTTAGGTTGCCTTAGGTTAGGATATATAACGTTATAGACGTATATACTGTTCCCACCGAGAAGTAGGGTCCGACACACGTGGAATGTTGTCAAATGTTACATCTGAGGTGTTAGGTTGCCTTAGGTTAGGATATATAACGTTATAGACGCATATAATGTTCCCACCGAGAAGTGAGGTCCGACACACATGGAATCTTGTCAAATATTACATCCGACGTGTTATGTTGCCTTAGGTGAGGATATATAACGTTATAGACTTATATACAGTTCCCACCGTGAAGTAAGGTCCGACACACCAGGAATATTGACAACTATTACATCCGAGTTGTTAGGTTGCCTTATTTTACGATATACAGCGTTATAGACGCATACAATGTTCCCACCGAGATGTAGGGTCCGACAGGCTTGGATGTTGGCAAATATTACATCTGAGATGTTAGGTTGCTTTAGGTTAGGATATATAACGTTATAGACGCATATAATGTTCCCACCGTTAATTAGGGTCCGACACGCCAGGAACATGGTCAAGTATTACATCCGAGTTATTAGGTTGCCTTAGGTTAGGATATATAGCGTTATAAACGCATATAATGTTCCCACCGAGAAGTAGGATCCGCCTCGCCAGGAATGTTGTCAAATGTTACATCCGAGTTATTAGGTTGCTTTAGGTTAGGATATATAACGTTATAGACGCATATAATGTTCCCACCGAGAAGTAGGGACCGACTCGCCAGGAATGTTGTCAAATGTTACATCTGAGGTGTTAGGTTGCCTTAGGTTAGGATATATAACGTTATAGACGCATATAATGTTCCCACCGAGAAGTAAGGCCCGACACGCTTGGAATGTTGTCAAATGTTACATCCGAGGTGTTAGGTTGCCTTAGGTTAGGTTATATGACGTTATAGACGCATATAATGTCCCCACCGAGAAGTAGGTCCGACACGCCTGGATTGTTGTCAAATATTACATCCGAGATGTTAGGTTGCCTTAGGTTAGGATATATAACGTTATAGACGTATATACTGTTCCCACCGAGAAGTAGGGTCCGACACACGTGGAATGTTGTCAAATGTTACATCTGAGGTGTTAGGTTGCCTTAGGTTAGGATATATAACGTTATAGACGCATATAATGTTCCCAACGAGAAGTAGGGTCCGACTCGCCAGAAATGTTGTCAAATGTTACATCCGAGGTGTTTGGTTGCCGTAGGTTAGGTTATATGACGTTATAGACGCATATAATGTTCCCACCGAGAAGTAGGTCCGACACGCCTGGATTTTTGTCAAATATTACATCCGAGATGTTAGGTTGCCTTAGGTGAGGATATATAACGTTATAGACGTATATACTGTTCTCACCGTGAAGTAGGGTAGGGCACACCAGGAATATTGACAAATATTACATCCGAGTTGTTAGGTTGCCTTATTTTACGATATACAGCGTTATAGACGCATACAATGTTCCCACCGAGAAGTAGGTTCCGACAGGTTTGGAATGTTGGCAAATATTACATCCGAGGAGTTAGATTGCCTTAGGTTAGGATATACAACGTTATAGACGCATATAATGTTCCAACTGAGAAGTAGGTTCCGACTCGCCAGGAATGTTGTCAAATGTTACATACGAGGTGCTAGGTTGCCTTACGTTAGGATATACAACGTTATAGACGTATATAATGTTCCCACCAAGAAGTAGGGTCCGACACACCTGGAATGTTGTCAAATAGTTACATCCGAGGTGTTAGGTTGCCTTAGGTTAGGATATATAACGTTATAGACGCATATTATGTTCCCACCGAGAAGGAGGGTCCGACTCGCCAGGAATGTTGTCAAATGTTACATCCGAGGTGCTAGGTTGCCTTAGGTTAGGATATACAACGTTATAGACGCATATAATGTTCCCCCCGAGAAGTAGGTTCCGACACACATGGAATCTTGTCAAATATTACATCCGACGTGTTAGATTGCCTTAGGTGAGGATATATAACGTTATAGACGTATATACAGTTCCCACCGTGAAGTAGGGTCCGACACACCAGGAATATTGACAACTATTACATCCGAGTTGTTAGGTTGCCTTATTTTACGATATACAGCGTTATAGACGCATACAATGTTCCCACCGAGATGTAGGGTCCGACAGGCTTGGAATGTTGGCAAATATTACATCTGAGATGTTAGGTTGCTTTAGGTTACGATATATAACGTTATAGACGCATATAATGTTCCCAACGAGAAGTAGGGTCCGACTCGCCAGAAATGTTGTCAAATGTTACATCCGATGTGTTTGGTTGCCTTAGGTTAGGTTATATGACGTTATAGACGCATATAATGTTCCCAACGAGAAGTAGGTCCGACACGCCTGGATTGTTGTCAAATGTTACATCCGAGGTGTTAGGTTAACTTAGGTTGGGATATATAACGTTATAGACGTATACAATGTTCCGACCGAGAAGTAGGTTCCGAGAAGCCAGGAATGTTGTAAAATGTTACATTCGCGATGTTAGGTTGCCCTAGGTTAGGATATATAACGTTATAGACGCATATAATATTCCCACCGATTAGTAGGGTCCGATTCGCCAGAAATGTTGTCAAATGTTACATCCGAGGTGTTTGGTTGCCTCAGGTTAGGTTATATGACGTTATAGACGCATATAATGTTCCAACCGAGAAGTTGGTCCGACACGCCTGGATTGTTGTGAAATATTACATCCGAGATGTTAGGTTGCCTTAGGTGAGGATATATAACGTTATAGACGTATATACTGTTCTCAACGTGAAGTAGGGTCCGGCACACCAGGAATATTGACAAATATTACATCCGAGTTGTTAGGTTACCTTATTTTACGATATACAGCGTTATAGACGCATACAATGTTCCCACCGAGAAGTAGGGTCCGACACGTTTGGAATGTTGGCAAATATTACATCCGAGGAGTTAGATTGCCTTAGGTTAGGACATACAACGTTATAGACGCATATAATGTTCCCACCGAGACGTAGGGTCCGACACACCTGGAATGTTGTCAAATGTTACATCCGAGGTGTTAGGTTAACTTAGGTTGGGATATATAACGTTATAGACGTATACAATGTTCCGACCGAGAAGTAGGTTCCGAGAAGCCAGGAATGTTGTAAAATGTTACATTCGCGATGTTAGGTTGCCCTAGGTTAGGATATATAACGTTATAGACGCATATAATATTCCCACCGATAAGTAGGGTCCGACACGCCAGGAATATTGTCAAATATTACATCCGAGTTATTAGGTTGCCTTAGGTTAGGATATACAACGTTATAAACGCATATAATGTTCCCACCGAGAAGTAGGTTCCGACTCGCCAGGAATGTTGTCAAATGTTACATCTGAGGTGTTAGGTTGCGTTAGGTTAGGATATATAACGTTATAGACGCATATAATGTTCCCACCGAGAAGTAGGGCCCGACACGCTTGGAATATTGTCAAATATTACATCCGAGTTATTAGGTTGCCTTAGGTTAGGATATACAACGTTATAAACGCATATAATGTTCCCACCGAGAAGTAGGTTCCGACTCGCCAGGAATGTTGTCAAATGTTACATCTGAGGTGTCAGGTTGCCTTAGGTTAGGTTATATGACGTTATAGACGCATATAATGTTCCCACCGAGAAGTAGGTCCGACACGCCTGGATTGTTGTCAAATGTTACATCCGAGGTGTTAGGTTAACTTAGGTTGGGATATATAACGTTATAGACGTATACAATGTTCCGACCGAGAAGTAGGTTCCGAGAAGCCAGGAATGTTGTAAAATGTTACATTCGCGATGTTAGGTTGCCCTAGGTTAGGATATATAACGTTATAGACGCATATAATATTCCCACCGATTAGTAAGGTCCGACACGCCAGGAATATTGTCAAATATTACATCCGAGGTGCTAGGTTGCCTTAGGTTAGGATATAAAACGTTATAGACGCATATAATGTTCCCACCGAGAAGTAGGGTCCGACACACATGGAATCTTGTCAAATGTTACATCCGAGGTGATAGGTTGCCTTAGGTTAGGTTATATGACGTTATAGACGCATATAATGTTCCCACCGAGAAGTAGGACCGACACGCCTGGATTGTTGTCAAATATTACATCCGAGATGTTAGGTTGCCTTAGGTGAGGATATATAACGTTATAGACGTATATACTGTTCTCACCGTGAAGTAGGGTCCGGCACACCAGGAATATTGACAAATATTACATCCGAGTTGTTAGGTTGCCTTATTTTACGATATACAGCGTTATAGACGCATACAATGTTCCCACCGAGAAGTAGGGTCCGACAGGTTTGGAATGTTGGCAAATATTACATCCGAGGAGTTAGATTTCCTTAGGTTAGGATATACAACGTTATAGACGCATATAATGTTCCAACTGAGAAGTAGGTTCCGACTCGCCAGGAATGTTGTCAAATGTTACATCCGAGCTGCTAGGTTGCCTTACGTTAGGATATACAACGTTATAGACGCATATAATGTTCCCACCAAGAAGTAGGGTCCGACACACATGGAATCTTGTCAAATATTACATCCGACGTGTTAGGTTGCCTTAGGTGAGGATATATAACGTTATAGACTTATATACAGTTCCCACCGTGAAGTAAGGTCCGACACACCAGGAATATTGACAACTATTACATCCGAGTTGTTAGGTTGCCTTATTTTACGATATACAGCGTTATAGACGCATACAATGTTCCCACCGAGATGTAGGGTCCGACAGGCTTGGATGTTGGCAAATATTACATCTGAGATGTTAGGTTGCTTTAGGTTAGGATATATAACGTTATAGACGCATATAATGTTCCCACCGATAATTAGGGTCCGACACGCCAGGAACATGGTCAAGTATTACATCCGAGTTATTAGGTTGCCTTAGGTTAGGATATATAGCGTTATAAACGCATATAATGTTCCCACCGAGAAGTAGGATCCGCCTCGCCAGGAATGTTGTCAAATGTTACATCCGAGTTATTAGGTTGCTTTAGGTTAGGATATATAACGTTATAGACGCATATAATGTTCCCACCGAGAAGTAGGGACCGACTCGCCAGGAATGTTGTCAAATGTTACATCTGAGGTGTTAGGTTGCCTTAGGTTAGGATATATAACGTTATAGACGCATATAATGTTCCCACCGAGAAGTAAGGCCCGACACGCTTGGAATGTTGTCAAATGTTACATCCGAGGTGTTAGGTTGCCTTAGGTTAGGTTATATGACGTTATAGACGCATATAATGTCCCCACCGAGAAGTAGGTCCGACACGCCTGGATTGTTGTCAAATATTACATCCGAGATGTTAGGTTGCCTTAGGTTAGGATATATAACGGTATAGACGTATATACTGTTCCCACCGAGAAGTAGGGTCCGACACACGTGGAATGTTGTCAAATGTTACATCTGAGGTGTTAGGTTGCCTTAGGTTAGGATATATAACGTTATAGACGCATATAATGTTCCCAACGAGAAGTAGGGTCCGACTCGCCAGAAATGTTGTCAAATGTTACATCCGAGGTGTTTGGTTGCCGTAGGTTAGGTTATATGACGTTATAGACGCATATAATGTTCCCACCGAGAAGTAGGTCCGACACGCCTGGATTTTTGTCAAATATTACATCCGAGATGTTAGGTTGCCTTAGGTGAGGATATATAACGTTATAAACGTATATACTGTTCTCACCGTGAAGTAGGGTAGGGCACACCAGGAATATTGACAAATATTACATCCGAGTTGTTAGGTTGCCTTATTTTACGATATACAGCGTTATAGACGCATACAATGTTCCCACCGAGAAGTAGGGTCCGACACGTTTGGAATGTTGGCAAATATTACATCCGAGGAGTTAGATTGCCTTAGGTTAGGATATACAACGTTATAGACGCATATAATGTTCCAACTGAGAAGTAGGTTCCGACTCGCCAGGAATGTTGTCAAATGTTACATCCGAGGTGCTAGGTTGCCTTACGTTAGGATATACAACGTTATAGACGTATATAATGTTCCCACCAAGAAGTAGGGTCCGACACACCTGGAATGTTGTCAAATAGTTACATCCGAGGTGTTAGGTTGCCTTAGGTTAGGATATATAACGTTATAGACGCATATTATGTTCCCACCGAGAAGGAGGGTCCGACTCGCCAGGAATGTTGTCAAATGTTACATCCGAGGTGCTAGGTTGCCTTAGGTTAGGATATACAACGTTATAGACGCATATAATGTTCCCCCCGAGAAGTAGGTTCCGACACACATGGAATCTTGTCAAATATTACATCCGACGTGTTACATTGCCTTAGGTGAGGATATATAACGTTATAGACGTATATACAGTTCCCACCGTGAAGTAGGGTCCGACACACCAGGAATATTGACAACTATTACATCCGAGTTGTTAGGTTGCCTTATTTTACGATATACAGCGTTATAGACGCATACAATGTTCCCACCGAGATGTAGGGTCCGACAGGCTTGGAATGTTGGCAAATATTACATCTGAGATGTTAGGTTGCTTTAGGTTAGGATATATAACGTTATAGACGCATATAATGTGCCCAACGAGAAGTAGGGTCCGACTCGCCAGAAATGTTGTCAAATGTTACATCCCATGTGTTTGGTTGCCTTAGGTTAGGTTATATGACGTTATAGACGCATATAATGTTCCCAACGAGAAGTAGGTCCGACACGCCTGGATTGTTGTCAAATGTTACATCCGAGGTGTTAGGTTAACTTAGGTTGGGATATATAACGTTATAGACGCATATACTGTTCTCACCGTGAAGTAGGGTCCGGCACACCAGGAATATTGACAAATATTACATCCGAGTTGTTAGGTTACCTTATTTTACGATATACAGCGTTATAGACGCATACAATGTTCCCACCGAGAAGTAGGGTCCGACACGTTTGGAATGTTGGCAAATATTACATCCGAGGAGTTAGATTGCCTTAGGTTAGGACATACAACGTTATAGACGCATATAATGTTCCCACCGAGAAGTAGGGTCCGACACACCTGGAATGTTGTCAAATGTTACATCCGAGGTGTTAGGTTAACTTAGGTTGGGATATATAACGTTATAGACGTATACAATGTTCCGACCGAGAAGTAGGTTCCGAGAAGCCAGGAATGATGTAAAATGTTACATTCGCGATGTTAGGTTGCCCTAGGTTAGGATATATAACGTTATAGACGCATATAATATTCCCACCGATAAGTAGGGTCCGACACGCCAGGAATATTGTCAAATATTACATCCGAGTTATTAGGTTGCCTTAGGTTAGGATATACAACGTTATAAACGCATATAATGTTCCCACCGAGAAGTAGGTTCCGACTCGCCAGGAATGTTGTCAAATGTTACATCTGAGGTGTTAGGTTGCGTTAGGTTAGGATATATAACGTTATAGACGCATATAATGTTCCCACCGAGAAGTAGGGCCCGACACGCTTGGAATATTGTCAAATATTACATCCGAGTTATTAGGTTGCCTTAGGTTAGGATATACAACGTTATAAACGCATATAATGTTCCCACCGAGAAGTAGGTTCCGACTCGCCAGGAATGTTGTCAAATGTTACATCTGAGGTGTCAGGTTGCCTTAGGATAGGTTATATGACGTTATAGACGCATATAATGTTCCCACCGAGAAGTAGGTCCGACACGCCTGGATTGTTGTCAAATGTTACATCCGAGGTGTTAGGTTAACTTAGGTTGGGATATATAACGTTATAGACGTATACAATGTTCCGACCGAGAAGTAGGTTCCGAGAAGCCAGGAATGTTGTAAAATGTTACATTCGCGATGTTAGGTTGCCCTAGGTTAGGATATATAACGTTATAGACGCATATAATATTCCCACCGATTAGTAGGGTCCGACACGCCAGGAATATTGTCAAATATTACATCCGAGGTGCTAGGTTGCCTTAGGTTAGGATATAAAACGTTATAGACGCATATAATGTTCCCACCGAGAAGTAGGGTCCGACACACATGGAATCTTGTCAAATGTTACATCCGAGGTGCTAGGTTGCCTTACGTTAGGATATACAACGTTATAGACGCATATAATGTTCCCACCAAGAAGTAGGGTCCGACACACATGGAATCTTGTCAAATATTACATCCGACGTGTTAGGTTGCCTTAGGTGAGGATATATAACGTTATAGACGTATATACAGTTCCCACCGTGAAGTAGGGTCCGACACACCAGGAATATTGACAACTATTACATCCGAGTTGTTAGGTTGCCTTATTTTACGATATACAGCGTTATAGACGCATACAATGTTCCCACCGAGATGTAGGGTCCGACAGGCTTGGAATGTTGGCAAATATTACATCTGAGATTTTAGGTTGCTTTAGGTTAGGATATATAACGTTATAGACGCATATAATGTTCCCACCGAGAAGTAGGTCCGACCCGCCAGGAATATTGTCAAATATTACATCCGAGTTATTAGGTTGCCTTAGGGTAGGATATATAACGTTATAGACGCATATTATGTTCCCACCGAGAAGTAGGTCCGACACGCCTGGATTGTTGTCAAATATTACATCCGAGATGTCAGGTTGCCTTAGGTTAGGATATATAACGTTATAGACGTATATACAGTTCTCACCGTGAAGTAGGGCCCGACACGCCTGGATTGTTGTCAAACATTACATCCGGGTTATTAGGTTGCTTTAGGTTAGGATATATAACGTTATAGACGCATATAATGTTCCCACCGAGAAGTAGGGACCGACTCGGCAGGAATGTTGTCAAATGTTACATCCGATGTGTTTGGTTGCCTTAGGTTAGGTTATATGACGTTATAGACGCATATAATGTTCCCAACGAGAAGTAGGTCCGACACGCCTGGATTGTTGTCAAATGTTACATCCGAGGTGCTAGGTTGCCTTACGTTAGGATATACAACGTTATAGACGTATATAATGTTCCCACCAAGAAGTAGGGTCCGACACACCTGGAATGTTGTCAGATAGTTACATCCGAGGTGTTAGGTTGCCTTAGGTTAGGATATATAACGTTATAGACGCATATTATGTTCCCACCGAGAAGGAGGGTCCGACTCGCCAGGAATGTTGTCAAATGTTACATCCGAGGTGCTAGGTTGCCTTAGGTTAGGATATACAACGTTATAGACGCATATAATGTTCCCCCCGAGAAGTAGGTTCCGACACACATGGAATCTTGTCAAATATTACATCCGACGTGTTAGATTGCCTTAGGTGAGGATATATAACGTTATAGACGTATATACAGTTCCCACCGTAAAGTAGGGTCCGACACACCAGGAATATTGACAACTATTACATCCGAGTTGTTAGGTTGCCTTATTTTACGATATACAGCGTTATAGACGCATACAATGTTCCCACCGAGATGTAGGGTCCGACAGGCTTGGAATGTTGGCAAATATTACATCTGAGATGTTAGGTTGCTTTAGGTTAGGATATATAACGTTATAGACGCATATAATGTTCCCAACGAGAAGTAGGGTCCGACTCGCCAGAAATATTGTCAAATGTTACATCCCATGTGTTTGGTTGCCTTAGGTTAGGTTATATGACGTTATAGACGCATATAATGTTCCCAACGAGAAGTAGGTCCGACACGCCTGGATTGTTGTCAAATGTTACATCCGAGGTGTTAGGTTAACTTAGGTTGGGATATATAACGTTATAGACGTATACAATGTTCCGACCGAGAAGTAGGTTCCGAGAAGCCAGGAATGTTGTAAAATGTTACATTCGCGATGTTAGGTTGCCCTAGGTTAGGATATATAACGTTATAGACGCATATAATATTCCCACCGATTAGTAGGGTCCGATTCGCTAGAAATGTTGTCAAATGTTACATCCGAGGTGTTTGGTTGCCTCAGGTTAGGTTATATGACGTTATAGACGCATATAATGTTCCAACCGAGAAGTTGGTCCGACACGCCTGGATTGTTGTCAAATATTACATCCGAGATGTTAGGTTGCCTTAGGTGAGGATATATAACGTTATAGACGTATATACTGTTCTCACCGTGAAGTAGGGTCCGGCACACCAGGAATATTGACAAATATTACATCCGAGTTGTTAGGTTACCTTATTTTACGATATACAGCGTTATAGACGCATACAATGTTCCCACCGAGAAGTAGGGTCCGACACGTTTGGAATGTTGGCAAATATTACATCCGAGGAGTTAGATTGCCTTAGGTTAGGACATACAACGTTATAGACGCATATAATGTTCCCACCGAGAAGTAGGGTCCGACACACCGGGAATGTTGTCAAATGTTACATCCGAGGTGTTAGGTTAACTTAGGTTGGGATATATAACGTTATAGACGTATACAATGTTCCGACCGAGAAGTAGCTTCCGAGAAGCCAGGAATGTTGTAAAATGTTACATTCGCGATGTTAGGTTGCCCTAGGTTAGGATATATAACGTTATAGACGCATATAATATTCCCACCGATTAGTAGGGTCCGACACGCCAGGAATATTGTCAAATATTACATCCGAGGTGCTAGGTTGCCTTAGGTTAGGATATAAAACGTTATAGACGCATATAATGTTCCCACCGAGAAGTAGGGTCCGACACACATGGAATCTTGTCAAATGTTACATCCGAGGTGCTAGGTTGCCTTACGTTAGGATATACAACGTTATAGACGCATATAATGTTCCCACCAAGAAGTAGGGTCCGACACACATGGAATCTTGTCAAATATTACATCCGACGTGTTAGGTTGCCTTAGGTGAGGATATATAACGTTATAGACGTATATACAGTTCCCACCGTGAAGTAGGGTCCGACACACCAGGAATATTGACAACTATTACATCCGAGTTGTTAGGTTGCCTTATTTTACGATATACAGCGTTATAGACGCATACAATGTTCCCACCGAGATGTAGGGTCCGACAGGCTTGGAATGTTGGCAAATATTACATCTGAGATGTTAGGTTGCTTTAGGTTAGGATATATAACGTTATAGACGCATATAATGTTCCCAACGAGAAGTAGGGTCCGACTCGCCAGAAATGTTGTCAAATGTTACATCCCATGTGTTTGGTTGCCTTAGGTTAGGTTATATGACGTTATAGACGCATATAATGTTCCCAACGAGAAGTAGGTCCGACACGCCTGGATTGTTGTCAAATGTTACATCCGAGGTGTTAGGTTAACTTAGGTTGGGATATATAACGTTATAGACGCATATACTGTTCTCACCGTGAAGTAGGGTCCGGCACACCAGGAATATTGACAAATATTACATCCGAGTTGTTAGGTTACCTTATTTTACGATATACAGCGTTATAGACGCATACAATGTTCCCACCGAGAAGTAGGGTCCGACACGTTTGGAATGTTGGCAAATATTACATCCGAGGAGTTAGATTGCCTTAGGTTAGGACATACAACGTTATAGACGCATATAATGTTCCCACCGAGAAGTAGGGTCCGACACACCTGGAATGTTGTCAAATGTTACATCCGAGGTGTTAGGTTAACTTAGGTTGGGATATATAACGTTATAGACGTATACAATGTTCCGACCGAGAAGTAGGTTCCGAGAAGCCAGGAATGTTGTAAAATGTTACATTCGCGATGTTAGGTTGCCCTAGGTTAGGATATATAACGTTATAGACGCATATAATATTCCCACCGATAAGTAGGGTCCGACACGCCAGGAATATTGTCAAATATTACATCCGAGTTATTAGGTTGCCTTAGGTTAGGATATACAACGTTATAAACGCATATAATGTTCCCACCGAGAAGTAGGTTCCGACTCGCCAGGAATGTTGTCAAATGTTACATCTGAGGTGTTAGGTTGCGTTAGGTTAGGATATATAACGTTATAGACGCATATAATGTTCCCACCGAGAAGTAGGGCCCGACACGCTTGGAATATTGTCAAATATTACATCCGAGTTATTAGGTTGCCTTAGGTTAGGATATACAACGTTATAAACGCATATAATGTTCCCACCGAGAAGTAGGTTCCGACTCGCCAGGAATGTTGTCAAATGTTACATCTGAGGTGTCAGGTTGCCTTAGGTTAGGTTATATGACGTTATAGACGCATATAATGTTCCCACCGAGAAGTAGGTCCGACACGCCTGGATTGTTGTCAAATGTTACATCCGAGGTGTTAGGTTAACTTAGGTTGGGATATATAACGTTATAGACGTATACAATGTTCCGACCGAGAAGTAGGTTCCGAGAAGCCAGGAATGTTGTAAAATGTTACATTCGCGATGTTAGGTTGCCCTAGGTTAGGATATATAACGTTATAGACGCATATAATATTCCCACCGATTAGTAGGGTCCGACACGCCAGGAATATTGTCAAATATTACATCCGAGGTGCTAGGTTGCCTTAGGTTAGGATATAAAACGTTATAGACGCATATAATGTTCCCACCGAGAAGTAGGGTCCGACACACATGGAATCTTGTCAAATGTTACATCCGAGGTGCTAGGTTGCCTTACGTTAGGATATACAACGTTATAGACGCATATAATGTTCCCACCAAGAAGTAGGGTCCGACACACATGGAATCTTGTCAAATATTACATCCGACGTGTTAGGTTGCCTTAGGTGAGGATATATAACGTTATAGACGTATATACAGTTCCCACCGTGAAGTAGGGTCCGACACACCAGGAATATTGACAACTATTACATCCGAGTTGTTAGGTTGCCTTATTTTACGATATACAGCGTTATAGACGCATACAATGTTCCCACCGAGATGTAGGGTCCGACAGGCTTGGAATGTTGGCAAATATTACATCTGAGATTTTAGGTTGCTTTAGGTTAGGATATATAACGTTATAGACGCATATAATGTTCCCACCGAGAAGTAGGTCCGACCCGCCAGGAATATTGTCAAATATTACATCCGAGTTATTAGGTTGCCTTAGGGTAGGATATATAACGTTATAGACGCATATTATGTTCCCACCGAGAAGTAGGTCCGACACGCCTGGATTGTTGTCAAATATTACATCCGAGATGTCAGGTTGCCTTAGGTTAGGATATATAACGTTATAGACGTATATACAGTTCTCACCGTGAAGTAGGGCCCGACACGCCTGGATTGTTGTCAAACATTACATCCGGGTTATTAGGTTGCTTTAGGTTAGGATATATAACGTTATAGACGCATATAATGTTCCCACCGAGAAGTAGGGACCGACTCGCCAGGAATGTTGTCAAATGTTACATCCGATGTGTTTGGTTGCCTTAGGTTAGGTTATATGACGTTATAGACGCATATAATGTTCCCAACGAGAAGTAGGTCCGACACGCCTGGATTGTTGTCAAATGTTACATCCGAGGTGCTAGGTTGCCTTACGTTAGGATATACAACGTTATAGACGTATATAATGTTCCCACCAAGAAGTAGGGTCCGACACACCTGGAATGTTGTCAAATAGTTACATCCGAGGTGTTAGGTTGCCTTAGGTTAGGATATATAACGTTATAGACGCATATTATGTTCCCACCGAGAAGGAGGGTCCGACTCGCCAGGAATGTTGTCAAATGTTACATCCGAGGTGCTAGGTTGCCTTAGGTTAGGATATACAACGTTATAGACGCATATAATGTTCCCCCCGAGAAGTAGGTTCCGACACACATGGAATCTTGTCAAATATTACATCCGACGTGTTAGATTGCCTTAGGTGAGGATATATAACGTTATAGACGTATATACAGTTCCCACCGTAAAGTAGGGTCCGACACACCAGGAATATTGACAACTATTACATCCGAGTTGTTAGGTTGCCTTATTTTACGATATACAGCGTTATAGACGCATACAATGTTCCCACCGAGATGTAGGGTCCGACAGGCTTGGAATGTTGGCAAATATTACATCTGAGATGTTAGGTTGCTTTAGGTTAGGATATATAACGTTATAGACGCATATAATGTTCCCAACGAGAAGTAGGGTCCGACTCGCCAGAAATATTGTCAAATGTTACATCCCATGTGTTTGGTTGCCTTAGGTTAGGTTATATGACGTTATAGACGCATATAATGTTCCCAACGAGAAGTAGGTCCGACACGCCTGGATTGTTGTCAAATGTTACATCCGAGGTGTTAGGTTAACTTAGGTTGGGATATATAACGTTATAGACGTATACAATGTTCCGACCGAGAAGTAGGTTCCGAGAAGCCAGGAATGTTGTAAAATGTTACATTCGCGATGTTAGGTTGCCCTAGGTTAGGATATATAACGTTATAGACGCATATAATATTCCCACCGATTAGTAGGGTCCGATTCGCTAGAAATGTTGTCAAATGTTACATCCGAGGTGTTTGGTTGCCTCAGGTTAGGTTATATGACGTTATAGACGCATATAATGTTCCAACCGAGAAGTTGGTCCGACACGCCTGGATTGTTGTCAAATATTACATCCGAGATGTTAGGTTGCCTTAGGTGAGGATATATAACGTTATAGACGCATATAATGTTCCCACCGAGAAGTAGGGACCGACTCGCCAGGAATGTTGTCAAATGTTACATCTGAGGTGTTAGGTTGCCTTAGGTTAGGATATATAACGTTATAGACGCATATAATGTTCCCACCGAGAAGTAAGGCCCGACACGCTTGGAATGTTGTCAAATGTTACATCCGAGGTGTTAGGTTGCCTTAGGTTAGGTTATATGACGTTATAGACGCATATAATGTCCCCACCGAGAAGTAGGTCCGACACGCCTGGATTGTTGTCAAATATTACATCCGAGATGTTAGGTTGCCTTAGGTTAGGATATATAACGGTATAGACGTATATACTGTTCCCACCGAGAAGTAGGGTCCGACACACGTGGAATGTTGTCAAATGTTACATCTGAGGTGTTAGGTTGCCTTAGGTTAGGATATATAACGTTATAGACGCATATAATGTTCCCAACGAGAAGTAGGGTCCGACTCGCCAGAAATGTTGTCAAATGTTACATCCGAGGTGTTTGGTTGCCGTAGGTTAGGTTATATGACGTTATAGACGCATATAATGTTCCCACCGAGAAGTAGGTCCGACACGCCTGGATTGTTGTCAAATGTTACATCCGAGGTGTTAGGTTAACTTAGGTTGGGATATATAACGTTATAGACGTATACAATGTTCCGACCGAGAAGTAGGTTCCGAGAAGCCAGGAATGTTGTAAAATGTTACATTCGCGATGTTAGGTTGCCCTAGGTTAGGATATATAACGTTATAGACGCATATAATATTCCCACCGATTAGTAGGGTCCGACACGCCAGGAATATTGTCAAATATTACATCCGAGGTGCTAGGTTGCCTTAGGTTAGGATATAAAACGTTATAGACGCATATAATGTTCCCACCGAGAAGTAGGGTCCGACACACATGGAATCTTGTCAAATGTTACATCCGAGGTGCTAGGTTGCCTTACGTTAGGATATACAACGTTATAGACGCATATAATGTTCCCACCAAGAAGTAGGGTCCGACACACATGGAATCTTGTCAAATATTACATCCGACGTGTTAGGTTGCCTTAGGTGAGGATATATAACGTTATAGACGTATATACAGTTCCCACCGTGAAGTAGGGTCCGACACACCAGGAATATTGACAACTATTACATCCGAGTTGTTAGGTTGCCTTATTTTACGATATACAGCGTTATAGACGCATACAATGTTCCCACCGAGATGTAGGGTCCGACAGGCTTGGAATGTTGGCAAATATTACATCTGAGATTTTAGGTTGCTTTAGGTTAGGATATATAACGTTATAGACGCATATAATGTTCCCACCGAGAAGTAGGTCCGACCCGCCAGGAATATTGTCAAATATTACATCCGAGTTATTAGGTTGCCTTAGGGTAGGATATATAACGTTATAGACGCATATTATGTTCCCACCGAGAAGTAGGTCCGACACGCCTGGATTGTTGTCAAATATTACATCCGAGATGTCAGGTTGCCTTAGGTTAGGATATATAACGTTATAGACGTATATACAGTTCTCACCGTGAAGTAGGGCCCGACACGCCTGGATTGTTGTCAAACATTACATCCGGGTTATTAGGTTGCTTTAGGTTAGGATATATAACGTTATAGACGCATATAATGTTCCCACCGAGAAGTAGGGACCGACTCGCCAGGAATGTTGTCAAATGTTACATCCGATGTGTTTGGTTGCCTTAGGTTAGGTTATATGACGTTATAGACGCATATAATGTTCCCAACGAGAAGTAGGTCCGACACGCCTGGATTGTTGTCAAATGTTACATCCGAGGTGCTAGGTTGCCTTACGTTAGGATATACAACGTTATAGACGTATATAATGTTCCCACCAAGAAGTAGGGTCCGACACACCTGGAATGTTGTCAAATAGTTACATCCGAGGTGTTAGGTTGCCTTAGGTTAGGATATATAACGTTATAGACGCATATTATGTTCCCACCGAGAAGGAGGGTCCGACTCGCCAGGAATGTTGTCAAATGTTACATCCGAGGTGCTAGGTTGCCTTAGGTTAGGATATACAACGTTATAGACGCATATAATGTTCCCCCCGAGAAGTAGGTTCCGACACACATGGAATCTTGTCAAATATTACATCCGACGTGTTAGATTGCCTTAGGTGAGGATATATAACGTTATAGACGTATATACAGTTCCCACCGTAAAGTAGGGTCCGACACACCAGGAATATTGACAACTATTACATCCGAGTTGTTAGGTTGCCTTATTTTACGATATACAGCGTTATAGACGCATACAATGTTCCCACCGAGATGTAGGGTCCGACAGGCTTGGAATGTTGGCAAATATTACATCTGAGATGTTAGGTTGCTTTAGGTTAGGATATATAACGTTATAGACGCATATAATGTTCCCAACGAGAAGTAGGGTCCGACTCGCCAGAAATATTGTCAAATGTTACATCCCATGTGTTTGGTTGCCTTAGGTTAGGTTATATGACGTTATAGACGCATATAATGTTCCCAACGAGAAGTAGGTCCGACACGCCTGGATTGTTGTCAAATGTTACATCCGAGGTGTTAGGTTAACTTAGGTTGGGATATATAACGTTATAGACGTATACAATGTTCCGACCGAGAAGTAGGTTCCGAGAAGCCAGGAATGTTGTAAAATGTTACATTCGCGATGTTAGGTTGCCCTAGGTTAGGATATATAACGTTATAGACGCATATAATATTCCCACCGATTAGTAGGGTCCGATTCGCTAGAAATGTTGTCAAATGTTACATCCGAGGTGTTTGGTTGCCTCAGGTTAGGTTATATGACGTTATAGACGCATATAATGTTCCAACCGAGAAGTTGGTCCGACACGCCTGGATTGTTGTCAAATATTACATCCGAGATGTTAGGTTGCCTTAGGTGAGGATATATAACGTTATAGACGTATATACTGTTCTCACCGTGAAGTAGGGTCCGGCACACCAGGAATATTGACAAATATTACATCCGAGTTGTTAGGTTACCTTATTTTACGATATACAGCGTTATAGACGCATACAATGTTCCCACCGAGAAGTAGGGTCCGACACGTTTGGAATGTTGGCAAATATTACATCCGAGGAGTTAGATTGCCTTAGGTTAGGACATACAACGTTATAGACGCATATAATGTTCCCACCGAGAAGTAGGGTCCGACACACCGGGAATGTTGTCAAATGTTACATCCGAGGTGTTAGGTTAACTTAGGTTGGGATATATAACGTTATAGACGTATACAATGTTCCGACCGAGAAGTAGGTTCCGAGAAGCCAGGAATGTTGTAAAATGTTACATTCGCGATGTTAGGTTGCCCTAGGTTAGGATATATAACGTTATAGACGCATATAATATTCCCACCGATTAGTAGGGTCCGACACGCCAGGAATATTGTCAAATATTACATCCGAGGTGCTAGGTTGCCTTAGGTTAGGATATAAAACGTTATAGACGCATATAATGTTCCCACCGAGAAGTAGGGTCCGACACACATGGAATCTTGTCAAATGTTACATCCGAGGTGCTAGGTTGCCTTACGTTAGGATATACAACGTTATAGACGCATATAATGTTCCCACCAAGAAGTAGGGTCCGACACACATGGAATCTTGTCAAATATTACATCCGACGTGTTAGGTTGCCTTAGGTGAGGATATATAACGTTATAGACGTATATACAGTTCCCACCGTGAAGTAGGGTCCGACACACCAGGAATATTGACAACTATTACATCCGAGTTGTTAGGTTGCCTTATTTTACGATATACAGCGTTATAGACGCATACAATGTTCCCACCGAGATGTAGGGTCCGACAGGCTTGGAATGTTGGCAAATATTACATCTGAGATGTTAGGTTGCTTTAGGTTAGGATATATAACGTTATAGACGCATATAATGTTCCCAACGAGAAGTAGGGTCCGACTCGCCAGAAATGTTGTCAAATGTTACATCCCATGTGTTTGGTTGCCTTAGGTTAGGTTATATGACGTTATAGACGCATATAATGTTCCCAACGAGAAGTAGGTCCGACACGCCTGGATTGTTGTCAAATGTTACATCCGAGGTGTTAGGTTAACTTAGGTTGGGATATATAACGTTATAGACGCATATACTGTTCTCACCGTGAAGTAGGGTCCGGCACACCAGGAATATTGACAAATATTACATCCGAGTTGTTAGGTTACCTTATTTTACGATATACAGCGTTATAGACGCATACAATGTTCCCACCGAGAAGTAGGGTCCGACACGTTTGGAATGTTGGCAAATATTACATCCGAGGAGTTAGATTGCCTTAGGTTAGGACATACAACGTTATAGACGCATATAATGTTCCCACCGAGAAGTAGGGTCCGACACACCTGGAATGTTGTCAAATGTTACATCCGAGGTGTTAGGTTAACTTAGGTTGGGATATATAACGTTATAGACGTATACAATGTTCCGACCGAGAAGTAGGTTCCGAGAAGCCAGGAATGTTGTAAAATGTTACATTCGCGATGTTAGGTTGCCCTAGGTTAGGATATATAACGTTATAGACGCATATAATATTCCCACCGATAAGTAGGGTCCGACACGCCAGGAATATTGTCAAATATTACATCCGAGTTATTAGGTTGCCTTAGGTTAGGATATACAACGTTATAAACGCATATAATGTTCCCACCGAGAAGTAGGTTCCGACTCGCCAGGAATGTTGTCAAATGTTACATCTGAGGTGTTAGGTTGCGTTAGGTTAGGATATATAACGTTATAGACGCATATAATGTTCCCACCGAGAAGTAGGGCCCGACACGCTTGGAATATTGTCAAATATTACATCCGAGTTATTAGGTTGCCTTAGGTTAGGATATACAACGTTATAAACGCATATAATGTTCCCACCGAGAAGTAGGTTCCGACTCGCCAGGAATGTTGTCAAATGTTACATCTGAGGTGTCAGGTTGCCTTAGGTTAGGTTATATGACGTTATAGACGCATATAATGTTCCCACCGAGAAGTAGGTCCGACACGCCTGGATTGTTGTCAAATGTTACATCCGAGGTGTTAGGTTAACTTAGGTTGGGATATATAACGTTATAGACGTATACAATGTTCCGACCGAGAAGTAGGTTCCGAGAAGCCAGGAATGTTGTAAAATGTTACATTCGCGATGTTAGGTTGCCCTAGGTTAGGATATATAACGTTATAGACGCATATAATATTCCCACCGATTAGTAGGGTCCGACACGCCAGGAATATTGTCAAATATTACATCCGAGGTGCTAGGTTGCCTTAGGTTAGGATATAAAACGTTATAGACGCATATAATGTTCCCACCGAGAAGTAGGGTCCGACACACATGGAATCTTGTCAAATGTTACATCCGAGGTGCTAGGTTGCCTTACGTTAGGATATACAACGTTATAGACGCATATAATGTTCCCACCAAGAAGTAGGGTCCGACACACATGGAATCTTGTCAAATATTACATCCGACGTGTTAGGTTGCCTTAGGTGAGGATATATAACGTTATAGACGTATATACAGTTCCCACCGTGAAGTAGGGTCCGACACACCAGGAATATTGACAACTATTACATCCGAGTTGTTAGGTTGCCTTATTTTACGATATACAGCGTTATAGACGCATACAATGTTCCCACCGAGATGTAGGGTCCGACAGGCTTGGAATGTTGGCAAATATTACATCTGAGATTTTAGGTTGCTTTAGGTTAGGATATATAACGTTATAGACGCATATAATGTTCCCACCGAGAAGTAGGTCCGACCCGCCAGGAATATTGTCAAATATTACATCCGAGTTATTAGGTTGCCTTAGGGTAGGATATATAACGTTATAGACGCATATTATGTTCCCACCGAGAAGTAGGTCCGACACGCCTGGATTGTTGTCAAATATTACATCCGAGATGTCAGGTTGCCTTAGGTTAGGATATATAACGTTATAGACGTATATACAGTTCTCACCGTGAAGTAGGGCCCGACACGCCCGGATTGTTGTCAAACATTACATCCGGGTTATTAGGTTGCTTTAGGTTAGGATATATAACGTTATAGACGCATATAATGTTCCCACCGAGAAGTAGGGACCGACCCGCCAGGAATGTTGTCAAATGTTACATCCGATGTGTTTGGTTGCCTTAGGTTAGGTTATATGACGTTATAGACGCATATAATGTTCCCAACGAGAAGTAGGTCCGACACGCCTGGATTGTTGTCAAATGTTACATCCGAGGTGCTAGGTTGCCTTACGTTAGGATATACAACGTTATAGACGTATATAATGTTCCCACCAAGAAGTAGGGTCCGACACACCTGGAATGTTGTCAAATAGTTACATCCGAGGTGTTAGGTTGCCTTAGGTTAGGATATATAACGTTATAGACGCATATTATGTTCCCACCGAGAAGGAGGGTCCGACTCGCCAGGAATGTTGTCAAATGTTACATCCGAGGTGCTAGGTTGCCTTAGGTTAGGATATACAACGTTATAGACGCATATAATGTTCCCCCCGAGAAGTAGGTTCCGACACACATGGAATCTTGTCAAATATTACATCCGACGTGTTAGATTGCCTTAGGTGAGGATATATAACGTTATAGACGTATATACAGTTCCCACCGTAAAGTAGGGTCCGACACACCAGGAATATTGACAACTATTACATCCGAGTTGTTAGGTTGCCTTATTTTACGATATACAGCGTTATAGACGCATACAATGTTCCCACCGAGATGTAGGGTCCGACAGGCTTGGAATGTTGGCAAATATTACATCTGAGATGTTAGGTTGCTTTAGGTTAGGATATATAACGTTATAGACGCATATAATGTTCCCAACGAGAAGTAGGGTCCGACTCGCCAGAAATATTGTCAAATGTTACATCCCATGTGTTTGGTTGCCTTAGGTTAGGTTATATGACGTTATAGACGCATATAATGTTCCCAACGAGAAGTAGGTCCGACACGCCTGGATTGTTGTCAAATGTTACATCCGAGGTGTTAGGTTAACTTAGGTTGGGATATATAACGTTATAGACGTATACAATGTTCCGACCGAGAAGTAGGTTCCGAGAAGCCAGGAATGTTGTAAAATGTTACATTCGCGATGTTAGGTTGCCCTAGGTTAGGATATATAACGTTATAGACGCATATAATATTCCCACCGATTAGTAGGGTCCGATTCGCTAGAAATGTTGTCAAATGTTACATCCGAGGTGTTTGGTTGCCTCAGGTTAGGTTATATGACGTTATAGACGCATATAATGTTCCAACCGAGAAGTTGGTCCGACACGCCTGGATTGTTGTCAAATATTACATCCGAGATGTTAGGTTGCCTTAGGTGAGGATATATAACGTTATAGACGTATATACTGTTCTCACCGTGAAGTAGGGTCCGGCACACCAGGAATATTGACAAATATTACATCCGAGTTGTTAGGTTACCTTATTTTACGATATACAGCGTTATAGACGCATACAATGTTCCCACCGAGAAGTAGGGACCGACTCGCCAGGAATGTTGTCAAATGTTACATCTGAGGTGTTAGGTTGCCTTAGGTTAGGATATATAACGTTATAGACGTATATACTGTTCCCACCGAGAAGTAGGGTCCGACACACGTGGAATGTTGTCAAATGTTACATCTGAGGTGTTAGGTTGCCTTAGGTTAGGTTATATGACGTTATAGACGCATATAATGTTCCCACCAAGAAGTAGGGTCCGACACACATGGAATCTTGTCAAATATTACATCCGACGTGTTAGGTTGCCTTAGGTGAGGATATATAACGTTATAGACGTATATACAGTTCCCACCGTGAAGTAGGGTCCGACACACCAGGAATATTGACAACTATTACATCCGAGTTGTTAGGTTGCCTTATTTTACGATATACAGCGTTATAGACGCATACAATGTTCCCACCGAGATGTAGGGTCCGACAGGCTTGGAATGTTGGCAAATATTACATCTGAGATTTTAGGTTGCTTTAGGTTAGGATATATAACGTTATAGACGCATATAATGTTCCCACCGAGAAGTAGGTCCGACCCGCCAGGAATATTGTCAAATATTACATCCGAGTTATTAGGTTGCCTTAGGGTAGGATATATAACGTTATAGACGCATATTATGTTCCCACCGAGAAGTAGGTCCGACACGCCTGGATTGTTGTCAAATATTACATCCGAGATGTCAGGTTGCCTTAGGTTAGGATATATAACGTTATAGACGTATATACAGTTCTCACCGTGAAGTAGGGCCCGACACGCCTGGATTGTTGTCAAACATTACATCCGGGTTATTAGGTTGCTTTAGGTTAGGATATATAACGTTATAGACGCATATAATGTTCCCACCGAGAAGTAGGGACCGACTCGCCAGGAATGTTGTCAAATGTTACATCCGATGTGTTTGGTTGCCTTAGGTTAGGTTATATGACGTTATAGACGCATATAATGTTCCCAACGAGAAGTAGGTCCGACACGCCTGGATTGTTGTCAAATGTTACATCCGAGGTGTTAGGTTAACTTAGGTTGGGATATATAACGTTATAGACGTATACAATGTTCCGACCGAGAAGTAGGTTCCGAGAAGCCAGGAATGTTGTAAAATGTTACATTCGCGATGTTAGGTTGCCCTAGGTTAGGATATATAACGTTACAGACGCATATAATATTCCCACCGATTAGTAGGGTCCGACACGCCAGGAATATTGTCAAATATTAAATCCGAGGTGCTAGGTTGCCTTAGGTTAGGATATAAAACGTTATAGACGCATATAATGTTCCCACCGAGAAGTAGGGTCCGACACATGGAATCTTGTCAAATGTTACATCCGAGGTGTTAGGTTGCCTTAGGTTAGGATATATAACGTTATAGACACATATAATGTTCCCACCGAGAAGTAGGGTCAGATTCGCCAGAAATGTTGTCAAATGTTACATCCGAGGTGTTTGGTTGCCTTAGGTTAGGTTATATGACGTTATAGACGCATATAATGTTCCCACCGAGAAGTAGGGTCCGACGCACCTGGAATGTTGTCAAATGTTACAACCGAGGTGTTAGGTTAACTTAGGTTGGGATATATAACGTTATAGACGTATACAATGTTCCGACCGAGAAGTAGGTTCCGAGAAGCCAGGAATGTTGTAAAATGTTACATTCGCGATGTTAGGTTGCCCTAGGTTAGGATATATAACGTTATGGACGCATATAATATTCCCACCGATTAGTAGGGTCCGACACGCCAGGAATATTGTCAAATATTAAATCCGAGGTGCTAGGTTGCCTTAGGTTAGGATATAAAACGTTATAGACGCATATAATGTTCCCACCGAGAAGTAGGGTCCGACACACATGGAATCTTGTCAAATGTTACATCCGAGGTGTTAGGTTGCCTTAGGTTAGGATATATAACGTTATAGACACATATAATGTTCCCACCGAGAAGTAGGGTCCGATTCGCCAGAAATGTTGTCAAATGTTACATCCGAGGTGTTTGGTTGCCTTAGGTTAGGTTATATGACGTTATAGACGCATATAATGTTCCAACCGAGAAGTTGGTCCGACACGCCTGGATTGTTGTCAAATATTACATCCGAGATGTTAGGTTGCCTTAGGTGAGGATATATAACGTTATAGACGTATATACTGTTCTCACCGTGAAGTAGGGTCCGGCACACCAGGAATATTGACAAATATTACATCCGAGTTGTTAGGTTGCCTTATTTTACGATATACAGCGTTATAGACGCATACAATGTTCCCACCGAGATGTAGGGTCCGACAGGCTTGGAATGTTGGCAAATATTACATCTGAGATGTTAGGTTGCTTTAGGTTAGGATATATAACGTTATAGACGCATATAATGTTCCCACCGAGAAGTAGGTCCGACACGCCAGGAATATTGTCAAATATTACATCCGACTTATTAGGTTGCCTTAGGGTAGGATATATAACGTTATAGACGCATATTATGTTCCCACCGAGTAGTAGGTCCGACACGCCTGGATTGTTGTCAAATATTACATCCGAGATGTCAGGTTGCCTTAGGTTGGGATATATAACGTTATAGACGTATATACTGTTCTCACCGTGAAGTAGGGCCCGACACGCCTGGATTGTTGTCAAACATTACATCCGAGATATTAGGTTGCTTTAGGTTAGGATATATAACGTTATAGACGCATATAATGTTCCCACCGAGAAGTAGGGACCGACTCGCCAGGAATGTTGTCAAATGTTACATCCGATGTGTTTGGTTGCCTTAGGTTAGGTTATATGACGTTATAGACGCATATAATGTTCCCAACGAGAAGTAGGTCCGACACGCCTGGATTGTTGTCAAATGTTACATCCGAGGTGTTAGGTTAACTTAGGTTGGGATATATAACGTTATAGACACATATAATGTTCCCACCGAGAAGTAGGGTCCGATTCGCCAGAAATGTTGTCAAATGTTACATCCGAGGTGTTTGGTTGCCTTAGGTTAGGTTATATGACGTTATAGACGCATATAATGTTCCAACCGAGAAGTTGGTCCGACACGCCTGGATTGTTGTCAAATATTACATCCGAGATGCTAGGTTGCCTTAGGTGAGGATATATAACGTTATAGACGTATATACTGTTCTCACCGTGAAGTAGGGTCCGGCACACCAGGAATATTGACAAATATTACATCCGAGTTGTTAGGTTGCCTTATTTTACGATATACAGCGTTATAGACGCATACAATGTTCCCACCGAGATATAGGGTCCGACAGGCTTGGAATGTTGGCAAATATTACATCGGAGATGTTAGGTTGCTTTAGGTTAGGATATATAACGTTATAGACGCATATAATGTTCCCACCGAGAAGTAGGTCTGACACGCCAGGAATATTGTCAAATATTACATCCGAGTTATTAGGTTGCCTTAGGGTAGGATATATAACGTTATAGACGCATATTATGTTCCCACCGAGTAGTAGGTCCGACACGCCTGGATTGTTGTCAAATATTACATCCGAGATGTCAGGTTGCCTTAGGTTAGGATATATAACGTTATAGACGTATATACTGTTCTCACCGTGAAGTAGGGCCCGACACGCCTGGATTGTTGTCAAACATTACATCCGAGTTATTAGGTTGCTTTAGGTTAGGATATATAACGTTATAGACGCATATAATGTTCCCACCGAGAAGTAGGGACCGACTCGCCAGGAATGTTGTCAAATGTTACATCTGAGGTGTTAGGTTGCTTTAGGTTAGGATATATAACGTTATAGACGCATATAATGTTCCCACCGAGAAGTAGGGTCCGACTCGCCAGAAATGTTGTCAAATGTTACATCCGATATGTTTGGTTGCCTTAGGTTAGGTTATATGACGTTATAGACGCATATAATGTTCCCACCGAGAAGTAGGTCCGACACGCCTGGATTGTTGTCAAACATTACATCTGAGATGTTAGGTTGCCTTAGGTTAGGATATATAACGTTATAGACGTATATACTGTTCCCACCGAGAAGTTGGGTCCGACACACGTGGAATGTTGTCAACTGTTACATCCGAGGGGTTATGTTGCCTTAGGTTAGGTTATATGTCGTTATAGACGCATATAATGTTCCCACCGAGAAGTAGGTCCGACACGCCTGGATTGTTGTCAAATATTGCATCCGAGATGTTAGGTTGCCTTAGGTTAGGATATATAACGTTATAGACGCATATAATGTTCCCACCGATAAGTAGGATCCGACACGCCAGGAATATTGTCAAATATTACATCCGAGATATTAGGTTGCCTTAGGATAGCATATAGAACGTTAAAGACGCATTTAATGTTCCCACCGAGAAGGAGGGTCCGACTCGCCAGGAATGTTGTCAAATGTTACATCTGAGATGTTAGGTTGCTTTAGGTTAGGATATATAACGTTATAGACGCATATAATGTTCCCACCGAGAAGTAGGTCCGACACGCCAGGAATATTGTCAAATATTACATCCGACTTATTAGGTTGCCTTAGGGTAGGATATATAACGTTATAGACGCATATTATGTTCCCACCGAGTAGTAGGTCCGACACGCCTGGATTGTTGTCAAACATTACATCCGAGATGTTAGGTTGCCTTAGGTTAGGATATATAACGTTATAGACGGATATACTGTTCCCACCGTGAAGTAGGGTCCGACACACCAGGAATATTGACAAATATTACATCCGAGTTGATAGGTTGCCTTATTTTACGATATACAGCGTTATAGACGCATACAATGTTCCCACTGAGAAGTAGGGTCCGACAGGTTTGGAATGTTGGCAAATATTACATCCGAGGAGTTAGATTGCCTTAGGTTAGGATATACAACGTTATAGACGCATATAATGTTCCCACCGATAAGTAGGGTCCGACACGCCAGGTATATTGTCAAATATTACATCCGAGTTATTAGGTTGCCTTAGGTTAGGATATATAACGTTATAGACGCATATAATGTTCCCACCGAGAAGTAGGGTCCGACACACCTGGAATGTCAAATGTTACATCCGAGGTGTTAGGTTCACTTAGGTTGGGATATATAACGTTATAGACGTATATACTGCTCCCACTGAGAAGTAGGGTCCGACACACGTGGAATGTTGTCAAATGTTACATCCGAGGTGTTAAGTTGCCTTAGGTTAGGATATATAACGTTATAGACGCATATAATGTTCCAACTGAGAAGTAGGTTCCGACTCGCTACGAATGTTGTCAAATGTTACATCCGAGGTGTTAGGTTGCCTTAGGTTAGGATATACAACGTTATAGACGCATATAATGTTCCCACCGAGAAGTAGGGTCCGACGCACCTGGAATGTTGTCAACTGTTACAACCGAGGTGTTAGGTTAACTTAGGTTGGGATATATAACGTTATAGAAGTATACAATGTTCCGACCGAGAAGTAGGTTCCGAGAAGCCAGGAATGTTGTAAAATGTTACATTCGCGATGTTAGGTTGCCCTAGGTTAGGATATATAACGTTATGGACGCATATAATATTCCCACCGATTAGTAGGGTCCGACACGCCAGGAATATTGTCAAATATTAAATGCGAGGTGCTAGGTTGCCTTAGGTTAGGATATAAAACGTTATAGACCCATATAATGTTCCCACCGAGAAGTAGGGTCCGACAAACATGGAATCTTGTCAAATGTTACATCCGAGGTGTTAGGTTGCCTTAGGTTAGGATATATAACGTTATAGACACATATAATGTTCCCACCGAGAAGTAGGGTCAGATTCGCCAGAAATGTTGTCAAATGTTACATCCGAGGTGTTTGGTTGCCTTAGGTTAGGTTATATGACGTTATAGACGCATATAATGTTCCCACCGAGAAGTAGAGTCCGACACACATGGAATCTTGTCAAATGTTACATCCGAGGTGTTAGGTTGCCTTAGGTTAGGATATATAACGTTATAGACACATATAATGTTCCCACCGAGAAGTAGGGTCCGATTCGCCAGAAATGTTGTCAAATGTTACATCCGAGGTGTTTGGTTGCCTTAGGTTAGGTTATATGACGTTATAGACGCATATAATGTTCCAACCGAGAAGTTGGTCCGACACGCCTGGATTGTTGTCAAATATTACATCCGAGATGTTAGGTTGCCTTAGGTGAGGATATATAACGTTATAGACGTATATACTGTTCCCACCGAGAAGTTGGGTCCGACACACGTGGAATGTTGTCAACTGTTACATCCGAGGTGTTAGGTTGCCTTAGGTCAGGATATATAACGTTATAGACGTATATACTGTTCCCACCGAGAAGTAGGGTCCGACACACGTGGAATGTTGTCAAATGTTACATCCGAGGTGTTAGGTTGCCTTAGGTTAGGATATATAACGTTATAGACGTATACAATGTTCCGACCGAGAAGTAGGTTCCGAGATGCCAGGAATGTTGCAAAATGTTACATTCGCGATGTTAGGTTGCCTTAGGTTAGGATATGTAACGTTATAGACGCATATAATGTTCCCACCGATAAGTAGGGTCCGACACGCAAGGAATATTGTCAAATATTGCATTCGAGTTATTAGGTTGCCTTATGTTAGGATATATAACGTTATAGACGCATATAATGTTCCCACCGAGAAGTAGGGTCCGACACGCCAGGAATGTTGTAAAATATTACGTCCTAGATGATAGGTTAACTTAGGTTAGGATATACAACGTTATAGACGCAGACAATGTTCCCACCAAGAAGTAGGGTCCGACAGGTTTGGAATGGTGGCAAATATTACATCCGAGGAGTTAGGTTGCCTTAGGTTAGGATATACAACGTTATAGACGCATATAATGATCCCACCGAGAAGTGGGGACCGACACACGTGGAATGTTGTCAAATGTTACATCCGAGGTGTTAGGTTGCCTTAGGTTAGGTTATATGACGTTATAGACGTATATAATGTTCCCACCGAGAAGTAGGTCCGACTCGCCAGGAATGTTGTCAAATGTTACATCCGAGGTGTTAGGTTGCCTTAGGTCAGGATATATAACGTTATAGACGTATATACTGTTCCCACCGTGAAGTAGGGTCCGACACACCAGGAATATTGACAACTATTACATCCGAGTTGTTAGGTTGCCTTCTTTTACGATATACAGCGCTATAGACGCATACAATGTTCCCACCGAGACGTAGGGTCCGACAGGTTTGGAATGTTGGCAAATATTACATCCGAGGAGTTAGGTTGCGTTAGGTTAGGATATATAACGTTATAGACGCATATTATGTTCCCACCGTGAAGTAGGGTCCGACACGCCAGGAATATTGTCAAATATTACATCCGAGTTATTAGGTTGCCTTAGGTTAGGATATATAACGTTATAGACGCATATAATGTTCCCACCGAGAAGTAGGGTCCGACTCGCCAGGAATGTTGTCAAATGTTACATCCGAGGTGTTAGGTTGCCTTAGGTTAGGTTATATGACGTTATAGACGTATATAATGTTCCCACCGAGAAGTAGGTCCGACTCGCCAGGAATGTTGTCAAATGTTACATCCGAGGTGTTAGGTTGCCTTAGGTCAGGATATATAACGTTATAGACGTATATACTGTTCCCACCGTGAAGTAGGGTCCGACACAACAGGAATATTGACAACTATTACATCCGAGTTGTTAGGTTGCCTTCTTTTACGATATACAGCGCTATAGACGCATACAATGTTCCCACCGAGACGTAGGGTCCGACAGGTTTGGAATGTTGGCAAATATTACATCCGAGGAGTTAGGTTGCGTTAGGTTAGGATATATAACGTTATAGACGCATATTATGTTCCCACCGTGAAGTAGGGTCCGACACGCCAGGAATATTGTCAAATATTACATCCGAGTTATTAGGTTGCCTTAGGTTAGGATATATAACGTTATAGACGCATATAATGTTCCCACCGAGAAGTAGGGTCCGACTCGCCAGGAATGTTGTCAAATGTTACATCCGAGGTGTTAGGTTGCCTTAGGTTAGGTTATACGACGTTATAGACGCATATAATGTTCCCACCGAGAAGTAGGGCCCGACACGCTTGGAATGTTGTCAAATGTTACATCCGAGGTGTTAGGTTGCCTTAGGTTAGGTTATATGACGTTATAGACGCATATAATGTTCCCACCGAGAAGTTGGGTCCGACACACGTGGAATGTTGGCAAATGTTACATCCGAGGTGTTAGGTTGCCTTAGGTTAGGATATATAACGTTGTAGACGCATATAATGTTCCCACCGATAAGTAGGGTCCGACACGCAAGGAATATTGTCAAATATTACATCCGAGTTATTAGGTTGCCTTATGTTAGGATATATAACGTTATAGACGCATATAATATTCCCACCGAGAAGTAGGGTCCGACACGCCAGGAATGTTGTCAAATGTTACATCCGAGGTGCTAGGTTGCCTTAGGTTAGGTTATATGACGTTATAGACGCATACAATGTTCCTACGAAGAAGTAGGGTCCGACAGGTTTGGAATGTTGGCAAATATTACATCCGAGGAGTTAGGTTGCCTTAGGTTAGGATATACAACGTTATAGACGCATATAATGTTCCCACCGATAAGTAGGGTCCGACACACCTGGAATGTTGTCAAATGTTACACTCGAGGTGTTAGGTTAACTTAGGTTGGGATATATAACGTTATAGACGTATACAATGTTCCGACCGAGAAGTAGGTTTCGAGAAGCCAGGAATGTTGTAAAATGTTACATTCGCGATGTTAGGTTGCCTTAGGTTAGGATATATAACGTTATAGACGCATATAATGTTCCCACCGATAAGTAGTGTCCGACACGCCAGGAATATTGTCAAATACTACATGCGAGTTATTAGGTTGCCTTAGGTTAGGATATATAACGTTATAGACGCATATAATGTTCCCACTGAGAAGTAGGGCCCGACACGCCTAGATTGCTGTCAAATATTACATCCGAGGTGTTAGGTTGCCTTAGGTTAGGTTATATGACGTTATAGACGCAAATAATGTTCCCACCGAGAAGTAGGTCCGACACGCCTGGATTGTTGCCAAATATTACATCCGAGATGTTAGATTGCCTTAGGTTAGGATATATAACGTTATAGACGTATATACTGTTCCCACCGAGAAGTAGGGTCCGACACACGTGGAATGTTGTCAAATGTTACATCCGAGGTGTTAGGTTGCCTTAGGTTAGGGTATATGACGTTATAGACGTATATAATGTTCCCACCGAGAAGTAGGTCCGACACGCCTGGATTGTTGTCAAATATTACATCCGAGATGTTAGGTTGCCTTAGGATAGCATATAGAACGTTAAAGACGCATTTAATGTTCCCACCGAGAAGAAGGGTCCGACTCGCCAGGAATGTTGTCAAATGTTACATCTGAGGTGTCAGGTTGCCTTAGGTTAGGATATATAACGTTATAGACGCATATAATGTTCCCACCGAGAAGTAGGGCCCGACACGCTTGGAATGTTGTCAAATGTTACATCCGAGGTGTTAGGTTGCCTTAGGTTAGGTTATATGACGTTATAGACGCATATAATGTCCCCACCGAGAAGTAGGGTCCGACACACGTGGTATGTTGTCAAATGTTACATCCGAGGTGTTAGTTTGCCTTAGGCTAGGATATATAACGTTATAGACGTATATACAGTTCCCACCGTGAAGTAGGGTCCGACACACCAGGAATATTGGCAAATATTACATCCGAGGTGCTAGGTTGCCTTAGGTTGGATATACAACGTTATAGACGCATATAATGTTCCCCCCGAGAAGTAGGGTCTGACACACATGGAATCTTGTCAAATATTACATCCGACGTGTTAGGTTGCCTTAGGTTAGGATATATAACGTTATAGACGCATATAATGTTCCCACTGAGAAGTAGGTTCCGACTCGCCAGGAATGTTGTCAAATGTTACATCCGAGGTGCTAGGTTGCCTTAGGTTAGGATATACAACGTTATAGACGCATATAATGTTCCCACCAAGATGGAGGGTCCGACACACCTGGAATGTTGTCAAATGTTACATCCGAGGTGTTAGGTTGCCTTAGGTCAGGATATATAACGTTATAGACGTATATACTGTTCCCACCGTGAAGTAGGGTCCGACACACCAGGAATATTGACAACTATTACATCCGAGTTGTTAGGTTGCCTTCTTTTACGATATACAGCGCTATAGACGCATACAATGTTCCCACCGAGAAGTAGGGTCCGACAGGTTTGGAATGTTGGCAAATATTACATCCGAGGTGCTAGGTTGCCTTAGGTTAGGTTATATGACGTTATAGACGCATACAATATTCCTACCAAGAAGTAGGGTCCGACAGGTTTGGAATGTTGGCAAATATTACATCCGAGGAGTTAGGTTGCCTTAGGTTAGGATATACAACGTTATAGACGCATATAATGTTCCCACCGATAAGTAGGGTCCGACACACCTGGAATGTTGTCAAATGTTACACTCGAGGTGTTAGGTTAACTTAGGTTGGGATATATACCGTTATAGACGTATACAATGTTCCGACCGAGAAGTAGGTTTCGAGAAGCCAGGAATGTTGTAAAATGTTACATTCGCGATGTTAGGTTGCCTTAGGTTAGGATATATAACGTTATAGACGCATATAATGTTCCCACCGATAAGTAGTGTCCGACACGCCAGGAATATTGTCAAATATTACATGCGAGTTATTAGGTTGCCTTAGGTTAGGATATATAACGTTATAGACGCATATAATGTTCCCACTGAGAAGTAGGGCCCGACACGCCTAGATTGCTGTCAAATATTACATCCGAGGTGTTAGGTTGCCTTAGGTTAGGTTATATGACGTTATAGACGCATATAATGTCCCCACCGAGAAGTAGGGTCCGACACACGTGGAATGTTGTCAAATGTTACATCCGAGGTGTTACTTTGCCTTAGGCTAGGATATATAACGTTATAGACGTATATACAGTTCCCACCGTGAAGTAGGGTCCGACACACCAGGAATATTGGCAAATATTACATCCGACGTGTTAGGTTGCCTTAGGTTAGGATATATAACGTTATAGACGCATATAATGTTCCCACTGAGAAGTAGGTTCCGACTCGCCAGGAATGTTGTCAAATGTTACATCCGAGGTGCTAGGTTGCCTTAGGTTAGGATATACAACGTTATAGACGCATATAATGTTCCCACCAAGATGGAGGGTCCGACACACCTGGAATGTTGTCAAATGTTACATCCGAGGTGTTAGGTTGCCTTAGGTTAGGATATATGACGTTATAGACGCATATAATGTTCCCACCGAGAAGTAGGGTCCGACGCGCCAGGAATGTTGTCAAATGTTACATCTGAGGTGTTAGGTTGCCTCAGGTTAGAATATATAACGTTATAGACGCATATAATGTTCCCACCGATAAGTAGGGTCCGACACGCCGGGAATATTGTCAAATATTACATCCGAGTTATTAGGTTGCCTTAGGTTAGGATATATAAAGTTATAGACGCATATAATGTTCCCACCGATAAGTAGGGTCCGACACGCCAGGAATATTGTCAAATATTACATCCGAGTTATTAGGTTGCCTTAGCTTAGGATATATAACGCTATAGACGCATATAATGTTCCCACCGAGAAGTAGGGTCCGACTCGACAGGAATGTAGTCAAATGTTACATCTGAGGTGTTAGGTTGCCTTAGGTTAGAATATATAACGTTATAGACGCATATAATGTTCCCACCGATAAGTAGGGTCCGACACGCCAGGAATATTGTCAAATATTACATCCGAGTTATTAGGTTGCCTTAGGTTAGGATATATAAAGTTATAGACGCATATAATGTTCCCACCGATAAGTAGGGTCCGACTCGCCAGGAATGTAGTCAAATGTTACATCTGAGGTGTTAGGTTGCCTTAGGTTAGAATATATAACGTTATAGACGCATATAATGTTCCCACCGATAAGTAGGGTCCGACACGCCAGGAATATTGTCAAATATTACATCCGAGTTATTAGGTTGCCTTAGGTTAGGATATATAAAGTTATAGACGCATATAATGTTCCCACCGATAAGTAGGGTCCGACACGCCAGGAATATTGTCAAAGATTACATCCGAGTTATTAGGTTGCCTTAGGTTAGGATATATAACGTTATAGACGCATATAATGCTCCCACCGAGAAGTAGGTTCCGACTCGCCAGGAATGTTGTCAAATGTTACATCCGAGGTGTTAGGTTGCCTTAGGTTAGGTTATACGACGTTATAGACGCATATAATGTTCCCACCGAGAAGTAGGGCCCGACACGGTTGGAATGTTGTCAAATGTTACATCCGAGGTGTTAGGTTGCCTTAGGTTAGGTTATATGTCGTTATAGACGCATATAATGTTCCCACCGAGAAGTTGGGTCCGACACACGTGGAATGTTGGCAAATGTTACATCCGAGGTGTTAGGTTGCCTCAGGTTAGAATATATAACGTTATAGACGCATATAATGTTCCCACCGATAAGTAGGGTCCGACACGCCGGGAATATTGTCAAATATTACATCCGAGTTATTAGGTTGCCTTAGGTTAGGATATATAAAGTTATAGACGCATATAATGTTCCCACCGATAAGTAGGGTCCGACACGCCAGGAATATTGTCAAATATTACATCCGAGTTATTAGGTTGCCTTAGCTTAGGATATATAACGCTATAGACGCATATAATGTTCCCACCGAGAAGTAGGGTCCGACTCGACAGGAATGTAGTCAAATGTTACATCTGAGGTGTTAGGTTGCCTTAGGTTAGAATATATAACGTTATAGACGCATATAATGTTCCCACCGATAAGTAGGGTCCGACACGCCAGGAATATTGTCAAATATTACATCCGAGTTATTAGGTTGCCTTAGGTTAGGATATATAAAGTTATAGACGCATATAATGTTCCCACCGATAAGTAGGGTCCGACTCGCCAGGAATGTAGTCAAATGTTACATCTGAGGTGTTAGGTTGCCTTAGGTTAGAATATATAACGTTATAGACGCATATAATGTTCCCACCGATAAGTAGGGTCCGACACGCCAGGAATATTGTCAAATATTACATCCGAGTTATTAGGTTGCCTTAGGTTAGGATATATAAAGTTATAGACGCATATAATGTTCCCACCGATAAGTAGGGCCCTACACGCCAGGAATATTGTCAAAGATTACATCCGAGTTATTAGGTTGCCTTAGGTTAGGATATATAACGTTATAGACGCATATAATGCTCCCACCGAGAAGTAGGTTCCGACTCGCCAGGAATGTTGTCAAATGTTACATCCGAGGTGTTAGGTTGCCTTAGGTTAGGTTATACGACGTTATAGACGCATATAATGTTCCCACCGAGAAGTAGGGCCCGACACGGTTGGAATGTTGTCAAATGTTACATCCGAGGTGTTAGGTTGCCTTAGGTTAGGTTATATGTCGTTATAGACGCATATAATGTTCCCACCGAGAAGTTGGGTCCGACACACGTGGAATGTTGGCAAATGTTACATCCGAGGTGTTAGGTTGCCTTAGGTTAGGATATATAACGTTATAGACGCATATAATGTTCCCGTTGAGAAGTAGGTTCCGACTCGCCAGGAATGTTGTCAAATGTTACATCCGAGGTGCTAGGTTGCCTTAGGTTAGGATATACAACGTTATAGACGCATATAATGTTCCCACCAAGAAGTAGGGTCCGACACACCTGGAATGTTGTAAAATGTTACATCCGAGGTGTTAGGTTGCCTTAGGGTACTATATATAACGTTATAGACGCATATAATGTACCCACCGAGAAGGAGGATCCGACTCGCCAGGAATGTTGTCGAATGTTACATCCGAGGTGCTAGGTTGCCTTAGGTTAGGATATACAACGTTATAGACGCATATAATGTTCCCACCGAGAAATAGGGTCCGACACACATGGAATCTTCTCAAACATTACATCCGACGTGTTAGGTTGCCTTAGGTTAGGATATATAACGTTATAGACGTATATAATGTTCCCATCGAGAAGTAGGTCCGACACGCCTGGATTGTTGTCAAATATTACATCCGAGATGTTAGGTTGCCTTAGGTTGGGATATATAACGTTATAGACGTATATACTGTTCCCACTGAGAAGTAGGACCCGACACACGTGGAATGTTGTCAAACGTTACATCCGAGGTGTTAGGTTGCCTTAGGTTAGGATATATAACGTTATAGACGCATATAATGTTCCCACCGAGAAGTAGGGTCCGACAGGTTTGGAATGTTGGCAAATATTACATCCGAGGAGTTAGGTTGCCTTAGGCTAGGATATACAACGTTATAGACGCATATAATGTTCCCACCGATAAGTAGGGTCCGACACACCTGGAATGTTGTCAAATGTTACACTCGGGGTGATAGGTTAACTTAGGTTGGGATATATAACGTTATAGACGTATACAATGTTCCGACCGAGAAGTAGGTTTCGAGAAGCCAGGAATGTTGTAAAATGTTACATTCGCGATGTTAGGTTGCCTTAGGTTAGGATATATAACGTTATAGACGCATATAATGTTCCCACCGATAAGTAGGGTCCGACACGCCAGGAATATTGTCAAATATTACATCCGAGTTATTAGGTTGCCTTAGGTTAGGATATATAACGTTATAGACGCATATAATGTTCCCACCGAGAAGTAGGGTCCGACTCGCCAGGAATGTTGTCAAATGTTACATCCGAGGTGTTAGGTTGCCTTAGGTTAGGTTATACGACGTTATAGACGCATATAATGTTCCCACCGTGAAGTAGGGCCCGACACGCTTGGAATGTTGTCAAATGTTACATCCGAGGTGTTAGGTTGCCTTAGGTTAGGTTATATGACGTTATAGACGCATATAATGTTCACACCGATAAGTAGGTCTGACACGCCTGGATTGTTGTCAAATATTACATCCGAGATGTTAGGTTGCCTTAGGTTAGGATATATAACGTTATAGACGTATATACTGTTCCCACCGAGAAGTAGGGTCCGACTCGCCAGGAATGTTGTCAAAAGTTACATCTGAGGTGGTAGGTTGCCTTAGGTTAGGATATATAACGTTATAGACGCATATAATGTTCCCACTGAGAAGTAGGGCCCGACACGCCTAGATTGCTGTCAAATATTACATCCGAGGTGTTAGGTTGCCTTAGGTTAGGTTATATGACGTTATAGACGCAAATAATGTTCCCACCGAGAAGTAGGTCCGACACGCCTGGATTGTTGCCAAATATTACATCCGAGATGTTAGATTGCCTTAGGTTAGGATATATAACGTTATAGACGTATATACTGTTCCCACCGAGAAGTAGGGTCCGACACACGTGGAATGTTGTCAAATGTTACATCCGAGGTGTTAGGTTGCCTTAGGTTAGGGTATATGACGTTATAGACGTATATAATGTTCCCACCGAGAAGTAGGTCCGACACGCCTGGATTGTTGTCAAATATTACATCCGAGATGTTAGGTTGCCTTAGGATAGGATATATAACGTTATAGACGTATATACTGTCCCCACTGAGAAGTAGGGTCCGACACACGTGCAATGTTGGCAAATGTTACATCCGAAGTGTTACGTTGCCTTAGGTTAGGATATATAACGTTATAGACGCATATAATGTTCCCACTGAGAAGTAGGTTCCGACTCGCCAGGAATGTTGTCAAATGTTACATCCGAGGTGCTAGGTTGCCTTAGGTTAGAATATACAACGTTATAGACGCATATAATGTTCCCACCAAGAAGTAGGGTCCCACACACCTGGAATGTTGTAAAATGTTACATCCGAGGTGCTAGGTTGCCTTAGGTTAGGATATACAACGTTATAGACGCATATAATGTTCCCACCAAGAAGTAGGGTCCGACACACCTGGAATGTTGTAAAATGTTACATCCGAGGTGTTAGGTTGCCTTAGGGTACTATATATAACGTTATAGACGCATATAATGTACCCACCGAGAAGGAGGATCCGACTCGCCAGGAATGTTGTCGAATGTTACATCCGAGGTGCTAGGTTGCCTTAGGTTAGGATATACAACGTTATAGACGCATATAATGTTCCCACCGAGAAATAGGGTCCGACACACATGGAATCTTCTCAAATATTACATCCGACGTGTTAGGTTGCCTTAGGTTAGGATATATAACGTTATAGACGTATATAATGTTCCCATCGAGAAGTAGGTCCGACACGCCTGGATTGTTGTCAAATATTACATCCGAGATGTTAGGTTGCCTTAGGTTGGGATATATAACGTTATAGACGTATATACTGTTCCCACTGAGAAGTAGGACCCGACACACGTGGAATGTTGTCAAACGTTACATCCGAGGTGTTAGGTTGCCTTAGGTTAGGATATATAACGTTATAGACGCATATAATGTTCCCACCGAGAAGTAGGGTCCGACAGGTTTGGAATGTTGGCAAATATTACATCCGAGGAGTTAGGTTGCCTTAGGCTAGGATATACAACGTTATAGACGCATATAATGTTCCCACCGATAAGTAGGGTCCGACACACCTGGAATGTTGTCAAATGTTACACTCGGGGTGTTAGGTTAACTTAGGTTGGGATATATAACGTTATAGACGTATACAATGTTCCGACCGAGAAGTAGGTTTCGAGAAGCCAGGAATGTTGTAAAATGTTACATTCGCGATGTTAGGTTGCCTTAGGTTAGGATATATAACGTTATAGACGCATATAATGTTCCCACCGATAAGTAGGGTCCGACACGCCAGGAATATTGTCAAATATTACATCCGAGTTATTAGGTTGCCTTAGGTTAGGATATATAACGTTATAGACGCATATAATGTTCCCACCGAGAAGTAGGGTCCGACTCGCCAGGAATGTTGTCAAATGTTACATCCGAGGTGTTAGGTTGCCTTAGGTTAGGTTATACGACGTTATAGACGCATATAATGTTCCCACCGTGAAGTAGGGCCCGACACGCTTGGAATGTTGTCAAATGTTACATCCGAGGTGTTAGGTTGCCTTAGGTTAGGTTATATGACGTTATAGACGCATATAATGTTCACACCGATAAGTAGGTCTGACACGCCTGGATTGTTGTCAAATATTACATCCGAGATGTTAGGTTGCCTTAGGTTAGGATATATAACGTTATAGACGTATATACTGTTCCCACCGAGAAGTAGGGTCCGACTCGCCAGGAATGTTGTCAAAAGTTACATCTGAGGTGGTAGGTTGCCTTAGGTTAGGATATATAACGTTATAGACGCATATAATGTTCCCACTGAGAAGTAGGGCCCGACACGCCTAGATTGCTGTCAAATATTACATCCGAGGTGTTAGGTTGCCTTAGGTTAGGTTATATGACGTTATAGACGCAAATAATGTTCCCACCGAGAAGTAGGTCCGACACGCCTGGATTGTTGCCAAATATTACATCCGAGATGTTGGATTGCCTTAGGTTAGGATATATAACGTTATAGACGTATATACTGTTCCCACCGAGAAGTAGGGTCCGACACACGTGGAATGTTGTCAAATGTTACATCCGAGGTGTTAGGTTGCCTTAGGTTAGGGTATATGACGTTATAGACGTATATAATGTTCCCACCGAGAAGTAGGTCCGACACGCCTGGATTGTTGTCAAATATTACATCCGAGATGTTAGGTTGCCTTAGGATAGGATATATAACGTTATAGACGTATATACTGTCCCCACTGAGAAGTAGGGTCCGACACACGTGCAATGTTGGCAAATGTTACATCCGAAGTGTTACGTTGCCTTAGGTTAGGATATATAACGTTATAGACGCATATAATGTTCCCACTGAGAAGTAGGTTCCGACTCGCCAGGAATGTTGTCAAATGTTACATCCGAGGTGCTAGGTTGCCTTAGGTTAGGATATACAACGTTATAGACGCATATAATGTTCCCACCAAGAAGTAGGGTCCCACACACCTGGAATGTTGTAAAATGTTACATCCGAGGTGCTAGGTTGCCTTAGGTTAGGATATACAACGTTATAGACGCATATAATGTTCCCACCAAGAAGTAGGGTCCGACACACCTGGAATGTTGTAAAATGTTACATCCGAGGTGTTAGGTTGCCTTAGGATAGCATATAGAACGTTAAAGACGCATTTAATGTTCCCACCGAGAAGAAGGGTCCGACTCGCCAGGAATGTTGTCAAATGTTACATCTGAGGTGTCAGGTTGCCTTAGGTTAGGATATATAACGTTATAGACGCATATAATGTTCCCACCGAGAAGTAGGGCCCGACACGCTTGGAATGTTGTCAAATGTTACATTCGAGGTGTTAGGTTGCCTTAGGTTAGGTTATATGACGTTATAGACGCATATAATGTCCCCACCGAGAAGTAGGGTCCGACACACGTGGAATGTTGTCAAATGTTACATCCGAGGTGTTAGTTTGCCTTAGGCTAGGATATATAACGTTATAGACGTATATACAGTTCCCACCGTGAAGTAGGGTCCGACACACCAGGAATATTGGCAAATATTACATCCGAGGTGCTAGGTTGCCTTAGGTTGGATATACAACGTTATAGACGCATATAATGTTCCCCCCGAGAAGTAGGGTCTGACACACATGGAATCTTGTCAAATATTACATCCGACGTGTTAGGTTGCCTTAGGTTAGGATATATAACGTTATAGACGCATATAATGTTCCCACTGAGAAGTAGGTTCCGACTCGCCAGGAATGTTGTCAAATGTTACATCCGAGGTGCTAGGTTGCCTTAGGTTAGGATATACAACGTTATAGACGCATATAATGTTCCCACCAAGATGGAGGGTCCGACACACCTGGAATGTTGTCAAATGTTACATCCGAGGTGTTAGGTTGCCTTAGGTTAGGATATATGACGTTATAGACGCATATAATGTTCCCACCGAGAAGTAGGGTCCGACGCGCCAGGAATGTTGTCAAATGTTACATCTGAGGTGTTAGGTTGCCTTAGGTTAGAATATATAACGTTATAGACGCATATAATGTTCCCACCGATAAGTAGGGTCCGACACGCCAGGAATATTGTCAAATATTACATCCGAGTTATTAGGTTGCCTTAGGTTAGGATATATAAAGTTATAGACGCATATAATGTTCCCACCGATAAGTAGGGTCCGACACGCCAGGAATATTGTCAAATATTACATCCGAGTTATTAGGTTGCCTTAGGTTAGGATATATAACGTTATAGACGCATATAATGTTCCCACCGAGAAGTAGGGTCCGACTCGCCAGGAATGTAGTCAAATGTTACATCTGAGGTGTTAGGTTGCCTTAGGTTAGAATATATAACGTTATAGACGCATATAATGTTCCCACCGATAAGTAGGGTCCGACACGCCAGGAATATTGTCAAATATTACATCCGAGTTATTAGGTTGCCTTAGGTTAGGATATATAAAGTTATAGACGCATATAATGTTCCCACCGATAAGTAGGGTCCGACACGCCAGGAATATTGTCAAATATTACATCCGAGTTATTAGGTTGCCTTAGGTTAGGATATATAACGTTATAGACGCATATAATGTTCCCACCGAGAAGTAGGGTCCGACTCGCCAGGAATGTTGTCAAATGTTACATCCGAGGTGTTAGGTTGCCTTAGGTTAGGTTATACGACGTTATAGACGCATATAATGTTCCCACCGAGAAGTAGGGCCCGACACGCTTGGAATGTTGTCAAATGTTACATCCGAGGTGTTAGGTTGCCTTAGGTTAGGTTATATGACGTTATAGACGCATATAATGTTCCCACCGAGAAGTTGGGTCCGACACACGTGGAATGTTGGCAAATGTTACATCCGAGGTGTTAGGTTGCCTTAGGTTAGGATATATAACGTTATAGACGCATATAATGTTCCCGTTGAGAAGTAGGTTCCGACTCGCCAGGAATGTTGTCAAATGTTACATCCGAGGTGCTAGGTTGCCTTAGGTTAGGATATACAACGTTATAGACGCATATAATGTTCCCACCAAGAAGTAGGGTCCGACACACCTGGAATGTTGTAAAATGTTACATCCGAGGTGTTAGGTTGCCTTAGGGTACTATATATAACGTTATAGACGCATATAATGTACCCACCGAGAAGGAGGATCCGACTCGCCAGGAATGTTGTCGAATGTTACATCCGAGGTGCTAGGTTGCCTTAGGTTAGGATATACAACGTTATAGACGCATATAATGTTCCCACCGAGAAATAGGGTCCGACACACATGGAATCTTCTCAAATATTACATCCGACGTGTTAGGTTGCCTTAGGTTAGGATATATAACGTTATAGACGTATATAATGTTCCCATCGAGAAGTAGGTCCGACACGCCTGGATTGTTGTCAAATATTACATCCGAGATGTTAGGTTGCCTTAGGTTGGGATATATAACGTTATAGACGTATATACTGTTCCCACTGAGAAGTAGGACCCGACACACGTGGAATGTTGTCAAACGTTACATCCGAGGTGTTAGGTTGCCTTAGGTTAGGATATATAACGTTATAGACGCATATAATGTACCCACTGAGAAGTAGGTTCCGACTCGCCAGGAATGTTGTCAAATGTTACATCCGAGGTGCTAGGTTGCCTTAGGTTAGGATATACAACGTTATACACGCATATAATGTTCCCACCAAGATGGAGGGTCCGACACACCTGGAATGCTGTCAAATGTTACATCCGAGGTGTTAGGTTGCCTTAGGTTAGGTTATATGACGTTATAGACGTATATAATGTTCCCACCGAGAAGTAGGTCCGACACGCCTGGATTGTTGTCAAATATTACATCCGAGATGTTAGGTTGCCTTAGGTTGGGATATATAACGTTATAGACGTATATACTGTTCCCACTGAGAAGTAGGGCCCGACACACGTGGAATGTTGTCAAATGTTACATCCGAGGTGTTAGGTTGCCTTAGGTTAGGATATATAACGTTATAGACGCATATAATGTTCCCACTGAGAAGTATGTTCCGACTCGCCAGGAATGTTGTCAAATGTTACATCCGAGGTGCTAGGTTGCCTTAGGTTAGGATATACATCGTTATAGACGCATATAATGTTCCCACCAAGATGGAGGGTCCGACACAACTGGAATGTTGTCAAATGTTACATCCGAGGTGTTAGGTTGCCCTAGGTTAGGATATATGACGTTATAGACGCATATAATGTTCCCACCGAGAAGTAGGGTCCGACGCGCCAGGAATGTTGTAAAATATTACGTCCTAGGTGATAGGTTAGCTTAGGTTGGGATATATAACGTTATAGACGCAGATAATGTTTCCACCGAGAAGACGGTTCCAACAAGCCAGGAATGTTGTAAAACGTTACGTTCGCGATGTTAGGTTGCCTTAGGTTATGATATATAACGTTATAGACGCATATAATGTTCCCACCGAGAAGTAGGTCCGACACGCCTGGAATGTTGTCGAATATTACATCCGAGTTGTTGGGTTGCCTTAGGTTAGGATATACAACGCTATGGACGCATATAATGTTCCCACCGAGAAGTAGGGTCCGACACGCCAGGAATGTTGTAAAATATTACGTCCTAGATGATAGGTTAACTTAGGTTGGGGTATATAACGTTATAGACATATACAATGTTTCCACCGAGAAGTCGGTTACGACAAGCCAGGAATATTGTAAAACGTTACATTCGCGATGTTAGGTTGCCTTAGGTTAGGATATATAACGTTATAGACGCATATAATGTTCCCACCGATAAGTAGGGTCCGACACGCCAGGAATATTGTCAAATATTACATCCGAGTTATTAGGTTGCCTTAGGTTAGGATATATAACGTTATAGACGCATATAATGTTCCCACCGAGAAGTAGGGTCCGACTCGCCAGGAATGTTGTCAAATGTTACATCCGAGGTGTTAGGTTGCCTTAGGTTAGGTTATACGACGTTATAGACGCATATAATGTTCCCACCGAGAAGTAGGGCCCGACACGCTTGGAATGTTGTCAAATGTTACATCCGAGGTGTTAGGTTGCCTTAGGTTAGGTTATATGACGTTATAGACGCAAATAATGTTCCCACCGAGAAGTAGGTCCGACACGCCTGGATTGTTGTCAAATATTACATCCGAGATGTTAGGTTGCCTTAGGTCAGGATATATAACGTTATAGACGTATATACTGTTCCCACCGAGAAGTAGGGTCCGACTCGCCAGGAATGTTGTCAAAAGTTACATCTGAGGTGTTAGGTTGCCTTAGGTTAGGATATATAACGTTATAGACGCATATAATGTTCCCACCGAGAAGTAGGGCCCGACACGCCTAGATTGCTGTCAAATATTACATACGAGGTGTTAGGTTGCCTTAGGTTAGGTTATATGACGTTATAGACGCATATAATGTTCCCACCGAGAAGTAGGTCCGACACGCCTGGATTGTTGTCAAATATTACATCCGAGATGTTAGGTTGCCTTAGGTTAGGATATATAACGTTATAGACGTATATACTGTTCCCACCGAGAAGTAGGGTCCGACACACGTGGAATGTTGTCAAATGTTACATCCGAGGTGTTAGGTTGCCTTAGGTTAGGTTATATGACGTTATAGACGTATATAATGTTCCCACCGAGAAGTAGGTCCGACACGCCTGGATTGTTGTCAAATATTACATCCGAGATGTTAGGTTGCCTTAGGTTAGGATATATAACGTTATAGACGTATATACTGTTCCCACTGAGAAGTTGGGTCCGACACACGTGGAATGTTGGCAAATGTTACATCCGAGGTGTTAGGTTGCCTTAGGTTAGGATATATAACGTTATAGACGCATATAATGTTCCCGTTGAGAAGTAGGTTCCGACTCGCCAGGAATGTTGTCAAATGTTACATCCGAGGTGCTAGGTTGCCTTAGGTTAGGATATACAACGTTATAGACGCATATAATTTTCCCACCAAGATGGAGGGTCCGACACAACTGGAATGCTGTCAAATGTTACATCCGAGGTGTTAGGTTGCCTTAGGTTAGGATATATGACGTTATAGACGCATATAATGTTCCCACCGAGAAGTAGGGCCCGACACGCTTGGAATGTTGTCAAATGTTACATCCGAGGTGTTAGGTTGCCTTAGGTTAGGTTATATGACGTTATAGACGCATATAATGTCCCCACCGAGAAGTAGGGTCCGACACACGTGGAATGTTGTCAAATGTTACATCCGAGGTGTTAGTTTGCCTTAGGCTAGGATATATAACGTTATAGACGCATATAATGTTCCCACTGAGAAGTAGGTTCCGACTCGACAGGAATGTTGTCAAATGTTACATCCGAGGTGCTAGGTTGCCTTAGGTTAGGATATACAACGTTATAGACGCATATAATGTTCCCACCAAGATGGAGGGTCCGACACACCTGGAATGTTGTCAAATGTTACATCAGAGGTGTTAGGTTGCCTTAGGTTAGGATATATAACGTTATAGACGCATATAATGTTCCCACCGAGAAGTAGGGTCCGCCTCGCCAGGAATGTTGTCAAATGTTACATCCGAGGTGTTAGGTTGCCTTAGGTTAGGATATATAACGTTATAGACGCATATAATGTTCCCACCGAGAAGGAGGGTCCGACTCGCCAGGAATGTTGTCAAATGATACATCCGAGGTGCTAGGTTGCCTTAGGTTGGATATACAACGTTATAGACGCATATAATGTTCCCCCCGAGAAGTAGGGTCTGACACACATGGAATCTTGTCAAATATTACATCCGACGTGTTAGGTTGCCTTAGGTTAGGATATATAACGTTATAGACGTATATACAGTTCCCACCGTGAAGTAGGGTCCGACACACCAGGAATATTGACAAATATTACATCCGAGGTGCTAGGTTGCCTTAGGTTGGATATACAACGTTATAGACGCATATAATGTTCCCCGCGAGAAGTAGGGTCTGACACACATGGAATCTTGTCAAATATTACATCCGACGTGTTAGGTTGCCTTAGGTTAGGATATATAACGTTATAGACGCATATAATGTTCCCACTGAGAAGTAGGTTCCGAATCGCCAGGAATGTTGTCAAATGTTACATCCGAGGTGCTGGGTTGCCTTAGGTTAGGATATACAACGTTATAGACGCATATAATGTTCCCACCAAGATGGAGGGTCCGACACACCTGGAATGTTGTCAAATGTTACATCCGAGGTGTTAGGTTGCCTTAGGTTAGGATATATGACGTTATAGACGCATATAATGTTCCCACCGAGAAGTAGGGTCCGACGCGCCAGGAATGTTGTAAAATATTACGTCCTAGATGATAGGTTAACTTAGGTTGGGATATATAACGTTATAGACGCATATAATGTTTCCACCGAGAAGACGGTTCCAACAAGCCAGGAATGTTGTAAAACGTTACATTCGCGATGTTAGGTTGCCTTAGGTTAGGATATATAACGTTATAGACGCATATAATGTTCCCACCGAGAAGTAGGGTCCGACACACCTGCAATTTTGTCAAATGTTACATCCGAGGTGTTAGGATAACTTAGGTTGGGATATATAACGTTATAGACGTATACAATGTTCCGACCGAGAAGTACGTTCCGAGAAGCCAGGAATGTTGTAAAATGTTACATTCGCGATGATAGGTTGCCTTAGGTTAGGATATATAACGTTATAGACACATATAATGTTCCCACCGATAAGTAGGGTGCGACACGCCAGGAATATTGTCAAATATTACATCCGAGTTATTAGGTTGCCTTAGGTTAGGATATATAACGTTATAGACGCATATAATGTTCCCACCGAGAAGTAGGTTCCGGCACGCCAGGAATATTGTCAAATATTACATCCGAGTTACTAGGTTGCCTTAGGATAGGATATATGACGTTATAGACGCATTTAATGTTCCCACCGAGAAGTAGGGTCCGACTCGCTAGGAATGTTGTCAAATGTTACATCTGAGGTGTTAGGTTGCCTTAGGTTAGAATATATAACGTTATAGACGCATATAATGTTCCCACCGATAAGTAGGGTCCGACACGCCGGGAATATTGTCAAATATTACATCCGAGTTATTAGGTTGCCTTAGGTTAGGATATATAACGTTATAGACGCATATAATGTTCCCACCGAGAAGTAGGGTCCGGCACGCCAGGAATATTGTCAAATATTACATCCGAGTTATTAGGTTGCCTTAGGATAGGATATATGACGTTATAGACGCATTTAATGTTCCCACCGAGAAGTAGGGTCCGACGCGCAAGGAATGTTGTCAAATGTTACATCTGAGGTGTCAGGTTGCCTTAGGTTAGAATATATAACGTTATAGACGCATATAATGTTCCCACCGATAAGCAGGGTCCGACACGCCGGGAATATTGTCAAATATTACATCCGAGTTATAAGGTTGCCTTAGGCTTTGATATATAAAGTTATAGACGCATATAATGTTCCCACCGATAAGTAGGGTCCGACACGCCAGGAATATTGTCAAATATTACATCCGAGTTATTAGGTTGCCTTAGGTTAGGATATATAACGTTATAGACGCATATAATGTTCCCACCGTGAAGTAGGGTCCGACTCGCCAGGAATGTTGTCAAATGTTACATCCGAGGTGTTAGGTTGCCTTAGGTTAGGTTATACGACGTTATAGACGCATATAATGTTCCCACCGAGAAGTAGGGCCCGACACGCTTGGAATGTTGTCAAATGTTACATCCGAGGTGTTAGGTTGCCTTAGGTTAGGTTATATGACGTTATAGACGCATATAATGTTCCCACCGAGAAGTAGGTCCGACACGCCTGGATTGTTGTCAAATATTACATCCGAGATGTTAGGTTGCCTTAGGTCAGGATATATAACGTTATAGACGTATATACTGTTCCCACCGAGAAGTAGGGTTCCGACTCGCCAGGAATGTTGTCAAAAGTTACATCTGAGGTGTTAGGTTGCCTTAGGTTAGGATATATAACGTTATAGACGCATATAATGTTCCCACCGAGAAGTAGGGCCCGACACGCCTAGATTGCTGTCAAATATTACATCCGAGTTGTTAGGTTGCCTTGGTTAGGTTATATGACGTTATAGACGCATATAATGTTCCCACCGAGAAGTAGGTCCGACACGCCTGGATTGTTGTCAAATATTACATCCGAGATGTTAGGTTGCCTTAGGTTAGGATATATGACGTTATAGACGCATATAATGTTCCCACCGAGAAGTAGGGTCCGACACACCTGCAATTTTGTCAAATGTTACATCCGAGGTGTTAGGATAACTTAGGTTGGGATATATAACGCTATAGACGTATACAATGTTCCGACCGAGAAGTAGGTTCCGAGAAGCCAGGAATGTTGTAAAATGTTACATTCGCGATGATAGGTTGCCTTAGGTTAGGATATATAACGTTATAGACGCATATAATGTTCCCACCGATAAGTAGGGTGCGACACGCCAGGAATATTGTCAAATATTACATCCGAGTTATTAGGTTGCCTTAGGTTAGGATATATAACGTTATAGACGCATATAATGTTCCCACCGAGAAGTAGGGTCCGGCACGCCAGGAATATTGTCAAATATTACATCCGAGTTATTAGGTTGCCTTAGGATAGGATATATGACGTTATAGACGCATTTAATGTTCCCACCGAGAAGTAGGGTCCGACTCGCCAGGAATGTTGTCAAATGTTACATCTGAGGTGTTAGGTTGCCTTAGGTTAGAATATATAACGTTATAGACGCATATAATGTTCCCACCGATAAGTAGGGTCCGACACGCCGGGAATATTGTCAAATATTACATCCGAGTTATTAGGTTGCCTTAGGTTAGGATATATAACGTTATAGACGCATATAATGTTCCCACCGAGAAGTAGGGTCCGGCACGCCAGGAATATTGTCAAATATTACATCCGAGTTATTAGGTTGCCTTAGGATAGGATATATGACGTTATAGACGCATTTAATGTTCCCACCGAGAAGTAGGGTCCAACTCGCCAGGAATGTTGTCAAATGTTACATCTGAGGTGTTAGGTTGCCTTAGGTTAGAATATATAACGTTATAGACGCATATAATGTTCCCACCGATAAGTAGGGTCCGACACGCCGGGAATATTGTCAAATATTACATCCGAGTTATTAGGTTGCCTTAGGTTAGGATATATAAAGTTATAGACGCATATAATGTTCCCACCGATAAGTAGGGTCCGACACGCCAGGAATATTGTCAAATATTACATCCGAGTTATTAGGTTGCCTTAGGTTAGGATATATAACGTTATAGACGCATATAATGTTCCCACCGAGAAGTAGGGTCCGACTCGTCAGGAATGTTGTCAAATGTTACATCTGAGGTGTTAGGTTGCCTTAGGTTAGAATATATAACGTTATAGACGCATATAATGTTCCCACCGATAAGTAGGGTCCGACACGCCAGGAATATTGTCAAATATTACATCCGAGTTATTAGGTTGCCTCAGGTTAGGATATATAAAGTTATAGACGCATATAATGTTCCCACCGATAAGTAGGGTCCGACACGCCAGGAATATTGTCATATATTACATCCGAGTTATTAGGTTGCCTTAGGTTAGGATATATAACGTTATAGACGCATATAATGTTCCCACCGTGAAGTAGGGTCCGACTCGCCAGGAATGTTGTCAAATGTTACATCCGAGGTGTTAGGTTGCCTTAGGTTAGGTTATACGACGTTATAGACGCATATAATGTTCCAACCAAGATGGAGGGTCCGACACACCTGGAATGTTGTCAAATGTTACATCCGAGGTGTTAGGTTGCCTTAGGTTAGGATATATGACGTTATAGACGCATATAATGTTCCCACCGAGAAGTAGGGTCCGACGCGCCAGGAATGTTGTAAAATATTACGTCCTAGATGATAGGTTAACTTAGGTTGGGATATATAACGTTATAGACGCAGATAATGTTTCCACCGAGAAGACGGTTCCAACAAGCCAGGAATGTTGTAAAACGTTACATTCGCGATGTTAGGTTGCCTTAGGTTATGATATGTATCGTTATAGACGCATATAATGTTCCCACCGAGAAGTAGGTCCGACACGCCTGGAATGTTGTCGAATATTACATCCGAGTTGTTGGGTTGCCTTAGGTTAGGATATACAACGCTATGGACGCATATAATGTTCACACCGATAAGTAGGGTCCGACACGCCAGGAATATTGTCAAATATTACATCCGAGTTATTAGGTTGCCTTAGGTTAGGATATATAACGTTATAGACGCATATAATGTTCCCACCGAGAAGTAGGGTCCGACTCGCCAGGAATGTTGTCAAATGTTACATCCGAGGTGTTAGGTTGCCTTAGGTTAGGTTATACGACGTTATAGACGCATATAATGTTCCCACCGAGAAGTAGGGCCCGACACGCTTGGAATGTTGTCAAATGTTACATCCGAGGTGTTAGGTTGCCTTAGGTTAGGTTATATGACGTTATAGACGCATATAATGTTCCCACCGAGAAGTAGGTCCGACACGCCTGGATTGTTGTCAAATATTACATCCGAGATGTTAGGTTGCCTTAGGTTAGGATATATAACGTTATAGACGTATATACTGTTCCCACCGAGAAGTAGGGTCCGACACACGTGGAATGTTGTCAAATGTTACATTCGAGGTGTTAGGTTGCCTTAGGTTAGGTTATATGACGTTATAGACGTATATAATGTTCCCACCGAGAAGTAGGTCCGACACGCCTGGATTGTTGTCAAATATTACATCCGAGATGTTAGGTTGCCTTAGGTTAGGATATATAACGTTATAGACTTATATACTGTTCCCACTGAGAAGTTGGGTCCGACACACGTGGAATGTTGGCAAATGTTACATCCGAGTTGTTAGGTTGCCTTAGGTTAGGATATATAACGTTATAGACGCATATAATGTTCCCGTTGAGAAGTAGGTTCCGACTCGCCAGGAATGTTGTCAAATGTTACATCCGAGGTGCTAGGTTGCCTTAGGTTAGGATATACAACGTTATAGACGCATATAATGTTCCCACCAAGATGGAGGGTCCGACACACCTGGAATGCTGTCAAATGTTACATCCGAGGTGTTAGGTTGCCTTAGGTTAGGATATATGACGTTATAGACGCATATAATGTTCCCACCGAGAAGTAGGGCCCGACACGCTTGGAATGTTGTCAAATGTTACATCCGAGTTGTTAGGTTGCCTTAGGTTAGGTTATATGACGTTATAGACGCATATAATGTCCCCACCGAGAAGTAGGGTCCGACACACGTGGAATGTTGTCAAATGTTACATCCGAGGTGTTAGTTTGCCTTAGGCTAGGATATATAACGTTATAGACGCATATAATGTTCCCACTGAGAAGTAGGTTCCGACTCGCCAGGAATGTTGTCAAATGTTACATCCGAGGTGCTAGGTTGCCTTAGGTTAGGATATACAACGTTATAGACGCATATAATGTTCCCACCAAGATGGAGGGTCCGACACACCTGGAATGTTGTCAAATGTTACATCCGAGGTGTTAGGTTGCCTTAGGTTAGGATATATAACGTTATAGACGCATATAATGTTCCCACCGAGAAGTAGGGTCCGCCTCGCCAGGAATGTTGTCAAATGTTACATCCGAGGTGTTAGGTTGCCTTAGGTTAGGATATATAACGTTATAGTCGTATATACAGTTCCCACCGTGAAGTAGGGTCCGACACACCAGGAATATTGACAAATATTACATCCGAGGTGCTAGGTTGCCTTAGGTTGGATATACAACGTTATAGACGCATATAATGTTCCCCCCGAGAAGTAGGGTCTGACACACATGGAATCTTGTCAAATATTACATCCGACGTGTTAGGTTGCCTTAGGTTAGGATATATAACGTTATAGACGCATATAATGTTCCCACTGAGAAGTAGGTTCCGACTCGCCAGGAATGTTGTCAAATGTTACATCCGAGGTGCTAGGTTGCCTTAGGTTAGGATATACAACGTTATAGACGCATATAATGTTCCCACCAAGATGGAGGGTCCGACACACCTGGAATGCTGTCAAATGTTACATCCGAGGTGTTAGGTTGCCTTAGGTTAGGATATATGACGTTATAGACGCATATAATGTTCCCACCGAGAAGTAGGGCCCGACACGCTTGGAATGTTGTCAAATGTTACATCCGAGTTGTTAGGTTGCCTTAGGTTAGGTTATATGACGTTATAGACGCATATAATGTCCCCACCGAGAAGTAGGGTCCGACACACGTGGAATGTTGTCAAATGTTACATCCGAGGTGTTAGTTTGCCTTAGGCTAGGATATATAACGTTATAGACGCATATAATGTTCCCACTGAGAAGTAGGTTCCGACTCGCCAGGAATGTTGTCAAACGTTACATCCGAGGTGCTAGGTTGCCTTAGGTTAGGATATACAACGTTATAGACGCATATAATGTTCCCACCAAGATGGAGGGTCCGACACACCTGGAATGTTGTCAAATGTTACATCCGAGGTGTTAGGTTGCCTTAGGTTAGGATATATAACGTTATAGACGCATATAATGTTCCCACCGAGAAGTAGGGTCCGCCTCGCCAGGAATGTTGTCAAATGTTACATCCGAGGTGTTAGGTTGCCTTAGGTTAGGATATATAACGTTATAGTCGTATATACAGTTCCCACCGTGAAGTAGGGTCCGACACACCAGGAATATTGACAAATATTACATCCGAGGTGCTAGGTTGCCTTAGGTTGGATATACAACGTTATAGACGCATATAATGTTCCCCCCGAGAAGTAGGGTCTGACACACATGGAATCTTGTCAAATATTACATCCGACGTGTTAGGTTGCCTTAGGTTAGGATATATAACGTTATAGACGCATATAATGTTCCCACTGAGAAGTAGGTTCCGACTCGCCAGGAATGTTGTCAAATGTTACATCCGAGGTGCTAGGTTGCCTTAGGTTAGGATATACAACGTTATAGACGCATATAATGTTCCCACCAAGATGGAGGGTCCGACACACCTGGAATGCTGTCAAATGTTACATCCGAGGTGTTAGGTTGCCTTAGGTTAGGATATATGACGTTATAGACGCATATAATGTTCCCACCGAGAAGTAGGTCCCGACACGCTTGGAATGTTGTCAAATGTTACATCCGAGGTGTTAGGTTGCCTTAGGTTAGGATATATGACGTTATAGACGCATATAATGTTGCCACCGAGAAGTAGGGTCCGACGCGCCAGGAATGTTGTAAAATATTACGTCCTAGATGATAGGTTAACTTAGGTTGGGATATATAACGTTATAGACGCAAATAATGTTTCCACCGAGAAGACGGTTCCAACAAGCCAGGAATGTTGTAAAACGTTACATTCGCGATGTTAGGTTGCCTTAGGTTAGGATATATAACGTTATAGACGCATATAATGTTCCCACCGAGAAGTAGGGTCCGACACACCTGCAATTTTGTCAAATGTTACATCCGAGGTGTTAGGATAACTTAGGTTGGGATATATAACGTTATAGACGCATATAATGTTCCCACCGAGAAGTAGGTCCGACACGCCTGGATTGTTGTCAAATATTACATCCGAGATGTTAGGTTGCCTTAGGTCAGGATATATAACTTTATAGACGTATATACTGTTCCCACCGAGAAGTAGGGTTCCGACTCGCCATGAATGTTGTCAAAAGTTACATCTGAGGTGTTAGGTTGCCTTAGGTTAGGATATATAACGTTATAGACGCATATAATGTTCCCACCGAGAAGTAGGGCCCGACACGCCTAGATTGCTGTCAAATATTACATCCGAGGTGTTAGGTTGCCTTGGTTAGGTTATATGACGTTATAGACGCATATAATGTTCCCACCGAGAAGTAGGTCCGACACGCCTGGATTGTTGTCAAATATTACATCCGAGATGTTAGGTTGCCTTAGGTTAGGATATATAACGTTATAGACGTATATACTGTTCCCACCGAGAAGTAGGGTCCGACACACGTGGAATGTTGTCAAATGTTACATCCGAGGTGTTAGGTTGCCTTAGGTTAGAATATATAACGTTATAGACGCATATAATGTTCCCACCGATAAGTAGGGTCCGACACGCCGGGAATATTGTCAAATATTACATCCGAGTTATTAGGTTGCCTTAGGTTAGGATATATAAAGTTATAGACGCATATAATGTTCCCACCGATAAGTAGGGTCCGACCCGCCAGGAATATTGTCAAATATTACATCCGAGTTATTAGGTTGCCTTAGGTTAGGATATATAACGTTATAGACGCATATAATGTTCCCACCGAGAAGTAGGGTCCGACTCGTCAGGAATGTTGTCAAATGTTACATCTGAGGTGTTAGGTTGCCTTAGGTTAGAATATATAACGTTATAGACGCATATAATGTTCCCACCGATAAGTAGGGTCCGACACGCCAGGAATATTGTCAAATATTACATCCGAGTTATTAGGTTGCCTCAGGTTAGGATATATAAAGTTATAGACGCATATAATGTTCCCACCGATAAGTAGGGTCCGACACGCCAGGAATATTGTCATATATTACATCCGAGTTATTAGGTTGCCTTAGGTTAGGATATATAACGTTATAGACGCATATAATGTTCCCACCGTGAAGTAGGGTCCGACTCGCCAGGAATGTTGTCAAATGTTACATCCGAGGTGTTAGGTTGCCTTAGGTTAGGTTATACGACGTTATAGACGCATGTAATGTTCCCACCAAGATGGAGGGTCCGACACACCTGGAATGTTGTCAAATGTTACATCCGAGGTGTTAGGTTGCCTTAGGTTAGGATATATGACGTTATAGACGCATATAATGTTCCCACCGAGAAGTAGGGTCCGACGCGCCAGGAATGTTGTAAAATATTACGTCCTAGATGATAGGTTAACTTAGGTTGGGATATATAACGTTATAGACGCAGATAATGTTTCCACCGAGAAGACGGTTCCAACAAGCCAGGAATGTTGTAAAACGTTACATTCGCGATGTTAGGTTGCCTTAGGTTATGATATGTATCGTTATAGACGCATATAATGTCCCCACCGAGAAGTAGGGTCCGACACACGTGGAATGTTGTCAAATGTTACATCCGAGGTGTTAGTTTGCCTTAGGCTAGGATATATAACGTTATAGACGCATATAATGTTCCCACTGAGAAGTAGGTTCCGACTCGCCAGGAATGTTGTCAAACGTTACATCCGAGGTGCTAGGTTGCCTTAGGTTAGGATATACAACGTTATAGACGCATATAATGTTCCCACCAAGATGGAGGGTCCGACACACCTGGAATGTTGTCAAATGTTACATCCGAGGTGTTAGGTTGCCTTAGGTTAGGATATATAACGTTATAGACGCATATAATGTTCCCACCGAGAAGTAGGGTCCGCCTCGCCAGGAATGTTGTCAAATGTTACATCCGAGGTGTTAGGTTGCCTTAGGTTAGGATATATAACGTTATAGTCGTATATACAGTTCCCACCGTGAAGTAGGGTCCGACACACCAGGAATATTGACAAATATTACATCCGAGGTGCTAGGTTGCCTTAGGTTGGATATACAACGTTATAGACGCATATAATGTTCCCCCCGAGAAGTAGGGTCTGACACACATGGAATCTTGTCAAATATTACATCCGACGTGTTAGGTTGCCTTAGGTTAGGATATATAACGTTATAGACGCATATAATGTTCCCACTGAGAAGTAGGTTCCGACTCGCCAGGAATGTTGTCAAATGTTACATCCGAGGTGCTAGGTTGCCTTAGGTTAGGATATACAACGTTATAGACGCATATAATGTTCCCACCAAGATGGAGGGTCCGACACACCTGGAATGCTGTCAAATGTTACATCCGAGGTGTTAGGTTGCCTTAGGTTAGGATATATGACGTTATAGACGCATATAATGTTCCCACCGAGAAGTAGGTCCCGACACGCTTGGAATGTTGTCAAATGTTACATCCGAGGTGTTAGGTTGCCTTAGGTTAGGATATATGACGTTATAGACGCATATAATGTTGCCACCGAGAAGTAGGGTCCGACGCGCCAGGAATGTTGTAAAATATTACGTCCTAGATGATAGGTTAACTTAGGTTGGGATATATAACGTTATAGACGCAAATAATGTTTCCACCGAGAAGACGGTTCCAACAAGCCAGGAATGTTGTAAAACGTTACATTCGCGATGTTAGGTTGCCTTAGGTTAGGACATATAACGTTATAGACGCATATAATGTTCCCACCGAGAAGTAGGGTCCGACACACCTGCAATTTTGTCAAATGTTACATCCGAGGTGTTAGGATAACTTAGGTTGGGATATATAACGTTATAGACGCATATAATGTTCCCACCGAGAAGTAGGTCCGACACGCCTGGATTGTTGTCAAATATTACATCCGAGATGTTCGGTTGCCTTAGGTCAGGATATATAACTTTATAGACGTATATACTGTTCCCACCGAGAAGTAGGGTTCCGACTCGCCATGAATGTTGTCAAAAGTTACATCTGAGGTGTTAGGTTGCCTTAGGTTAGGATATATAACGTTATAGACGCATATAATGTTCCCACCGAGAAGTAGGGCCCGACACGCCTAGATTGCTGTCAAATATTACATCCGAGGTGTTAGGTTGCCTTGGTTAGGTTATATGACGTTATAGACGCATATAATGTTCCCACCGAGAAGTAGGTCCGACACGCCTGGATTGTTGTCAAATATTACATCCGAGATGTTAGGTTGCCTTAGGTTAGGATATATAACGTTATAGACGTATATACTGTTCCCACCGAGAAGTAGGGTCCGACACACGTGGAATGTTGTCAAATGTTACATCCGAGGTGTTAGGTTGCCTTAGGTTAGAATATATAACGTTATAGACGCATATAATGTTCCCACCGATAAGTAGGGTCCGACACGCCGGGAATATTGTCAAATATTACATCCGAGTTATTAGGTTGCCTTAGGTTAGGATATATAAAGTTATAGACGCATATAATGTTCCCACCGATAAGTAGGGTCCGACCCGCCAGGAATATTGTCAAATATTACATCCGAGTTATTAGGTTGCCTTAGGTTAGGATATATAACGTTATAGACGCATATAATGTTCCCACCGAGAAGTAGGGTCCGACTCGTCAGGAATGTTGTCAAATGTTACATCTGAGGTGTTAGGTTGCCTTAGGTTAGAATATATAACGTTATAGACGCATATAATGTTCCCACCGATAAGTAGGGTCCGACACGCCAGGAATATTGTCAAATATTACATCCGAGTTATTAGGTTGCCTCAGGTTAGGATATATAAAGTTATAGACGCATATAATGTTCCCACCGATAAGTAGGGTCCGACACGCCAGGAATATTGTCATATATTACATCCGAGTTATTAGGTTGCCTTAGGTTAGGATATATAACGTTATAGACGCATATAATGTTCCCACCGTGAAGTAGGGTCCGACTCGCCAGGAATGTTGTCAAATGTTACATCCGAGGTGTTAGGTTGCCTTAGGTTAGGTTATACGACGTTATAGACGCATGTAATGTTCCCACCAAGATGGAGGGTCCGACACACCTGGAATGTTGTCAAATGTTACATCCGAGGTGTTAGGTTGCCTTAGGTTAGGATATATGACGTTATAGACGCATATAATGTTCCCACCGAGAAGTAGGGTCCGACGCGCCAGGAATGTTGTAAAATATTACGTCCTAGATGATAGGTTAACTTAGGTTGGGATATATAACGTTATAGACGCAGATAATGTTTCCACCGAGAAGACGGTTCCAACAAGCCAGGAATGTTGTAAAACGTTACATTCGCGATGTTAGGTTGCCTTAGGTTATGATATGTATCGTTATAGACGCATATAATGTTCCCACCGAGAAGTAGGTCCGACACGCCTGGAATGTTGTCGAATATTACATCCGAGTTGTTGGGTTGCCTTAGGTTAGGATATACAACGCTATGGACGCATATAATGTTCACACCGATAAGTAGGGTCCGACACGCCAGGAATATTGTCAAATATTACATCCGAGTTATTAGGTTGCCTTAGGTTAGGATATATAACGTTATAGACGCATATAATGTTCCCACCGAGAAGTAGGGTCCGACTCGCCAGGAATGTTGTCAAATGTTACATCCGAGGTGTTAGGTTGCCTTAGGTTAGGTTATACGACGTTATAGACGCATATAATGTTCCCACCGAGAAGTAGGGCCCGACACGCTTGGAATGTTGTCAAATGTTACATCCGAGGTGTTAGGTTGCCTTAGGTTAGGTTATATGACGTCATAGACGCATATAATGTTCCCACCGAGAAGTAGGTCCGACACGCCTGGATTGTTGTCAAATATTACATCCGAGATGTTAGGTTGCCTTAGGTTAGGATATATAACGTTATAGACGTATATACTGTTCCCACCGAGAAGTAGGGTCCGACACATGTGGAATGTTGTCAAATGTTACATCCGAGGTGCTAGGTTGCCTTAGGTTAGGATATACAACGTTATAGACGCATATAATGTTCCCACCAAGATGGAGGGTCCGACACACCTGGAATGCTGTCAAATGTTACATCCGAGGTGTTAGGTTGCCTTAGGTTAGGATATATGACGTTATAGACGCATATAATGTTCCCACCGAGAAGTAGGGCCCGACACGCTTGGAATGTTGTCAAATGTTACATCCGAGTTGTTAGGTTGCCTTAGGTTAGGTTATATGACGTTATAGACGCATATAATGTCCCCACCGAGAAGTAGGGTCCGACACACGTGGAATGTTGTCAAATGTTACATCCGAGGTGTTAGTTTGCCTTAGGCTAGGATATATAACGTTATAGACGCATATAATGTTCCCACTGAGAAGTAGGTTCCGACTCGCCAGGAATGTTGTCAAATGTTACATCCGAGGTGCTAGGTTGCCTTAGGTTAGGATATACAACGTTATAGACGCATATAATGTTCCCACCAAGATGGAGGGTCCGACACACCTGGAATGTTGTCAAATGTTACATCCGAGGTGTTAGGTTGCCTTAGGTTAGGATATATAACGTTATAGACGCATATAATGTTCCCACCGAGAAGTAGGGTCCGCCTCGCCAGGAATGTTGTCAAATGTTACATCCGAGGTGTTAGGTTGCCTTAGGTTAGGATATATAACGTTATAGTCGTATATACAGTTCCCACCGTGAAGTAGGGTCCGACACACCAGGAATATTGACAAATATTACATCCGAGGTGCTAGGTTGCCTTAGGTTGGATATACAACGTTATAGACGCATATAATGTTCCCCCCGAGAAGTAGGGTCTGACACACATGGAATCTTGTCAAATATTACATCCGACGTGTTAGGTTGCCTTAGGTTAGGATATATAACGTTATAGACGCATATAATGTTCCCACTGAGTAGTAGGTTCCGACTCGCCAGGAATGTTGTCAAATGTTACATCCGAGGTGCTAGGTTGCCTTAGGTTAGGATATACAACGTTATAGACGCATATAATGTTCCCACCAAGATGGAGGGTCCGACACACCTGGAATGTTGTCAAATGTTACATCCGAGGTGTTAGGTTGCCTTAGGTTAGGATATATGACGTTATAGACGCATATAATGTTGCCACCGAGAAGTAGGGTCCGACGCGCCAGGAATGTTGTAAAATATTACGTCCTAGATGATAGGTTAACTTAGGTTGGGATATATAACGTTATAGACGCATATAATGTTTCCACCGAGAAGACGGTTCCAACAAGCCAGGAATGTTGTAAAACGTTACATTCGCGATGTTAGGTTGCCTTAGGTTAGGATATATAACGTTATAGACGCATATAATGTTCCCACCGAGAAGTAGGGTCCGACACACCTGCAATTTTGTCAAATGTTACATCCGAGGTGTTAGGATAACTTAGGTTGGGATATATAACGTTATAGACGCATATAATGTTCCCACCGAGAAGTAGGTCCGACACGCCTGGATTGTTGTCAAATATTACATCCGAGATGTTAGGTTGCCTTAGGTCAGGATATATAACTTTATAGACGTATATACTGTTCCCACCGAGAAGTAGGGTTCCGACTCGCCATGAATGTTGTCAAAAGTTACATCTGAGGTGTTAGGTTGCCTTAGGTTAGGATATATAACGTTATAGACGCATATAATGTTCCCACCGAGAAGTAGGGTCCGACACACCTGCAATTTTGTCAAATGTTACATCCGAGGTGTTAGGATAACTTAGGTTGGGATATATAACGTTATAGACGCATATAATGTTCCCACCGAGAAGTAGGTCCGACACGCCTGGATTGTTGTCAAATATTACATCCGAGATGTTAGGTTGCCTTAGGTCAGGATATATAACTTTATAGACGTATATACTGTTCCCACCGAGAAGTAGGGTCCGACACACGTGGAATGTTGTCAAATGTTACATCCGAGGTGTTAGGTTGCCTTAGGTTAGAATATATAACGTTATAGACGCATATAATGTTCCCACCGATAAGTAGGGTCCGACACGCCGGGAATATTGTCAAATATTACATCCGAGTTATTAGGTTGCCTTAGGTTAGGATATATAAAGTTATAGACGCATATAATGTTCCCACCGATAAGTAGGGTCCGACCCGCCAGGAATATTGTCAAATATTACATCCGAGTTATTAGGTTGCCTTAGGTTAGGATATATAACGTTATAGACGCATATAATGTTCCCACCGAGAAGTAGGGTCCGACTCGTCAGGAATGTTGTCAAATGTTACATCTGAGGTGTTAGGTTGCCTTAGGTTAGAATATATAACGTTATAGACGCATATAATGTTCCCACCGATAAGTAGGGTCCGACACGCCAGGAATATTGTCAAATATTACATCCGAGTTATTAGGTTGCCTCAGGTTAGGATATATAAAGTTATAGACGCATATAATGTTCCCACCGATAAGTAGGGTCCGACACGCCAGGAATATTGTCATATATTACATCCGAGTTATTAGGTTGCCTTAGGTTAGGATATATAACGTTATAGACGCATATAATGTTCCCACCGTGAAGTAGGGTCCGACTCGCCAGGAATGTTGTCAAATGTTACATCCGAGGTGTTAGGTTGCCTTAGGTTAGGTTATACGACGTTATAGACGCATGTAATGTTCCCACCAAGATGGAGGGTCCGACACACCTGGAATGTTGTCAAATGTTACATCCGAGGTGTTAGGTTGCCTTAGGTTAGGATATATGACGTTATAGACGCATATAATGTTCCCACCGAGAAGTAGGGTCCGACGCGCCAGGAATGTTGTAAAATATTACGTCCTAGATGATAGGTTAACTTAGGTTGGGATATATAACGTTATAGACGCAGATAATGTTTCCACCGAGAAGACGGTTCCAACAAGCCAGGAATGTTGTAAAACGTTACATTCGCGATGTTAGGTTGCCTTAGGTTATGATATGTATCGTTATAGACGCATATAATGTTCCCACCGAGAAGTAGGTCCGACACGCCTGGAATGTTGTCGAATATTACATCCGAGTTGTTGGGTTGCCTTAGGTTAGGATATACAACGCTATGGACGCATATAATGTTCACACCGATAAGTAGGGTCCGACACGCCAGGAATATTGTCAAATATTACATCCGAGTTATTAGGTTGCCTTAGGTTAGGATATATAACGTTATAGACGCATATAATGTTCCCACCGAGAAGTAGGGTCCGACTCGCCAGGAATGTTGTCAAATGTTACATCCGAGGTGTTAGGTTGCCTTAGGTTAGGTTATACGACGTTATAGACGCATATAATGTTCCCACCGAGAAGTAGGGCCCGACACGCTTGGAATGTTGTCAAATGTTACATCCGAGGTGTTAGGTTGCCTTAGGTTAGGTTATATGACGTCATAGACGCATATAATGTTCCCACCGAGAAGTAGGTCCGACACGCCTGGATTGTTGTCAAATATTACATCCGAGATGTTAGGTTGCCTTAGGTTAGGATATATAACGTTATAGACGTATATACTGTTCCCACCGAGAAGTAGGGTCCGACACATGTGGAATGTTGTCAAATGTTACATCCGAGGTGCTAGGTTGCCTTAGGTTAGGATATACAACGTTATAGACGCATATAATGTTCCCACCAAGATGGAGGGTCCGACACACCTGGAATGCTGTCAAATGTTACATCCGAGGTGTTAGGTTGCCTTAGGTTAGGATATATGACGTTATAGACGCATATAATGTTCCCACCGAGAAGTAGGGCCCGACACGCTTGGAATGTTGTCAAATGTTACATCCGAGTTGTTAGGTTGCCTTAGGTTAGGTTATATGACGTTATAGACGCATATAATGTCCCCACCGAGAAGTAGGGTCCGACACACGTGGAATGTTGTCAAATGTTACATCCGAGGTGTTAGTTTGCCTTAGGCTAGGATATATAACGTTATAGACGCATATAATGTTCCCACTGAGAAGTAGGTTCCGACTCGCCAGGAATGTTGTCAAATGTTACATCCGAGGTGCTAGGTTGCCTTAGGTTAGGATATACAACGTTATAGACGCATATAATGTTCCCACCAAGATGGAGGGTCCGACACACCTGGAATGTTGTCAAATGTTACATCCGAGGTGTTAGGTTGCCTTAGGTTAGGATATATAACGTTATAGACGCATATAATGTTCCCACCGAGAAGTAGGGTCCGCCTCGCCAGGAATGTTGTCAAATGTTACATCCGAGGTGTTAGGTTGCCTTAGGTTAGGATATATAACGTTATAGTCGTATATACAGTTCCCACCGTGAAGTAGGGTCCGACACACCAGGAATATTGACAAATATTACATCCGAGGTGCTAGGTTGCCTTAGGTTGGATATACAACGTTATAGACGCATATAATGTTCCCCCCGAGAAGTAGGGTCTGACACACATGGAATCTTGTCAAATATTACATCCGACGTGTTAGGTTGCCTTAGGTTAGGATATATAACGTTATAGACGCATATAATGTTCCCACTGAGAAGTAGGTTCCGACTCGCCAGGAATGTTGTCAAATGTTACATCCGAGGTGCTAGGTTGCCTTAGGTTAGGATATACAACGTTATAGACGCATATAATGTTCCCACCAAGATGGAGGGTCCGACACACCTGGAATGTTGTCAAATGTTACATCCGAGGTGTTAGGTTGCCTTAGGTTAGGATATATGACGTTATAGACGCATATAATGTTGCCACCGAGAAGTAGGGTCCGACGCGCCAGGAATGTTGTAAAATATTACGTCCTAGATGATAGGTTAACTTAGGTTGGGATATATAACGTTATAGACGCATATAATGTTTCCACCGAGAAGACGGTTCCAACAAGCCAGGAATGTTGTAAAACGTTACATTCGCGATGTTAGGTTGCCTTAGGTTAGGATATATAACGTTATAGACGCATATAATGTTCCCACCGAGAAGTAGGGTCCGACACACCTGCAATTTTGTCAAATGTTACATCCGAGGTGTTAGGATAACTTAGGTTGGGATATATAACGTTATAGACGTATACAATGTTCCGACCGAGAAGTAGGTTCCGAGAAGCCAGGAATGTTGTAAAATGTTACATTCGCGATGATAGGTTGCCTTAGGTTAGGATATATAACGTTATAGACACATATAATGTTCCCACCGATAAGTAGGGTGCGACACGCCAGGAATATTGTCAAATATTACATCCGAGTTATTAGGTTGCCTTAGGTTAGGATATATAACGTTATAGACGCATATAATGTTCCCACCGAGAAGTAGGGTCCGGCACGCCAGGAATATTGTCAAATATTACATCCGAGTTATTAGGTTCCCTTAGGATAGGATATATGACGTTATAGACGCATTTAATGTTCCCACCGAGAAGTAGGGTCCGACTCGCCAGGAATGTTGTCAAATGTTACATCTGAGGTGTCAGGTTGCCTTAGGTTAGAATATATAACGTTATAGACGCATATAATGTTCCCACCGATAAGTAGGGTCCGACACGCCGGGAATATTGTCAAATATTACATCCGAGTTATTAGGTTGCCTTAGGTTAGGATATATAAAGTTATAGACGCATATAATGTTCCCACCGATAAGTAGGGTCCGACACGCCAGGAATATTGTCAAATATTACATCCGAGTTATTAGGTTGCCTTAGGTTAGGATATATAACGTTATAGACGCATATAATGTTCCCACCGTGAAGTAGGGTCCGACTCGCCAGGAATGTTGTCAAATGTTACATTCGAGGTGTTAGGTTGCCTTAGGTTAGGTTATACGACGTTATAGACGCATATAATGTTCCCACCGAGAAGTAGGGCCCGACACGCTTGGAATGTTGTCAAATGTTACATCCGAGGTGTTAGGTTGCCTTAGGTTAGGTTATATGACGTTATAGACGCATATAATGTTCCCACCGAGAAGTAGGTCCGACACGCCTGGATTGTTGTCAAATATTACATCCGAGATGTTAGGTTGCCTTAGGTTAGGATATATAACGTTATAGACGTATATACTGTTCCCACTGAGAAGTTGGGTCCGACACACGTGGAATGTTGGCAAATGTTACATCCGTGGGGTTAGGTTGCCTTAGGTTAGGATATATAACGTTATAGACGCATATAATGTTCACGTTGAGAAGTAGGTTCCGACTCGCCAGGAATGTTGTCAAATGTTACATCCGAGGTGTTAGGTTGCCTTAGGGTACTATATATAACGTTATAGACGCATATAATGTGCCCACCGAGAAGGAGGATCCGACTCGCCAGGAATGTTGTCGAATGTTACATCCGAGGTGCTAGGTTGCCGTAGGTTAGGATATACAACGTTATAGACGCATATAATGTTCCCACCGAGAAATAGGGTCCGACACACATGGAATCTTCTCAAATATTACATCCGACGTGTTAGGTTGCCTTAGGTTAGGATATATAACGTTATAGACGTATATAATGTTCCCATCGAGAAGTAGGTCCGACACGCCTGGATTGTTGTCAAATATTACATCCGAGATGTTAGGTTGCCTTAGGTTGGGATATATAACGTTATAGACGTATATACTGTTCCCACTGAGAAGTAGGGCCCGACACACTTGGAATGTTGACATACGTTACATCCGAGGTGTTAGGTTGCCTTAGGTTAGGATATACAACGTTATAGACGCATATAATGTTCCCACCAAGATGGAGGGTCCGACACACCTGGAATGTTGTCAAATGTTACATCCGAGGTGTTAGGATAACTTAGGTTGGGATATATAACGTTATAGACGTATACAATGTTCGGACCGAGAAGTAGGTTCCGAGAAGCCAGGAATGTTGTAAAATGTTACATTCGCGATGATAGATTGCCTTAGGTTAGGATATATAACGTTATAGACGCATACAATGTTCCCACCGATAAGAAGCTGCGACACGCCAGGAATATTGTCAAATATTACATCCGAGTTATTAGGTTGCCTTAGGTTAGGATATATAACGTTATAGACGCATATAATGTTCCCACCGACAAGTAGGGTCCGACACGCCAGGAATATTGTCAAGTATTACATCCGAGTTATTAGGTTGCCTTAGGATAGTATATATAACGTTATAGACGCATTTAATGTTCCCACCGAGAAGTGGGGTCCGACTCGCCAGGAATGTTGTCAAATGTTACATCTGAGGTGTTAGGTTGCCTTAGGTTAGAATATATATCGTTATAGACGCATATAATGTTCCCACCGATAAGTAGGGTCCGACACGCCGGGAATATTGTCAAATATTACATCCGAGTTATTAGGTTGCCTTAGGTTAGGATATATAAAGTTATAGACGCATATAATGTTCCCACCGATAAGTAGGGTCCGACACGCCAGAAATATTGTCAAATATTACGTCCGAGTTACTAGGTTGCCTTAGGTCAGGATATATAACGTTATAAACGCATTTAATGTTCCCACCGAGAAGTAGGTTCCGACTCGCCAGGAATGTTGTCAAATGTTACATCTGAGGTGTTAGGTTGCCTTAGGTTAGGTTATACGACTTTATAGACGCATATAATGTTCCCACCGAGAAGTAGGGCCCGACACGCCAGGAATATTGTCAAATATTACATCCGAGTTATTAGGTTGCCTTAGGTTAGGATATATAACGTTATAGACGCATATAATGTTCCCACCGACAAGTAGGGTCCGACACGCCAGGAATATTGTCAAATGTTACATCCGAGTTATTAGGTTGCCTTAGGATAGGATATATAACGTTATAGACGCATTTAATGTTCCCACCGAGAAGTAGGGCCCGACACGCCTAGATTGTTGTCAAATATTACATCCGAGGTGTTAGGTTGCCTTAGGTTAGGATATATGACGTTATAGACGCATATAATGTTCCCACCGAGAAGTAGGGTCCGACGCGCCAGTAATGTTGTAAAATATTACGTCCTAGATGATAGGGTAACTTAGGTTGGGATATATAACGTTATAGACGCATATAATGTTTCCACCGTGAGGACGGTTCCAACAAGCCAGGAATGTTGTAAAACGTGACATTCGCGATGTTAGGTTGCCTTAAGTTAGGATATATAACGTTATAGACGCATATAATGTTCCCACCGAGAAGTAGGGTCCGACACACCTGTAATGTTGTCAAATGTTACATCCGAGGTGTTAGGATAACTTAGGTTGGGATATATGACGTTATAGACGTATACAATGTTCGGACCGAGAAGTAGGTTCCGAGAAGCCAGGAATGTTGTAAAATGTTACATTCGCGATGATAGATTGCCTTAGGTTAGGATATATAACGTTATAGACGCATATAATGTTCCCACCGATAAGTAGGGTCCGACACGCCAGGAATATTGTCAAATATTACATCCGAGTTATTAGGTTGCCTTAGGATAGTATATATAACGTTATAGACGCATATAATGTTCCCACCGATAAGTAGGGTCCGACACGCCAGAAATATTGTCAAATATTACATCCGAGTTACTAGGTTGCCTTAGGTCAGGATATATAACGTTATAGACGCATTTAATGTTCCCACCGAGAAGTAGGTTCCGACTCGCCAGGAATGTTGTCAAATGTTACATCTGAGGTGTTAGGTTGCCTTAGGTTAGAATATATAACGTTATAGACGCATATAATGTTCCCACCGATAAGGAGGGTCCGACACGCCAGGAATATTGTCAAATATTACATCCGAGTTATTAGGTTGCCTTAGGTTAGGATATATAACGTTATAGACGCATATAATGTTCCCACCGAGAAGTAGGGTCCGACTCGCCAGGAATGTTGTCAAATGTTACATCCGAGGTGTTAGGTTGCCTTAGGTTAGGTTATACGACGTTATAGACGCATATAATGTTCCCACCGAGAAGTAGGGCCCGACACGCCAGGAATATTGTCAAATATTACATCCGAGTTATTAGGTTGCCTTAGGTTAGGATATATAACGTTATAGACGCATATAATGTTCCCACCGACAAGTAGGGTCCGACACGCCAGGAATATTGTCAAATATTACATCCGAGTTATTAGGTTGCCTTAGGATAGGATATATAACGTTATAGACGCATTTAATGTTCCCACCGAGAAGTAGGGCCCGACACGCCTAGATTGTTGTCAAATATTACATCCGAGGTGTTAGGTTGCCTTAGGTTAGGATATATGACGTTAGAAACGCATATAATGTTCCCACCGAGAAGTAGGGTCCGACGCGCCAGTAATGTTGTAAAATATTACGTCCTAGATGATAGGTTAACTTAGGTTGGGATATATAACGTTAGAGACGCATATAATGTTTCCACCGAGAAGACGGTTCCAACAAGCCAGGAATGTTGTAAAACGTTACATTCGCGATGTTAGGTTGCCTTAGGTTAGGATATATAACGTTATAGACGCATATAATGTTCCCACCGAGAAGTAGGGTCCGACACACCTGCAATGTTGTCAAATGTTACATCCGAGGTGTTAGGATAACTTAGGTTGGGATATATAACGTTATAGACGTATACAATGTTCGGACCGAGAAGTAGGTTCCGAGAAGCCAGGAATGTTGTAAAATGTTACATTCGCGATGATAGATTGCCTTAGGTTAGGATATATAACGTTATAGACGCATATAATGTTCCCACCGATAAGTAGGGTCCGACACGCCAGGAATATTGTCAAATATTACATCCGAGTTATTAGGTTGCCTTAGGTTAGGATATATAACGTTATAGACGGATATAATGTATCCACCGAGAAGTAGGGCCCGACACGCTTGGAATGTTGTCAAATGTTACATCCGAGGTGTTAGGTTGCCTTAGGTTAGGATATATAACGTTATAGTCGCATATAATGTTCCCACCGAGAAAGAGGGTCCGACTCGCCAGGAATGTTGTCAAATGTTACATCCGAGGTGTTAGGTTACCTTAGGTCAGGATATATAACGTTATAGACGTATATACTGTTCCCACCGTGAAGTAGGGTCCGACACACCAGGAATATTGACAACTATTACATCCGAGTTGTTAGGTTGCCTTATTTTACGATGTACACCGCTATAGAGGCATACAATGTTCCCACCGAGAAGTAGGGTCCGACAGGTTTGGAATGTTGGCAAATATTACATCCGAGGAGTTAGGTTGCCTTAGGTTAGGATATATAACGTTAATGACGCATATAATGTTCCCACCGAGAAGTAGGGTCCGACACACGTGGAATGTTGTCAAATGTTACATCCGAGGTGTTAGGTTGCCTTAGGTTAGGTTATATGACGTTATAGACGGATATAATGTTCCCACCGAGAAGTAGGTCCGACTCGCCAGGAATGTTGTCAAATGTTACATCCGAGGTGTTAGGTTGCCTTAGGTCAGGATATATAACGTTATAGACGTATATACTGTTCCCACCGTGAAGTAGGGTCCGACACACATGGAATCTTGTCAAACATTACATCCGACGTGTTAGGTTGCCTTAGGTTAGGATATATAACGTTATAGTCGCATATAATGTTCCCACCGAGAAGTAGGGTCCGACTCGCCAGGAATGTTGTCAAATGTTACATCCGAGGTGTTAGGTTACCTCAGGTCAGGATATATAACGTTATAGACGTATATACTGTTCCCACCGTGAAGTAGGGTCCGACACACCAGGAATATTGACAACTATTACATCCGAGTTGTTAGGTTGCCTTATTTTACGATATACAGCGCTATAGAGGCATACAATGTTCCCACCGAGAAGTAGGGTCCGACAGGTTTGGAATGTTGGCAAATATTACATCCGAGGAGTTAGGTTGCCTTAGGTTAGGATATATAACGTTAATGACGCATATAATGTTCCCACCGAGAAGTAGGGTCCGACACACGTGGAATGTTGTCAAATGTTACATCCGAGGTGTTAGGTTGCCTTAGGTTAGGTTATATGACGTTATAGACGGATATAATGTTCCCACCGAGAAGTAGGTCCCACTCGCCAGGAATGTTGTCAAATGTTACATCCGAGGTGTTAGGTTGCCTTAGGTCAGGATATATAACGTTATAGACGTATATACTGTTCCCACCGTGAAGTAGGGTCCGACACACCAGGAATATTGACAACTATTACATCCGAGTTGTTAGGTTGCCTTCTTTTACGATATACAGCGCTATAGACGCATACAATGTTCCCACCGAGAAGTAGGGTCCGACAGGTTTGGAATGTTGGCAAATATTACATCCGAGGAGTTAGGTTGCGTTAGGTTAGGATATATAACGTTATAGACGCATATAATGTTCCCACCGTGAAGTAGGGCCCGACACGCTTGGAATGTTGTCAAATGTTACATCCGAGGTGTTAGGTTGCCTCAGGTTAGGTTATATGACGTTATAGACGAATATAATGTTCCCACCGAGAAGTAGGTCCGACACGCCTGGATTGTTGTCAAATATTACATCCGAGATGTTAGGTTGCCTTAGGTCAGGATATATAACGTTATAGACGTATATACTGTTCCCACCGAGAAGTAGGGTCCGACACACGTGGAATGTTGTCAAATGTTACATCCGAGGTGTTAGGTTGCCTTAGGTTAGGATATATAACGTTATAGACGTATACAATGTTCCGACCGAGAAGTAGGTTCCGAGATGCCAGGAATGTTGCAAAATGTTACATTCGCGATGTTAGGTTGCCTTAGGTTAGGATATGTAACGTTATAGACGCATATAATGTTCCCACCGATAAGTAGGGTCCGACACGCAAGGAATATTGTCAAATATTACATTCGAGTTATTAGGTTGCCTTATGTTAGGATATATAACGTTATAGACGCATATAATGTTCCCACCGAGAAGTAGCGTCCGACACGCCAGGAATATTGTCAAATATTACATCCGAGTTATTAGGTTGCCTTAGGATAGGATATATAACGTTATAGACGCATTTAATGTTCCCACCGAGAAGTAGGGTCCGACACGCCAGGAATGTTGTCAAATGTTACATCTGTGGTGTTAGGTTGCCTTAGGTTAGAACATATAACGTTATAGACGCATATAATGTTCCCACCGAGAAGTAGGGTCCGACACGCCGGGAATATTGTCAAATATTACATCCGAGTTATTAGGTTGCCTTAGGTTAGGATATATAACGTTATAGACGCATATAATGTTCCCACCGAGAAGTAGCGTCCGACACGCCAGGAATATTGTCAAATATTACATCCGAGTTATTAGGTTGCCTTAGGATAGGATATATAACGTTATAGACGCATTTAATGTTCCCACCGAGAAGTAGGGTCCGACACGCCAGGAATGTTGTCAAATGTTACATCTGTGGTGTTAGGTTGCCTTAGGTTAGAACATATAACGTTATAGACGCATATAATGTTCCCACCGAGAAGTAGGGTCCGACACGCCGGGAATATTGTCAAATATTACATCCGAGTTATTAGGTTGCCTTAGGTTAGGATATATAACGTTATAGACGCATATAATGTTCCCACCGACAAGTAGGGTCCGACACGCCAGGAATATTGTCAAATATTACATCCGAGTTATTAGGTGGCCTTAGGATAGGATATATAACGTTATAGACGCATTTAATGTTCCCACCGAGAAGTAGGATCCGACTCGCCAGGAATGTTGTCAAATGTTACATATGAGGTGTTAGGTTGCCTTGGGTTAGAATATATAACGTTATAGACGCATATAATGTTCCCACCGATAAGTAGGGTCCGACACGCCGGGAATATTGTCAAATATTACATCCGAGTTATTAGGTTGCCTTAGGTTAGGATATATAAAGTTATAGACGCATATAATGTTCCCACCGATAAGTAGGGTCCGACACGCCAGAAATATTGTCAAATATTACATCCGAGTTACTAGGTTGCCTTAGGTCAGGATATATAACGTTATAGACGCATATAATGTTCCCACCGACAAGTAGGGTCCGACACGCCAGGAATATTGTCAAATATTACATCCGAGTTATTAGTTTGCCTTAGGATAGGATATATAACGTTATAGACGCATTTAATGTTCCCACCGAGAAGTAGGGCCCGACACGCCTAGATTGTTGTCAAATATTACATCCGAGGTGTTAGGTTGCCTTAGGTTAGGTTATATGACGTTATAGACGCATACAATGTTCCCACCGAGAAGTAGGTCCGACACGCCTGGATTCTTGTCAAATATTACATCCGAGATGTTAGGTTGCCTTAGGTTAGGATATATAACGTTATAGACGCATATAATGTTCCCACTGAGTAGTAGGTTCCGACTCGCCAGGAATGTTGTCAAATGTTACATCCGATGTGCTAGGTTGCCTTAGGTTAGGATATACAACGTTATAGACGCATATAATGTTCCCACCAAGATGGAGGGTCCGACACACCTGGAATGTTGTCAAATGTTACATCCGAGGTGTTAGGTTGCCTTAGGTTAGGATATATGACGTTATAGACGCATATAACGTTCCCACCGAGAAGTAGGGTCCGACGCGCCAGGAATGTTGTAAAATATTACGTCCTAGATGATAGGTTAACTTAGGTTGGGATATATAACGTTATAGACGCATATAATGTTTCCACCGAGAAGACGGTTCCAACAAGCCAGGAATGTTGTAAAACGTTACATTCGCGATGTTAGGTTGCCTTAGGTTATGATATATAACGTTATAGACGCATATAATGTTCCCACCGAGAAGTAGGTCCGACACGCCTGGAATGTTGTCAAATATTACATCCGAGTGGTTGGGTTGCCTTAGGTTAGGATACACAACGCTATAGACGCATATAATGTTCCCACCGAGAAGTAGGGTCCGACACGCCAGGAACGTTGTAAAATATTACGTCCTAGATGATAGGTTAACTTAGGTTGGGGTATATAACGTTATAGACATATACAATGTTTCCACCGAGAAGTCGGTTACGACAAGCCAGGAATGTTGTAAAACGTTACATTCGCGATGTTAGGTTGCCTTAGGTTAGGACATATAACGTTATAGACGCATATAATGTTCCCACCGATAAGTGGGGTCCGACACGCCAGGAATATTGTCAAATATTACATCCGGGTTATTAGGTTGCCTTAGGTTAGGATATATAACGTTATAGACGCATATAATGTTCCCACCGAGAAGTAGCGTCCGACACGCCAGGAATATTGTCAAATATTACATCCGAGTTATTAGGTTGCCTTAGGATAGGATATATAACGTTATAGACGCATTTAATGTTCCCACCGAGAAGTAGGGTCCGACACGCCAGGAATGTTGTCAAATGTTACATCTGTGGTGTTAGGTTGCCTTAGGTTAGAACATATAACGTTATAGACGCATATAATGTTCCCACCGAGAAGTAGGGTCCGACACGCCGGGAATATTGTCAAATATTACATCCGAGTTATTAGGTTGCCTTAGGTTAGGATATATAACGTTATAGACGCATATAATGTTCCCACCGACAAGTAGGGTCCGACACGCCAGGAATATTGTCAAATATTACATCCGAGTTATTAGGTGGCCTTAGGATAGGATATATAACGTTATAGACGCATTTAATGTTCCCACCGAGAAGTAGGATCCGACTCGCCAGGAATGTTGTCAAATGTTACATATGAGGTGTTAGGTTGCCTTGGGTTAGAATATATAACGTTATAGACGCATATAATGTTCCCACCGATAAGTAGGGTCCGACACGCCGGGAATATTGTCAAATATTACATCCGAGTTATTAGGTTGCCTTAGGTTAGGATATATAAAGTTATAGACGCATATAATGTTCCCACCGATAAGTAGGGTCCGACACGCCAGAAATATTGTCAAATATTACATCCGAGTTACTAGGTTGCCTTAGGTCAGGATATATAACGTTATAGACGCATATAATGTTCCCACCGACAAGTAGGGTCCGACACGCCAGGAATATTGTCAAATATTACATCCGAGTTATTAGTTTGCCTTAGGATAGGATATATAACGTTATAGACGCATTTAATGTTCCCACCGAGAAGTAGGGCCCGACACGCCTAGATTGTTGTCAAATATTACATCCGAGGTGTTAGGTTGCCTTAGGTTAGGTTATATGACGTTATAGACGCATACAATGTTCCCACCGAGAAGTAGGTCCGACACGCCTGGATTCTTGTCAAATATTACATCCGAGATGTTAGGTTGCCTTAGGTTAGGATATATAACGTTATAGACGCATATAATGTTCCCACTGAGTAGTAGGTTCCGACTCGCCAGGAATGTTGTCAAATGTTACATCCGATGTGCTAGGTTGCCTTAGGTTAGGATATACAACGTTATAGACGCATATAATGTTCCCACCAAGATGGAGGGTCCGACACACCTGGAATGTTGTCAAATGTTACATCCGAGGTGTTAGGTTGCCTTAGGTTAGGATATATGACGTTATAGACGCATATAACGTTCCCACCGAGAAGTAGGGTCCGACGCGCCAGGAATGTTGTAAAATATTACGTCCTAGATGATAGGTTAACTTAGGTTGGGATATATAACGTTATAGACGCATATAATGTTTCCACCGAGAAGACGGTTCCAACAAGCCAGGAATGTTGTAAAACGTTACATTCGCGATGTTAGGTTGCCTTAGGTTATGATATATAACGTTATAGACGCATATAATGTTCCCACCGAGAAGTAGGTCCGACACGCCTGGAATGTTGTCAAATATTACATCCGAGTTGTTGGGTTGCCTTAGGTTAGGATACACAACGCTATAGACGCATATAATGTTCCCACCGAGAAGTAGGGTCCGACACGCCAGGAACGTTGTAAAATATTACGTCCTAGATGATAGGTTAACTTAGGTTGGGGTATATAACGTTATAGACATATACAATGTTTCCACCGAGAAGTCGGTTACGACAAGCCAGGAATGTTGTAAAACGTTACATTCGCGATGTTAGGTTGCCTTAGGTTAGGATATATAACGTTATGGACGCATATAATGTTCCCACCGATAAGTGGGGTCCGACACGCCAGGAATATTGTCAAATATTACATCCGGGTTATTAGGTTGCCTTAGGTTAGGATATATAACGTTATAGACGCATATAATGTTCCCACCGAGAAGTAGCGTCCGACACGCCAGGAATATTGTCAAATATTACATCCGAGTTATTAGGTTGCCTTAGGATAGGATATATAACGTTATAGACGCATTTAATGTTCCCACCGAGAAGTAGGGTCCGACACGCCAGGAATGTTGTCAAATGTTACATCTGTGGTGTTAGGTTGCCTTAGGTTAGAACATATAACGTTATAGACGCATATAATGTTCCCACCGAGAAGTAGGGTCCGACACGCCGGGAATATTGTCAAATATTACATCCGAGTTATTAGGTTGCCTTAGGTTAGGATATATAAAGTTATAGACGCATATAATGTTCCCACCGATAAATAGGGTCCGACACGCCAGGAATATTGTCAAATATTACATCCGAATTATTAGGTTGCCTTAGGTTAGGATATATAACGTTATAGACGCATATAATGTTCCCACCGAGAAGTAGGGTCCGACTCGCCAGGAATGTTGTCAAATGTTACATCTGAGGTGTTAGGTTGCCTTAGGTTAGAATATATAACGTTATAGACGCATATAATGTACCCACCGATAAGTAGGGTCCGACACTCCAGGAATATTGTCAAATATTACATCCGAGTTATTAGGTTGCCTTAGGTTAGGATATATAAAGTTATAGACGCATATAATGTTCCCACCGATAAGTAGGGTCCGACACGCCAGGTATATTGTCAAATATTACATCCGAGTTATTAGGTTGCCTTAGGTTAGGATATATAACGTTATAGACGCATATAATGTTCCCACCGATAAGTAGGGTCCGACACGCCAGGAATATTGTCAAATATTACATCCGAGTTATTAGGTTGCCTTAGGTTAGGATATATAACGTTATAGACGGATATAATGTATCCACCGAGAAGTAGGGCCCGACACGCTTGGAATGTTGTCAAATGTTACATCCGAGGTGTTAGGTTGCCTTAGGTTAGGATATATAACGTTATAGTCGCATATAATGTTCCCACCGAGAAAGAGGGTCCGACTCGCCAGGAATGTTGTCAAATGTTACATCCGAGGTGTTAGGTTACCTTAGGTCAGGATATATAACGTTATAGACGTATATACTGTTCCCACCGTGAAGTAGGGTCCGACACACCAGGAATATTGACAACTATTACATCCGAGTTGTTAGGTTGCCTTATTTTACGATGTACACCGCTATAGAGGCATACAATGTTCCCACCGAGAAGTAGGGTCCGACAGGTTTGGAATGTTGGCAAATATTACATCCGAGGAGTTAGGTTGCCTTAGGTTAGGATATATAACGTTAATGACGCATATAATGTTCCCACCGAGAAGTAGGGTCCGACACACGTGGAATGTTGTCAAATGTTACATCCGAGGTGTTAGGTTGCCTTAGGTTAGGTTATATGACGTTATAGACGGATATAATGTTCCCACCGAGAAGTAGGTCCGACTCGCCAGGAATGTTGTCAAATGTTACATCCGAGGTGTTAGGTTGCCTTAGGTCAGGATATATAACGTTATAGACGTATATACTGTTCCCACCGTGAAGTAGGGTCCGACACACATGGAATCTTGTCAAACATTACATCCGACGTGTTAGGTTGCCTTAGGTTAGGATATATAACGTTATAGTCGCATATAATGTTCCCACCGAGAAGTAGGGTCCGACTCGCCAGGAATGTTGTCAAATGTTACATCCGAGGTGTTAGGTTACCTCAGGTCAGGATATATAACGTTATAGACGTATATACTGTTCCCACCGTGAAGTAGGGTCCGACACACCAGGAATATTGACAACTATTACATCCGAGTTGTTAGGTTGCCTTATTTTACGATATACAGCGCTATAGAGGCATACAATGTTCCCACCGAGAAGTAGGGTCCGACAGGTTTGGAATGTTGGCAAATATTACATCCGAGGAGTTAGGTTGCCTTAGGTTAGGATATATAACGTTAATGACGCATATAATGTTCCCACCGAGAAGTAGGGTCCGACACACGTGGAATGTTGTCAAATGTTACATCCGAGGTGTTAGGTTGCCTTAGGTTAGGTTATATGACGTTATAGACGGATATAATGTTCCCACCGAGAAGTAGGTCCCACTCGCCAGGAATGTTGTCAAATGTTACATCCGAGGTGTTAGGTTGCCTTAGGTCAGGATATATAACGTTATAGACGTATATACTGTTCCCACCGTGAAGTAGGGTCCGACACACCAGGAATATTGACAACTATTACATCCGAGTTGTTAGGTTGCCTTCTTTTACGATATACAGCGCTATAGACGCATACAATGTTCCCACCGAGAAGTAGGGTCCGACAGGTTTGGAATGTTGGCAAATATTACATCCGAGGAGTTAGGTTGCGTTAGGTTAGGATATATAACGTTATAGACGCATATAATGTTCCCACCGTGAAGTAGGGCCCGACACGCTTGGAATGTTGTCAAATGTTACATCCGAGGTGTTAGGTTGCCTCAGGTTAGGTTATATGACGTTATAGACGAATATAATGTTCCCACCGAGAAGTAGGTCCGACACGCCTGGATTGTTGTCAAATATTACATCCGAGATGTTAGGTTGCCTTAGGTCAGGATATATAACGTTATAGACGTATATACTGTTCCCACCGAGAAGTAGGGTCCGACACACGTGGAATGTTGTCAAATGTTACATCCGAGGTGTTAGGTTGCCTTAGGTTAGGATATATAACGTTATAGACGTATACAATGTTCCGACCGAGAAGTAGGTTCCGAGATGCCAGGAATGTTGCAAAATGTTACATTCGCGATGTTAGGTTGCCTTAGGTTAGGATATGTAACGTTATAGACGCATATAATGTTCCCACCGATAAGTAGGGTCCGACACGCAAGGAATATTGTCAAATATTACATTCGAGTTATTAGGTTGCCTTATGTTAGGATATATAACGTTATAGACGCATATAATGTTCCCACCGAGAAGTAGGGTCCGACACGCCAGGAATGTTGTAAAATATTACGTCCTAGATGATAGGTTAACTTAGGTTAGGATATACAACGTTATAGACGCATACAATGTTCCCACCAAGAAGTAGGGTCCGACAGGTTTGGAATGTTGGCAAATATTACATCCGAGGAGTTAGGTTGCCTTAGGTTAGGATATACAACGTTATAGACGCATATAATGATCCCACCGAGAAGTGGGGTCCGACACACGTGGAATGTTGTCAAATGTTACATCCGAGGTGTTAGGTTGCCTTAGGTTAGGTTATATGACGTTATAGACGTATATAATGTTCCCACCGAGAAGTAGGTCCGACTAGCCAGGAATGTTGTGAAATGTTACATCCGAGGTGTTAGGTTTCCTTAGGTCAGGATATATAACGTTATAGACGTATATACTGTTCCCACCGTGAAGTAGGGTCCGACACACCAGGAATATTGACAACTATTACATCCGAGTTGTTAGGTTGCCTTCTTTTACGATATACAGCTCTATGACGCATACAATGTTCCCACCGAGACGTAGGGTCCGACAGGTTTGGAATGTTGGCAAATATTACATCCGAGGAGTTAGGTTGCGTTAGGTTAGGATATATAACGTTATAGACGCATATTATGTTCCCACCGTGAAGTAGGGCCCGACACGCTTGGAATGTTGTCAAATGTTACATCCAAGGTGTTAGGTTGCCTCAGGTTAGGTTATATGACGTTATAGACGAATATAATGTTCCCACCGAGAAGTAGGTCCGACACGCCTGGATTGTTGTCAAATATTACATCCGAGATGTTAGGTTGCCTTAGGTCAGGATATATAACGTTATAGACGTATATACTGTTCCCACCGAGAAGTAGGGTCCGACGCACGTGGAATGTTGTCAAATGTTACATCCGAGGTGTTAGGTTGCCTTAGGTTAGGATATATAACGTTATAGACGTATACAATGTTCCGACCGAGAAGTACGTTCCGAGATGCCAGGAATGTTGCAAAACGTTACATTCGCGATGTTAGGTTGCCTTAGGTTAGGATATATAACGTTATAGACGCATATAATGTTCCCACCGAGAAGTAGGGTCCGACACGCCAGGAATGTTGTAAAATATTACGTCCTAGATGATAGGTTAACTTAGGTTAGGATATACAACGTTATAGACGCATACAATGTTCCTACCAAGAAGTAGGGTCCGACAGGTTTGGAATGTTGGCAAATATTACATCCGAGGAGTTAGGTTGCCTTAGGTTAGGATATACAACGTTATAGACGCATATAATGTTCCCAGCGAGAAGTAGGGTCCGACACACGTGGAATGTTGTCAAATGTTACATCCGAGGTGTTAGGTTGCCTTAGGTTAGGTTATATGACGTTATAGACGTATATAATGTTCCCACCGAGAAGTAGGTCCAACTCGCCAGGAATGTTGTCAAATGTTACATCCGCGGTGTTAGGTTGCCTTAGGTCAGGATATATAACGTTATAGACGTATATACTGTTCCCACCGTGAAGTAGGGTCCGACACACCAGGAATATTGACAACTATTACATCCGAGTTGTTAGGTTGCCTTTTTTTACGATATACAGCGCTATAGACGCATACAATGTTCCCACCGAGAAGTAGGGTCCGACAGGTTTGGAATGTTGGCAAATATTACATCCGAGGAGTTAGGTTGCCTTAGGTTAGGATATACAACGTTATAGACGCATATAATGTTCCCACCGAGAAGTAGGGTCCGACACACGTGGAATGTTGTCAAATGTTACATCCGAGGTGTTAGGTTGCCTTAGGTTAGGTTATATGACGTTATAGACGCATACAATGTTCCCACCGAGAAGTAGGGTCCGACAGGTTTGGAATGTTGGCAAATATTACATCCGAGGAGTTAGGTTGCCTTAGGTTAGGATATACAACGTTATAGACGTATATACTGTTCCCACCGTGAAGTAGGGTCCGACACACCAGGAATATTGACAACTATTACATCCGAGTTGTTAGGTTGCCTTCTTTTACGATATACAGCGCTATAGACGCATACAATGTTCCCACCGAGAAGTAGGGTCCGACAGGTTTGGAATGTTGGCAAATATTACATCCGAGGAGTTAGGTTGCCTTAGGTTAGGATATACAACGTTATAGACGCATATAATGTTCCCACCGAGAAGTAGGGTCCGACACACGTGGAATGTTGTCAAATGTTACATCCGAGGTGTTAGGTTGCCTTAGGTTAGGTTATATGACGTTCTAGACGCATACAATGTTCCCACCGAGAAGTAGGGTCCGACAGGTTTGGAATGTTGGCAAATATTACATCCGAGGAGTTAGGTTGCCTTAGGTTAGGATATACAACGTTATAGACGCATATAATGTTCCCACCGAGAAGTAGGGTCCGACACACCTGGAATGTTGTCAAATGTTACATCCGAGGTGTTAGGTTAACTTAGGTTGGGATATATAAAGTTATAGACGTATACAATGTTCCGACCGAGAAGTGGGTTCCGAGAAGCCAGGAATGTTGTCAAATGTTCCATTCGCGATGTTAGGTTGCCTTAGGTTAGGATATGTAACGTTATAGACGCATATAATGTTCCCACCGATAAGTAGGGTCCGTCACGCAAGGAATATTGTCAAATATTACATCCGAGTTATTAGGTTGCCTTAGGATAGGATATATAACGTTCTAGACGCATTTAATTTTCCCACCGAGAAATAGTGTCCGACTCGCCAGGAATGTTGTCAAATGTTACATCTGAGGTGTTAGGTTGCGTTAGGTTAGGATATATAACGCTATAGACGCATATTATGTTCCTACCGAGAAGTAGGGCCCGACACGCTTGGAATGTTGTCAAATGTTACATCCGAGGTGTTAGGTTGCCTTAGGTTAGGTTATATGACGTTATAGACGAATATAATGTTCCCACCGAGAAGTAGGTCCGACACGCCTGGATTGTTATCAAATATTACATCCGAGATGTTAGGTTGCCTTAGGTCAGGATATATAACGCTATAGACGTATATACTGTTCCCACCGAGAAGTAGGGTCCGACACACGTGGAATGTTGTCAAATGTTACATCCGAGGTGTTAGGTTGCCTTAGGTTAGGATATATAGCGTTATAGACGTATACAATGTTCCGACCGAGAAGTAGGTACCGAGAAGCCAGGAATGTTGTAAAATGTTACATTCGCGATGTTAGGTTGCCTTAGGTTAGGATATGTAACGTTATAGACGCATATAATGTTCCCACCGATAAGTAGGGTCCGGCACGCAAGGAATATTGTCAAATATTACATCCGAGATGTTAGGTTGCCTTAGGTGAGGATATATAACGTTATAGACGCATATAATGTTCCCACCGAGAAGTAGAGTCCGACACGCCAGGAATGTTGTAAAATATTACGTCCTAGATGATAGGTTAACTTAGGTTAGGATATACAACGTTATAGACGCATACAATGTTCCCACCAAGAAGTAGGGTCCGACAGGTTTGGAATGTTGGCAAATATTACATCCGAGGAGTTAGGTTGCCTTAGGATAGGATATACAACGTTATAGACGCATATAATGTTCCCACCGAGAAGTAGGGTCCGACACACGTGGAATGTTGTCGAATGTTACATCCGAGGTATTAGGTTGCCTTAGGTGAGGATATATAACGTTATAGTCGCATATAATGTTCCCACCGAGAAGTAGGGTCCGACTCGCCAGGAATGTTGTCAAATGTTAAATCCGAGGTGTTAGGTTGCCTTAGGTCAGGATATATAACGTTATAGACGTATATAATGTTCCCACCGTGAAGTAGGGTCCCACACACCAGGAATATTGACAACTATTACATCCGAGTTGTTAGGTTGCCCTATTTTACGATATACAGCGCTATAGACGCATACAATGTTCCCACCGAGAAGTAGGGTCCGACAGGTTTGGAATGCTTGCAAATATTACATCCTAGGAGTTAGGTTGCCTTAGGTTAGGATGTACAACGTTATAGACGCATATAATGTTCCCACCGAGAAGTAGGGTCCGACACACGTGGAATGTTGTCAAATGTTACATCCGAGGTGTTAGGTTGCCTTAGGTTAGGTTATATGACGTTATAGACGCATACAATGTTCCCACCGAGAAGTAGGGTCCGACAGGTTTGGAATGTTGGCAAATATTACATCCGAGGAGTTAGGTTGCCTTAGGTTAGGATATACAACGTTATAGACGCATATAATGTTCCCACCGAGAAGTAGGGTCCGACACACGTAGAATGTTGTCAAATGTTACATCCGAGGTGTTAGGTTGCCTTAGGTTAGGTTATATGACGTTATAGACGCATACAATGTTCCCACCGAGAAGTAGGGTCCGAGAGGTTTGGAATGTTGGCAAATATTACATCCGAGGAGTTAGGTTGCCTTAGGTTAGGATATACAACGTTATAGACGCATATAATGTTCCCACCGAGAAGTAGGGTCCGACACACCTGGAATGTTGTCAAATGTTACATCCGAGGTGTTAGGTTAACTTAGGTTGGGATATATAAAGTTATAGACGTATACAATGTTCCGACCGAGAAGTGGGTTCCGAGAAGCCAGGAATGTTGTCAAATGTTACATTCGCGATGTTAGGTTGCCTTAGGTTAGGATATGTAACGTTATAGACGCATATAATGTTCCCACCGATAAGTAGGGTCCGACACACCTGCAATGATGTCAAATGTTACATCCGAGGTGTTAGTTTAACTTAGGTTGGGATATATAACGTTATAGACGTATACAATGTTCCGACCGAGAAGTAGGTTCCGAGAAGCCAGGAATGTTGTAAAATGTTACATTCGCGATGATAGCTTGCCTTAGGTGAGGATATATAACGTTATAGACGCATATAGTGTTCCCACCGAGAAGTAGGTCCGACACGCCAGGAATATTGTCAAATATTACATCCGAGTTATCAGGTTGCCCTAGGGTGGGATATATAACGTTATAGACGCATATTATGTTCCCACCGAGAAGTAGGGTCCGACTCGCCAGAAATGTTGTCAAATGTCACATCCGAGGTGTTAGGTTGCCTTAGGTTAGGATATACAACGTTATAGACGCATATAATGTTCCCACCGAGATGTAGGGTCCGACACACCTGCAATGTTGTCAAATGTTACATCCGACGTGTTAGGTTGCCTTAGGTTAGGATATATAACGTTATAGACGCATATAATGTTCCCACCGAGAAGTAGGGTCCGACACACCTGCAATGATGTCAAATGTTACATCCGAGGTGTTAGTTTAACTTAGGTTGGGATATATAACGTTATAGACGTATACAATGTTCCGACCGAGAAGTAGGTTCCGAGAAGCCAGGAATGTTGTAAAATGTTACATTCGCGATGATAGCTTGCCTTAGGTTAGGATATATAACGTTATAGACGCATATAATGTTCCCACCGATAACTAGGGCCCGACACGCCAGGAATATTGTCAAATGTTACATCTGAGGTGTTAGGTTGCCTTAGGTTAGGATATATAACGTTATAGACGCATATAATGTTCCCAACGAGAAGTAGGGTCCGACTCGCCAGAAATGTTGTCAAATGTTACATCCGATGTGTTTGGTTGCCTTAGGTTAGGTTATATGACGTTATAGACGCATATAATGTTCCCAACGAGAAGTAGGTCCGACACGCCTGGATTGTTGTCAAATGTTACATTCGAGGTGTTAGGTTAACTTAGGTTGGGATATATAACGTTATAGACGTATACAATGTTCCGACCGAGAAGTAGGTTCCGAGAAGCCAGGAATGTTGTAAAATGTTACATTCGCGATGTTAGGTTGCCCTAGGTTAGGATATATAACGTTATAGACGCATATAATATTCCCACCGATTAGTAGTGTCCGACACGCCAGGAATATTGTCAAATATTACATCCGAGGTGCTAGGTTGCCTTAGGTTAGGATATAAAACGTTATAGACGCATATAATGTTCCCACCGAGAAGTAGGGTCCGACACACATGGAATCTTGTCAAATGTTACATCCGAGGTGTTAGGTTGCCTTCGGTTAGGATATATAACGTTATAGACACATATAATGTTCCCACCGAGAAGTAGGGTCCGATTCGCCAGAAATGTTGTCAAATGTTACATCCGAGGTGTTTGGTTGCCTTAGGTTAGGTTATATGACGTTATAGACGCATATAATGTTCCAACCGAGAAGTAGGTCCGAGACGCCTGGATTGTTGTCAAATATTACATCCGAGATGTTAGGTTGCCTTAGGTGAGGATATATAACGTTATAGACGTATATACTGTTCTCACCGTGAAGTAGGGTCCGGCACACCAGGAATATTGACAAATATTACATCCGAGTTGTTAGGTTGCCTTATTTTACGATATACAGCGTTATAGACGCATACAATGTTCCCACCGAGAAGTAGGGTCCGACAGGTTTGGAATGTTGGCAAATATTACATCCGAGGAGTTAGATTGCCTTAGGTTAGGATATACAACGTTATAGACGCATATACTGTTCCCCCCGAGAAGTAGGGTCCGACACACATGGAATCTTGTCAAATATTACATCCGACGTGTTAGGTTGCCTTAGGTGAGGATTTATAACGTTATAGACGTATATACAGTTCCCACCGTGAAGTAGGGTCCGACACACCAGGAATATTGACAACTATTACATCCGAGTAGTTAGGTTGCCTTATTTTACGATATACAGCGTTATAGACGCATACAATGTTCCTACCGAGATGTAGGGTCCGACAGGCTTGGAATGTTGGCAAATATTACATCTGAGATGTTAGGTTGCTTTAGGTTAGGATATATAACGTTATAGACGCATATAATGTTCCCACCGAGAAGTAGGTCCGACACGCCAGGAATATTGTCAAATATTACATCCGAGTTATTAGGTTGCCTTAGGGTAGGATATATAACGTTATAGACGCATATTATGTTCCCACCGAGAAGTAGGTCCGACACGCCTGGATTGTTGTCAAATATTACATCCGAGATGTCAGGTTGCCTTAGGTTAGGATATATAACGTTATAGACGCATATAATGTTCCCACCGAGAAGTAGGGACCGACTCGCCAGGAATGTTGTCAAATGTTACATCTGAGGTGTTAGGTTGCCTTAGGTTAGGATATATAACGTTATAGACGTATATACTGTTCCCACCGAGAAGTAGGGTCCGACACACGTGGAATGTTGTCAAATGTTACATCTGAGGTGTTAGGTTGCCTTAGGTTAGGTTATATGACGTTATAGACGCATATAATGTTCCAACCGAGAAGTAGGTCCGAGACGCCTGGATTGTTGTCAAATATTACATCCGAGATGTTAGGTTGCCTTAGGTGAGGATATATAACGTTATAGACGTATATACTGTTCTCACCGTGAAGTAGGGTCCGGCACACCAGGAATATTGACAAATATTACATCCGAGTTGTTAGGTTGCCTTATTTTACGATATACAGCGTTATAGACGCATACAATGTTCCCACCGAGAAGTAGGGTCCGACAGGTTTGGAATGTTGGCAAATATTACATCCGAGGAGTTAGATTGCCTTAGGTTAGGATATACAACGTTATAGACGCATATAATGTTCCCCCCGAGAAGCAGGGTCCGACACACATGGAATCTTGTCAAATATTACATCCGACGTGTTAGGTTGCCTTAGGTGAGGATTTATAACGTTATAGACGTATATACAGTTCCCACCGTGAAGTAGGGTCCGACACACCTGGAATGTCAAATGTTGCATCCGAGGTGTTAGGTTCACTTAGGTTGGGATATATAACGTTATAGACGTATATACTGCTCCCACTGAGAAGTAGGGTCCGACACACGTGGAATGTTGTCAAATGTTACATCCGATGTGTTAGGTTGCCTTATTTTACGATATACAGCGTTATAGACGCATACAATGTTCCCACCGAGAAGTAGGTCCGACACGCCAGGAATATTGTCAAATATTACATCCGAGTTATTAGGTTGCCTTAGGGTAGGATATATAACGTTATAGACGCATATTATGTTCCCACCGAGAAGTAGGTCCGACACGCCTGGATTGTTGTCAAATATTACATCCGAGATGTCAGGTTGCCTTAGGTTAGGATATATAACGTTATAGACGCATATAATGTTCCCACCGAGAAGTAGGGACCGACTCGCCAGGAATGTTGTCAAATGTTACATCTGAGGTGTTAGGTTGCCTTAGGTTAGGATATATAACGTTATAGACGTATATACTGTTCCCACCGAGAAGTAGGGTCCGACACACGTGGAATGTTGTCAAATGTTACATCTGAGGTGTTAGGTTGCCTTAGGTTAGGATATATAACGTTATAGACGCATATAATGTTCCCACCGAGAAGTGAGGTCCGACACACATGGAATCTTGTCAAATATTACATCCGACGTGTTATGTTGCCTTAGGTGAGGATATATAACGTTATAGACTTATATACAGTTCCCACCGTGAAGTAAGGTCCGACACACCAGGAATATTGACAACTATTACATCCGAGTTGTTAGGTTGCCTTATTTTACGATATACAGCGTTATAGACGCATACAATGTTCCCACCGAGATGTAGGGTCCGACAGGCTTGGATGTTGGCAAATATTACATCTGAGATGTTAGGTTGCTTTAGGTTAGGATATATAACGTTATAGACGCATATAATGTTCCCACCGTTAATTAGGGTCCGACACGCCAGGAACATGGTCAAGTATTACATCCGAGTTATTAGGTTGCCTTAGGTTAGGATATATAGCGTTATAAACGCATATAATGTTCCCACCGAGAAGTAGGATCCGCCTCGCCAGGAATGTTGTCAAATGTTACATCCGAGTTATTAGGTTGCTTTAGGTTAGGATATATAACGTTATAGACGCATATAATGTTCCCACCGAGAAGTAGGGACCGACTCGCCAGGAATGTTGTCAAATGTTACATCTGAGGTGTTAGGTTGCCTTAGGTTAGGATATATAACGTTATAGACGCATATAATGTTCCCACCGAGAAGTAAGGCCCGACACGCTTGGAATGTTGTCAAATGTTACATCCGAGGTGTTAGGTTGCCTTAGGTTAGGTTATATGACGTTATAGACGCATATAATGTCCCCACCGAGAAGTAGGTCCGACACGCCTGGATTGTTGTCAAATATTACATCCGAGATGTTAGGTTGCCTTAGGTTAGGATATATAACGTTATAGACGTATATACTGTTCCCACCGAGAAGTAGGGTCCGACACACGTGGAATGTTGTCAAATGTTACATCTGAGGTGTTAGGTTGCCTTAGGTTAGGATATATAACGTTATAGACGCATATAATGTTCCCAACGAGAAGTAGGGTCCGACTCGCCAGAAATGTTGTCAAATGTTACATCCGAGGTGTTTGGTTGCCGTAGGTTAGGTTATATGACGTTATAGACGCATATAATGTTCCCACCGAGAAGTAGGTCCGACACGCCTGGATTTTTGTCAAATATTACATCCGAGATGTTAGGTTGCCTTAGGTGAGGATATATAACGTTATAGACGTATATACTGTTCTCACCGTGAAGTAGGGTAGGGCACACCAGGAATATTGACAAATATTACATCCGAGTTGTTAGGTTGCCTTATTTTACGATATACAGCGTTATAGACGCATACAATGTTCCCACCGAGAAGTAGGTTCCGACAGGTTTGGAATGTTGGCAAATATTACATCCGAGGAGTTAGATTGCCTTAGGTTAGGATATACAACGTTATAGACGCATATAATGTTCCAACTGAGAAGTAGGTTCCGACTCGCCAGGAATGTTGTCAAATGTTACATACGAGGTGCTAGGTTGCCTTACGTTAGGATATACAACGTTATAGACGTATATAATGTTCCCACCAAGAAGTAGGGTCCGACACACCTGGAATGTTGTCAAATAGTTACATCCGAGGTGTTAGGTTGCCTTAGGTTAGGATATATAACGTTATAGACGCATATTATGTTCCCACCGAGAAGGAGGGTCCGACTCGCCAGGAATGTTGTCAAATGTTACATCCGAGGTGCTAGGTTGCCTTAGGTTAGGATATACAACGTTATAGACGCATATAATGTTCCCCCCGAGAAGTAGGTTCCGACACACATGGAATCTTGTCAAATATTACATCCGACGTGTTAGATTGCCTTAGGTGAGGATATATAACGTTATAGACGTATATACAGTTCCCACCGTGAAGTAGGGTCCGACACACCAGGAATATTGACAACTATTACATCCGAGTTGTTAGGTTGCCTTATTTTACGATATACAGCGTTATAGACGCATACAATGTTCCCACCGAGATGTAGGGTCCGACAGGCTTGGAATGTTGGCAAATATTACATCTGAGATGTTAGGTTGCTTTAGGTTACGATATATAACGTTATAGACGCATATAATGTTCCCAACGAGAAGTAGGGTCCGACTCGCCAGAAATGTTGTCAAATGTTACATCCGATGTGTTTGGTTGCCTTAGGTTAGGTTATATGACGTTATAGACGCATATAATGTTCCCAACGAGAAGTAGGTCCGACACGCCTGGATTGTTGTCAAATGTTACATCCGAGGTGTTAGGTTAACTTAGGTTGGGATATATAACGTTATAGACGTATACAATGTTCCGACCGAGAAGTAGGTTCCGAGAAGCCAGGAATGTTGTAAAATGTTACATTCGCGATGTTAGGTTGCCCTAGGTTAGGATATATAACGTTATAGACGCATATAATATTCCCACCGATTAGTAGGGTCCGATTCGCCAGAAATGTTGTCAAATGTTACATCCGAGGTGTTTGGTTGCCTCAGGTTAGGTTATATGACGTTATAGACGCATATAATGTTCCAACCGAGAAGTTGGTCCGACACGCCTGGATTGTTGTGAAATATTACATCCGAGATGTTAGGTTGCCTTAGGTGAGGATATATAACGTTATAGACGTATATACTGTTCTCACCGTGAAGTAGGGTCCGGCACACCAGGAATATTGACAAATATTACATCCGAGTTGTTAGGTTACCTTATTTTACGATATACAGCGTTATAGACGCATACAATGTTCCCACCGAGAAGTAGGGTCCGACACGTTTGGAATGTTGGCAAATATTACATCCGAGGAGTTAGATTGCCTTAGGTTAGGACATACAACGTTATAGACGCATATAATGTTCCCACCGAGACGTAGGGTCCGACACACCTGGAATGTTGTCAAATGTTACATCCGAGGTGTTAGGTTAACTTAGGTTGGGATATATAACGTTATAGACGTATACAATGTTCCGACCGAGAAGTAGGTTCCGAGAAGCCAGGAATGTTGTAAAATGTTACATTCGCGATGTTAGGTTGCCCTAGGTTAGGATATATAACGTTATAGACGCATATAATATTCCCACCGATAAGTAGGGTCCGACACGCCAGGAATATTGTCAAATATTACATCCGAGTTATTAGGTTGCCTTAGGTTAGGATATACAACGTTATAAACGCATATAATGTTCCCACCGAGAAGTAGGTTCCGACTCGCCAGGAATGTTGTCAAATGTTACATCTGAGGTGTTAGGTTGCGTTAGGTTAGGATATATAACGTTATAGACGCATATAATGTTCCCACCGAGAAGTAGGGCCCGACACGCTTGGAATATTGTCAAATATTACATCCGAGTTATTAGGTTGCCTTAGGTTAGGATATACAACGTTATAAACGCATATAATGTTCCCACCGAGAAGTAGGTTCCGACTCGCCAGGAATGTTGTCAAATGTTACATCTGAGGTGTCAGGTTGCCTTAGGTTAGGTTATATGACGTTATAGACGCATATAATGTTCCCACCGAGAAGTAGGTCCGACACGCCTGGATTGTTGTCAAATGTTACATCCGAGGTGTTAGGTTAACTTAGGTTGGGATATATAACGTTATAGACGTATACAATGTTCCGACCGAGAAGTAGGTTCCGAGAAGCCAGGAATGTTGTAAAATGTTACATTCGCGATGTTAGGTTGCCCTAGGTTAGGATATATAACGTTATAGACGCATATAATATTCCCACCGATTAGTAAGGTCCGACACGCCAGGAATATTGTCAAATATTACATCCGAGGTGCTAGGTTGCCTTAGGTTAGGATATAAAACGTTATAGACGCATATAATGTTCCCACCGAGAAGTAGGGTCCGACACACATGGAATCTTGTCAAATGTTACATCCGAGGTGATAGGTTGCCTTAGGTTAGGTTATATGACGTTATAGACGCATATAATGTTCCCACCGAGAAGTAGGACCGACACGCCTGGATTGTTGTCAAATATTACATCCGAGATGTTAGGTTGCCTTAGGTGAGGATATATAACGTTATAGACGTATATACTGTTCTCACCGTGAAGTAGGGTCCGGCACACCAGGAATATTGACAAATATTACATCCGAGTTGTTAGGTTGCCTTATTTTACGATATACAGCGTTATAGACGCATACAATGTTCCCACCGAGAAGTAGGGTCCGACAGGTTTGGAATGTTGGCAAATATTACATCCGAGGAGTTAGATTTCCTTAGGTTAGGATATACAACGTTATAGACGCATATAATGTTCCAACTGAGAAGTAGGTTCCGACTCGCCAGGAATGTTGTCAAATGTTACATCCGAGCTGCTAGGTTGCCTTACGTTAGGATATACAACGTTATAGACGCATATAATGTTCCCACCAAGAAGTAGGGTCCGACACACATGGAATCTTGTCAAATATTACATCCGACGTGTTAGGTTGCCTTAGGTGAGGATATATAACGTTATAGACTTATATACAGTTCCCACCGTGAAGTAAGGTCCGACACACCAGGAATATTGACAACTATTACATCCGAGTTGTTAGGTTGCCTTATTTTACGATATACAGCGTTATAGACGCATACAATGTTCCCACCGAGATGTAGGGTCCGACAGGCTTGGATGTTGGCAAATATTACATCTGAGATGTTAGGTTGCTTTAGGTTAGGATATATAACGTTATAGACGCATATAATGTTCCCACCGATAATTAGGGTCCGACACGCCAGGAACATGGTCAAGTATTACATCCGAGTTATTAGGTTGCCTTAGGTTAGGATATATAGCGTTATAAACGCATATAATGTTCCCACCGAGAAGTAGGATCCGCCTCGCCAGGAATGTTGTCAAATGTTACATCCGAGTTATTAGGTTGCTTTAGGTTAGGATATATAACGTTATAGACGCATATAATGTTCCCACCGAGAAGTAGGGACCGACTCGCCAGGAATGTTGTCAAATGTTACATCTGAGGTGTTAGGTTGCCTTAGGTTAGGATATATAACGTTATAGACGCATATAATGTTCCCACCGAGAAGTAAGGCCCGACACGCTTGGAATGTTGTCAAATGTTACATCCGAGGTGTTAGGTTGCCTTAGGTTAGGTTATATGACGTTATAGACGCATATAATGTCCCCACCGAGAAGTAGGTCCGACACGCCTGGATTGTTGTCAAATATTACATCCGAGATGTTAGGTTGCCTTAGGTTAGGATATATAACGGTATAGACGTATATACTGTTCCCACCGAGAAGTAGGGTCCGACACACGTGGAATGTTGTCAAATGTTACATCTGAGGTGTTAGGTTGCCTTAGGTTAGGATATATAACGTTATAGACGCATATAATGTTCCCAACGAGAAGTAGGGTCCGACTCGCCAGAAATGTTGTCAAATGTTACATCCGAGGTGTTTGGTTGCCGTAGGTTAGGTTATATGACGTTATAGACGCATATAATGTTCCCACCGAGAAGTAGGTCCGACACGCCTGGATTTTTGTCAAATATTACATCCGAGATGTTAGGTTGCCTTAGGTGAGGATATATAACGTTATAAACGTATATACTGTTCTCACCGTGAAGTAGGGTAGGGCACACCAGGAATATTGACAAATATTACATCCGAGTTGTTAGGTTGCCTTATTTTACGATATACAGCGTTATAGACGCATACAATGTTCCCACCGAGAAGTAGGGTCCGACACGTTTGGAATGTTGGCAAATATTACATCCGAGGAGTTAGATTGCCTTAGGTTAGGATATACAACGTTATAGACGCATATAATGTTCCAACTGAGAAGTAGGTTCCGACTCGCCAGGAATGTTGTCAAATGTTACATCCGAGGTGCTAGGTTGCCTTACGTTAGGATATACAACGTTATAGACGTATATAATGTTCCCACCAAGAAGTAGGGTCCGACACACCTGGAATGTTGTCAAATAGTTACATCCGAGGTGTTAGGTTGCCTTAGGTTAGGATATATAACGTTATAGACGCATATTATGTTCCCACCGAGAAGGAGGGTCCGACTCGCCAGGAATGTTGTCAAATGTTACATCCGAGGTGCTAGGTTGCCTTAGGTTAGGATATACAACGTTATAGACGCATATAATGTTCCCCCCGAGAAGTAGGTTCCGACACACATGGAATCTTGTCAAATATTACATCCGACGTGTTAGATTGCCTTAGGTGAGGATATATAACGTTATAGACGTATATACAGTTCCCACCGTGAAGTAGGGTCCGACACACCAGGAATATTGACAACTATTACATCCGAGTTGTTAGGTTGCCTTATTTTACGATATACAGCGTTATAGACGCATACAATGTTCCCACCGAGATGTAGGGTCCGACAGGCTTGGAATGTTGGCAAATATTACATCTGAGATGTTAGGTTGCTTTAGGTTAGGATATATAACGTTATAGACGCATATAATGTTCCCAACGAGAAGTAGGGTCCGACTCGCCAGAAATGTTGTCAAATGTTACATCCCATGTGTTTGGTTGCCTTAGGTTAGGTTATATGACGTTATAGACGCATATAATGTTCCCAACGAGAAGTAGGTCCGACACGCCTGGATTGTTGTCAAATGTTACATCCGAGGTGTTAGGTTAACTTAGGTTGGGATATATAACGTTATAGACGCATATACTGTTCTCACCGTGAAGTAGGGTCCGGCACACCAGGAATATTGACAAATATTACATCCGAGTTGTTAGGTTACCTTATTTTACGATATACAGCGTTATAGACGCATACAATGTTCCCACCGAGAAGTAGGGTCCGACACGTTTGGAATGTTGGCAAATATTACATCCGAGGAGTTAGATTGCCTTAGGTTAGGACATACAACGTTATAGACGCATATAATGTTCCCACCGAGAAGTAGGGTCCGACACACCTGGAATGTTGTCAAATGTTACATCCGAGGTGTTAGGTTAACTTAGGTTGGGATATATAACGTTATAGACGTATACAATGTTCCGACCGAGAAGTAGGTTCCGAGAAGCCAGGAATGATGTAAAATGTTACATTCGCGATGTTAGGTTGCCCTAGGTTAGGATATATAACGTTATAGACGCATATAATATTCCCACCGATAAGTAGGGTCCGACACGCCAGGAATATTGTCAAATATTACATCCGAGTTATTAGGTTGCCTTAGGTTAGGATATACAACGTTATAAACGCATATAATGTTCCCACCGAGAAGTAGGTTCCGACTCGCCAGGAATGTTGTCAAATGTTACATCTGAGGTGTTAGGTTGCGTTAGGTTAGGATATATAACGTTATAGACGCATATAATGTTCCCACCGAGAAGTAGGGCCCGACACGCTTGGAATATTGTCAAATATTACATCCGAGTTATTAGGTTGCCTTAGGTTAGGATATACAACGTTATAAACGAATATAATGTTCCCACCGAGAAGTAGGTTCCGACTCGCCAGGAATGTTGTCAAATGTTACATCTGAGGTGTCAGGTTGCCTTAGGATAGGTTATATGACGTTATAGACGCATATAATGTTCCCACCGAGAAGTAGGTCCGACACGCCTGGATTGTTGTCAAATGTTACATCCGAGGTGTTAGGTTAACTTAGGTTGGGATATATAACGTTATAGACGTATACAATGTTCCGACCGAGAAGTAGGTTCCGAGAAGCCAGGAATGTTGTAAAATGTTACATTCGCGATGTTAGGTTGCCCTAGGTTAGGATATATAACGTTATAGACGCATATAATATTCCCACCGATTAGTAGGGTCCGACACGCCAGGAATATTGTCAAATATTACATCCGAGGTGCTAGGTTGCCTTAGGTTAGGATATAAAACGTTATAGACGCATATAATGTTCCCACCGAGAAGTAGGGTCCGACACACATGGAATCTTGTCAAATGTTACATCCGAGGTGCTAGGTTGCCTTACGTTAGGATATACAACGTTATAGACGCATATAATGTTCCCACCAAGAAGTAGGGTCCGACACACATGGAATCTTGTCAAATATTACATCCGACGTGTTAGGTTGCCTTAGGTGAGGATATATAACGTTATAGACGTATATACAGTTCCCACCGTGAAGTAGGGTCCGACACACCAGGAATATTGACAACTATTACATCCGAGTTGTTAGGTTGCCTTATTTTACGATATACAGCGTTATAGACGCATACAATGTTCCCACCGAGATGTAGGGTCCGACAGGCTTGGAATGTTGGCAAATATTACATCTGAGATTTTAGGTTGCTTTAGGTTAGGATATATAACGTTATAGACGCATATAATGTTCCCACCGAGAAGTAGGTCCGACCCGCCAGGAATATTGTCAAATATTACATCCGAGTTATTAGGTTGCCTTAGGGTAGGATATATAACGTTATAGACGCATATTATGTTCCCACCGAGAAGTAGGTCCGACACGCCTGGATTGTTGTCAAATATTACATCCGAGATGTCAGGTTGCCTTAGGTTAGGATATATAACGTTATAGACGTATATACAGTTCTCACCGTGAAGTAGGGCCCGACACGCCTGGATTGTTGTCAAACATTACATCCGGGTTATTAGGTTGCTTTAGGTTAGGATATATAACGTTATAGACGCATATAATGTTCCCACCGAGAAGTAGGGACCGACTCGCCAGGAATGTTGTCAAATGTTACATCCGATGTGTTTGGTTGCCTTAGGTTAGGTTATATGACGTTATAGACGCATATAATGTTCCCAACGAGAAGTAGGTCCGACACGCCTGGATTGTTGTCAAATGTTACATCCGAGGTGCTAGGTTGCCTTACGTTAGGATATACAACGTTATAGACGTATATAATGTTCCCACCAAGAAGTAGGGTCCGACACACCTGGAATGTTGTCAAATAGTTACATCCGAGGTGTTAGGTTGCCTTAGGTTAGGATATATAACGTTATAGACGCATATTATGTTCCCACCGAGAAGGAGGGTCCGACTCGCCAGGAATGTTGTCAAATGTTACATCCGAGGTGCTAGGTTGCCTTAGGTTAGGATATACAACGTTATAGACGCATATAATGTTCCCCCCGAGAAGTAGGTTCCGACACACATGGAATCTTGTCAAATATTACATCCGACGTGTTAGATTGCCTTAGGTGAGGATATATAACGTTATAGACGTATATACAGTTCCCACCGTAAAGTAGGGTCCGACACACCAGGAATATTGACAACTATTACATCCGAGTTGTTAGGTTGCCTTATTTTACGATATACAGCGTTATAGACGCATACAATGTTCCCACCGAGATGTAGGGTCCGACAGGCTTGGAATGTTGGCAAATATTACATCTGAGATGTTAGGTTGCTTTAGGTTAGGATATATAACGTTATAGACGCATATAATGTTCCCAACGAGAAGTAGGGTCCGACTCGCCAGAAATATTGTCAAATGTTACATCCCATGTGTTTGGTTGCCTTAGGTTAGGTTATATGACGTTATAGACGCATATAATGTTCCCAACGAGAAGTAGGTCCGACACGCCTGGATTGTTGTCAAATGTTACATCCGAGGTGTTAGGTTAACTTAGGTTGGGATATATAACGTTATAGACGTATACAATGTTCCGACCGAGAAGTAGGTTCCGAGAAGCCAGGAATGTTGTAAAATGTTACATTCGCGATGTTAGGTTGCCCTAGGTTAGGATATATAACGTTATAGACGCATATAATATTCCCACCGATTAGTAGGGTCCGATTCGCTAGAAATGTTGTCAAATGTTACATCCGAGGTGTTTGGTTGCCTCAGGTTAGGTTATATGACGTTATAGACGCATATAATGTTCCAACCGAGAAGTTGGTCCGACACGCCTGGATTGTTGTCAAATATTACATCCGAGATGTTAGGTTGCCTTAGGTGAGGATATATAACGTTATAGACGTATATACTGTTCTCACCGTGAAGTAGGGTCCGGCACACCAGGAATATTGACAAATATTACATCCGAGTTGTTAGGTTACCTTATTTTACGATATACAGCGTTATAGACGCATACAATGTTCCCACCGAGAAGTAGGGTCCGACACGTTTGGAATGTTGGCAAATATTACATCCGAGGAGTTAGATTGCCTTAGGTTAGGACATACAACGTTATAGACGCATATAATGTTCCCACCGAGAAGTAGGGTCCGACACACCGGGAATGTTGTCAAATGTTACATCCGAGGTGTTAGGTTAACTTAGGTTGGGATATATAACGTTATAGACGTATACAATGTTCCGACCGAGAAGTAGGTTCCGAGAAGCCAGGAATGTTGTAAAATGTTACATTCGCGATGTTAGGTTGCCCTAGGTTAGGATATATAACGTTATAGACGCATATAATATTCCCACCGATTAGTAGGGTCCGACACGCCAGGAATATTGTCAAATATTACATCCGAGGTGCTAGGTTGCCTTAGGTTAGGATATAAAACGTTATAGACGCATATAATGTTCCCACCGAGAAGTAGGGTCCGACACACATGGAATCTTGTCAAATGTTACATCCGAGGTGCTAGGTTGCCTTACGTTAGGATATACAACGTTATAGACGCATATAATGTTCCCACCAAGAAGTAGGGTCCGACACACATGGAATCTTGTCAAATATTACATCCGACGTGTTAGGTTGCCTTAGGTGAGGATATATAACGTTATAGACGTATATACAGTTCCCACCGTGAAGTAGGGTCCGACACACCAGGAATATTGACAACTATTACATCCGAGTTGTTAGGTTGCCTTATTTTACGATATACAGCGTTATAGACGCATACAATGTTCCCACCGAGATGTAGGGTCCGACAGGCTTGGAATGTTGGCAAATATTACATCTGAGATGTTAGGTTGCTTTAGGTTAGGATATATAACGTTATAGACGCATATAATGTTCCCAACGAGAAGTAGGGTCCGACTCGCCAGAAATGTTGTCAAATGTTACATCCCATGTGTTTGGTTGCCTTAGGTTAGGTTATATGACGTTATAGACGCATATAATGTTCCCAACGAGAAGTAGGTCCGACACGCCTGGATTGTTGTCAAATGTTACATCCGAGGTGTTAGGTTAACTTAGGTTGGGATATATAACGTTATAGACGCATATACTGTTCTCACCGTGAAGTAGGGTCCGGCACACCAGGAATATTGACAAATATTACATCCGAGTTGTTAGGTTACCTTATTTTACGATATACAGCGTTATAGACGCATACAATGTTCCCACCGAGAAGTAGGGTCCGACACGTTTGGAATGTTGGCAAATATTACATCCGAGGAGTTAGATTGCCTTAGGTTAGGACATACAACGTTATAGACGCATATAATGTTCCCACCGAGAAGTAGGGTCCGACACACCTGGAATGTTGTCAAATGTTACATCCGAGGTGTTAGGTTAACTTAGGTTGGGATATATAACGTTATAGACGTATACAATGTTCCGACCGAGAAGTAGGTTCCGAGAAGCCAGGAATGTTGTAAAATGTTACATTCGCGATGTTAGGTTGCCCTAGGTTAGGATATATAACGTTATAGACGCATATAATATTCCCACCGATAAGTAGGGTCCGACACGCCAGGAATATTGTCAAATATTACATCCGAGTTATTAGGTTGCCTTAGGTTAGGATATACAACGTTATAAACGCATATAATGTTCCCACCGAGAAGTAGGTTCCGACTCGCCAGGAATGTTGTCAAATGTTACATCTGAGGTGTTAGGTTGCGTTAGGTTAGGATATATAACGTTATAGACGCATATAATGTTCCCACCGAGAAGTAGGGCCCGACACGCTTGGAATATTGTCAAATATTACATCCGAGTTATTAGGTTGCCTTAGGTTAGGATATACAACGTTATAAACGCATATAATGTTCCCACCGAGAAGTAGGTTCCGACTCGCCAGGAATGTTGTCAAATGTTACATCTGAGGTGTCAGGTTGCCTTAGGTTAGGTTATATGACGTTATAGACGCATATAATGTTCCCACCGAGAAGTAGGTCCGACACGCCTGGATTGTTGTCAAATGTTACATCCGAGGTGTTAGGTTAACTTAGGTTGGGATATATAACGTTATAGACGTATACAATGTTCCGACCGAGAAGTAGGTTCCGAGAAGCCAGGAATGTTGTAAAATGTTACATTCGCGATGTTAGGTTGCCCTAGGTTAGGATATATAACGTTATAGACGCATATAATATTCCCACCGATTAGTAGGGTCCGACACGCCAGGAATATTGTCAAATATTACATCCGAGGTGCTAGGTTGCCTTAGGTTAGGATATAAAACGTTATAGACGCATATAATGTTCCCACCGAGAAGTAGGGTCCGACACACATGGAATCTTGTCAAATGTTACATCCGAGGTGCTAGGTTGCCTTACGTTAGGATATACAACGTTATAGACGCATATAATGTTCCCACCAAGAAGTAGGGTCCGACACACATGGAATCTTGTCAAATATTACATCCGACGTGTTAGGTTGCCTTAGGTGAGGATATATAACGTTATAGACGTATATACAGTTCCCACCGTGAAGTAGGGTCCGACACACCAGGAATATTGACAACTATTACATCCGAGTTGTTAGGTTGCCTTATTTTACGATATACAGCGTTATAGACGCATACAATGTTCCCACCGAGATGTAGGGTCCGACAGGCTTGGAATGTTGGCAAATATTACATCTGAGATTTTAGGTTGCTTTAGGTTAGGATATATAAGGTTATAGACGCATATAATGTTCCCACCGAGAAGTAGGTCCGACCCGCCAGGAATATTGTCAAATATTACATCCGAGTTATTAGGTTGCCTTAGGGTAGGATATATAACGTTATAGACGCATATTATGTTCCCACCGAGAAGTAGGTCCGACACGCCTGGATTGTTGTCAAATATTACATCCGAGATGTCAGGTTGCCTTAGGTTAGGATATATAACGTTATAGACGTATATACAGTTCTCACCGTGAAGTAGGGCCCGACACGCCTGGATTGTTGTCAAACATTACATCCGGGTTATTAGGTTGCTTTAGGTTAGGATATATAACGTTATAGACGCATATAATGTTCCCACCGAGAAGTAGGGACCGACTCGCCAGGAATGTTGTCAAATGTTACATCCGATGTGTTTGGTTGCCTTAGGTTAGGTTATATGACGTTATAGACGCATATAATGTTCCCAACGAGAAGTAGGTCCGACACGCCTGGATTGTTGTCAAATGTTACATCCGAGGTGCTAGGTTGCCTTACGTTAGGATATACAACGTTATAGACGTATATAATGTTCCCACCAAGAAGTAGGGTCCGACACACCTGGAATGTTGTCAAATAGTTACATCCGAGGTGTTAGGTTGCCTTAGGTTAGGATATATAACGTTATAGACGCATATTATGTTCCCACCGAGAAGGAGGGTCCGACTCGCCAGGAATGTTGTCAAATGTTACATCCGAGGTGCTAGGTTGCCTTAGGTTAGGATATACAACGTTATAGACGCATATAATGTTCCCCCCGAGAAGTAGGTTCCGACACACATGGAATCTTGTCAAATATTACATCCGACGTGTTAGATTGCCTTAGGTGAGGATATATAACGTTATAGACGTATATACAGTTCCCACCGTAAAGTAGGGTCCGACACACCAGGAATATTGACAACTATTACATCCGAGTTGTTAGGTTGCCTTATTTTACGATATACAGCGTTATAGACGCATACAATGTTCCCACCGAGATGTAGGGTCCGACAAGCTTGGAATGTTGGCAAATATTACATCTGAGATGTTAGGTTGCTTTAGGTTAGGATATATAACGTTATAGACGCATATAATGTTCCCAACGAGAAGTAGGGTCCGACTCGCCAGAAATATTGTCAAATGTTACATCCCATGTGTTTGGTTGCCTTAGGTTAGGTTATATGACGTTATAGACGCATATAATGTTCCCAACGAGAAGTAGGTCCGACACGCCTGGATTGTTGTCAAATGTTACATCCGAGGTGTTAGGTTAACTTAGGTTGGGATATATAACGTTATAGACGTATACAATGTTCCGACCGAGAAGTAGGTTCCGAGAAGCCAGGAATGTTGTAAAATGTTACATTCGCGATGTTAGGTTGCCCTAGGTTAGGATATATAACGTTATAGACGCATATAATATTCCCACCGATTAGTAGGGTCCGATTCGCTAGAAATGTTGTCAAATGTTACATCCGAGGTGTTTGGTTGCCTCAGGTTAGGTTATATGACGTTATAGACGCATATAATGTTCCAACCGAGAAGTTGGTCCGACACGCCTGGATTGTTGTCAAATATTACATCCGAGATGTTAGGTTGCCTTAGGTGAGGATATATAACGTTATAGACGTATATACTGTTCTCACCGTGAAGTAGGGTCCGGCACACCAGGAATATTGACAAATATTACATCCGAGTTGTTAGGTTACCTTATTTTACGATATACAGCGTTATAGACGCATACAATGTTCCCACCGAGAAGTAGGGACCGACTCGCCAGGAATGTTGTCAAATGTTACATCTGAGGTGTTAGGTTGCCTTAGGTTAGGATATATAACGTTATAGACGTATATACTGTTCCCACCGAGAAGTAGGGTCCGACACACGTGGAATGTTGTCAAATGTTACATCTGAGGTGTTAGGTTGCCTTAGGTTAGGTTATATGACGTTATAGACGCATATAATGTTCCCACCAAGAAGTAGGGTCCGACACACATGGAATCTTGTCAAATATTACATCCGACGTGTTAGGTTGCCTTAGGTGAGGATATATAACGTTATAGACGTATATACAGTTCCCACCGTGAAGTAGGGTCCGACACACCAGGAATATTGACAACTATTACATCCGAGTTGTTAGGTTGCCTTATTTTACGATATACAGCGTTATAGACGCATACAATGTTCCCACCGAGATGTAGGGTCCGACAGGCTTGGAATGTTGGCAAATATTACATCTGAGATTTTAGGTTGCTTTAGGTTAGGATATATAACGTTATAGACGCATATAATGTTCCCACCGAGAAGTAGGTCCGACCCGCCAGGAATATTGTCAAATATTACATCCGAGTTATTAGGTTGCCTTAGGGTAGGATATATAACGTTATAGACGCATATTATGTTCCCACCGAGAAGTAGGTCCGACACGCCTGGATTGTTGTCAAATATTACATCCGAGATGTCAGGTTGCCTTAGGTTAGGATATATAACGTTATAGACGTATATACAGTTCTCACCGTGAAGTAGGGCCCGACACGCCTGGATTGTTGTCAAACATTACATCCGGGTTATTAGGTTGCTTTAGGTTAGGATATATAACGTTATAGACGCATATAATGTTCCCACCGAGAAGTAGGGACCGACTCGCCAGGAATGTTGTCAAATGTTACATCCGATGTGTTTGGTTGCCTTAGGTTAGGTTATATGACGTTATAGACGCATATAATGTTCCCAACGAGAAGTAGGTCCGGGCCGCCTGGATTGTTGTCAAATGTTACATCCGAGGTGTTAGGTTAACTTAGGTTGGGATATATAACGTTATAGACGTATACAATGTTCCGACCGAGAAGTAGGTTCCGAGAAGCCAGGAATGTTGTAAAATGTTACATTCGCGATGTTAGGTTGCCCTAGGTTAGGATATATAACGTTACAGACGCATATAATATTCCCACCGATTAGTAGGGTCCGACACGCCAGGAATATTGTCAAATATTAAATCCGAGGTGCTAGGTTGCCTTAGGTTAGGATATAAAACGTTATAGACGCATATAATGTTCCCACCGAGAAGTAGGGTCCGACACATGGAATCTTGTCAAATGTTACATCCGAGGTGTTAGGTTGCCTTAGGTTAGGATATATAACGTTATAGACACATATAATGTTCCCACCGAGAAGTAGGGTCAGATTCGCCAGAAATGTTGTCAAATGTTACATCCGAGGTGTTTGGTTGCCTTAGGTTAGGTTATATGACGTTATAGACGCATATAATGTTCCCACCGAGAAGTAGGGTCCGACGCACCTGGAATGTTGTCAAATGTTACAACCGAGGTGTTAGGTTAACTTAGGTTGGGATATATAACGTTATAGACGTATACAATGTTCCGACCGAGAAGTAGGTTCCGAGAAGCCAGGAATGTTGTAAAATGTTACATTCGCGATGTTAGGTTGCCCTAGGTTAGGATATATAACGTTATGGACGCATATAATATTCCCACCGATTAGTAGGGTCCGACACGCCAGGAATATTGTCAAATATTAAATCCGAGGTGCTAGGTTGCCTTAGGTTAGGATATAAAACGTTATAGACGCATATAATGTTCCCACCGAGAAGTAGGGTCCGACACACATGGAATCTTGTCAAATGTTACATCCGAGGTGTTAGGTTGCCTTAGGTTAGGATATATAACGTTATAGACACATATAATGTTCCCACCGAGAAGTAGGGTCCGATTCGCCAGAAATGTTGTCAAATGTTACATCCGAGGTGTTTGGTTGCCTTAGGTTAGGTTATATGACGTTATAGACGCATATAATGTTCCAACCGAGAAGTTGGTCCGACACGCCTGGATTGTTGTCAAATATTACATCCGAGATGTTAGGTTGCCTTAGGTGAGGATATATAACGTTATAGACGTATATACTGTTCTCACCGTGAAGTAGGGTCCGGCACACCAGGAATATTGACAAATATTACATCCGAGTTGTTAGGTTGCCTTATTTTACGATATACAGCGTTATAGACGCATACAATGTTCCCTCCGAGATGTAGGGTCCGACAGGCTTGGAATGTTGGCAAATATTACATCTGAGATGTTAGGTTGCTTTAGGTTAGGATATATAACGTTATAGACGCATATAATGTTCCCACCGAGAAGTAGGTCCGACACGCCAGGAATATTGTCAAATATTACATCCGACTTATTAGGTTGCCTTAGGGTAGGATATATAACGTTATAGACGCATATTATGTTCCCACCGAGTAGTAGGTCCGACACGCCTGGATTGTTGTCAAATATTACATCCGAGATGTCAGGTTGCCTTAGGTTGGGATATATAACGTTATAGACGTATATACTGTTCTCACCGTGAAGTAGGGCCCGACACGCCTGGATTGTTGTCAAACATTACATCCGAGATATTAGGTTGCTTTAGGTTAGGATATATAACGTTATAGACGCATATAATGTTCCCACCGAGAAGTAGGGACCGACTCGCCAGGAATGTTGTCAAATGTTACATCCGATGTGTTTGGTTGCCTTAGGTTAGGTTATATGACGTTATAGACGCATATAATGTTCCCAACGAGAAGTAGGTCCGACACGCCTGGATTGTTGTCAAATGTTACATCCGAGGTGTTAGGTTAACTTAGGTTGGGATATATAACGTTATAGACACATATAATGTTCCCACCGAGAAGTAGGGTCCGATTCGCCAGAAATGTTGTCAAATGTTACATCCGAGGTGTTTGGTTGCCTTAGGTTAGGTTATATGACGTTATAGACGCATATAATGTTCCAACCGAGAAGTTGGTCCGACACGCCTGGATTGTTGTCAAATATTACATCCGAGATGCTAGGTTGCCTTAGGTGAGGATATATAACGTTATAGACGTATATACTGTTCTCACCGTGAAGTAGGGTCCGGCACACCAGGAATATTGACAAATATTACATCCGAGTTGTTAGGTTGCCTTATTTTACGATATACAGCGTTATAGACGCATACAATGTTCCCACCGAGATATAGGGTCCGACAGGCTTGGAATGTTGGCAAATATTACATCGGAGATGTTAGGTTGCTTTAGGTTAGGATATATAACGTTATAGACGCATATAATGTTCCCACCGAGAAGTAGGTCTGACACGCCAGGAATATTGTCAAATATTACATCCGAGTTATTAGGTTGCCTTAGGGTAGGATATATAACGTTATAGACGCATATTATGTTCCCACCGAGTAGTAGGTCCGACACGCCTGGATTGTTGTCAAATATTACATCCGAGATGTCAGGTTGCCTTAGGTTAGGATATATAACGTTATAGACGTATATACTGTTCTCACCGTGAAGTAGGGCCCGACACGCCTGGATTGTTGTCAAACATTACATCCGAGTTATTAGGTTGCTTTAGGTTAGGATATATAACGTTATAGACGCATATAATGTTCCCACCGAGAAGTAGGGACCGACTCGCCAGGAATGTTGTCAAATGTTACATCTGAGGTGTTAGGTTGCTTTAGGTTAGGATATATAACGTTATAGACGCATATAATGTTCCCACCGAGAAGTAGGGTCCGACTCGCCAGAAATGTTGTCAAATGTTACATCCGATATGTTTGGTTGCCTTAGGTTAGGTTATATGACGTTATAGACGCATATAATGTTCCCACCGAGAAGTAGGTCCGACACGCCTGGATTGTTGTCAAACATTACATCTGAGATGTTAGGTTGCCTTAGGTTAGGATATATAACGTTATAGACGTATATACTGTTCCCACCGAGAAGTTGGGTCCGACACACGTGGAATGTTGTCAACTGTTACATCCGAGGGGTTATGTTGCCTTAGGTTAGGTTATATGTCGTTATAGACGCATATAATGTTCCCACCGAGAAGTAGGTCCGACACGCCTGGATTGTTGTCAAATATTGCATCCGAGATGTTAGGTTGCCTTAGGTTAGGATATATAACGTTATAGACGCATATAATGTTCCCACCGATAAGTAGGATCCGACACGCCAGGAATATTGTCAAATATTACATCCGAGATATTAGGTTGCCTTAGGATAGCATATAGAACGTTAAAGACGCATTTAATGTTCCCACCGAGAAGGAGGGTCCGACTCGCCAGGAATGTTGTCAAATGTTACATCTGAGATGTTAGGTTGCTTTAGGTTAGGATATATAACGTTATAGACGCATATAATGTTCCCACCGAGAAGTAGGTCCGACACGCCAGGAATATTGTCAAATATTACATCCGACTTATTAGGTTGCCTTAGGGTAGGATATATAACGTTATAGACGCATATTATGTTCCCACCGAGTAGTAGGTCCGACACGCCTGGATTGTTGTCAAACATTACATCCGAGATGTTAGGTTGCCTTAGGTTAGGATATATAACGTTATAGACGGATATACTGTTCCCACCGTGAAGTAGGGTCCGACACACCAGGAATATTGACAAATATTACATCCGAGTTGTTAATTTGCCTTATTTTCCGATATATAGCGTTATAGACGCTTACAATGTTCCCACCGAGATGTAGGGTCCGACAGGCTTGGAATGTTTGCAAATATTACATCCGTGGAGTTAGGTTGCCTTAGGTTAGGATGTACAACGTTATAGACGCATATAATGTTCCCACCGAGAAGTAGGGTCCGACACATCTGCAATGTTGTCAAATGTTACATCCGAGGTGTTAGGTTGCCTTAGGTTAGGATATATAACGTTATAGACACATATACTGTTCCCACCGAGAAGTAGGGTCCGATTCGCCAGAAATGTTGTCAAATGTTACATCCGAGGTGTTTGGTTGCCTTAGGGTAGGTTATATGACGTTATAGACGCATATAATGTTCCAACCGAGAAGTAGGTCCGACACGCCAGGAATATTGACAAATATTACATCCGAGTTGATAGGTTGCCTTATTTTACGATATACAGCGTTATAGACGCATACAATGTTCCCACTGAGAAGTAGGGTCCGACAGGTTTGGAATGTTGGCAAATATTACAACCGAGGAGTTAGATTGCCTTAGGTTAGGATATACAACGTTATAGACGCATATAATGTTCCCACCGATAAGTAGGGTCCGACACGCCAGGTATATTGTCAAATATTACATCCGAGTTATTAGGTTGCCTTAGGTTAGGATATATAACGTTATAGACGCATATAATGTTCCCACCGAGAAGTAGGGTCCGACACACCTGGAATGTCAAATGTTACATCCGAGGTGTTAGGTTCACTTAGGTTGGGATATATAACGTTATAGACGTATATACTGCTCCCACTGAGAAGTAGGGTCCGACACACGTGGAATGTTGTCAAATGTTACATCCGAGGTGTTAAGTTGCCTTAGGTTAGGATATATAACGTTATAGACGCATATAATGTTCCAACTGAGAAGTAGGTTCCGACTCGCTACGAATGTTGTCAAATGTTACATCCGAGGTGTTAGGTTGCCTTAGGTTAGGATATACAACGTTATAGACGCATATAATGTTCCCACCGAGAAGTAGGGTCCGACGCACCTGGAATGTTGTCAACTGTTACAACCGAGGTGTTAGGTTAACTTAGGTTGGGATATATAACGTTATAGAAGTATACAATGTTCCGACCGAGAAGTAGGTTCCGAGAAGCCAGGAATGTTGTAAAATGTTACATTCGCGATGTTAGGTTGCCCTAGGTTAGGATATATAACGTTATGGACGCATATAATATTCCCACCGATTAGTAGGGTCCGACACGCCAGGAATATTGTCAAATATTAAATCCGAGGTGCTAGGTTGCCTTAGGTTAGGATATAAAACGTTATAGATCCATATAATGTTCCCACCGAGAAGTAGGGTCCGACAAACATGGAATCTTGTCAAATGTTACATCCGAGGTGTTAGGTTGCCTTAGGTTAGGATATATAACGTTATAGACACATATAATGTTCCCACCGAGAAGTAGGGTCAGATTCGCCAGAAATGTTGTCAAATGTTACATCCGAGGTGTTTGGTTGCCTTAGGTTAGGTTATATGACGTTATAGACGCATATAATGTTCCCACCGAGAAGTAGAGTCCGACACACATGGAATCTTGTCAAATGTTACATCCGAGGTGTTAGGTTGCCTTAGGTTAGGATATATAACGTTATAGACACATATAATGTTCCCACCGAGAAGTAGGGTCCGATTCGCCAGAAATGTTGTCAAATGTTACATCCGAGGTGTTTGGTTGCCTTAGGTTAGGTTATATGACGTTATAGACGCATATAATGTTCCAACCGAGAAGTTGGTCCGACACGCCTGGATTGTTGTCAAATATTACATCCGAGATGTTAGGTTGCCTTAGGTGAGGATATATAACGTTATAGACGTATATACTGTTCCCACCGAGAAGTTGGGTCCGACACACGTGGAATGTTGTCAACTGTTACATCCGAGGTGTTAGGTTGCCTTAGGTTAGGTTATATGTCGTTATAGACGCATATAATGTTCCCACCGAGAAGTAGGTCCGACACGCCTGGATTGTTGTCAAATATTGCATCCGAGATGTTAGGTTGCCTTAGGTTAGGATATATAACGTTATAGACGCATATAATGTTCCCACCGATAAGTAGGATCCGACACGCCAGGAATATTGTCAAATATTACATTCGGGATATTAGGTTGCCTTAGGATAGCATATAGAACGTTAAAGACGCATTTAATGTTCCCACCGAGAAGAAGGGTCCGACTCGCCAGGAATGTTGTCAAATGTTACATCTGAGGTGTCAGGTTGCCTTAGGTTAGGATATATAACGTTATAGACGCATATAATGTTCCCACCGAGAAGTAGGACCCGACACGCTTGGAATGTTGTCAAATGTTACATCCGAGGTGTTAGGTTGCCTTAGGTTAGGTTATATGACGTTATAGACGCATATAATGTCCCCACCGAGAAGTAGGTCCGACACGCCTGGATTGTTGTCAAATAGTACATCCGAGATGTTAGGTTGCCCTAGGTTAGGATATATAACGTTATAGACGTATATACTGTTCCCACCGAGAAGTAGGGTCCGACACACGTGGAATGTTGACAAATGTTACATCCGAGGTGTTAGGTTGCCTTAGGTTAGGTTATATGACGTTATAGACGCATATAATGTTCCCACCGAGAAGTAGGTCCGACACGTCTAGTTTGTTGTCAAACATTACATCCGAGATGTTAGGTTGCCTTAGGTTAGGATATATAACGTTATAGACGGATATACTGTTCCCACCGTGAAGTAGGGTCCGACACACCAGGAATATTGACAAATATTACATCCGAGTTGTTAATTTGCCTTATTTTCCGATATATAGCGTTATAGACGCTTACAATGTTCCCACCGAGATGTAGGGTCCGACAGGCTTGGAATGTATGCAAATATTACATCCGTGGAGTTAGGTTGCCTTAGGTTAGGATATACAACGTTATAGACGCATATAATGTTCCCACCGAGAAGTAGGGTCCGACACATCTGCAATGTTGTCAAATGTTACATCCGAGGTGTTAGGTTGCCTGAGGTTAGGATATATAACGTTATAGACACATATAATGTTCCCACCGAGAAGTAGGGTCCGATTCGCCAGAAATGTTGTCAAATGTTACATCCAAGGTGTTTGGTTGCCTTAGGGTAGGTTATATGACGTTATAGACGCATATAATGTTCCAACCGAGAAGTAGGTCCGACACGCCAGGAATATTGACAAATATTACATCCGAGTTGATAGGTTGCCTTATTTTACGATATACAGCGTTATAGACGCATACAATGTTCCCACCGAGAAGTAGTGTCCGACAGGTTTGGAATGTTGGCAAATATTACATCCGAGGAGTTAGATTGCCTTAGGTTAGGATATACAACGTTATAGACGCATATAATGTTCCCACCGATAAGTAGGGTCCGAAACGCCAGGTATATTGTCAAATATTACATCCGAGTTATTAGGTTGCCTTAGGTTAGGATATATAACGTTATAGACGCATATAATGTTCCCACCGAGAAGTAGGGTCCGACACACCTGGAATGTCAAATGTTGCATCCGAGGTGTTAGGTTCACTTAGGTTGGGATATATAACGTTATAGACGTATATACTGCTCCCACTGAGAAGTAGGGTCCGACACACGTGGAATGTTGTCAAATGTTACATCCGATGTGTTAGGTTGCCTTATTTTACGATATACAGCGTTATAGACGCATACAATGTTCCCACCGAGAAGTAGGGTCCGACAGGGTTGGAATGTTGGCAAATATTACATCCGAGGCGTTAGGTTGCCTTAGGTTAGGATATACAACGTTATAGACGCATATAATGTCCCCACCGAGAAGTAGGTCCGACACGCCTGGATTGTTGTCAAATAGTACATCCGAGATGTTAGGTTGCCTTAGGTTAGGATATATAACGTTATAGACGGATATACTGTTCCCACCGTGAAGTAGGGTCCGACACACCAGGAATATTGACAAATATTACATCCGAGTTGTTAATTTGCCTTATTTTCCGATATATAGCGTTATAGGCGCTTACAATGTTCCCACCGAGATGTAGGGTCCGACAGGCTTGGAATGTTTGCAAATATTACATCCGTGGAGTTAGGTTGCCTTAGGTTAGGATATACAACGTTATAGACGCATATAATGTTCCCACCGAGAAGTAGGGTCCGACACATCTGCAATGTTGTCAAATGTTACATCCGAGGTGTTAGGTTGCCTTAGGTTAGGATATATAACGTTATAGACACATATAATGTTCCCACCGAGAAGTATGGTCCGATTCGCCAGAAATGTTGTCAAATGTTACATCCGAGGTGTTTGGTTGCCTTAGGGCAGGTTATATGACGTTATAGACGCATATAATGTTCCAACCGAGAAGTAGGTCCGACACGCCAGGAATATTGACAAATATTACATCCGAGTTGATAGGTTGCCTTATTTTACGATATACAGCGTTATAGACGCATACAATGTTCCCACCGAGAAGTAGGGTCCGACAGGTTTGGAATGTTGGCAAATATTACATCCGAGGAGTTAGATTGCCTTAGGTTAGGATATACAACGTTATAGACGCATATAATGTTCCCCCCGAGAAGTAGGTTCCGACACACATGGAATCTTGTCAAATATTACATCCGACGTGTTAGATTGCCTTAGGTGAGGATATATAACGTTATAGACGTATATACAGTTCCCACCGTAAAGTAGGGTCCGACACACCAGGAATATTGACAACTATTACATCCGAGTTGTTAGGTTGCCTTATTTTACGATATACAGCGTTATAGACGCATACAATGTTCCCACCGAGATGTAGGGTCCGACAAGCTTGGAATGTTGGCAAATATTACATCTGAGATGTTAGGTTGCTTTAGGTTAGGATATATAACGTTATAGACGCATATAATGTTCCCAACGAGAAGTAGGGTCCGACTCGCCAGAAATATTGTCAAATGTTACATCCCATGTGTTTGGTTGCCTTAGGTTAGGTTATATGACGTTATAGACGCATATAATGTTCCCAACGAGAAGTAGGTCCGACACGCCTGGATTGTTGTCAAATGTTACATCCGAGGTGTTAGGTTAACTTAGGTTGGGATATATAACGTTATAGACGTATACAATGTTCCGACCGAGAAGTAGGTTCCGAGAAGCCAGGAATGTTGTAAAATGTTACATTCGCGATGTTAGGTTGCCCTAGGTTAGGATATATAACGTTATAGACGCATATAATATTCCCACCGATTAGTAGGGTCCGATTCGCTAGAAATGTTGTCAAATGTTACATCCGAGGTGTTTGGTTGCCTCAGGTTAGGTTATATGACGTTATAGACGCATATAATGTTCCAACCGAGAAGTTGGTCCGACACGCCTGGATTGTTGTCAAATATTACATCCGAGATGTTAGGTTGCCTTAGGTGAGGATATATAACGTTATAGACGTATATACTGTTCTCACCGTGAAGTAGGGTCCGGCACACCAGGAATATTGACAAATATTACATCCGAGTTGTTAGGTTACCTTATTTTACGATATACAGCGTTATAGACGCATACAATGTTCCCACCGAGAAGTAGGGACCGACTCGCCAGGAATGTTGTCAAATGTTACATCTGAGGTGTTAGGTTGCCTTAGGTTAGGATATATAACGTTATAGACGTATATACTGTTCCCACCGAGAAGTAGGGTCCGACACACGTGGAATGTTGTCAAATGTTACATCTGAGGTGTTAGGTTGCCTTAGGTTAGGTTATATGACGTTATAGACGCATATAATGTTCCCACCAAGAAGTAGGGTCCGACACACATGGAATCTTGTCAAATATTACATCCGACGTGTTAGGTTGCCTTAGGTGAGGATATATAACGTTATAGACGTATATACAGTTCCCACCGTGAAGTAGGGTCCGACACACCAGGAATATTGACAACTATTACATCCGAGTTGTTAGGTTGCCTTATTTTACGATATACAGCGTTATAGACGCATACAATGTTCCCACCGAGATGTAGGGTCCGACAGGCTTGGAATGTTGGCAAATATTACATCTGAGATTTTAGGTTGCTTTAGGTTAGGATATATAACGTTATAGACGCATATAATGTTCCCACCGAGAAGTAGGTCCGACCCGCCAGGAATATTGTCAAATATTACATCCGAGTTATTAGGTTGCCTTAGGGTAGGATATATAACGTTATAGACGCATATTATGTTCCCACCGAGAAGTAGGTCCGACACGCCTGGATTGTTGTCAAATATTACATCCGAGATGTCAGGTTGCCTTAGGTTAGGATATATAACGTTATAGACGTATATACAGTTCTCACCGTGAAGTAGGGCCCGACACGCCTGGATTGTTGTCAAACATTACATCCGGGTTATTAGGTTGCTTTAGGTTAGGATATATAACGTTATAGACGCATATAATGTTCCCACCGAGAAGTAGGGACCGACTCGCCAGGAATGTTGTCAAATGTTACATCCGATGTGTTTGGTTGCCTTAGGTTAGGTTATATGACGTTATAGACGCATATAATGTTCCCAACGAGAAGTAGGTCCGGGCCGCCTGGATTGTTGTCAAATGTTACATCCGAGGTGTTAGGTTAACTTAGGTTGGGATATATAACGTTATAGACGTATACAATGTTCCGACCGAGAAGTAGGTTCCGAGAAGCCAGGAATGTTGTAAAATGTTACATTCGCGATGTTAGGTTGCCCTAGGTTAGGATATATAACGTTACAGACGCATATAATATTCCCACCGATTAGTAGGGTCCGACACGCCAGGAATATTGTCAAATATTAAATCCGAGGTGCTAGGTTGCCTTAGGTTAGGATATAAAACGTTATAGACGCATATAATGTTCCCACCGAGAAGTAGGGTCCGACACATGGAATCTTGTCAAATGTTACATCCGAGGTGTTAGGTTGCCTTAGGTTAGGATATATAACGTTATAGACACATATAATGTTCCCACCGAGAAGTAGGGTCAGATTCGCCAGAAATGTTGTCAAATGTTACATCCGAGGTGTTTGGTTGCCTTAGGTTAGGTTATATGACGTTATAGACGCATATAATGTTCCCACCGAGAAGTAGGGTCCGACGCACCTGGAATGTTGTCAAATGTTACAACCGAGGTGTTAGGTTAACTTAGGTTGGGATATATAACGTTATAAACGTATACAATGTTCCGACCGAGAAGTAGGTTCCGAGAAGCCAGGAATGTTGTAAAATGTTACATTCGCGATGTTAGGTTGCCCTAGGTTAGGATATATAACGTTATGGACGCATATAATATTCCCACCGATTAGTAGGGTCCGACACGCCAGGAATATTGTCAAATATTAAATCCGAGGTGCTAGGTTGCCTTAGGTTAGGATATAAAACGTTATAGACGCATATAATGTTCCCACCGAGAAGTAGGGTCCGACACACATGGAATCTTGTCAAATGTTACATCCGAGGTGTTAGGTTGCCTTAGGTTAGGATATATAACGTTATAGACACATATAATGTTCCCACCGAGAAGTAGGGTCCGATTCGCCAGAAATGTTGTCAAATGTTACATCCGAGGTGTTTGGTTGCCTTAGGTTAGGTTATATGACGTTATAGACGCATATAATGTTCCAACCGAGAAGTTGGTCCGACACGCCTGGATTGTTGTCAAATATTACATCCGAGATGTTAGGTTGCCTTAGGTGAGGATATATAACGTTATAGACGTATATACTGTTCTCACCGTGAAGTAGGGTCCGGCACACCAGGAATATTGACAAATATTACATCCGAGTTGTTAGGTTGCCTTATTTTACGATATACAGCGTTATAGACGCATACAATGTTCCCTCCGAGATGTAGGGTCCGACAGGCTTGGAATGTTGGCAAATATTACATCTGAGATGTTAGGTTGCTTTAGGTTAGGATATATAACGTTATAGACGCATATAATGTTCCCACCGAGAAGTAGGTCCGACACGCCAGGAATATTGTCAAATATTACATCCGACTTATTAGGTTGCCTTAGGGTAGGATATATAACGTTATAGACGCATATTATGTTCCCACCGAGTAGTAGGTCCGACACGCCTGGATTGTTGTCAAATATTACATCCGAGATGTCAGGTTGCCTTAGGTTGGGATATATAACGTTATAGACGTATATACTGTTCTCACCGTGAAGTAGGGCCCGACACGCCTGGATTGTTGTCAAACATTACATCCGAGATATTAGGTTGCTTTAGGTTAGGATATATAACGTTATAGACGCATATAATGTTCCCACCGAGAAGTAGGGACCGACTCGCCAGGAATGTTGTCAAATGTTACATCCGATGTGTTTGGTTGCCTTAGGTTAGGTTATATGACGTTATAGACGCATATAATGTTCCCAACGAGAAGTAGGTCCGACACGCCTGGATTGTTGTCAAATGTTACATCCGAGGTGTTAGGTTAACTTAGGTTGGGATATATAACGTTATAGACACATATAATGTTCCCACCGAGAAGTAGGGTCCGATTCGCCAGAAATGTTGTCAAATGTTACATCCGAGGTGTTTGGTTGCCTTAGGTTAGGTTATATGACGTTATAGACGCATATAATGTTCCAACCGAGAAGTTGGTCCGACACGCCTGGATTGTTGTCAAATATTACATCCGAGATGCTAGGTTGCCTTAGGTGAGGATATATAACGTTATAGACGTATATACTGTTCTCACCGTGAAGTAGGGTCCGGCACACCAGGAATATTGACAAATATTACATCCGAGTTGTTAGGTTGCCTTATTTTACGATATACAGCGTTATAGACGCATACAATGTTCCCACCGAGATATAGGGTCCGACAGGCTTGGAATGTTGGCAAATATTACATCGGAGATGTTAGGTTGCTTTAGGTTAGGATATATAACGTTATAGACGCATATAATGTTCCCACCGAGAAGTAGGTCTGACACGCCAGGAATATTGTCAAATATTACATCCGAGTTATTAGGTTGCCTTAGGGTAGGATATATAACGTTATAGACGCATATTATGTTCCCACCGAGTAGTAGGTCCGACACGCCTGGATTGTTGTCAAATATTACATCCGAGATGTCAGGTTGCCTTAGGTTAGGATATATAACGTTATAGACGTATATACTGTTCTCACCGTGAAGTAGGGCCCGACACGCCTGGATTGTTGTCAAACATTACATCCGAGTTATTAGGTTGCTTTAGGTTAGGATATATAACGTTATAGACGCATATAATGTTCCCACCGAGAAGTAGGGACCGACTCGCCAGGAATGTTGTCAAATGTTACATCTGAGGTGTTAGGTTGCTTTAGGTTAGGATATATAACGTTATAGACGCATATAATGTTCCCACCGAGAAGTAGGGTCCGACTCGCCAGAAATGTTGTCAAATGTTACATCCGATATGTTTGGTTGCCTTAGGTTAGGTTATATGACGTTATAGACGCATATAATGTTCCCACCGAGAAGTAGGTCCGACACGCCTGGATTGTTGTCAAACATTACATCTGAGATGTTAGGTTGCCTTAGGTTAGGATATATAACGTTATAGACGTATATACTGTTCCCACCGAGAAGTTGGGTCCGACACACGTGGAATGTTGTCAACTGTTACATCCGAGGGGTTATGTTGCCTTAGGTTAGGTTATATGTCGTTATAGACGCATATAATGTTCCCACCGAGAAGTAGGTCCGACACGCCTGGATTGTTGTCAAATATTGCATCCGAGATGTTAGGTTGCCTTAGGTTAGGATATATAACGTTATAGACGCATATAATGTTCCCACCGATAAGTAGGATCCGACACGCCAGGAATATTGTCAAATATTACATCCGAGATATTAGGTTGCCTTAGGATAGCATATAGAACGTTAAAGACGCATTTAATGTTCCCACCGAGAAGGAGGGTCCGACTCGCCAGGAATGTTGTCAAATGTTACATCTGAGATGTTAGGTTGCTTTAGGTTAGGATATATAACGTTATAGACGCATATAATGTTCCCACCGAGAAGTAGGTCCGACACGCCAGGAATATTGTCAAATATTACATCCGACTTATTAGGTTGCCTTAGGGTAGGATATATAACGTTATAGACGCATATTATGTTCCCACCGAGTAGTAGGTCCGACACGCCTGGATTGTTGTCAAACATTACATCCGAGATGTTAGGTTGCCTTAGGTTAGGATATATAACGTTATAGACGGATATACTGTTCCCACCGTGAAGTAGGGTCCGACACACCAGGAATATTGACAAATATTACATCCGAGTTGTTAATTTGCCTTATTTTCCGATATATAGCGTTATAGACGCTTACAATGTTCCCACCGAGATGTAGGGTCCGACAGGCTTGGAATGTTTGCAAATATTACATCCGTGGAGTTAGGTTGCCTTAGGTTAGGATGTACAACGTTATAGACGCATATAATGTTCCCACCGAGAAGTAGGGTCCGACACATCTGCAATGTTGTCAAATGTTACATCCGAGGTGTTAGGTTGCCTTAGGTTAGGATATATAACGTTATAGACACATATAATGTTCCCACCGAGAAGTAGGGTCCGATTCGCCAGAAATGTTGTCAAATGTTACATCCGAGGTGTTTGGTTGCCTTAGGGTAGGTTATATGACGTTATAGACGCATATAATGTTCCAACCGAGAAGTAGGTCCGACACGCCAGGAATATTGACAAATATTACATCCGAGTTGATAGGTTGCCTTATTTTACGATATACAGCGTTATAGACGCATACAATGTTCCCACTGAGAAGTAGGGTCCGACAGGTTTGGAATGTTGGCAAATATTACAACCGAGGAGTTAGATTGCCTTAGGTTAGGATATACAACGTTATAGACGCATATAATGTTCCCACCGATAAGTAGGGTCCGACACGCCAGGTATATTGTCAAATATTACATCCGAGTTATTAGGTTGCCTTAGGTTAGGATATATAACGTTATAGACGCATATAATGTTCCCACCGAGAAGTAGGGTCCGACACACCTGGAATGTCAAATGTTACATCCGAGGTGTTAGGTTCACTTAGGTTGGGATATATAACGTTATAGACGTATATACTGCTCCCACTGAGAAGTAGGGTCCGACACACGTGGAATGTTGTCAAATGTTACATCCGAGGTGTTAAGTTGCCTTAGGTTAGGATATATAACGTTATAGACGCATATAATGTTCCAACTGAGAAGTAGGTTCCGACTCGCTACGAATGTTGTCAAATGTTACATCCGAGGTGTTAGGTTGCCTTAGGTTAGGATATACAACGTTATAGACGCATATAATGTTCCCACCGAGAAGTAGGGTCCGACGCACCTGGAATGTTGTCAACTGTTACAACCGAGGTGTTAGGTTAACTTAGGTTGGGATATATAACGTTATAGAAGTATACAATGTTCCGACCGAGAAGTAGGTTCCGAGAAGCCAGGAATGTTGTAAAATGTTACATTCGCGATGTTAGGTTGCCCTAGGTTAGGATATATAACGTTATGGACGCATATAATATTCCCACCGATTAGTAGGGTCCGACACGCCAGGAATATTGTCAAATATTAAATCCGAGGTGCTAGGTTGCCTTAGGTTAGGATATAAAACGTTATAGATCCATATAATGTTCCCACCGAGAAGTAGGGTCCGACAAACATGGAATCTTGTCAAATGTTACATCCGAGGTGTTAGGTTGCCTTAGGTTAGGATATATAACGTTATAGACACATATAATGTTCCCACCGAGAAGTAGGGTCAGATTCGCCAGAAATGTTGTCAAATGTTACATCCGAGGTGTTTGGTTGCCTTAGGTTAGGTTATATGACGTTATAGACGCATATAATGTTCCCACCGAGAAGTAGAGTCCGACACACATGGAATCTTGTCAAATGTTACATCCGAGGTGTTAGGTTGCCTTAGGTTAGGATATATAACGTTATAGACACATATAATGTTCCCACCGAGAAGTAGGGTCCGATTCGCCAGAAATGTTGTCAAATGTTACATCCGAGGTGTTTGGTTGCCTTAGGTTAGGTTATATGACGTTATAGACGCATATAATGTTCCAACCGAGAAGTTGGTCCGACACGCCTGGATTGTTGTCAAATATTACATCCGAGATGTTAGGTTGCCTTAGGTGAGGATATATAACGTTATAGACGTATATACTGTTCCCACCGAGAAGTTGGGTCCGACACACGTGGAATGTTGTCAACTGTTACATCCGAGGTGTTAGGTTGCCTTAGGTTAGGTTATATGTCGTTATAGACGCATATAATGTTCCCACCGAGAAGTAGGTCCGACACGCCTGGATTGTTGTCAAATATTGCATCCGAGATGTTAGGTTGCCTTAGGTTAGGATATATAACGTTATAGACGCATATAATGTTCCCACCGATAAGTAGGATCCGACACGCCAGGAATATTGTCAAATATTACATTCGGGATATTAGGTTGCCTTAGGATAGCATATAGAACGTTAAAGACGCATTTAATGTTCCCACCGAGAAGAAGGGTCCGACTCGCCAGGAATGTTGTCAAATGTTACATCTGAGGTGTCAGGTTGCATTAGGTTAGGATATATAACGTTATAGACGCATATAATGTTCCCACCGAGAAGTAGGACCCGACACGCTTGGAATGTTGTCAAATGTTACATCCGAGGTGTTAGGTTGCCTTAGGTTAGGTTATATGACGTTATAGACGCATATAATGTCCCCACCGAGAAGTAGGTCCGACACGCCTGGATTGTTGTCAAATAGTACATCCGAGATGTTAGGTTGCCCTAGGTTAGGATATATAACGTTATAGACGTATATACTGTTCCCACCGAGAAGTAGGGTCCGACACACGTGGAATGTTGACAAATGTTACATCCGAGGTGTTAGGTTGCCTTAGGTTAGGTTATATGACGTTATAGACGCATATAATGTTCCCACCGAGAAGTAGGTCCGACACGTCTAGTTTGTTGTCAAACATTACATCCGAGATGTTAGGTTGCCTTAGGTTAGGATATATAACGTTATAGACGGATATACTGTTCCCACCGTGAAGTAGGGTCCGACACACCAGGAATATTGACAAATATTACATCCGAGTTGTTAATTTGCCTTATTTTCCGATATATAGCGTTATAGACGCTTACAATGTTCCCACCGAGATGTAGGGTCCGACAGGCTTGGAATGTATGCAAATATTACATCCGTGGAGTTAGGTTGCCTTAGGTTAGGATATACAACGTTATAGACGCATATAATGTTCCCACCGAGAAGTAGGGTCCGACACATCTGCAATGTTGTCAAATGTTACATCCGAGGTGTTAGGTTGCCTGAGGTTAGGATATATAACGTTATAGACACATATAATGTTCCCACCGAGAAGTAGGGTCCGATTCGCCAGAAATGTTGTCAAATGTTACATCCAAGGTGTTTGGTTGCCTTAGGGTAGGTTATATGACGTTATAGACGCATATAATGTTCCAACCGAGAAGTAGGTCCGACACGCCAGGAATATTGACAAATATTACATCCGAGTTGATAGGTTGCCTTATTTTACGATATACAGCGTTATAGACGCATACAATGTTCCCACCGAGAAGTAGTGTCCGACAGGTTTGGAATGTTGGCAAATATTACATCCGAGGAGTTAGATTGCCTTAGGTTAGGATATACAACGTTATAGACGCATATAATGTTCCCACCGATAAGTAGGGTCCGAAACGCCAGGTATATTGTCAAATATTACATCCGAGTTATTAGGTTGCCTTAGGTTAGGATATATAACGTTATAGACGCATATAATGTTCCCACCGAGAAGTAGGGTCCGACACACCTGGAATGTCAAATGTTGCATCCGAGGTGTTAGGTTCACTTAGGTTGGGATATATAACGTTATAGACGTATATACTGCTCCCACTGAGAAGTAGGGTCCGACACACGTGGAATGTTGTCAAATGTTACATCCGATGTGTTAGGTTGCCTTATTTTACGATATACAGCGTTATAGACGCATACAATGTTCCCACCGAGAAGTAGGGTCCGACAGGGTTGGAATGTTGGCAAATATTACATCCGAGGCGTTAGGTTGCCTTAGGTTAGGATATACAACGTTATAGACGCATATAATGTCCCCACCGAGAAGTAGGTCCGACACGCCTGGATTGTTGTCAAATAGTACATCCGAGATGTTAGGTTGCCTTAGGTTAGGATATATAACGTTATAGACGGATATACTGTTCCCACCGTGAAGTAGGGTCCGACACACCAGGAATATTGACAAATATTACATCCGAGTTGTTAATTTGCCTTATTTTCCGATATATAGCGTTATAGGCGCTTACAATGTTCCCACCGAGATGTAGGGTCCGACAGGCTTGGAATGTTTGCAAATATTACATCCGTGGAGTTAGGTTGCCTTAGGTTAGGATATACAACGTTATAGACGCATATAATGTTCCCACCGAGAAGTAGGGTCCGACACATCTGCAATGTTGTCAAATGTTACATCCGAGGTGTTAGGTTGCCTTAGGTTAGGATATATAACGTTATAGACACATATAATGTTCCCACCGAGAAGTATGGTCCGATTCGCCAGAAATGTTGTCAAATGTTACATCCGAGGTGTTTGGTTGCCTTAGGGCAGGTTATATGACGTTATAGACGCATATAATGTTCCAACCGAGAAGTAGGTCCGACACGCCAGGAATATTGACAAATATTACATCCGAGTTGATAGGTTGCCTTATTTTACGATATACAGCGTTATAGACGCATACAATGTTCCCACCGAGAAGTAGGGTCCGACAGGTTTGGAATGTTGGCAAATATTACATCCGAGGAGTTAGATTGCCTTAGGTTAGGATATACAACGTTATAGACGCATATAATGTTCCCATCGAAAAGTAGGGTCCGATTCGCCAGTTGTCAAATGTTACATCCGAGGTGTTTGGTTGCCTTAGGTTAGGTTATATGATGTTATAGACGCATATAATGTTCCCACCGAGAAGTAGGTCCTACACGCCAGGAATATTGTCAAATATTACATCCGAGTTATTAGGTTCCCTTAGGTTAGGATATATAACGTTATAGACGTATATACTGTTCCCACCGAGAAGTAGGGTCCGACACACGTGGAATGTTGTCAAATGTTACATCCGAGGTGTTAGGTTGCCTTAGGTTAGGTTATATGACGTTATAGACGTATATAATGTTCCCACCGAGAAGTAGGTCCGACACGCCTGGATTGTTGTCAAATATTACATCCGAGATATTAGGTTGCCTTAGGTTAGGATATATAACGTTATAGACGTATATACTGTTCCCACTGAGAAGTAGGTTCCGACTCGCCAGAAATGTTGTCAAATGTCCCATCCGAGGTGTTAGGTTGCCTTACGTTAGGATATATAACGTTATAGACGCATATAATGTTCCAACTGAGAAGTAGGTTCCGTCGCGCCAGGAATGTTGTCAAATGTTACATCCGAGGTGCTAGGTTGCCTTAGGTTAGGATATACAACGTTATAGACGCATATAATGTTCCCCCCGAGAAGTAGGGTCCGACACACATGGAATCTTGTCAAATATTACATCCGACGTGTTAGGTTGCCTTAGGTTATGATATATAACGTTATAGACGTATATACAGTTCCCACCGTGAAGTAGGGTCCGACACACCAGGAATATTGACAACTATTACATCCGAGTTGTTAGGTTGCCTTATTTTACGATATACGGCGTTATAGACGCATATAATGTTCCCACCGAGAAGTAGGGTCCGGTTCGCCAGAAATGTTGTCAAATATTACATCCGAGGTGTTTGGTTGCCTTAGGTTAGGTTATATGACGTTATAGACGCATATAATGTTCCAACCGAGAAGTAGGTCCGACACGCCTGGAATATTGACAAATATTACATCCGACTTGTTAGGTTGCCTTATTTTACGATATACAGAGTTATAGACGCATACAATGTTCCCACCGAGAAGTAGGGTCCGACAGGTTTGGAATGTTGGCAAATATTACATCCGAGAAGTTAGGTTGCCTTAGGTTAGGGTATACAACGTTATAGACGCATATAATGTTCCCACCGAGAAGTAGGGTCCGACACACGTGGAATGTTGACAAATGTTACATCCGAGGTGTTAGGTTGCCTTAGGTTAGGTTATATGACGTTATAGACGCATATAATGTTCCCACCGAGAAGTAGGGTCCGACACACCAGGAATATTGACAAATATTACATCCGAGTTGTTAATTTGCCTTATTTTCCGATATATAGCGTTATAGGCGCTTACAATGTTCCCACCGAGATGTAGGGTCCGACAGGCTTGGAATGTTTGCAAATATTACATCCGTGGAGTTAGGTTGCCTTAGGTTAGGATATACAACGTTATAGACGTATATACTGTTCCCACCGAGAAGTAGGGTCCGACACACGTGGAATGTTGTCAGATGTTACATCCGAGGTGTTAGGTTGCCTTAGGATAGGTTATATGACGTTATAGACGCATATAATGTTCCCACCGAGAAGTAGGTCCGACACGCCCGGATTGTTGTCAAATATTACATCCGAGATGTTAGGTTGCCTTAGGTTAGGATACATAACGTTATAGACGCATATAATGTTCCCACCGATAAGTAGGGTCCGACACGCCAGGAATATTGTCAAATGTTACATCCGAGGTGCTAGATTGCTTTAGGTTAGGATATACAACGTTATAGACGCATATAATGTTCCCACCGAGAAGTAGGGTCCGACACATCTGCAATGTTGTCAAATGTTACATCCGAGGTGTTAGGTTGCCTTAGGTTAGGATATATAACGTTATAGACACATATAATGTTCCCACCGAGAAGTATGGTCCGATTCGCCAGAAATGTTGTCAAATGTTACATCCGAGGTGTTTGGTTGCCTTAGGGCAGGTTATATGACGTTATAGACGCATATAATGTTCCAACCGAGAAGTAGGTCCGACACGCCAGGAATATTGACAAATATTACATCCGAGTTGATAGGTTGCCTTATTTTACGATATACAGCGTTATAGACGCATACAATGTTCCCACCGAGAAGTAGGGTCCGACAGGTTTGGAATGTTGGCAAATATTACATCCGAGGAGTTAGATTGCCTTAGGTTAGGATATACAACGTTATAGACGCATATAATGTTCCCATCGAAAAGTAGGGTCCGATTCGCCAGTTGTCAAATGTTACATCCGAGGTGTTTGGTTGCCTTAGGTTAGGTTATATGATGTTATAGACGCATATAATGTTCCCACCGAGAAGTAGGTCCTACACGCCAGGAATATTGTCAAATATTACATCCGAGTTATTAGGTTCCCTTAGGTTAGGATATATAACGTTATAGACGTATATACTGTTCCCACCGAGAAGTAGGGTCCGACACACGTGGAATGTTGTCAAATGTTACATCCGAGGTGTTAGGTTGCCTTAGGTTAGGTTATATGACGTTATAGACGTATATAATGTTCCCACCGAGAAGTAGGTCCGACACGCCTGGATTGTTGTCAAATATTACATCCGAGATATTAGGTTGCCTTAGGTTAGGATATATAACGTTATAGACGTATATACTGTTCCCACTGAGAAGTAGGTTCCGACTCGCCAGAAATGTTGTCAAATGTCCCATCCGAGGTGTTAGGTTGCCTTACGTTAGGATATATAACGTTATAGACGCATATAATGTTCCAACTGAGAAGTAGGTTCCGTCGCGCCAGGAATGTTGTCAAATGTTACATCCGAGGTGCTAGGTTGCCTTAGGTTAGGATATACAACGTTATAGACGCATATAATGTTCCCCCCGAGAAGTAGGGTCCGACACACATGGAATCTTGTCAAATATTACATCCGACGTGTTAGGTTGCCTTAGGTTATGATATATAACGTTATAGACGTATATACAGTTCCCACCGTGAAGTAGGGTCCGACACACCAGGAATATTGACAACTATTACATCCGAGTTGTTAGGTTGCCTTATTTTACGATATACGGCGTTATAGACGCATATAATGTTCCCACCGAGAAGTAGGGTCCGGTTCGCCAGAAATGTTGTCAAATATTACATCCGAGGTGTTTGGTTGCCTTAGGTTAGGTTATATGACGTTATAGACGCATATAATGTTCCAACCGAGAAGTAGGTCCGACACGCCTGGAATATTGACAAATATTACATCCGACTTGTTAGGTTGCCTTATTTTACGATATACAGAGTTATAGACGCATACAATGTTCCCACCGAGAAGTAGGGTCCGACAGGTTTGGAATGTTGGCAAATATTACATCCGAGAAGTTAGGTTGCCTTAGGTTAGGGTATACAACGTTATAGACGCATATAATGTTCCCACCGAGAAGTAGGGTCCGACACACCTGGAATGTTGTCAAATGTTACATCCGAGGTGTTAGGTTGCCTTAGGTTAGGATATATAACGTTATAGACGCATATAATGTTCCAACTGAGAAGTAGGTTCCGTCTCGCCAGGAATGTTGTCAAATGTTACATCCGAGGTGCTAGGTTGCCTTAGGTTAGGATATACAACGTTATAGACGCATATAATGTTCCCCCCGAGAAGTAGGGTCCGACACACATGGAATCTTGTCAAATATTACATCCGACGTGTTAGGTTGCCTTAGGTTAGGATATATAACGTTATAGACGTATATACAGTTCCCACCGTGAAGTAGGGTCCGACACACCAGGAATATTGACAACTATTACATCCGAGTTGTTAGGTTGCCTTATTTTACGATATACAGCGTTATAGACGCATACAATGTTCCCACCGAGATGTAGGGTCCGACAGGCTTGGAATGTTGGCAAATATTACATCTGAGATGTTAGGTTGCCTTAGGTTAGGATATATAACGTTATAGACGCATATAATGTTCCCACCGAGAAGTAGGTCCGACACGCCAGGAATATTGTCAAATATTACATGCGAGTTATTAGGTTGCCTTAGGGTAGGATATATAACGTTATAGACGCATATATTGTTCCCACCGAGAAGTATGTTCCGACTCGCCGGAAATGTTGTCAAATGTCACATCCGATGTGTTAGGTTGCCTTAGGTTAGGATATATAACGTTGTAGACGTATATACTGTTCCCACCGAGAAGTAGGGTCCGACACACGTGGAATGTTGTCAAATGTTACATCCGAGGTGTTAGGTTAACTTAGGTTGGGATATATAACGTTATAGACGTATACAATGTTCCGACCGAGAAGTAGGTTCCGAGAAGCCAGGAATGTTGTAAAATGTTACATTCGCGATGTTAGGTTGCCCTAGGTTAGGATATATAACGTTATAGACGCATATAATATTCCCACCGATAAGTAGGGCCCGACACGCTTGGAATGTTGTCAAATGTTACATCCGAGGTGCTAGGTTGCCTTAGGTTAGGATATATAACGTTATAGACGCATATAATGTTCCCACCGGAAAGTAGGGCCCGACACACTTGGAATGTTGTCAAATGTTACATCCGAGGTGCTAGGTTGCCTTAGGTTAGGATATACAACGTTATAGACGCATATAATGTTCCCACCGAGAGGTAGGGTTCGACACATACGGAATCTTGTCAAATATTACATCCGACGTGTTAGGTTGCCTTAGGTTAGGATATATAACGTTATAGACGTATACACTATTCCCACCGTGAAGTAGGGTCCGACACACCAGGAATATTGACAACTATTACATCCGAGTTGTTAGGTTGCCTTATTTTACGATATACAGCGTTATAGACGCATACAATGTTCCCACCGAGAAGTAGGGCCCGACAGGTTTGGAACGTTGGCAAATATTACATCCGAGGAGTTAGGTTGCCTTAGGTTAGGATATACAACGTTATAGACGCATATAATGTTCCCACCGATAAGTAGGGTCCGACACGCCAGGAATATTGTCAAATATTACATCCGAGGTGTTAGGTTGCCTTACGTTATGTTATATAACGTTATAGACGCATATAATGTTCCCACCGAGAAGTAGGGTCCGACTCGCCAGAAATGTTGTCAAATGTTACATCCGAGTTGTTTGGTTGCCTTAGGTTAGGTTATATGACGTTATAGACGCATATAATGTTCCCACCGAGAAGTAGGTCCGACAGGTTTGGAATGTTGGCAAATATTACGTCCGAGAAGTTAGGTTGCCTTAGGTTAGGATATACAACGTTATAGACGTATATACTGTTCCCACCGAGAAGTAGGGTCCGACACACGTGGAATGTTGTCAGATGTTACATCCGAGGTGTTAGGTTGCCTTAGGATAGGTTATATGACGTTATAGACGCATATAATGTTCCCACCGAGAAGTAGGTCCGACACGCCCGGATTGTTGTCAAATATTACATCCGAGATGTTAGGTTGCCTTAGGTTAGGATACATAACGTTATAGACGCATATAATGTTCCCACCGATAAGTAGGGTCCGACACGCCAGGAATATTGTCAAATGTTACATCCGAGGTGCTAGATTGCTTTAGGTTAGGATATACAACGTTATAGACGCATATAATGTTCCCACCGAGAAGTAGGGTCCGACACACCTGGAATGTTGTCAAATGTTACATCCGAGGTGTTAGGTTGCCTTAGGTTAGGATATATAACGTTATAGACGCATATAATGTTCCCACCGAGAAGTAGGGTCCGACTCGCCAGAAATGTTGTCAAATGTTACATCCGAGGTGTTAGGTTGCCTTAGGTTAGGATATATAACGTTATAGACGCATATAATGTTCCCACTGAGAAGTAGGTTCCGACTCGCCAGGAATGTTGTCAAATGTTACATCCGAGGTGCTAGGTTGCGTTAGGTTAGGATATAAAACGTTATAGACGCATATAATGTTCCAACCGAGAAGTAGGTTCCGACACGCCTGGATTGTTATCAAATATTACATCCGAAATGTTAGGTTGCCTTAGGTTAGGATATATAACGCTATAGACGTATATACTGTTCCCACCGTGAAGTAGGGTCCGACACACCAGGAATGTTGACAAATATTACATCCGAGTTGTTAGGCTGCCTTAGGTTAGGATATATAACGTTATAGACGCATATATAGTTCCCACCGAGAAGTAGGTCCGACACGCCTGGATTTTTGTCAAATGTTACATCCGAGGTGCTAGGTTGCCTTAGGTTAGGATATACAACGTTATAGACGCATATAATGTTCCCACCGAGAAGTAGGGTCGGACACACCTGGAATGTTGTCAAATGTTGCATCCGAGTTGTTACTTTGCCTTATGTTACGATATACAGCGTTATAGACGCATACAATGTTCCCACCGAGACTTAGGGTCCGACAGGCTTGGAATGTTGACATATATTACATCCGTGGAGTTAGGTTGCCTTAGGTTAGGATATACAACGTTATAGACGCATATAATATTCCCACCGAGAAGTAGGTACCGACACACCTGCAATGCTGTCAAATGTTACATCCGAAGTGTTAGGTTGCCTTAGGTTAGGATATATAACGTTATAGACGCATATAATGTTCCCACTGTGAAGTAGGTACCGACTCGCCAGGAATATTGTCAAATGTTACATACGAGGTGCTAGGTTGCGTTAGGTTAGGATATATAACGCTATAGACGTATATACTGTTCCCACCGTGAAGTAGGTCCGACACACCAGGAATATTGACAAATATTACATCCGAGTTGTTGGGTTGCCTTATTTTACGATATACAGCGTAATAGACGCATACAATGTTCCCACCGAGATGTAGGGTCCGACAGGCTTGGAATGTTGACAAATATTACATCCGTGGAGTTAGGTTGCCTTATTTTACGATATACAGCGTTATAGACGCATACAATGTTCCCACCGAGAAGTAGGGTCCGACACACGTGGAATGTTGTCAAATGTTACATCCGAAGTGTTAGGTTGCCTTAGGTTAGGATATACAACGTTATTGACGCATATAATGCTCCCACCGAGAAGCAGGGTCCGACTCGCCAGGAATGTTGTCAAATGTTACATCTGAGGTGTTAGGTTGCCTTAGGTTAGGGTATATAACGTTATAGACGAATATAATGTTCCCACCGAGAAGTGGGGTCCGACACACCAGGAATATTGACAAATATTACATCCGAGTTGTTAGGTTGCCTTAGGTTAGGATATATAACGTTACAGACGCATATAATGTTCCCACCGAGAAGTAGGTCCGACACGCCTGGATGTTTGTCAAATGATACATCCGAGGAGCTAAGTTGCCTTAGGTTAGGATATACAACGTTATAGACGCATATAATGTTCACACCGAGAAGTAGGGTCCGACACAACTGGAATGTTGTCAAATGTTACATCCGAGTTGTTACTTTGCCTTATTTTACGATATACAGCGTTATAGACGCATACAATGTTCCCACCGAGATGTAGGGTCCGACAGGCTTGGAATGTTGCCAAATATTACATCCGTGGAGTTAGGTTGCCTTAGGTTAGGATATACAACGTTATAGACGCATATAATATGCCCACCGTGAAGTAGGGGCCGACACACCAGGAATATTGACAAATATTACATCCGAGTTGTTAGGTTGCCTTAGGTTAGAATATATAACGTTATAGACGCATAGAATGTTCCCACCGAGAAGTAGGTCCGACACGCCTGGATTGTTGTCAAATGTTACATCTGAGGTGTTAGGCTGCCTTAGGTTAGGGTATATAACGTTATAGACCCATATAATGTTCCCACCGAGAAGTAGGGTCCGACTCGCCAGAAATGTTGTCAAATGTTACATCCGAGGTGTTTGGTTGCCTTAGGTTAGGTTATATGACGTTATAGACACATATAATATTCCAACCGAGAAGTAGGTCCGACACGCCTGGATTGTTGTCAAATGTTACATCTGAGGTGTTAGGTTGCCTTAGGTTAGGATATATAACGTTATAGACGCATATAATGTTCCCCCCGAGAAGTAGGGTCCGACTCGCCAGAAATGTTGTCAAATGTTACATCCGAGGTGTTTGGTTGCCTTAGGATAGGTTATATGACGTTATAGACACATATAATATTCCAACCGAGAAGTAGGTCCGACACGCCTGGATTGTTGTCGAATGTTATCTCTGAGGTGCTAGGTTGCCTTAGGTTAGGGTATATAACGTTATAGACGAATATAATGTTCCCACCGAGAAGTAGGTCCGACACGCTTCGATTTTTGTCAAATGTTACATCCGAGGTGCTAGGTTGCCTTAGGTTAGGATATACAACGTTATAGACGCATATAACGTTCCCACCGAGAAGTAGGGTCCGACACACCTGGAATGTTGTCAAATGTTACATCTGAGTTATTAGGTTGCCTTAGGTTAGGATATATAACGTTATAGACGGTATATAATGTTCCCACCGAGAAGTAGGGTCCGACTCGCCAGGAATGTTGTCAAATGTTCCATCCGAGGTGTTACTTTGCCTTAGGTTAGGTTATATGACGTTATAGACGCATATAATGTTCCCACCGAGAAGTAGGTACGACACGCCTGGATTGTTGTCAAATATTACATCCGAGATGATAGGTTGCCTTAGGTTAGGATATACAACGTTATAGACGCATATAATGTTCCCACCGAGAAGTAGGGTCGGACACACCTGGAATGTTGTCAAATGTTGCATCCGAGTTGTTACTTTGCCTTATTTTACGATATACAGCGTTATAGACGCATACAATGTTCCCACCGAGAAGTAGGGTCCGACACACGTGGAATGTTGTCAAATGTTACATCCGAAGTGTTATTTTGCCTTAGGTTAGGATATACAACGTTATAGACGCATATAATGTTCCCACCGGGAAGTAGGGCCCGACACGCTTGGAACGTTGTCAAATGTTACATCCGAGGTGCTAGGTTGCCTTAGGTTAGGATATATAACGTTGTAGACGCATATAATATTCCCACCGAGAAGTAGGTCCGACACGCCTGGATTGTTTTCAAATATTACATCCGAGATGTTAGGTTGCCTTAGGTTAGGATATATAACGTTATAGACGTATATACTGTTCCCACTGAGAAATAGGGTCCGACACACGTGGAATGTTGTCAAATGTTACATCCGATGTGTTAGGTTGCCTTAGGTTAGGATATATAACGTTATAGACGCATATAATGTTCCAACTGAGAAGTAGGTTCCGTCTCGCCAGGAATATTGTCAAATGTTACATCCGAGGTGCTAGGTTGCCTTAGGTTAGGATATACAACGTTATAGACGCATATAATGTTCCCCCCGAGAAGTAGGGTCCGACACACATCGAATCTTGTCAAATATTACATCCGACGTGTTAGGTTGCCTTAGGTTATGATATATAACGTTATAGACGTATATACAGTTCCCACCGTGAAGTAGGGTCCGACACACCAGGAATATTGACAACTATTACATCCGAGTTGTTAGTTTGCCTTATTTTACGATATACGGCGTTATAGACGCATATAATGTTCCCACCGAGAAGTAAGGTACGACACACCTGGAATGTTGTCAAATGTTACAGCCGAGGTGTTTGGTTGCCTTAGGTTAGGTTATATGACGTTATGGACGCATATAATATTCCAACCGAGAAGTAGGTCCGACACGCCTGGATTGTTGTCAAATGTTACATCTGAGGTGTTAGGCTGCCTTAGGTTAGGGTATATAACGTTATAGACCCATATAATGTTCCCACCGAGAAGTAGGGTCCGACTCGCCAGAAATGTTGTCAAATGTTACATCCGAGGTGTTTGGTTGCCTTAGGTTAGGTTATATGACGTTATAGACACATATAATATTCCAACCGAGAAGTAGGACCGGCACGCCTGGATTGTTGTCAAATGTTAGATCCGAGGTGTTAGGTTTCCTTAGGTTAGGATATATAACGTTATAGACGCATATAATGTTCCCCCCGAGAAGTAGGGTCCGACTCGCCAGAAATGTTGTCAAATGTTACATCCGAGGTGTTTGGTTGCCTTAGGTTAGGTTATATGACGTTATAGACACATATAATATTCCAACCGAGAAGTAGGTCCGACACGCCTGGATTGTTGTCAAATGTTACATCTGAGGTGTTAGGTTGCCTTAGGTTAGGGTATATAACGTTATAGACGAATATAATGTTCCCACCGAGAAGTAGGTCCGACACGCTTCGATTTTTGTCAAATGTTACATCCGAGGTGCTAGGTTGCCTTAGGTTAGGATATACAACGTTATAGACGCATATAACGTTCCCACCGAGAAGTAGGGTCCGACACACCTGGAATGTTGTCAAATGTTACATCCGAGTTGTTACTTTGCCTTATTTTACGATATATAGCGTTATAGACGCATACAATGTTCCCACCGAGATGTAGGGTCCGACAGGCTTGGAATGTTGACAAATATTACATCCGTGGAGTTAGGTTGCCTTAGATTAGGATATATAACGTTATAGACGCATATAATGTTCCCACCGAGAAGTAGGTCCGACACGCCAGGAATATTGTCAAATATTACATGCGAGTTATTAGGTTGCCTTAGGGTAGGATATATAACGTTATAGACGCATATATTGTTCCCACCGAGAAGTATGTTCCGACTCGCCGGAAATGTTGTCAAATGTCACATCCGATGTGTTAGGTTGCCTTAGGTTAGGATATATAACGTTGTAGACGTATATACTGTTCCCACCGAGAAGTAGGGTCCGACACACGTGGAATGTTGTCAAATGTTACATCCGAGGTGTTAGGTTAACTTAGGTTGGGATATATAACGTTATAGACGTATACAATGTTCCGACCGAGAAGTAGGTTCCGAGAAGCCAGGAATGTTGTAAAATGTTACATTCGCGATGTTAGGTTGCCCTAGGTTAGGATATATAACGTTATAGACGCATATAATATTCCCACCGATAAGTAGGGCCCGACACGCTTGGAATGTTGTCAAATGTTACATCCGAGGTGCTAGGTTGCCTTAGGTTAGGATATATAACGTTATAGACGCATATAATGTTCCCACCGGAAAGTAGGGCCCGACACACTTGGAATGTTGTCAAATGTTACATCCGAGGTGCTAGGTTGCCTTAGGTTAGGATATACAACGTTATAGACGCATATAATGTTCCCACCGAGAGGTAGGGTTCGACACATACGGAATCTTGTCAAATATTACATCCGACGTGTTAGGTTGCCTTAGGTTAGGATATATAACGTTATAGACGTATACACTATTCCCACCGTGAAGTAGGGTCCGACACACCAGGAATATTGACAACTATTACATCCGAGTTGTTAGGTTGCCTTATTTTACGATATACAGCGTTATAGACGCATACAATGTTCCCACCGAGAAGTAGGGCCCGACAGGTTTGGAACGTTGGCAAATATTACATCCGAGGAGTTAGGTTGCCTTAGGTTAGGATATACAACGTTATAGACGCATATAATGTTCCCACCGATAAGTAGGGTCCGACACGCCAGGAATATTGTCAAATATTACATCCGAGGTGTTAGGTTGCCTTACGTTATGTTATATAACGTTATAGACGCATATAATGTTCCCACCGAGAAGTAGGGTCCGACTCGCCAGAAATGTTGTCAAATGTTACATCCGAGTTGCTTGGTTGCCTTAGGTTAGGTTATATGACGTTATAGACGCATATAATGTTCCCACCGAGAAGTAGGTCCGACAGGTTTGGAATGTTGGCAAATATTACGTCCGAGAAGTTAGGTTGCCTTAGGTTAGGATATACAACGTTATAGACGTATATACTGTTCCCACCGAGAAGTAGGGTCCGACACACGTGGAATGTTGTCAGATGTTACATCCGAGGTGTTAGGTTGCCTTAGGATAGGTTATATGACGTTATAGACGCATATAATGTTCCCACCGAGAAGTAGGTCCGACACGCCCGGATTGTTGTCAAATATTACATCCGAGATGTTAGGTTGCCTTAGGTTAGGATACATAACGTTATAGACGCATATAATGTTCCCACCGATAAGTAGGGTCCGACACGCCAGGAATATTGTCAAATGTTACATCCGAGGTGCTAGATTGCTTTAGGTTAGGATATACAACGTTATAGACGCATATAATGTTCCCACCGAGAAGTAGGGTCCGACACACCTGGAATGTTGTCAAATGTTACATCCGAGGTGTTAGGTTGCCTTAGGTTAGGATATATAACGTTATAGACGCATATAATGTTCCCACCGAGAAGTAGGGTCCGACTCGCCAGAAATGTTGTCAAATGTTACATCCGAGGTGTTAGGTTGCCTTAGGTTAGGATATATAACGTTATAGACGCATATAATGTTCCCACTGAGAAGTAGGTTCCGACTCGCCAGGAATGTTGTCAAATGTTACATCCGAGGTGCTAGGTTGCGTTAGGTTAGGATATAAAACGTTATAGACGCATATAATGTTCCAACCGAGAAGTAGGTTCCGACACGCCTGGATTGTTATCAAATATTACATCCGAAATGTTAGGTTGCCTTAGGTTAGGATATATAACGCTATAGACGTATATACTGTTCCCACCGTGAAGTAGGGTCCGACACACCAGGAATGTTGACAAATATTACATCCGAGTTGTTAGGCTGCCTTAGGTTAGGATATATAACGTTATAGACGCATATATAGTTCCCACCGAGAAGTAGGTCCGACACGCCTGGATTTTTGTCAAATGTTACATCCGAGGTGCTAGGTTGCCTTAGGTTAGGATATACAACGTTATAGACGCATATAATGTTCCCACCGAGAAGTAGGGTCGGACACACCTGGAATGTTGTCAAATGTTGCATCCGAGTTGTTACTTTGCCTTATGTTACGATATACAGCGTTATAGACGCATACAATGTTCCCACCGAGACTTAGGGTCCGACAGGCTTGGAATGTTGACATATATTACATCCGTGGAGTTAGGTTGCCTTAGGTTAGGATATACAACGTTATAGACGCATATAATATTCCCACCGAGAAGTAGGTACCGACACACCTGCAATGCTGTCAAATGTTACATCCGAAGTGTTAGGTTGCCTTAGGTTAGGATATATAACGTTATAGACGCATATAATGTTCCCACTGTGAAGTAGGTACCGACTCGCCAGGAATATTGTCAAATGTTACATACGAGGTGCTAGGTTGCGTTAGGTTAGGATATATAACGCTATAGACGTATATACTGTTCCCACCGTGAAGTAGGTCCGACACACCAGGAATATTGACAAATATTACATCCGAGTTGTTGGGTTGCCTTATTTTACGATATACAGCGTAATAGACGCATACAATGTTCCCACCGAGATGTAGGGTCCGACAGGCTTGGAATGTTGACAAATATTACATCCGTGGAGTTAGGTTGCCTTATTTTACGATATACAGCGTTATAGACGCATACAATGTTCCCACCGAGAAGTAGGGTCCGACACACGTGGAATGTTGTCAAATGTTACATCCGAAGTGTTAGGTTGCCTTAGGTTAGGATATACAACGTTATTGACGCATATAATGCTCCCACCGAGAAGCAGGGTCCGACTCGCCAGGAATGTTGTCAAATGTTACATCTGAGGTGTTAGGTTGCCTTAGGTTAGGGTATATAACGTTATAGACGAATATAATGTTCCCACCGAGAAGTGGGGTCCGACACACCAGGAATATTGACAAATATTACATCCGAGTTGTTAGGTTGCCTTAGGTTAGGATATATAACGTTATAGACGCATATAATGTTCCCACCGAGAAGTAGGTCCGACACGCCTGGATGTTTGTCAAATGATACATCCGAGGAGCTAAGTTGCCTTAGGTTAGGATATACAACGTTATAGACGCATATAATGTTCACACCGAGAAGTAGGGTCCGACACAACTGGAATGTTGTCAAATGTTACATCCGAGTTGTTACTTTGCCTTATTTTACGATATACAGCGTTATAGACGCATACAATGTTCCCACCGAGATGTAGGGTCCGACAGGCTTGGAATGTTGCCAAATATTACATCCGTGGAGTTAGGTTGCCTTAGGTTAGGATATACAACGTTATAGACGCATATAATATGCCCACCGTGAAGTAGGGGCCGACACACCAGGAATATTGACAAATATTACATCCGAGTTGTTAGGTTGCCTTAGGTTAGAATATATAACGTTATAGACGCATAGAATGTTCCCACCGAGAAGTAGGTCCGACACGCCTGGATTGTTGTCAAATGTTACATCTGAGGTGTTAGGCTGCCTTAGGTTAGGGTATATAACGTTATAGACCCATATAATGTTCCCACCGAGAAGTAGGGTCCGACTCGCCAGAAATGTTGTCAAATGTTACATCCGAGGTGTTTGGTTGCCTTAGGTTAGGTTATATGACGTTATAGACACATATAATATTCCAACCGAGAAGTAGGTCCGACACGCCTGGATTGTTGTCAAATGTTACATCTGAGGTGTTAGGTTGCCTTAGGTTAGGATATATAACGTTATAGACGCATATAATGTTCCCCCCGAGAAGTAGGGTCCGACTCGCCAGAAATGTTGTCAAATGTTACATCCGAGGTGTTTGGTTGCCTTAGGATAGGTTATATGACGTTATAGACACATATAATATTCCAACCGAGAAGTAGGTCCGACACGCCTGGATTGTTGTCGAATGTTATCTCTGAGGTGCTAGGTTGCCTTAGGTTAGGGTATATAACGTTATAGACGAATATAATGTTCCCACCGAGAAGTAGGTCCGACACGCTTCGATTTTTGTCAAATGTTACATCCGAGGTGCTAGGTTGCCTTAGGTTAGGATATACAACGTTATAGACGCATATAACGTTCCCACCGAGAAGTAGGGTCCGACACACCTGGAATGTTGTCAAATGTTACATCTGAGTTATTAGGTTGCCTTAGGTTAGGATATATAACGTTATAGACGGTATATAATGTTCCCACCGAGAAGTAGGGTCCGACTCGCCAGGAATGTTGTCAAATGTTCCATCCGAGGTGTTACTTTGCCTTAGGTTAGGTTATATGACGTTATAGACGCATATAATGTTCCCACCGAGAAGTAGGTACGACACGCCTGGATTGTTGTCAAATATTACATCCGAGATGATAGGTTGCCTTAGGTTAGGATATACAACGTTATAGACGCATATAATGTTCCCACCGAGAAGTAGGGTCGGACACACCTGGAATGTTGTCAAATGTTGCATCCGAGTTGTTACTTTGCCTTATTTTACGATATACAGCGTTATAGACGCATACAATGTTCCCACCGAGAAGTAGGGTCCGACACACGTGGAATGTTGTCAAATGTTACATCCGAAGTGTTATTTTGCCTTAGGTTAGGATATACAACGTTATAGACGCATATAATGTTCCCACCGGGAAGTAGGGCCCGACACGCTTGGAACGTTGTCAAATGTTACATCCGAGGTGCTAGGTTGCCTTAGGTTAGGATATATAACGTTGTAGACGCATATAATATTCCCACCGAGAAGTAGGTCCGACACGCCTGGATTGTTTTCAAATATTACATCCGAGATGTTAGGTTGCCTTAGGTTAGGATATATAACGTTATAGACGTATATACTGTTCCCACTGAGAAATAGGGTCCGACACACGTGGAATGTTGTCAAATGTTACATCCGATGTGTTAGGTTGCCTTAGGTTAGGATATATAACGTTATAGACGCATATAATGTTCCAACTGAGAAGTAGGTTCCGTCTCGCCAGGAATATTGTCAAATGTTACATCCGAGGTGCTAGGTTGCCTTAGGTTAGGATATACAACGTTATAGACGCATATAATGTTCCCCCCGAGAAGTAGGGTCCGACACACATCGAATCTTGTCAAATATTACATCCGACGTGTTAGGTTGCCTTAGGTTATGATATATAACGTTATAGACGTATATACAGTTCCCACCGTGAAGTAGGGTCCGACACACCAGGAATATTGACAACTATTACATCCGAGTTGTTAGGTTGCCTTATTTTACGATATACGGCGTTATAGACGCATATAATGTTCCCACCGAGAAGTAAGGTACGACACACCTGGAATGTTGTCAAATGTTACAGCCGAGGTGTTTGGTTGCCTTAGGTTAGGTTATATGACGTTATGGACGCATATAATATTCCAACCGAGAAGTAGGTCCGACACGCCTGGATTGTTGTCAAATGTTACATCTGAGGTGTTAGGCTGCCTTAGGTTAGGGTATATAACGTTATAGACCCATATAATGTTCCCACCGAGAAGTAGGGTCCGACTCGCCAGAAATGTTGTCAAATGTTACATCCGAGGTGTTTGGTTGCCTTAGGTTAGGTTATATGACGTTATAGACACATATAATATTCCAACCGAGAAGTAGGACCGGCACGCCTGGATTGTTGTCAAATGTTAGATCCGAGGTGTTAGGTTTCCTTAGGTTAGGATATATAACGTTATAGACGCATATAATGTTCCCCCCGAGAAGTAGGGTCCGACTCGCCAGAAATGTTGTCAAATGTTACATCCGAGGTGTTTGGTTGCCTTAGGTTAGGTTATATGACGTTATAGACACATATAATATTCCAACCGAGAAGTAGGTCCGACACGCCTGGATTGTTGTCAAATGTTACATCTGAGGTGTTAGGTTGCCTTAGGTTAGGGTATATAACGTTATAGACGAATATAATGTTCCCACCGAGAAGTAGGTCCGACACGCTTCGATTTTTGTCAAATGTTACATCCGAGGTGCTAGGTTGCCTTAGGTTAGGATATACAACGTTATAGACGCATATAACGTTCCCACCGAGAAGTAGGGTCCGACACACCTGGAATGTTGTCAAATGTTACATCCGAGTTGTTACTTTGCCTTATTTTACGATATATAGCGTTATAGACGCATACAATGTTCCCACCGAGATGTAGGGTCCGACAGGCTTGGAATGTTGACAAATATTACATCCGTGGAGTTAGGTTGCCTTAGATTAGGATATATAACGTTATAGACGCATATAATGTTCCCACTGAGAAGTAGGTTCCGACTCGCCAGGAATGTTGTCAAATGTTACATCCGAGGTGCTAGGTTGCGTTAGGTTAGGATATAAAACGTTATAGACGCATATAATGTTCCCACCGAGAAGTAGGGTCCGACACATATGGAATCTTGTCAAATGTTACATCCGAGGTGTTAGGTTGCCTTAGGTTAATATATATAACGTTATAGACTCATATAATGTTCCCACCGAGAAGTAGGGTTCGACTCCCCAGAAATATTGTCAAATGTTACATCCGAGGTGTTTGGTTGCCTTAGGTTAGGTTATATGACGTTATAGACGCATATAATGTTCCAACCGAGAAGTAGGTCCGACACGCCACGAATATTGTCAAATGTTACATCCGAGGTGCTAGATTGCTTTAGGTTAGGATATACAACGTTATAGACGTATATACTGTTCCCACCGATAAGTAGGGACCGACACGCCAGGAATATTGTCAAATATTACATCTGAGTTATTAGGTTGCCTTAGGTTAGGATATATAACGTTATAGACGGCATATAATGTTCCCACCGAGAAGTAGGGTCCGACTCGCCAGGAATGTTGTCAAATGTTCCATCCGAGGTGTTACTTTGCCTTAGGTTAGGTTATATGACGTTATAGACGCATATAATGTTCCCACCGAGAAGTAGGTACGACACGCCTGGATTGTTGTCAAATATTACATCCGAGATGATAGGTTGCCTTAGGTTAGGATATATAACGTTATAGACGTATATACTGTTCCCAACGAGAAGTAGGGCCCGACACACGTGGAATGTTGTCAAATGTTACATCCGAGGTGTTTGGTTGCCTTAGGTTAGGTTATATGACGTTATAGACGCATATAATGTTCCCACCGAGAAGTAGGACCGGCACGCCTGGATTGTTGTCAAATGTTAGATCCGAGGTGTTAGGTTTCCTTAGGTTATGATATATAACGTTATAGACGCATATAATGTTCCCACAGAGAAGTAGGTCCGACACGCCTGGATTGTTGTCAAATATTACATCCGAGATGTTAGGTTGCCTTAGGTTAGGATATACAACGTTATAGACGCATATAATATTCCCACTGAGAAGTAGGGTCCGACACACCAGGAATGTTGACAAATATTACATCCGAGTTGTTAGGCTGCCTTAGGTTAGGATATATAACGTTATAGACGCATATAATGTTCCCACCGAGAAGTAGGTCCGACACGCTTGGATTTTTGTCAAATGTTACATCCGAGGTGCTAGGTTGCCTTAGGTTAGGATATACAACGTTATAGACGCATATAATGTTCCCACCGAGAAGTAGGGTCGGACACACCTGGAATGTTGTCAAATGTTGCATCCGAGTTGTTACTTTGCCTTATTTTACGATATACAGCGTTATAGACGCATACAATGTTCCCACCGAGAAGTAGGGTCCGACACACGTGCAATGTTGTCAAATGTTACATCCGAAGTGTTAGGTTGCCTTAGGTTAGGATATATAACGTTATTGACGCATATAATGCTCCCACCGAGAAGTAGGGTCCGACACACCTGGAATGTTGTCAAATGTTACATCCGAGGTGTTAGGTTAACTTAGGTTGGGATATATAACGTTAAAGACGTATACAATGTTCCGACCGAGAAGTAGGGTCCGACTCGGCAGGATTGTTGTCAAATGTTACATCTGAGTTGTTATTTTGCCTTAGGTGAGGATATATAACGTTATAGACGCATATAATGTTCCCACCGGGAAGTAGGGCCCGACACGCTTGGAACGTTGTCAAATGTTACATCCGAGGTGCTAGGTTGCCTTAGGTTAGGATATACAACGTTATAGACGCATATAATGTTCCCCCCGAGAAGTAGGGTCCGACACACATCGAATCTTGTCAAATATTACATCCGACGTGTTAGGTTGCCTTAGGTTATGATATATAACGTTATAGACGTATATACAGTTCCCACCGTGAAGTAGGGTCCGACACACCAGGAATATTGACAACTATTACATCCGAGTTGTTAGGTTGCCTTATTTTACGATATACGGCGTTATAGACGCATATAATGTTCCCACCGAGAAGTAAGGTACGACACACCTGGAATGTTGTCAAATGTTACAGCCGAGGTGTTTGGTTGCCTTAGGTTAGGTTATATGACGTTATGGACGCATATAATATTCCAACAGAGAAGTAGGTCCGACACGCCTGGATTGTTGTCAAATATTACATCCGAGATGTTAGGTTGCCTTAGGTTAGGATATATAACCCTATAGACGTATATACTGTTCCCACCGTGAAGTCGGGTCCGACACACCAGGAATATTGACAAATATTACATCCGAGTTGTTAGGTTGCCGTATTTTACGATATACAGCGTTATAGACGCATAGAATATTCCCACCGAAAAGTAGGGTCCGACAGGTTTGGAATGTTGGCAAATATTACATCCGAGGACTTAGGTTGCCTTAGGTTAGGATATACAACGTTATAGACGCATATAATGTTCCCACCGAGAAGTAGGTCCGACACGACTGGATTGTTGTCAAATATTACATCCGAGATGTTAGGTTGCCTTAGGTTAGTATATATAACGTTATAGACGTATATACTGTTCCCACCGAGAAGTAGGGTCCGACACACGTGGAATGTTGTCCAATGTTACATCCGAGGTGTTAGGTTGCCTTAGGTTAGGTTATATGACGTTATAGACGAATATAATGTTCCCAACGAGAAGTAGGTCCGACACGCCTGGATTGTTGTCAAATATTACATCCGAGATGTTAGGTTGCCTTAGGTTAGGATATATAACGTTATAGACGCATATAATGTTCCCACCGAGAAGTAGGGTCCGACTCGCCAGGAATGTTGTCAAATGTTACATCTGAGGTGTTAGGTTGCCTTAGGTTAGGGTATATAACGTTATAGACGAATATAATGTTCCCGCCGAGAAGTAGGTCCGACACGCCAGGATTTTTGTCAAATGTTACATCCGAGGTGCTAGGTTGCTTTAGGCTAGGATATACAACGTTATAGACGCATATAATGTTCCCACCGAGAGGTAGGGTCCGACACACATGGAATGTTGTCAAATGTTACATCCGAGGTGTTAGGTTGCCTTAGGTTATGATATATAACGTTATAGACGCATATAATGTTCCCACCGAGAAGTAGGGTCCGACTCGCCAGAAATGTTGTCAAATGTTACATCCGAGGTGTTTGGTTGCCTTAGGTTAGGTTATATGACGTTATAGACGCATATAATGTTCCCACCGAGAAGTAGGTCCGACACGCATGGATTGTTGTCAAATATTACATCCGAGATGTTAGGTTGCCTTAGGTTAGTATATATAACGTTATAGACGTATATACTGTTCCCACCGAGAAGTAGGGTCCGACACACGTGGAATGTTGTCCAATGTTACATCCGAGGTGTTAGGTTGCCTCAGGTTAGGTTATATGACGTTATAGACGAATATAATGTTCCCAACGAGAAGTAGGTCCGACACGCCTGGATTGTTGTCAAATATTACATCCGAGATGTTAGGTTGCCTTAGGTTAGGATATATAACGTTATAGACGCATATAATGTTCCCACCGAGAAGTAGGGTCCGACTCGCCAGGAATGTTGTCAAATGTTACATCTGAGGTGTTAGGTTGCCTTAGGTTAGGGTATATAACGTTATAGACGAATATAATGTTCCCACCGAGAAGTAGGTCCGACACGCTTCGATTTTTGTCAAATGTTACATCCGAGGTGCTAGGTTGCCTTAGGTTAGGATATACAACGTTATAGACGCATATAACGTTCCCACCGAGAAGTAGGGTCCGACACACCTGGAATGTTGTCAAATGTTACATCTGAGTTATTAGGTTGCCTTAGGTTAGGATATATAACGTTATAGACGGTATATAATGTTCCCACCGAGAAGTAGGGTCCGACTCGCCAGGAATGTTGTCAAATGTTCCATCCGAGGTGTTACTTTGCCTTAGGTTAGGTTATATGACGTTATAGACGCATATAATGTTCCCACCGAGAAGTAGGTACGACACGCCTGGATTGTTGTCAAATATTACATCCGAGATGATAGGTTGCCTTAGGTTAGGATATACAACGTTATAGACGCATATAATGTTCCCACCGAGAAGTAGGGTCGGACACACCTGGAATGTTGTCAAATGTTGCATCCGAGTTGTTACTTTGCCTTATTTTACGATATACAGCGTTATAGACGCATACAATGTTCCCACCGAGAAGTAGGGTCCGACACACGTGGAATGTTGTCAAATGTTACATCCGAAGTGTTATTTTGCCTTAGGTTAGGATATACAACGTTATAGACGCATATAATGTTCCCACCGGGAAGTAGGGCCCGACACGCTTGGAACGTTGTCAAATGTTACATCCGAGGTGCTAGGTTGCCTTAGGTTAGGATATATAACGTTGTAGACGCATATAATATTCCCACCGAGAAGTAGGTCCGACACGCCTGGATTGTTTTCAAATATTACATCCGAGATGTTAGGTTGCCTTAGGTTAGGATATATAACGTTATAGACGTATATACTGTTCCCACTGAGAAATAGGGTCCGACACACGTGGAATGTTGTCAAATGTTACATCCGATGTGTTAGGTTGCCTTAGGTTAGGATATATAACGTTATAGACGCATATAATGTTCCAACTGAGAAGTAGGTTCCGTCTCGCCAGGAATATTGTCAAATGTTACATCCGAGGTGCTAGGTTGCCTTAGGTTAGGATATACAACGTTATAGACGCATATAATGTTCCCCCCGAGAAGTAGGGTCCGACACACATCGAATCTTGTCAAATATTACATCCGACGTGTTAGGTTGCCTTAGGTTATGATATATAACGTTATAGACGTATATACAGTTCCCACCGTGAAGTAGGGTCCGACACACCAGGAATATTGACAACTATTACATCCGAGTTGTTAGGTTGCCTTATTTTACGATATACGGCGTTATAGACGCATATAATGTTCCCACCGAGAAGTAAGGTACGACACACCTGGAATGTTGTCAAATGTTACAGCCGAGGTGTTTGGTTGCCTTAGGTTAGGTTATATGACGTTATGGACGCATATAATATTCCAACCGAGAAGTAGGTCCGACACGCCTGGATTGTTGTCAAATGATACATCTGAGGTGTTAGGCTGCCTTAGGTTAGGGTATATAACGTTATAGACCCATATAATGTTCCCACCGAGAAGTAGGGTCCGACTCGCCAGAAATGTTGTCAAATGTTACATCCGAGGTGTTTGGTTGCCTTAGGTTAGGTTATATGACGTTATAGACACATATAATATTCCAACCGAGAAGTAGGACCGGCACGCCTGGATTGTTGTCAAATGTTAGATCCGAGGTGTTAGGTTTCCTTAGGTTAGGATATATAACGTTATAGACGCATATAATGTTCCCCCCGAGAAGTAGGGTCCGACTCGCCAGAAATGTTGTCAAATGTTACATCCGAGGTGTTTGGTTGCCTTAGGTTAGGTTATATGACGTTATAGACACATATAATATTCCAACCGAGAAGTAGGTCCGACACGCCTGGATTGTTGTCAAATGTTACATCTGAGGTGTTAGGTTGCCTTAGGTTAGGGTATATAACGTTATAGACGAATATAATGTTCCCACCGAGAAGTAGGTCCGACACGCTTCGATTTTTGTCAAATGTTACATCCGAGGTGCTAGGTTGCCTTAGGTTAGGATATACAACGTTATAGACGCATATAACGTTCCCACCGAGAAGTAGGGTCCGACACACCTGGAATGTTGTCAAATGTTACATCCGAGTTGTTACTTTGCCTTATTTTACGATATATAGCGTTATAGACGCATACAATGTTCCCACCGAGATGTAGGGTCCGACAGGCTTGGAATGTTGACAAATATTACATCCGTGGAGTTAGGTTGCCTTAGATTAGGATATATAACGTTATAGACGCATATAATGTTCCCACTGAGAAGTAGGTTCCGACTCGCCAGGAATGTTGTCAAATGTTACATCCGAGGTGCTAGGTTGCGTTAGGTTAGGATATAAAACGTTATAGACGCATATAATGTTCCCACCGAGAAGTAGGGTCCGACACATATGGAATCTTGTCAAATGTTACATCCGAGGTGTTAGGTTGCCTTAGGTTAATATATATAACGTTATAGACTCATATAATGTTTCCACCGAGAAGTAGGGTTCGACTCCCCAGAAATATTGTCAAATGTTACATCCGAGGTGTTTGGTTGCCTTAGGTTAGGTTATATGACGTTATAGACGCATATAATGTTCCAACCGAGAAGTAGGTCCGACACGCCACGAATATTGTCAAATGTTACATCCGAGGTGCTAGATTGCTTTAGGTTAGGATATACAACGTTATAGACGTATATACTGTTCCCACCGATAAGTAGGGACCGACACGCCAGGAATATTGTCAAATATTACATCTGAGTTATTAGGTTGCCTTAGGTTAGGATATATAACGTTATAGACGGCATATAATGTTCCCACCGAGAAGTAGGGTCCGACTCGCCAGGAATGTTGTCAAATGTTCCATCCGAGGTGTTACTTTGCCTTAGGTTAGGTTATATGACGTTATAGACGCATATAATGTTCCCACCGAGAAGTAGGTACGACACGCCTGGATTGTTGTCAAATATTACATCCGAGATGATAGGTTGCCTTAGGTTAGGATATATAACGTTATAGACGTATATACTGTTCCCAACGAGAAGTAGGGCCCGACACACGTGGAATGTTGTCAAATGTTACATCCGAGGTGTTTGGTTGCCTTAGGTTAGGTTATATGACGTTATAGACGCATATAATGTTCCCACCGAGAAGTAGGACCGGCACGCCTGGATTGTTGTCAAATGTTAGATCCGAGGTGTTAGGTTTCCTTAGGTTATGATATATAACGTTATAGACGCATATAATGTTCCCACAGAGAAGTAGGTCCGACACGCCTGGATTGTTGTCAAATATTACATCCGAGATGTTAGGTTGCCTTAGGTTAGGATATACAACGTTATAGACGCATATAATATTCCCACTGAGAAGTAGGGTCCGACACACCAGGAATGTTGACAAATATTACATCCGAGTTGTTAGGCTGCCTTAGGTTAGGATATATAACGTTATAGACGCATATAATGTTCCCACCGAGAAGTAGGTCCGACACGCCTGGATTTTTGTCAAATGTTACATCCGAGGTGCTAGGTTGCCTTAGGTTAGGATATACAACGTTATAGACGCATATAATGTTCCCACCGAGAAGTAGGGTCGGACACACCTGGAATGTTGTCAAATGTTGCATCCGAGTTGTTACTTTGCCTTATTTTACGATATACAGCGTTATAGACGCATACAATGTTCCCACCGAGAAGTAGGGTCCGACACACGTGGAATGTTGTCAAATGTTACATCCGAAGTGTTAGGTTGCCTTAGGTTAGTATATACAACGTTATTGACGCATATAATGCTCCCACCGAGAAGTAGGGTCCGACACACCTGGAATGTTGTCAAATGTTACATCCGAGGTGTTAGGTTAACTTAGGTTGGGATATATAACGTTAAAGACGTATACAATGTTCCGACCGAGAAGTAGGGTCCGACTCGGCAGGATTGTTGTCAAATGTTACATCTGAGTTGTTATTTTGCCTTAGGTGAGGATATATAACGTTATAGACGCATATAATGTTCCCACCGGGAAGTAGGGCCCGACACGCTTGGAACGTTGTCAAATGTTACATCCGAGGTGCTAGGTTGCCTTAGGTTAGGATATATAACGTTGTAGACGCATATAATATTCCCACCGAGAAGTAGGTCCGACACGCCTGGATTGTTTTCAAATATTACATCCGAGATGTTAGGTTGCCTTAGGTTAGGATATATAACGTTATAGACGTATATACTGTTCCCACTGAGAAATAGGGTCCGACACACGTGGAATGTTGTCAAATGTTACATCCGATGTGTTAGGTTGCCTTAGGTTAGGATATATAACGTTATAGACGCATATAATGTTCCAACTGAGAAGTAGGTTCCGTCTCGCCAGGAATATTGTCAAATGTTACATCCGAGGTGCTAGGTTGCCTTAGGTTAGGATATACAACGTTATAGACGCATATAATGTTCCCCCCGAAAAGTAGGGTCCGACACACATCGAATCTTGTCAAATATTACATCCGACGTGTTAGGTTGCCTTAGGTTATGATATATAACGTTATAGACGTATATACAGTTCCCACCGTGAAGTAGGGTCCGACACACCAGGAATATTGACAACTATTACATCCGAGTTGTCAGGTTGCCTTATTTTACGATATACGGCGTTATAGACGCATATAATGTTCCCACCGAGAAGTAAGGTACGACACACCTGGAATGTTGTCAAATGTTACAGCCGAGGTGTTTGGTTGCCTTAGGTTAGGTTATATGACGTTATGGACGCATATAATATTCCAACCGAGAAGTAGGTCCGACACGCCTGGATTGTTGTCAAATGTTACATCTGAGGTGTTAGGCTGCCTTAGGTTAGGGTATATAACGTTATAGACCCATATAATGTTCCCACCGAGAAGTAGGGTCCGACTCGCCAGAAATGTTGTCAAATGTTACATCCGAGGTGTTTGGTTGCCTTAGGTTAGGTTATATGACGTTATAGACACATATAATATTCCAACCGAGAAGTAGGTCCGACACGCCTGGATTGTTGTCAAATGTTACATCTGAGGTGTTAGGTTGCCTTAGCTTAGGGTATATAACGTTATAGACGAATATAATGTTCCCACCGAGAAGTAGGTCCGACACACTTCGATTTTTGTCAAATGTTACATCCGAGGTGCTAGGTTGCCTTAGGTTAGGATATACAACGTTATAGACGCATATAACGTTCCCACCGAGAAGTAGGGTCCGACACACCTGGAATGTTGTCAAATGTTACATCCGAGTTGTTACTTTGCCTTATTTTACGATATATAGCGTTATAGACGCATACAATGTTCCCACCGAGATGTAGGGTCCGACAGGCTTGGAATGTTGACAAATATTACATCCGTGGAGTTAGGTTGCCTTAGGTTAGGATATATAACGTTATAGACGCATATAATGTTCCCACTGAGAAGTAGGTTCCGACTCGCCAGGAATGTTGTCAAATGTTACATCCGAGGTGCTAGGTTGCGTTAGGTTAGGATATAAAACGTTATAGACGCATATAATGTTCCCACCGAGAAGTAGGGTCCGACACATATGGAATCTTGTCAAATGTTACATCCGAGGTGTTAGGTTGCCTTAGGTTAATATATATAACGTTATAGACTCATATAATGTTCCCACCGAGAAGTAGGGTTCGACTCCCCAGAAATATTGTCAAATGTTACATCCGAGGTGTTTGGTTGCCTTAGGTTAGGTTATATGACGTTATAGACGCATATAATGTTCCAACCGAGAAGTAGGTCCGACACGCCACGAATATTGTCAAATGTTACATCCGAGGTGCTAGATTGCTTTAGGTTAGGATATACAACGTTATAGACGTATATACTGTTCCCACCGTGAAGTAGGGTCCGACACACCAGGAATATTGTCAAATATTACATCTGAGTTATTAGGTTGCCTTAGGTTAGGATATATAACGTTATAGACGGTATATAATGTTCCCACCGAGAAGTAGGGTCCGACTCGCCAGGAATGTTGTCAAATGTTACATCTGAGGTGTTAGGTTGCCTTAGGTTAGGATATATAACGTTATAGACGCATATAATGTTCCCACTGAGAAGTAGGTTCCGACTCGCCAGGAATGTTGTCAAATGTTACATCCGAGGTGCTAGGTTGCGTTAGGTTAGGATATAAAACGTTATAGACGCATATAAAGTTCCCACCGAGAAGTAGGGTCCGACACATATGGAATCTTGTCAAATGTTACATCCGAGGTGTTAGGTTGCCTTAGGTTAATATATATAACGTTATAGACTCATATAATGTTCCCACCGAGAAGTAGGATTCGACTCGCCAGAAATATTGTCAAATGTTACATCCGAGGAGTTTGGTTGCCTTAGGTTAGGTTATACGACGTTATAGACGCATATAATGTTCCAACCGAGAAGTAGGTCCGACACGCCTGGATTGTTGTCAAATATTACATCCGAGATGTTAGGTTGCCTTAGGTTAGGGTATATAACGTTATAGACGCATATAATGTTCCCACCGTGAAGTAGGGTCCGACTCGCCAGGAATGTTGTCAAAGGTTACATCTGAGGTGTTAGGTTGCATTAGGTTAGGGTATATAACGTTATAGACGAATATAATGTTCCCACCGAGAAGTAGGACCGACACGCCTGGATTTTTGTCAAATGTTACATCCGAGGTGCTAGGTTGCCTTAGGTTAGGATATACAACGTTATAGACGCATATAATGTTCCCACCGAGAAGTAGGGTCCGACGCACCTGGAATGTTGTCAAATGTTACATCCGAGTTGTTACTTTGCCTTATTTTACGATATACAGCGTTATAGACGCATACAATGTTCCCACCGAGAAGTAGGGTCCGACACACGTGCAATGTTGTCAAATGTTACATCCGAAGTGTTAGGTTGCCTTAGGTTAGGATATATAACGTTATTGACGCATATAATGCTCCCACCGAGAAGTAGGGTCCGACACACCTGGAATGTTGTCAAATGTTACATCCGAGGTGTTAGGTTAACTTAGGTTGGGATATATAACGTTAAAGACGTATACAATGTTCCGACCGAGAAGTAGGGTCCGACTCGGCAGGATTGTTGTCAAATGTTACATCTGAGTTGTTATTTTGCCTTAGGTGAGGATATATAACGTTATAGACGCATATAATGTTCCCACCGGGAAGTAGGGCCCGACACGCTTGGAACGTTGTCAAATGTTACATCCGAGGTGCTAGGTTGCCTTAGGTTAGGATATACAACGTTATAGACGCATATAATGTTCCCCCCGAGAAGTAGGGTCCGACACACATCGAATCTTGTCAAATATTACATCCGAGATGTTAGGTTGCCTTAGGTTAGGATATATAACGCTATAGATGTATATACTGTTCCCACCGTGAAGTCGGGTCCGACACACCAGGAATATTGACAAATATTACATCCGAGTTGTTAGGTTGCCGTATTTTACGATATACAGCGTTATAGACGCATAGAATATTCCCACCGAAAAGTAGGGTCCGACAGGTTTGGAATGTTGGCAAATATTACATCCGAGGACTTAGGTTGCCTTAGGTTAGGATATACAACGTTATAGACGCATATAATGTTCCCACCGAGAAGTAGGTCCGACACGACTGGATTGTTGTCAAATATTACATCCGAGATGTTAGGTTGCCTTAGGTTAGTATATATAACGTTATAGACGTATATACTGTTCCCACCGAGAAGTAGGGTCCGACACACGTGGAATGTTGTCCAATGTTACATCCGAGGTGTTAGGTTGCCTTAGGTTAGGTTATATGACGTTATAGACGAATATAATGTTCCCAACGAGAAGTAGGTCCGACACGCCTGGATTGTTGTCAAATATTACATCCGAGATGTTAGGTTGCCTTAGGTTAGGATATATAACGTTATAGACGCATATAATGTTCCCACCGAGAAGTAGGGTCCGACTCGCCAGGAATGTTGTCAAATGTTACATCTGAGGTGTTAGGTTGCCTTAGGTTAGGGTATATAACGTTATAGACGAATATAATGTTCCCGCCGAGAAGTAGGTCCGACACGCCAGGATTTTTGTCAAATGTTACATCCGAGGTGCTAGGTTGCTTTAGGTTAGGATATACAACGTTATAGACGCATATAATGTTCCCACCGAGAGGTAGGGTCCGACACACATGGAATGTTGTCAAATGTTACATCCGAGGTGTTAGGTTGCCTTAGGTTATGATATATAACGTTATAGACGCATATAATGTTCCCACCGAGAAGTAGGGTCCGACTCGCCAGAAATGTTGTCAAATGTTACATCCGAGGTGTTTGGTTGCCTTAGGTTAGGTTATATGACGTTATAGACGCATATAATGTTCCCACCGAGAAGTAGGTCCGACACGCATGGATTGTTGTCAAATATTACATCCGAGATGTTAGGTTGCCTTAGGTTAGTATATATAACGTTATAGACGTATATACTGTTCCCACCGAGAAGTAGGGTCCGACACACGTGGAATGTTGTCCAATGTTACATCCGAGGTGTTAGGTTGCCTCAGGTTAGGTTATATGACGTTATAGACGAATATAATGTTCCCAACGAGAAGTAGGTCCGACACGCCTGGATTGTTGTCAAATATTACATCCGAGATGTTAGGTTGCCTTAGGTTAGGATATATAACGTTATAGACGCATATAATGTTCCCACCGAGAAGTAGGGTCCGACTCGCCAGGAATGTTGTCAAATGTTACATCTGATGTGTTAGGTTGCCTTAGGTTAGGGTATATAACGTTATAGACGAATATAATGTTCCCGCCGAGAAGTAGGTCCGACACGCCAGAAATGTTGTCAAATGTTACATCCGAGGTGTTTGGTTGCCTTAGGTTAGGTTATACGACGTTATAGACGCATATAATGTTCCAACCGAGAAGTAGGTCCGACACGCCTGGATTGTTGTCAAATATTACATCCGAGATGTTAGGTTGCCTTAGGTTAGGATATATAAGGTTATAGACGTATATACTGTCCCCACCGTGAAGTAGGGTCCGACACACCAGGAATATTGACAAATATTACATCCGAGTTGTAATGTTGCCTTAGGTTAGGATATATAACGTTATAGACGCATATAATGTTCCCACCGAGAAGTAGGGTCCGACTCGCCAGAAATGTTGACAAATGTTACATCCGAGGTGTTTGGTTGCCTTAGGTTAGGTTATATGACGTTATAGACGCATATAATATTCCAACCGAGAAGTAGGTCCGACACGCCTGGATTGTTGTCAAATATTACATCCGAGATGTTAGGTTGCCTTATATTAGGATATATAACGTTATAGACGTATATACTGTTCCCACCGAGAAGTAGGGTCCGACACATGTGGAATGTTGTCCAATGTTACATCCGAGGTGTTAGGTTGCCTTAGGTTAGGTTATATGACGTTATAGACGAATATAATGTTCCCACCGTGAAGTAGGGTCCGACACACGTGGAATGTTGTCAAACGTTACATCCGAGGTGTTAGGTTGCCTAAGGTTAGGACATATAACGTTATAGACGTATATACTGTTCCCACCGAGATGTAGGGTCCGCCACACGTGGAATGTTGTCAAATGTTACATCCGAGGTGTTAGGTTGCCTAAGGTTAGGATATATAACGTTATAGACGTGTTACTGTTCCCACCGAGATGTAGGGTCCGCCACACGTGGAATGTTGTCAAATGTTACATCCGAGGCGTTAGGTTGCCTTAGGTTAGGATATACAACGTTATAGACGCATATAATGTTCCCACCGAGAAGTAGGTCCGACAGGCCTGGATTGTTGTCAAATATTACATCCGAGTTATTAGGTTGCCTTAGGTTAGGATATGTAATGTTATAGACGCATATAATGTTCCCACCGAGAAGTAGGGTCCGACTCGCCAGGAATGTTGTCAAATGTTACATCTGAGGTGTTAGGTTGCCTTAGGTTAGGGTATATAACGTTATAGACGAATATAATGTTCCCACCGAGAAGTAGGTCCGACACGCCTGGATTGTTGTCAAATATTACATCCGAGATGTTAGTTTGCCTTAGGTTAGGATATATAACGTTATAGACGCAAATACTGTTCCCACCGAGATGTAGGGTCCGACACACATGGACTGTTGTCAAAAGTTACATCCGAGGTGTTAGGTTGCCTTAGGTTATGATATATAACGTTATAGACGCATATAATGTTCCCACCGAGAAGTAGGTCCGACACGCCTGGATTGTTGTCAAATATTACAGCCGAGATGTTAGGTTGCCTTAGGTTTGGATATATAACGTTATAGACGCATATAATGTTCCCACCGCGAAGTAGGGTCCGACTCGCCAGGAATGTTGTCAAACACATCTGAGGTGTTAGGTTGCCTTAGGTTAGGGTATATAACGTTATAGACGAATATAATGTTCCCACCGAGAAGTAGGTCCGACACGCCAGGATTTTTGTCAAATGTTACATCCGAGGTGCTAGGTTGCCTTAGGTTAGGATATACAACGTTATAGACGCATATAATGTTCCCACCGAGAAGTAGGGTCCGACACACCTGGAATGTTGTCAATTGTTACATCCGAGGTGTTTGGTTGCCTTAGGTTAGGTTATATGACGTTATAGACGCATATAATGTTCCCACCGAGAAGTAGGTCCGACACGCCTGGATTGTTGTCAAATATTACATCCGAGATGTTAGGTTGCCTTAGGTTAGGATATATAACGTTATAGACGTAAATACTGTTCCCACCGAGATGTAGGGTCCGACACACATGGAATGTTGTCAAATGTTACATCCGAAGTGTTAGGTTGCCTTAGGTTAGGATATATAACGTTATAGACGCATATAATGTTCCCACCAAGAAGTAGGGTCCGACAGGTTTTGAATGTTGGCAAATATTACATCCGAGGAGTTAGGTTGCATTAGGTTAGGATAAACAACGTTATAGACGCTTATAATGTTCCCACCGAGAAGTAGGGTCCCACGCACCTGGAATGTTGTCAAATGTTACATCTGAGGTGTTAGGTTGCCTTAGGTTAGGGTATACAACGTTATAGACGAATATAATGTTCCCACCGAGAAGTAGGTCCGACACGTCTGGACTTTTGTCAAATGTTACATCCGAGGTGCTAGGTTGCCTTAGGTTAGGATATACAACGTTATAGACGCATATAATGTTCACACCGAGAAGTAGGGTCCGACTAGCCAGAAATGTTGTTAAATGTTACACCCGAGGTGTTAGGTTGCCTTAGGTTAGGTTATATGACGTTATAGACGCATATAATGTTCCCACCGAGATGTAGGGTCCTACTCGCCAGGAATGTTCTCAAATGTTACATCCGAGGTGTTAGGTTGCCTTAGGTTAGGATATATAACGTTATAGACGTATATAATGTTCCCACCGAGAAGTAGGGTCCGACTCGCCAGGAATGTTGTCAAATGTTACATCTGAAGTGTTAGGTTGCCTTAGGTTAGGATATATAACGTTATAGACGCATATAATGTTCCCACCGTGAAGTAGGGTCCGACACACCAGGAATATTGACAAATATTACATCCGAGTTGTTAGGTTGCCTTAGGTTAGGATATATAACGTTACAGACGCATATAATGTTCCCACCGAGAAGTAGGGTCCGACTCGCCGGAAATGTTGTCAAATGTTACATCCGAGGTGTTTGGTTGCCTTAGGTTAGGTTATATGACGTTATAGACGCATATAATGTTCCCACTGAGAAGTAGGTCCGACACGCCTGGATTGTTGTCAAATATTACATCCGAGATGTTAGGTTGCCTTAGGTTAGGATATATAACGTTATAGACGTATATACTGTTCCCACCGAGAAGTAGGGTCCGACTCGACAGGAATGTTGTCAAATGTTACATGTGAGGAGTTAGGTTGCCTTAGGTTAGGGTACATAACGTTATAGACGTATATAATGTTCCCACCGAGAAGTAGGTCCGACAGGCCAGGATTTATGTCAATTGTTACATCCGAGGTGTTTGGTTGCCTTAGGTTAGGTTATATGACGTTATAGACGCATATAATGTTCCCACCGAGAAGTAGGTCCGACACGCCTGGATTGTTGTCAAATATTACATCCGAGATATTAGGTTGCCTTAGGCTAGGATATATAACGTTATAGACGTAAATACTGTTCCCACCGAGATGTAGGGTCCGACACACATGGAATGTTGTCAAAAGTTACATCCGAGGTGTTAGGTTGCCTTAGGTTATGATATATAACGTTATAGACGCATATAATGTTCCCACCGAGAAGTAGGTCCGACACGCCTGGATTGTTGTCAAATATTACAGCCGAGATGTTAGGTTGCCTTAGGTTTGGATATATAACGTTATAGACGCATATAATGTTCCCACCGCGAAGTAGGGTCCGACTCGCCAGGAATGTTGTCAAACACATCTGAGGTGTTAGGTTGCCTTAGGTTAGGGTATATAACGTTATAGACGAATATAATGTTCCCACCGAGAAGTAGGTCCGACACGCCAGGATTTTTGTCAAATGTTACATCCGAGGTGCTAGGTTGCCTTAGGTTAGGATATACAACGTTATAGACGCATATAATGTTCCCACCGAGAAGTAGGGTCCGACACACCTGGAATGTTGTCAATTGTTACATCCGAGGTGTTTGGTTGCCTTAGGTTAGGTTATATGACGTTATAGACGCATATAATGTTCCCACCGAGAAGTAGGTCCGACACGCCTGGATTGTGGTCAAATATTACATCCGAGATGTTAGGTTGCCTTAGGTTAGGATATATAACGTTATAGACGTAAATACTGTTCCCACCGAGATGTAGGGTCCGACACACATGGAATGTTGTCAAATGTTACATCCGAAGTGTTAGGTTGCCTTAGGTTAGGATATATAACGTTATAGACGCATATAATGTTCCCACCGAGAAGTAGGGTCCGACAGGTTTTGAATGTTGGCAAATATTACATCCGAGGAGTTAGGTTGCATTAGGTTAGGATAAACAACGTTATAGACGCTTATAATGTTCCCACCGAGAAGTAGGGTCCCACACACCTGGAATGTTGTCAAATGTTACATCTGAGGTGTTAGGTTGCCTTAGGTTAGGGTATACAACGTTATAGACGAATATAATGTTCCCACCGAGAAGTAGGACCGACACGTCTGGATTTTTGTCAAATGTTACATCCGAGGTGCTAGGTTGCCTTAGGTTAGGATATACAACGTTATAGACGCATATAATGTTCACACCGAGAAGTAGGGTCCGACTAGCCAGAAATGATGTTAAATGTTACACCCGAGGTGTTAGGTTGCCTTAGGTTAGGTTATATGACGTTATAGACGCATATAATGTTCCCACCGAGATGTAGGGTCCGACTCGCCAGGAACGTTCTCAAATGTTACATCCGAGGTGTTAGGTTGCCTTAGGTTAGGATATATAACGTTATAGACGTATATAATGTTCCCACCGAGAAGTAGGGTCCGACTCGCCAGGAATGTTGTCAAATGTTACATCTGAAGTGTTAGGTTGCCTTAGGTTAGGATATATAACGTTATAGACGCATATAATGTTCCCACCGTGAAGTAGGGTCCGACACACCAGGAATATTGACAAATATTACATCCGAGTTGTTAGGTTGCCTTAGGTTAGGATATATAACGTTACAGACGCATATAATGTTCCCACCGAGAAGTAGGGTCCGACTCGCCGGAAATGTTGTCAAATGTTACATCCGAGGTGTTTGGTTGCCTTAGGTTAGGTTATATGACGTTATAGACGCATATAATGTTCCCACCGAGAAGTAGGTCCGACACGCCTGGATTGTTGTCAAATATTACATCCGAGATGTTAGGTTGCCTTAGGTTAGGATATATAACGTTATAGACGTAAATACTGTTCCCACCGAGATGTAGGGTCCGACACACATGGAATGTTGTCAAATGTTACATCCGAGGTGTTAGGTTGCCTTAGGTTATGATATATAACGTTATAGACGCATATAATGTTCCCACCGAGAAGTAGGTCCGACACGCCTGGATTGTTGTCAAATATTACAGCCGAGATGTTAGGTTGCCTTAGGTTTGGATATATAACGTTATAGACGCATATAATGTTCCCACCGCGAAGTAGGGTCCGACTCGCCAGGAATGTTGTCAAACACATCTGAGGTGTTAGGTTGCCTTAGGTTAGGGTATATAACGTTAGAGACGAATATAATGTTCCCACCGAGAAGTAGGTCCGACACGCCAGGATTTTTGTCAAATGTTACATCCGAGGTGCTAGGTTGCCTTAGGTTAGGATATACAACGTTATAGACGCATATAATGTTCCCACCGAGAAGTAGGGTCCGACACACCTGGAATGTTGTCAATTGTTACATCCGAGGTGTTTGGTTGCCTTAGGTTAGGTTATATGACGTTATAGACGCATATAATGTTCCCACCGAGAAGTAGGTCCGACACGCCTGGATTGTTGTCAAATATTACATCCGAGATGTTAGGTTGCCTTAGGTTAGGATATATAACGTTATAGACGTAAATACTGTTCCCACCGAGATGTAGGGTCCGACACACATGGAATGTTGTCAAATGTTACATCCGAGGTGCTAGGTTGCCTTAGGTTAGGATATATAACGTTATAGACGCATACAATGTTCCCACCGAGATGTAGGGTCCGACAGGCTTGGAATGTTGACAAATATTACATCCGTGGAGTTAGGTTGCCTTAGGTTATGATATACAACGTTATAGACGCATATAATATTCCCACCGAGAAGTAGGTTCCGACACACCTGCAATGTTGTCAAATGTTACATCCGAAGTGTTAGGTTGCCTTAGGTTAGGATATATAACGTTATAGACGCATATAATGTTCCCACCGTGAAGTAGGGTCCGACACACCAGGAATATTGACAAATATTACATCCGAGTTGTTAGGTTGCCTTTGGTTAGGATATATAACGTTACAGACGCATATAATGTTCCCACCGAGAAGTAGGGTCCGACTAGCCAGAAATGTTGTTAAATGTTACACCCGAGGTGTTAGGTTGCCTTAGGTTAGGTTATATGACGTTATAGACGCATATAATGTTCCCACCGAGATGTAGGGTCCGACTCGCCAGGAATGTTCTCAAATGTTACATCCGAGGTGTTAGGTTGCCTTAGGTTAGGATATATAACGTTATAGACGTATATAATGTTCCCACCGAGAAGTAGGGTCCGACTCGCCAGGAATGTTGTCAAATGTTACATCTGAAGTGTTAGGTTGCCTTAGGTTAGGATATATAACGTTATAGACGCATATAATGTTCCCACCGTGAAGTAGGGTCCGACACACCAGGAATATTGACAAATATTACATCCGAGTTGTTAGGTTGCCTTAGGTTAGGATATATAACGTTACAGACGCATATAATGTTCCCACCGAGAAGTAGGGTCCGACTCGCCGGAAATGTTGTCAAATGTTACATCCGAGGTGTTTGGTTGCCTTAGGTTAGGTTATATGACGTTATAGACGCATATAATGTTCCCACCGAGAAGTAGGTCCGACACGCCTGGATTGTTGTCAAATATTACAGCCGAGATGTTAGGTTGCCTTAGGTTTGGATATATAACGTTATAGACGCATATAATGTTCCCACCGCGAAGTAGGGTCCGACTCGCCAGGAATGTTGTCAAACACATCTGAGGTGTTAGGTTGCCTTAGGTTAGGGTATATAACGTTATAGACGAATATAATGTTCCCACCGAGAAGTAGGTCCGACACGCCAGCATTTTTGTCAAATGTTACATCCGAGGTGCTAGGTTGCCTTAGGTTAGGATATACAACGTTATAGACGCATATAATGTTCCCACCGAGAAGTAGGGTCCGACACACCTGGAATGTTGTCAATTGTTACATCCGAGGTGTTTGGTTGCCTTAGGTTAGGTTATATGACGTTATAGACGCATATAATGTTTCCACCGAGAAGTAGGTCCGACACGCCTGGATTGTTGTCAAATATTACATCCGAGATGTTAGGTTGCCTTAGGTTAGGATATATAACGTTATAGACGTAAATACTGTTCCCACCGAGATGTAGGGTCCGACACACATGGAATGTTGTCAAATGTTACATCCGAGGTGCTAGGTTGCCTTAGGTTAGGATATATAACGTTATAGACGCATACAATGTTCCCACCGAGATGTAGGGTCCGACAGGCTTGGAATGTTGACAAATATTACATCCGTGGAGTTAGGTTGCCTTAGGTTATGATATACAACGTTATAGACGCATATAATATTCCCACCGAGAAGTAGGTTCCGACACACCTGCAATGTTGTCAAATGTTACATCCGAAGTGTTAGGTTGCCTTAGGTTAGGATATATAACGTTATAGACGCATATAATGTTCCCACCGTGAAGTAGGGTCCGACACACCAGGAATATTGACAAATATTACATCCGAGTTGTTAGGTTGCCTTTGGTTAGGATATATAACGTTACAGACGCATATAATGTTCCCACCGAGAAGTAGGGTCCGACTCGCCGGAAATGTTGTCAAATGTTACATCCGAGGTGTTTGGTTGCCTTAGGTTAGGTTATATGACGTTATAGACGCATATAATGTTCCCACCGAGAAGTAGGTCCGACACGCCAGCATTTTTGTCAAATGTTACATCCGAGGTGCTAGGTTGCCTTAGGTTAGGATATACAACGTTATAGACGCATATAATGTTCCCACCGAGAAGTAGGGTCCGACACACCTGGAATGTTGTCAATTGTTACATCCGAGGTGTTTGGTTGCCTTAGGTTAGGTTATATGACGTTATAGACGCATATAATGTTTCCACCGAGAAGTAGGTCCGACACGCCTGGATTGTTGTCAAATATTACATCCGAGATGTTAGGTTGCCTTAGGTTAGGATATATAACGTTATAGACGTAAATACTGTTCCCACCGAGATGTAGGGTCCGACACACATGGAATGTTGTCAAATGTTACATCCGAGGTGCTAGGTTGCCTTAGGTTAGGATATATAACGTTATAGACGCATACAATGTTCCCACCGAGATGTAGGGTCCGACAGGCTTGGAATGTTGACAAATATTACATCCGTGGAGTTAGGTTGCCTTAGGTTATGATATACAACGTTATAGACGCATATAATATTCCCACCGAGAAGTAGGTTCCGACACACCTGCAATGTTGTCAAATGTTACATCCGAAGTGTTAGGTTGCCTTAGGTTAGGATATATAACGTTATAGACGCATATAATGTTCCCACCGTGAAGTAGGGTCCGACACACCAGGAATATTGACAAATATTACATCCGAGTTGTTAGGTTGCCTTTGGTTAGGATATATAACGTTACAGACGCATATAATGTTCCCACCGAGAAGTAGGGTCCGACTCGCCGGAAATGTTGTCAAATGTTACATCCGAGGTGTTTGGTTGCCTTAGGTTAGGTTATATGACGTTATAGACGCATATAATGTTCCCACCGAGAAGTAGGTCCGACACGCCTGGATTGTTGTCAAATATTACATCCGAGATGTTAGGTTGCCTTAGGTTAGGATATATAACGTTATCGACGTATATACTGTTCCCACCGAGAAGTAGGGTCCGACTCGCCAGGAATGTTGTCAAATGTTACATGTGAGGAGTTAGGTTGCCTTAGGTTAGGGTATATAACGTTATAGACGTATATAATGTTCCCACCGAGAAGTAGGTCCGACAGGCCAGGATTTATGTCAATTGTTACATCCGAGGTGTTTGGTTGCCTTAGGTTAGGTTATATGACGTTATAGACGCATATAATGTTCCCACCGAGAAGTAGGTCCGACACGCCTGGATTGTTGTCAAATATTACATCCGAGATGTTTGGTTGCCTTAGGTTAGGATATATAACGTTATAGACGTAAATACTGTTCCCACCGAGATGTAGGTTCCGACACACATGGAATGTTGTCAAATGTTACATCCGAGGTGTTAGGTTGCCTTAGGTTATGATATATAACGTTATAGACGCATATAATGTTCCCACCGAGAAGTAGGTCCGACACGCCTGGATTGTTGTCAAATATTACAGCCGAGATGTTAGGTTGCCTTAGGTTTGGATATATAACGTTATAGACGCATATAATGTTCCCACCGAGAAGTAGGGTCCGACTCGCCAGGAATGTTGTCAAACACACCTGAGGTGTTAGGTTGCCTTAGGTTAGGGTATATAACGTTATAGACGAATATAATGTTCCCACCGAGAAGTAGGTCCGACACGCCAGGTTTTTTGTCAAATGTTACATCCGAGGTGCTAGGTTGCCTTAGGTTAGGATATACAACGTTATAGACGCATATAATGTTCCCACCGAGAAGTAGGGTCCGACACACCTGGAATGTTGTCAAATGTTACATCCGAGGTGTTTGGTTGCCTTAGGTTAGGTTATATGACGTTATAGACGCATATAATGTTCCCACCGTGAAGTAGGTCCGACACGCCTGGATTTTTGTCAAATGTTACATCCGAGGTGCTAGGTTGCCTTAGGTTAGGATATATAACGTTATAGACGCATACAATGTTCCCACCGAGATGTAGGGTCCGACAGGCTTGGAATGTTGACAAATATTACATCCGTGGAGTTAGGTTGCCTTAGGTTATGATATACAACGTTATAGACGCATATAATATTCCCACCGAGAAGTAGGTTCCGACACACCTGCAATGTTGTCAAATGTTACATCCGAAGTGTTAGGTTGCCTTAGGTTAGGATATATAACGTTATAGACGCATATAATGTTCCCACCGAGAAGTAGGGTCCGACAGGTTTTGAATGTTGGCAAATATTACATCCGAGGAGTTAGGTTGCATTAGGTTAGGATATACAACGTTATAGACGCTTATAATGGTCCCACCGAGAAGTAGGGTCCCACACACCTGGAATGTTGTCAAATATTACATCCGAGTTGTTAGGTTGCCATAGGTTAGGATATACAACGTTATAGACGCATATAATGTTTCCACCGAGAAGTAGGGACCGACATACCTGGAATGTTGTCAAATGTTACATCCGAGGTGTTAGGTTGCCTTAGGTTAGGATATATAACGCTATAGACGCATATAATGTTCACACCGAGAAGTAGAGTCCGACTAGCCAGAAATGTTGTTAAATGTTACACCCGAGGTGTTAGGTTGCCTTAGGTTAGGTTATATGACGTTATAGACGCATATAATTTTCCCACCGAGAAGTAGGTCCGACACGCCTGGATTGTTGTCCAATATTACATCCGAGTTGTTAGGTTGCCTTAGGTTAGGATATATAACGTTATAGACGCATATAATGTTCCCACCGATAAGTAGGGTCCGATACGACAGTAATATTGTCAAATCTTACATCCGAGTTACTAGGTTGCCTTAGGTTAGGATATATAACATAATAGATGCATATAATGCTCCCACCGAGATGTAGGGTCCGACACACCTGCAATGTCGTCAAATGTTACATCCGAGGTGTTAGGTTGCCTTAGGTTAGTATATATAACGTTATAGACGCATATAATGTTCCCACTGAGAAGTAGGTTCCGACTCGCGAGGAATGTTGTCAAATGTTACATCCGAGGTGCTAGGTTGCCTTAGGTTAGGATATAAAACGTTATAGACGCTTATAATGTTCCCACCGAGAAGTAGGGTCCGACTCGCCACGAATGTTGTCAAATGTTACATCTGAGGTGTTAGGTTGCCTTAGGTTATGATATATAACGTTATAGACGCATATAATGTTCCCACCGAGAAGTAGGGTCCGACTCGCCAGAAATGTTGTCAAATGTTACATCTGAGGTGTTTGGTTGCCTTAGGTTAGGTTATATGACGGTATAGACGCATATAATGTTCCCACCGAGAAGTAGGTCCGACACGCCTGGATTGTTGTCAGATATTACATCCGAGATGTTAGGTTGCCTTAGGTTAGGATATACAACGTTATAGACGCATATAATGTTCCCACCGAGATGTAGGGTCCGACAGGCTTGGAATGTTGACAAATATTACATCCGTGGAGTTAGGTTGCCTTAGGTTATGATATACAACGTTATAGACGCATATAATATTCCCACCGAGAAGTAGGTTCCGACACACCTGCAATGTTGTCAAATGTTACATCCGAAGTGTTAGGTTGCCTTAGGTTAGGATATATAACGTTATAGACGCATATAATGTTCCCACCGAGAAGTAGGGTCCGACAGGTTTTGAATGTTGGCAAATATTACATCCGAGGAGTTAGGTTGCATTAGGTTAGGATATACAACGTTATAGACGCTTATAATGGTCCCACCGAGAAGTAGGGTCCCACACACCTGGAATGTTGTCAAATATTACATCCGAGTTGTTAGGTTGCCATAGGTTAGGATATACAACGTTATAGACGCATATAATGTTTCCACCGAGAAGTAGGGACCGACATACCTGGAATGTTGTCAAATGTTACATCCGAGGTGTTAGGTTGCCTTAGGTTAGGATATATAACGCTATAGACGCATATAATGTTCACACCGAGAAGTAGAGTCCGACTAGCCAGAAATGTTGTTAAATGTTACACCCGAGGTGTTAGGTTGCCTTAGGTTAGGTTATATGACGTTATAGACGCATATAATTTTCCCACCGAGAAGTAGGTCCGACACGCCTGGATTGTTGTCCAATATTACATCCGAGTTGTTAGGTTGCCTTAGGTTAGGATATATAACGTTATAGACGCATATAATGTTCCCACCGATAAGTAGGGTCCGATACGACAGTAATATTGTCAAATCTTACATCCGAGTTACTAGGTTGCCTTAGGTTAGGATATATAACATAATAGATGCATATAATGCTCCCACCGAGATGTAGGGTCCGACACACCTGCAATGTCGTCAAATGTTACATCCGAGGTGTTAGGTTGCCTTAGGTTAGTATATATAACGTTATAGACGCATATAATGTTCCCACTGAGAAGTAGGTTCCGACTCGCGAGGAATGTTGTCAAATGTTACATCCGAGGTGCTAGGTTGCCTTAGGTTAGGATATAAAACGTTATAGACGCTTATAATGTTCCCACCGAGAAGTAGGGTCCGACTCGCCACGAATGTTGTCAAATGTTACATCTGAGGTGTTAGGTTGCCTTAGGTTATGATATATAACGTTATAGACGCATATAATGTTCCCACCGAGAAGTAGGGTCCGACTCGCCAGAAATGTTGTCAAATGTTACATCTGAGGTGTTTGGTTGCCTTAGGTTAGGTTATATGACGGTATAGACGCATATAATGTTCCCACCGAGAAGTAGGTCCGACACGCCTGGATTGTTGTCAGATATTACATCCGAGATGTTAGGTTGCCTTAGGTTAGGATATACAACGTTATAGACGCATATAATGTTCCCACCGAGATGTAGGGTCCGACACACCTGGAATGTTGTCAAATGTTACATCCGAGGTGTTAAGTTGCCTTAGGTTAGGATATACAGCGTTATAGACGCATACAATGTTCCCACCGAGAAGTAGGGTCCGACAGATTTGGAATGTTGGCAAATATTACATGCGAGTAGTAAGGTTGCCTTAGGTTAGGATATACAACGTTATAGACGCATATAATGTTCCCACCGAGAAGTAGGGTCCGACATACCTGGAATGTTGTCAAATGTTACATCCGAGGTGTTAGGTTGCCTTAGGTTATGATTTATAACGTTATAGACGCATATAATGTTCCCACCGAGAAGTAGGTCCGACACGCCTGGATTGTTGTCAAATATTACATCCGAGTTGTTAGGTTGCCATAGGTTAGGATATATAACGTTATAGACGTATATACTGTTCCCACCGAGATGTAGGGTCCGACACACGTGGAATGTTGTCAAATATTACATCCGAGGTGTTAGGTTGCCTTAGGTTAGTATATATAACGTTATAGACGCATATAATGTTCAGACTGAGAAGTAGGTTCCGACTCGCAAGGAATGTTGTCAAATGTTACATCCGAGGTGCTAGGTTGCCCTAGGTTAGGATATAAAACGTTATAGACGCATATAATGTTTCCACCGAGAAGTAGGTTCCGACACACGTGGAACCTTGTCAAATGTTACGTCCGAGGTGTTATGTTGCCTTAGGTTAGGATATATAACGTTATAGACGCATATAATATTCACACCGAGAAGTAGGGTCCGACTAGCCAGAAATGTTGTTAAATGTTACACCCGAGGTGTTAGGTTGCCTTAGGTTAGGTTATATGACGTTATAGACGCATATAATTTTCCCACCGAGAAGTAGGGTCCGACTCGCCAGAAATGTTGTCAAATGTTACATCTGAGGTGTTTGGTTGCCTTAGGTTAGGTTATATGACGTTATAGACGCATATAATGTTCCCACCGAGAAGTAGGTCCGACACGCCTGGATTTTTGTCAGATACTACATCCGAGATGTTAGGTTGCCTTAGGTTAGGATATATAACGTTATAGACGCATATAATGTTCACACCGAGAAGTAGGGTCCGACTAGCCAGAAATGTTGTTAAATGTTACACCCGAGGTGTTAGGTTGCCTTAGGTTAGGTTATATGACGTTATAGACGCATATAATTTTCCCACCGAGAAGTAGGTCCGACACGCCTGGATTGTTGTCCAATATTACATCCGAGGTGTTAGGTTGCCTTAGGTTAGGATATATAACGTTATAGACGCATATAATGTTCACACCGAGAAGTAGGGTCCGACTAGCCAGAAATGTTGTCAAATGTTACATCTGAGGTGTTTGGTTGCCTTAGGTTAGGTTATATGACGTTATAGACGCATATAATGTTCCCACCGAGAAGTAGGTCCGACACGCCTGGATTTTTGTCAGATACTACATCCGAGATGTTAGGTTGCCTTAGGTTAGGATATATAACGTTATAGACGCATATAATGTTCACACCGAGAAGTAGGGTCCGACTAGCCAGAAATGTTGTTAAATGTTACACCCGAGGTGTTAGGTTGCCTTAGGTTAGGTTATATGACGTTATAGACGCATATAATTTTCCCACCGAGAAGTAGGTCCGACACGCCTGGATTGTTGTCCAATATTACATCCGAGGTGTTAGGTTGCCTTAGGTTAGGATATATAACGTTATAGACGCATATAATGTTTCCACCGATAAGTAGGGTCCGATACGACAGGAATATTGTCAAATCTTACATCCGAGTTATTAGGTTGCCTTAGGTTAGGATATATAACATAATAGATGCATATAATGCTCCCACCGAGATGTAGGGTCCGACACACCTGCAATGTCGTCAAATGTTACATCCGAGGTGTTAGGTTGCCTTAGGTTAGTATATATAACGTTATAGACGCATATAATGTTCCCACTGAGAAGTAGGTTCCGACTCGCCAGGAATGTTGTCAAATGTTACATCTGAGGTGTTAGGTTGCTTTAGGTTATGATATATAACGTTATAGACGCATATAATGTTCCCAGCGAGAAGTAGGGTCCGACTCGCCAGAAATGTTGTCAAATGTTACATCTGAGGTGTTTGGTTGCCTTAGGTTAGGTTATATGACGTTATAGACGCATATAATGTTCCCACCGAGAAGTAGGTCCGACACGCCTGGATTTTTGTCAGATACTACATCCGAGATGTTAGGTTGCCTTAGGTTAGTATATATAACGTTATAGACGCATATAATGTTCAGACTAAGAAGTAGGTTCCGACTCGCCAGGAATGTTGTCAAATGTTACATCCGAGGTGCTAGGTTGCCTTAGGTTAGGATATAAAACGTTATAGACGCATATAATGTTCCCACCGAGAAGTTGGTTCCGACACACGTGGAACCTTGTCAAATGTTACGTCCGAGGTGTTATGTTGCCTTAGGTTAGGATATATAACGTTATAGACGTATATACTGTTCCCACGCTGAAGTATGGTCCGACACACCAGGAATATTGACAAATATTACATTCGAGTTGTTAGGTTGCCTTATTTTACGATATACGGCGTGATAGACGCATACAATGTTCCCACCGAGAAGTAGGGTCCGACAGATTTGGGATGTTGGCAAATATTACATCCGAGGAGTTAGGTTGCCTTAGGTTAGGATATACAACGTTATAGACGCATATAATGTTCCCACCGAGGAGTAGGGTCCGACATACCTGGAATGTTGTCAAATGTTACATCCGAGGTGTGAGGTTGCCTTAGCTTAGGATATATAACGTTATAGACGCATATAATGTTCACACCGAGAAGTAGGGTCCGACTAGACAGAAATGTTGTTAAATGTTACACCCGAGGTGTTAGGTTGCCTTAGGTTAGGTTATATGACGTTATAGGCGCATATAATGTTCCCACCGAGAAGTAGGTCCGACACGCCTGGATTGTTGTCAGATATTACATCCGAGATGTTAGGTTGCCTTAGGTTAGGATATATAACGTTATAGACGTATATACTGTTCCCACCGAGAAGTAGGGTCCGACACACCAGGAATATCGACAAATATTACATCCGAGTTGTTAGGTTGCCTTATTTTACGATATACAGCGTTATAGACGCATACAATTTTCCCACCGAGAAGTAGGGTGCTAAAGGTTTGGAATGTTGGCAAATATTACATCCGAAGAGTTAGGTTGCCTTAGGTTAGGATATACAACGTTATAGACGCATATAATATTCCCACCGAGAAGTAGGTTCCGACTCGCCAGGAATGTTGTCAAATGTTACATCCGAGGTGTTAGGTTGCCTTATTTTACGATATACAGCGTTATAGACACATACAATGTTCCCACCGAGAAGTAGGGTCCAACAGATTTGGAATGTTGGCAAATATTACATGCGAGGAGTAAGGTTGCCTTAGGTTAGGATATACAACGTTATAGACGCATATAATGTTCCCACCGAGAAGTAGGGTCCGACATACCTGGAATGTTGTCAAATGTTACATCCGAGGTGTTAGGTTGCCTTAGGTTAGGATATATAACTTTATAGACGCATATAGTGTTCCCGCCGAGAAGTAGGGTCCGACACACATGGAATCTTGTCAAATATTACATCCGACAGGTTAGTTTGCCTTAGGTTAGGATATATAACGTTATAGACGTATATACTGTTCCCACGGTGAAGTATGGTCCGACACACCAGGAATATTGACAAATATTACATTCGAGTTGTTAGGTTGCCTTATTTTACGATATACAGCGTTATAGACGCATACAATGTTCCCACCGAGAAGTAGGGTCCGACAGATTTGGAATGTTGGCAAATATTACATACGAGGAGTTAGGTTGCCTTAGGTTAGGATATAAAACGTTATAGACGCATATAATGTTCCCACCGAGAAGTAGGGTCCGACATACCTGGAATGTTGTCAAATGTTACATCCGAGGTGTTAGGTTGCCTTAGGTTAGGTTATATGACGTTATAGACGCATATAATGTTCCCAATGAGAAGTAGGTCCGACACGCCTGGATTGTTGTCAAATATTACATCCGAGATGTTAGTTTGCCTTAGGTTAGGATATATAACGTTATAGACGCATATAATGTTCCCACCGATAAGTAGGGTCCGATACGACAGGAATATTGTCAAATCTTACATCCGAGTTATTAGGTTGCCTTAGGTTAGGATATATAACATAATAGATGCATATAATGCTCCCACCGAGATGTAGGGTCCGACACACCTGCAATGTCGTCAAATGTTACATCCGAGGTGTTAGGTTGCCTTAGGTTAGTATATATAACGTTATAGGCGCATATAATGTTCCCACTGAGAAGTAGGTTCCGACTCGCCAGGAATGTTGTCAAATGTTACATCCGAGGTATTAGGTTGCCTTATTTTACGATATACAGCGTTATAGACGCATACAATGTTCCCACCGAGAAGTAGGGTCCGACAGATTTGGAATGTTGGCAAATATTACATGCGAGGAGTAAGGTTGCCTTAGGTTAGGATATACAACGTTATAGACGCATATAATATTCCCACCGAGAAGTAGGGTCCGACGTACCTGGAATGTTGTCAAATGTTACATCCGAGGTGTTAGGTTGCCTTAGGTTATGATTTATAACGTTATAGACGCATATAATGTTCCCACCGAGAAGTAGGTCCGACACGCCTGGATTGTTGTCAAATATTACATCCGAGATGTTAGGTTGCCATAGGTTAGGATATACAACGTTATAGACGTATATACTGTTCCCACCGAGATGTAGGGTCCTACACACGTGGAATGTTGTCAAATGTTACATCCGAGGTGTTAGGTCGCCTTAGGTTAGTATATATAACGTTATAGACGCATATAATGTTCAGACTGAGAAGTAGGTTCCGACTCGCCAGGAATGTTGTCAAATGTTACATCCGAGGTGCTAGGTTGCCTTAGGTTAGGATATAAAACGTTATAGACGCATATAATGTTCCCACCGAGAAGTAGGTTCCGACACACGTGGAACCTTGTCCAATGTTACGTCCGAGGTGTTATGTTGCCTTAGGTTAGGATATATAACGTTATAGACGCATATAATATTCCCACCGAGATGTAGGGTCCGACAGGCTTGGAATGCTGGCAAATATTACATCCGTGGAGTTAGGTTGCCTTAGGTTAGGATATATAACGTTATAGACGCATATAATGTTCACACCGAGAAGTAGGGTCCGACTAGCCAGAAATGTTGTTAAATGTGACACCCGAGGTGTTAGGTTGCCTTAGGTTAGGTTATATGACGTTATAGACGCATATAATTTTCCCACCGAGAAGTAGGTCCGACACGCCTGGATTGTTGTCCAATATTACATCCGAGGTGTTAGGTTGCCTTAGGTTAGGATATATAACGTTATAGACGCATATAATGTTCCCACCGATAAGTAGGGTCCGATACGACAGGAATATTGTCAAATCTTACATCCGAGTTATTAGATTGCCTTAGGTTAGGATATATAACATAATAGATGCATATAATGCTCCCACCGAGATGTAGGGTCCGACACACCTGCAATGTCGTCAAATGTTACATCCGAGGTGTTAGGTTGCCTTAGGTTAGTATATATAACGTTATAGACGCATATAATGTTCCCACTGAGAAGTAGGTTCCGACTCGCCAGGAATGTTGTCAAATGTTACATCCGAGGTGCTAGGTTGCCTTAGGTTAGGATATAAAACGTTATAGACGCTTATAATGTTCCCACCGAGAAGTAGGGTCCGACTCGCCACGAATGTTGTCAAATGTTACATCTGAGGTGTTAGGTTGCTTTAGGTTATGATATATAACGTTATAGACACATATAATGTTCCCACGGAGAAGTAGGGTCCGACTCGCCAGAAATGTTGTCAAATGTTACATCTGAAGTGTTTGGTTGCCTTAGGTTAGGATATACAACGTTATAGACGCATATAATGTTCCCACCGAGAAGTATTGTCCGACATACCTGGAATGTTGTCAAATGTTACATCCGAGGTGTTAGGTTGCCTTAGGTTAGGATATATAACGTTATAGACGCATATAATGTTCCCACCGAGAAGTAGGGTCCGACACACATGGAATCTTGTCAATTATTACATCCGACAGGTTAGTTTGCCTTAGGTTAGGATATATAACGTTATAGACGTATATACTGTTCCCACGGTGAAGTATGGTCCGACACACCAGGAATATTGACAAATATTACATTCGAGTTGTTAGGTTGCCTTATTTTACGATATACAGCGCTATAGACGCATACAATGTTCCCACCGAGAAGTAGGGTCCGACAGATTTGGAATGTTGGCAAATATTACATACGAGGAGTTAGGTTGCCTTAGGTTAGGATATAAAACGTTATAGACGCATATAATGTTCCCACCGAGAAGTAGGGTCCGACATACCTAGAATGTTGTCAAATGTTACATCCGAGGTGTTAGGTTGCCTTAGGTTAGGTTATATGACGTTATAGACGCATATAATGTTCCCAATGAGAAGTAGGTCCGACACGCCTGGATTGTTGTCAAATATTACATCCGAGATGTTAGTTTGCCTTAGGTTAGGATATATAACGTTATAGACGTATATACTGTTCCCACCGAGAAGTAGGGTCCGACACACGTGGAATGTTGTCAAATGTTACATCCGAAGTGTTAGGTTGCCTTAGGTTAGGATATATAACGTTATAGACGCATATAATGTTCACACCGAGAAGTAGGTCCGACACGCCTGGATTGTTGTCAAATATTACATCCGAGATGTTAGGTTGCCTTAGGTTAGGATATATAACGTTATAGACGTAAATACTGTTCCCACCGAGATGTAGGGTCCGACACACATGGAATGTTGTCAAATGTTACATCCGAGGTGCTAGGTTGCCTTAGGTTAGGATATATAACGTTATAGACGCATACAATGTTCCCACCGAGATGTAGGGTCCGACAGGCTTGGAATGTTGACAAATATTACATCCGTGGAGTTAGGTTGCCTTAGGTTATGATATACAACGTTATAGACGCATATAATATTCCCACCGAGAAGTAGGTTCCGACTCGCCAGGAATGTTGTCAAATGTTACATCCGAGGTATTAGGTTGCCTTATTTTACGATATACAGCGTTATAGACGCATACAATGTTCCCACCGAGAAGTAGGGTCCGACAGATTTGGAATGTTGGCAAATATTACATGCGAGGAGTAAGGTTGCCTTAGGTTAGGATATACAACGTTATAGACGCATATAATGTTCCCACCGAGAAGTAGGGTCCGACACACATGGAATCTTGTCAAATATTACATCCGACAGGTTAGGTTGCCTTAGGTTATGATATATAACGTTATAGACGTATATACTGTTCCCACTGTGAAGTATGGTCCGACACACCAGGAATATTGACAAATATTACATCCGAGTTGTTAGGTTGCCTTATTTTACGATATACAGCGTTATAGACGCATACAATGTTCCCACCGAGAAGTAGGGTCCGACAGATTTGGAATGTTGGCAAATATTACATCCGTGGAGTTAGGTTGCCTTAGGTTAGGATATACAACGTTATAGACGCATATAATGTTCCCACCGAGGAGTAGGGTCCGACACGCCTGGATTGTTGTCCAATATTACATCCGAGGTGTTAGGTTGCCTTAGGTTAGGATATATAACGTTATAGACGCATATAATGTTCCCAACGAGAAGTAGGGTCCGACTCGCCAGAAATGCTGTCAAATGTTACATCCGAGGTGTTTGGTTGCCTTAGGTTAGGTTATATGACGTTATAGACGCATATAACGTTCCCACCTAGAAGTAGGTCCGACACGCCTGGATTGTTGTCAGATATTACATCCGAGATGTTAGGTTGCCTTAGGTTAGGATATATAACGTTATAGACGTATATACTGTTCCCACCGAGAAGTAGGGTCCGACACACCAGGAATATCGACAAATATTACATCCGAGTTGTTAGGTTGCCTTATTTTACGATATACAGCGTTATAGACGCATACAATTTTCCCACCGAGAAGTAGGGTGCTAAAGGTTTGGAATGTTGGCAAATATTACATCCGAAGATTTAGGTTGCCTTAGGATAGGATATACAACGTTATAGACGCATATAATATTCCCACCGAGAAGTAGGTTCCGACTCGCCAGGAATGTTGTCAAATGTTACATCCGAGGTGTTAGGTTGCCTTATTTTACGATATACAGCGTTATAGACGCATACAATGTTCCCACCGAGAAGTAGGGTCCGACAGATTTGGAATGTTGGCAAATATTACATGCGAGGAGTAAGGTTGCCTTAGGTTAGGATATACAACGTTATAGACGCATATAATGTTCCCACCAAGAAGTAGGGTCCGACATACCTGGAATGTTGTCAAATGTTACATCCGAGGTGTTAGGTTGCCTTAGGTTAGGATATATAACGTTATAGACGCATATAATGTTCACACCGAGAAGTAGGGTCCGACTAGCCAGAAATGTTGTTAAATGTTACACCCGTGGTGTTAGGTTGCCTTAGGTTAGGTTATATGACGTTATAGACGCATATAATTTTTCCACCGAGAAGTCGGTCCGACACGCCTGGATTGTTGTCCAATATTACATCCGAGGTGTTAGGTTGCCTTAGGTTAGGATATATAACGTTATAGACGCATATAATGTTCCCACCGATAAGTAGGGTCCGATACGACAGGAATATTGTCAAATCTTACATCCGAGTTATTAGGTTGCCTTAGGTTAGGATATATAACATAATAGATGCATATAATGCTCCCACCGAGATGTAGGGTCCGACACACCTGCAATGTCGTCAAATGTTACATCCGAGGTGTTAGGTTGCCTTAGGTTAGTATATATAACGTTATAGACGCATATAATGTTCCCACTGAGAAGTAGGTTCCGACTCGCCAGGAATGTTGTCAAATGTTACATCCGAGGTGCTAGGTTGCCTTAGGTTAGGATATAAAACGTTATAGACGCTTATAATGTTCCCACCGAGAAGTAGGGTCCGACTCGCCACGAATGTTGTCAAATGTTACATCTGAGGTGTTAGGTTGCCTTAGGTTATGATATATAACGTTATAGACGCATATAATGTTCCCACCGAGAAGTAGGGCCCGACTCGCCAGAAATGTTGTCAAATGTTACATCTGAGGTGTTTGGTTGCCTTAGGTTAGGTTATATGACGTTATAGACGCATATAATGTTCCCACCTAGAAGTAGGTCCGACACGCCTGGATTGTTGTCAGATATTACATCCGAGATGTTAGGTTGCCTTAGGTTAGGATATATAACGTTATAGACGTATATACTGTTCCCACCGAGAAGTAGGGTCCGACACACCAGGAATATCGACAAATATTACATCCGAGTTGTTAGGTTGCCTTATTTTACGATATACAGCGTTATAGACGCATACAATTTTCCCACCGAGAAGTAGGGTGCTAAAGGTTTGGAATGTTGGCAAATATTACATCCGAAGAGTTAGGTTGCCTTAGGTTAGGATATATAACGTTATAGACGCATATAATATTCCCACCGAGAAGTAGGTTCCGACTCGCCAGGAATGTTGTCAAATGTTACATCCGAGGTGTTAGGTTGCCTTATTTTACGATATACAGCGTTATAGACGCATACAATGTTCCCACCGAGAAGTAGGGTCCGACAGATTTGGAATGTTGGCAAATATTACATGCGAGGAGTAAGGTTGCCTTAGGTTAGGATATACAACGTTATAGACGCATATAATGTTCCCACCGAGAAGTAGGGTCCGACACACATGGAATGTTGTCAAATGTTACATCCGAGGTGTTAGGTTGCCTTAGGTTAGGATATAAAACGTTATAGACGCATATAATTTTCCCACCGAGAAGTCGGTCCGACACGCCTGGATTGTTGTCCAATATTACATCCGAGGTGTTAGGTTGCCTTAGGTTAGGATATATAACGTTATAGACGCATATAATGTTCTCACCGATAAGTAGGGTCCGATACGACAGGAATATTGTCAAATCTTACATCCGAGTTATTAGGTTGCCTTAGGTTAGGATATATAACATAATAGATGCATATAATGCTCCCACTGAGATGTAGGGTCCGACACACCTGCAATGTCGTCAAATGTTACATCCGAGGTGTTAGGTTGCCTTAGGTTAGGATACATAACGTTATAGACGTATATACTGTTCCCACCGAGATGTAGGGTCCGACACACGTGGAATGATGTCAAATGTTACATCCGAGGTGTTAGGTTGCCTTAGGTTAGGTTATATGACGTTATAGTGCATATAATGTTCCCACCGAGAAGTAGGTCCGACACGCCTGGATTGTTGTCAAATATTACTTCCGAGGTGTTAGGTTGCCTTAGGTTGGGATATACAACGTTATAGACGCATATAATATTCCCACCGAGATGTAGGGTCCGACACACCTGGAATGTTGTCAAATGTTACATCCGAGGTGTTAGGTTGCCTTAGGTTAGGTTATATGACGTTATAGACGCATATAATGTTCCCACCGAGAAGTAGGTCCGACACGCCTGGATTGTTGTCAAATATTACATCCGAGATGTTAGGTTGCCTTAGGTTAGGATATATAACGTTATAGACGTATATACAGTTCCCACCGAGATGTAGGGGCCGACACACCTGCAATGTCGTCAAATGTTACATCCGAGGTGTTAGGTTGCCTTAGGTTAGTATATATAACGTTATAGACGCATATAATGTTCCCACTGAGAAGTAGGTTCCGACTCGCCAGGAATGTTGTCAAATGTTACATCCGAGGTGCTAGGTTGCCTTAGGTTAGGATATAAAACGTTATAGACGCTTATAATGTTCCCACCGAGAAGTAGGGTCCGACTCGCCACGAATGTTGTCAAATGTTACATCTGAGGTGTTAAGTTGCCTTAGGTTATGATATATAACGTTATAGACGCATATAATGTTCCCACCGAGAAGTAGGGTCCGACTCGCCAGAAATGTTGTCAAATGTTACATCTGAGGTGTTTGGTTGCCTTAGGTTAGGTTATATGACGTTATAGACGCATATAATGTTCCCACCGAGAAGTAGGTCCGACACGCCTGTATTGTTGTCAGATATTACATCCGAGATGTTAGGTTGCCTAAGGTTAGGATATATAACGTTATAGACGTATATACTGTTCCCACCGAGAAGTAGGGTCCGACACACCAGGAATATCGACAAATATTACATCCGAGTTGTTAGGTTGCCTTATTTTACGATATACAGCGTTATAGACGCATACAATTTTCCCACCGAGAAGTAGGGTGCTAAAGGTTTGGAATGTTGGCAAATATTACATCCGAAGAGTTAGGTTGCCTTAGGTTAGGATATATAACGTTATAGACGCATATAATGTTCCCACCGAGAAGTAGGTTCCGACTCGCCAGGAATGTTGTCAAATGTTACATCCGAGGTGTTAGGTTGCCTTAGGTTAGGTTATATGACGTTATAGACGCATATAATGTTCCCACCGAGAAGTAGGTCCGACACGCCTGGATTGTTGTCAAATATTACATCCGAGATGTTAGGTTGCCTTAGGTTAGGATATATAACGTTATAGACGTATATACAGTTCCCACCGAGATGTAGGGGCCGACACACCTGCAATGTCGTCAAATGTTACATCCGAGGTGTTAGGTTGCCTTAGGTTAGTATATATAACGTTATAGACGCATATAATGTTCCCACTGAGAAGTAGGTTCCGACTCGCCAGGAATGTTGTCAAATGTTACATCCGAGGTGCTAGGTTGCCTTAGGTTAGGATATAAAACGTTATAGACGCTTATAATGTTCCCACCGAGAAGTAGGGTCCGACTCGCCACGAATGTTGTCAAATGTTACATCTGAGGTGTTAAGTTGCCTTAGGTTATGATATATAACGTTATAGACGCATATAATGTTCCCACCGAGAAGTAGGGTCCGACTCGCCAGAAATGTTGTCAAATGTTACATCTGAGGTGTTTGGTTGCCTTAGGTTAGGTTATATGACGTTATAGACGCATATAATGTTCCCACCGAGAAGTAGGTCCGACACGCCTGTATTGTTGTCAGATATTACATCCGAGATGTTAGGTTGCCTAAGGTTAGGATATATAACGTTATAGACGTATATACTGTTCCCACCGAGAAGTAGGGTCCGACACACCAGGAATATCGACAAATATTACATCCGAGTTGTTAGGTTGCCTTATTTTACGATATACAGCGTTATAGACGCATACAATTTTCCCACCGAGAAGTAGGGTGCTAAAGGTTTGGAATGTTGGCAAATATTACATCCGAAGAGTTAGGTTGCCTTAGGTTAGGATATATAACGTTATAGACGCATATAATGTTCCCACCGAGAAGTAGGTTCCGACTCGCCAGGAATGTTGTCAAATGTTACATCCGAGGTGTTAGGTTGCCTTATTTTACGATATACAGCGTTATAGACGCATACAATGTTCCCACCGAGAAGTAGGGTCGAACAGATTTGGAATGTTGGCAAATATTACATGCGAGGAGTAAGGTTGCCTTAGGTTAGGATATACAACGTTATAGACGCATATAATGTTCCCACCGAGAAGTAGGGTCCGACACACATGGAATCTTGTCAAATATTACATCCGACAGGTTAGGTTGCCTTAGGTTAGGATATATAACGTTATAGACGTATATACTGTTCCCACGGTGAAGTATGGTCCGACACACCAGGAATATTGACAAATATTACATTCGAGTTGTTAGGTTGCCTTATTTTACGATATACAGCGTTATAGACGCATACAATGTTCCCACCGAGAAGTAGGGTCCGACAGATTTGGAATGTTGGCAAATATTACATCCGAGGAGTTAGGTTGCCTTAGGTTAGGATATACAATGTTATAGACGCATATAATGTTCCCACCGAGGAGTAGGGTCCGACATACCTGGAATGTTGTCAAATGTTACATCCGAGGTGTTAGGTTGCCTTAGGTTAGGATATATAACGTTATAGACGCATATAATGTTCACACCGAGAAGTAGGGTCCGACTAGACAGAAATGTTGTTAAATGTTACACCCGAGGTGTTAGGTTGCCTTAGGTTAGGTTATATGACGTTATAGACGCATATAATTTTCCCACCGAGAAGTAGGTCCGACACGCCTGGATTGTTGTCCAATATTACATCCGAGGTGTTAGGTTGCCTTAGGTTAGGATATATAACGTTATAGACGCATATAATGTTCTCACCGATAAGTAGGGTCCGATACGACAGGAATATTGTCAAATCTTACATCCGAGTTATTAGGTTGCCTTAGGTTAGGATATATAACATAATAGATGCATATAATGCTCCCACTGAGATGTAGGGTCCGACACACCTGCAATGTCATCAAATGTTACATCCGAGGTGTTAGGTTGCCTTAGGTTAGGATACATAACGTTATAGACGTATATACTGTTCCCACCGAGATGTAGGGTCCGACACACGTGGAATGATGTCAAATGTTACATCCGAGGTGTTAGGTTGCCTTAGGTTAGGTTATATGACGTTATAGACGCATATAATGTTCCCACCGAGAAGTAGGTCCGACACGCCTGGATTGTTGTCAAATATTACTTCCGAGGTGTTAGGTTGCCTTAGGTTAGGATATACAACGTTATAGACGCATATAATATTCCCACCGAGATGTAGGGTCCGACACACCTGGAATGTTGTCAAATGTTACATCCGAGGTGTTAGGTTGCCTTAGGTTAGGTTATATGACGTTATAGACGCATATAATGTTCCCACCGAGAAGTAGGTCCGACACGCCTGGATTGTTGTCAAATATTACATCCGAGATGTTAGGTTGCCTTAGGTTAGGATATATAACGTTATAGACGTATATACAGTTCCCACCGAGATGTAGGGTCCGACACACCTGCAATGTCGTCAAATGTTACATCCGAGGTGTTAGGTTGCCTTAGGTTAGTATATATAACGTTATAGATGCATATAATGTTCCCACTGAGAAGTAGGTTCCGACTCGCCAGGAATGTTGTCAAATGTTACATCCGAGGTGCTAGGTTGCCTTAGGTTAGGATATAAAACGTTATAGACGTATATACTGTTCCCACGGTGAAGTATGGTCCGACACACCAGGAATATTGACAAATATTACATTCGAGTTGTTAGGTTGCCTTATTTTACGATATACAGCGTTATAGACGCATACAATGTTCCCACCGAGAAGTAGGGTCCGACAGATTTGGAATGTTGGCAAATATTACATCCGAGGAGTTAGGTTGCCTTAGGTTAGGATATACATCGTTTTAGACGCATATAATGTTCCCACCGAGGAGTAGGGTCCGACATACCTGGAATGTTGTCAAATGTTACATCCGAGGTGTTAGGTTGCCTTAGGTTAGGATATATAACGTTATAGACGCATATAATGTTCACACCGAGAAGTAGGCTCCGACTAGACAGAAATGTTGTTAAATGTTACACCCGAGGTGTTAGGTTGCCTTAGGTTAGGTTATATGACGTTATAGACGCATATAATTTTCCCACCGAGAAGTAGGTTCCGACTCGCCAGGAATGTTGTCAAATGTTACATCCGAGGTGCTAGGTTGCCTTAGGTTAGGATATAAAACGTTATAGACGCTTATAATGTTCCCACCGAGAAGTAGGGTCCGACACACATGGAATGTTGTCAAATGTTACATCCGAGGTGTTAGGTTGCCTTAGGTTAGGATATATAACGTTATAGAAGTATATACTGTTCCCACCGAGATGTAGGGTCCGACGCACGTGGAATGATGTCAAATGTTACATCCGAGGTGTTAGGTTGCCTTAGGTTAGGTTATATGACGTTATAGACGCATATAATGTTCCCACCGAGAAGTAGGTCCGACACGCCTGGATTGTTGTCAAATATTACTTCCGAGGTGTTAGGCTGCCTTAGGTTAGGATATACAACGTTATAGACGCATATAATATTCCCACCGAGATGTAGGGTCCGACACACCTGGAATGTTGTCAAATGTTACATCCGAGGTGTTAGGTTGCCTTAGGTTAGGTTATATGACGTTATAGACGCATATAATGTTCCCACCGAGAAGTAGGGTCCGACTCGCCACGAATGTTGTCAAATGTTACATCTGAGGTGTTAGGTTGCCTTAGGTTAGGATATATAACGTTATAGACGGATATAATGTTCCCACCGAGAAGTAGGGTCCGACTCGCCGGAAATGTTGTCAAATGTTACACCCGAGGTGTTAGGTTGCCTTAGGTTAGGTTATATGACGTTATAGACGCATATAATTTTCCCACCGAGAAGTAGGTCCGACACGCCTGGATTGTTGTCCAATATTACATCCGAGGTGCTAGGTTGCCTTAGGTTAGGATATAAAACGTTATAGACGCTTATAATGTTCCCACCGAGAAGTAGGGTCCGACTCGCCACGAATGTTGTCAAATGTTACATCTGAGGTGTTAGGTTGCTTTAGGTTATGATATATAACGTTATAGACGCATATAATGTTCCCACCGAGAAGTAGGGTCCGACTCGCCAGAAATGTTGTCAAATGTTACATCTGAGGTGTTTGGTTGCCTTAGGTTAGGTTATATGACGTTATAGACGCATATAATGTTCCCACCGAGAAGTAGGTCCGACACGCCTGAAGTGTTGTCAGATATTACATCCGAGATGTTAGGTTGCCTTAGGTTAGTATATATAACGTTATAGACGCATATAATGTTCAGACTGAGAAGTAGGTTCCGACTCGTCAGGAATGTTGACAAATGTTACATCCGAGGTGCTAGGTTGCCTTAGGTTAGGATATAAAACGTTATAGACGCATATAATGTTCCCACCGAGAAGTAGGTTCCGACACACGTGGAACCTTGTCGAATGTTACGTCCGAGGTGTTATGTTGCCTTAGGTTAGGATATATAACGTTATAGACGCATATAATATTACCACCGAGATGTAGGTTCCGACAGGCTTGGAATGCTGGCAAATATTACATCGGTGGAGTTAGGTTGCCTTAGGTTAGGATATATAACGTTATAGACGCATATAATGTTCCCACCGATAAGTAGGGTCCGATACGACAGGAATATTGTCAAATCTTACATCCGAGTTATTAGGTTGCCTTAGGTTAGGATATATAACATAATAGATGCATATAATGCTCCCACCGAGATGTAGGGTCCGATACACCTGCAATGTCGTCAAATGTTACATCCGAGGTCTTAGGTTGCCTTAGGTTAGCATATATAACGTTATAGACGCATATAATGTTCCCACTGAGAAGTAGGTTCCGACTCGCCAGGAATGTTGTCAAATGTTACATCCGAGGTGCTAGGTTGCCTTAGGTTAGGATATAAAACGTTATAGACGCTTATAATGTTCCCACCGAGAAGTAGGGTCCGACAGATTTGGAATGTTGGCAAATATTACATCCGAGGAGTTAGGTTGCCTTAGGTTAGGATATAAAACGTTATAGACGCATATAATGTTCCCACCGAGAAGTAGGGTCCGACATACCTGGAATGTTATCAAATGTTACATCCGAGGTGTTAGGTTGCTTTAGGTTAGGATATATAACGTTATAGACGTATATACTGTTCCCACCGAGATGTAGGGTCCGACACACGTGGAATGTTGTCAAATGTTACATCCGAGGTGTTAGGTTGCCTTAGGTTAGTATATATAACGTTATAAACGCATATAATGTTCAGACTGAGAAGTAGGTTCCGAGAAGCCAGGAATGTTGTAAAATGTTACATTCGCGATGTTAGGTTGCCTTAGGTTGGGATATATTACGTTATAGACGCATATAATGTTCCCACCGATAAGTAGGGTCCGACACGCCTGGAATATTGTCAAATATTACATCCGAGGTGTTAGGTTGCCTTAGGTTAAGTTATATGACGTTATAGACGCATATAACGTTCCCACCGAGAAGTAGGTCCGACACGCCTGGATTGTTGTCAAATATTACATCCGAGATGATAGGTTGCCTTATGTTAGGATATATATCGTTATAGACGTATATACTGTTCCCACCGAGAAGTAGGGTCCGACACACGTGGAATGTTGTCAAATATTACATCCGAGATGTTAGATTGCCTTAGGTTAGGATATATAACGTTATAGACGTTTATACTGTTCCCACCGTGAAGTAGGGTCCAACACGCCAGGAATGATGACGAATATTACATCCGAGTAGTTAGGTTGCCTTATTTTAGGATATACAGCGTTATAGACGCATATAATGTTTCCACCGAGAAGTAGTGTGCGACACGCCTGGAATGTTGTCAAATATTACATCCGAGTTGTTGGGTAGCCTTAGGTTAGGATATACAACGGTATAGACGCATATAATGTTCCCACCGAGAAGTAGGACCCGGCACGCTTGGAATGTTGTCAAATGTTACATCCGAGGTGTTAGGTTGCCTTAGGTTAGGATATACAGCGTTATAGACGCATATAATTTTCCCTCCGAGAAGTAGGGTCCGACCGACATGGAATGCTGTCAAATATTACATCCGAAGAGTTAGGTTGCCTTAGGTTAGGATATACAACGTTATAGACGCATATAGTGTTCCCACCGAGAAGTAGGGTCCGACTCGCCAGAAATGTTGACAAATATTACATCCGAGTTGTTAGGTTGCCTTATTTTGGGATATACAGCGTTATGGACGCATATAATGTTCCCACCGAGAAGTAGGGTCCGACACGCCTGGAATGTTGTCAAATGTTACATCCGAGGTGTTAGGTTGCCAAAGGTGAGGATATATAACGTTATAGACGCATATAATGTTCCCACCGAGAAGTAGGGTGCGACACGCCTGGAAAGTTGTCAAATATTACATCCGTGTTGTTTGGTTGCCTTAGGTTAGGATATACAACGTTATAGTGGCATATAATGCTCCCACCGAGGAGTAGGGTCCGACAAACCTGTAATGTTGTCAAATGTTACATCCGGGGTGTTAGGTTGCCTTAGGTTAGGATATGTAACTTTATAGACTCATAAAATCTTCCCACCGAGCAGTAGGTCCGACACGCCTGGAATGTTGTCAAATATTACATCCGAGTTATTAGGTTGCCTTAGGTTAGGATATATAACGTTATTGATGCATATAATTCTCCCACCGAGATGTAGGGTCCGACACGCCTGGAATGTTGTCAAATATTACATCCGAGGTGTTAGATTGCCTTAGGTTAGGTTATATAACTTTATAGACGCTTATAATGTTCCCACCGAGAAGTAGGTCCGACACGCCTGGAATTTTGTCAAATATTACATCCCAATTGTTGGGTTGCCTTAGGTTAGGCTATACAACGTTATAGACACATATAATGTTCCCACCGAGAAGTAGGCTCCGACACGCCTGGAATGTTGACAAATATTACATCCGTGATGTTACGTTGCCTTAGGTTAGGACATATAACGTTATAGACGTATATACTGTTCCCACCGAGAAGTTGGGTCCGACACGCCTGGCATGTTGTCAAATGTCACATCCGAGTTGTTGGCTTGCCTTAGGTTTGGCTATGCGACGTTATAGACGTATATAATGTTCCCACCGAGAAGTCGGGTCCGACACGCCAGAAATGTTGTCAAATATTACATCCGGAACGTTAGGTTGGCTTAGATTAGGATATATACCGTTATAGACGTATATAATATTCCCACCGAAAAATATGCTCCGACACCGCCGGAAAGTTGTAAAATGTTACATCCGAGATGTTATGTTGCCTTACATTAGGGTATGTACCGTTATAGACGTATATGATGTTCCCACCGAGAAGTAGGTCCGACACGCCTGGAATGTCGTCAAATATTACATCCGAGATGTTAGGTTGCCTTAGGTTAGGATATATCACGTTATAGAGGTAAATATTGTTATCACCGATAGGTAGGATCTGGCACGCCTGGAATGTTGTCAAATGTTACATCCGAGCTGTTAGGTTGCCTTAGGTTAGGATATATAACGTTATAGGGGTAAATAGTGTTCCCACCGATAGATAGGATCTGACACGCCTGGAATGTTGTCAAATATTGCATCTGAGATGTTAGGTTGCCTTACGTTAGGATATATAACGTTATAGATGCATATAATGCTCCCACCGAGAATGAGGGTCCGATACGCCTGGAATGTTGTCAAATATTACATCTGAGATGTTAGGTTGCCTTATTTTAGGACATACAGCGTTATGGACGCATATAATGTTCCCACCGAGAAGTAGGTCCGACACGCCTGGAATGTCGTCAAATATTACATCCGAGATGTTAGGTTGCCTTAGGTTAGGATATATCACGTTATAGAGGTAAATATTGTTATCACCGATATGTAGGATCTGGCACGCCTGGAATGTTGTCAAATGTTACATCCGAGTTGTTAGGTTGCCTTAGGTTAGGATATATAACGTTATAGATTTAAATACTGTTCCCACCGATAGGTAGGGTCTGACACGCCTGGAATGTTGTCAAATATTACATCCGAGTTGTTAGGTTGCCTTATTTTAGGACATACAGCGTTATGGACGCATATAATGTTCCCACCGAGAAGTAGGGTCCGACACGACTGGAATGTTGTCAAATGTTACATCCGAGGCGTTAGGTTGCCTTAGGTTAGGATATACAACCTTATAGACGCATATAATGTTCCCACAGAGAAGTAGGGTCCGACACGTGGAATGTTGTCAAATATTACATCCGAGATGTTAGATTGCCTTAGGTTACGATATATGACGTTATAGACGTTTATACTGTTCCCACCGTGAAGTAGGGTCCGACACGCCAGGAATGATGACAAATATTACATCCGAGTAGATAGGTTGCCTTATTTTAGGATATACAGCGTTATAGACGCATATAATATTTCCACCGAGAAGTAGTGTGCGACACGCCTGGAATGTTGTCAAATATTACATCCGAGGTGTTAGGTTGCCTTAGGTTAGGATATATAACGTTATAGACGCATATAATGTTCCCACCGAGAAGTAGGGTCCGACTCGCCAGAAATGTTGTCAAATGTTACATCCGAGGTGTTAGGTTGCCTTAAGTTAGGTTATATGACGTTATAGACGCATATAATGTTCCCACCGAGAAGTCGGGTCCGACACGCCAGAAATGTTGTCAAATATTACATCTGGGACGTTAGGTTGGCTTAGATTAGGATATATACCGTTATAGACGTATATAATATTCCCACCGAAAAATATGCTCCGACACCGCCGGAAAGTTGTAAAATGTTACATCCGAGATGTTATGTTGCCTTACATTAGGGTATGTACCGTTATAGACGTATATGATGTTCCCACCGAGAAGTATGTCCGACACGACTGGAATGTCGTCAAATATTACATCCGAGATGTTAGGTTGCCTTAGGTTAGGATATATCACGTTATAGAGGTAAATATTGTTATCACCGATAGGTAGGATCTGGCACGCCTGGAATGTTGTCAAATGTTACATCCGAGCTGTTAGGTTGCCTTAGGTTAGGATATATAACGTTATAGGGGTAAATAGTGTTCCCACCGATAGATAGGATCTGACACGCCTGGAGTGTTGTCAAATGTTACATCCGAGTTGTTAGGTTGCCTTAGGTTAGGATATATAACGTTATAGATTTAAATACTGTTCCCACCGATAGGTAGGGTCTGACACGCCTGGAATGTTGTCAAATATTACATCCGAGTTGTTAGGTTGCCTTATTTTAGGACATACAGCGTTATGGACGCATATAATGTTCCCACCGAGAAGTAGGGTCCGACACGACTGGAATGTTGTCAAATGTTACATCCGAGGTGTTAGGTTGCCAAAGGTGAGGATATATAACGTTATAGACGCATATAATGTTCTCACGGAGAAGTAGGGTGCGACATGCCTGGAAAGTTGTCAAATATTACATCCGCGTTGTTTGGTTGCCTTAGGTTAGAATATAAAACGTTATAGACGCATGTAATGCTCCCACCGAGGAGTAGGGTCCGACAAACCTGCAATGTTGTCAAATGTTACATCCGAGGTGTTAGGTTGCCTTAGGTTAGGATATGTAACTTTATAGACTCATATAATCTTCCCACCGAGCAGTAGGTCAGACACGCCTGGAATGTTGTCAAATATTACATCCGAGTTGTTGGGTTGCCTTAGGTTAGGATATGTAACTTTATAGACGCATATAATCTTCCCACCGAGAAGTAGGTCCGACACGACTGGAATGTTGTCAAATATTACATCCGAGTTATTAGGTTGCCTTAGGTTAAGATATATAACGTTATAGATGCATATAATGCTCCCACCGAGAAGGAGGGTCCGATACGCCTGGAATGTTGTCAAATATTACATCTGAGATGTTAGGTTGCCTTATTTTAGGACATACAGCGTTATGGACGCATATAATGTTCCCAACGAGAAGTAGGGTCCGACACGCCTGGAATGTTGTCAAATGTTACATCCGAGGTGTTAGATTGCCAAAGGTGAGGATATATAGCGTTATAGACGCATATAATGTTCCCACCGAGAAGTAGGGTGCGACACGCCTGGAAAGTTGTCAAATATTACATCCGTGTTGTTTGGTTGCCTTAGGTTAGGATATACAACGTTATAGTGGCATATAATGCTCCCACCGAGGAGTAGGGTCCGACAAACCTGCAATGTTGTCAAATGTTACATCCGAGGTGTTAGGTTGCCTTAGGTTAGGATATGTAACTTTATAGACTCATATAATCTTCCCACCGAGCAGTAGGTCCGACACACCAGGAATATTGACAAATATTACATCCGAGTTGTTAGGTTGCCTTATTTTACGATATACAGCGTTATAGACGCATACAATGTTCCCACCGAGAAGTAGGGTCCGACAGGTTTGGAATGTTGGCAAATATTACATCCGAGGAGTTAGGTTGCCTTAGGTTAGGATATACAACCTTATAGACGCATATAATGTTCCCACAGAGAAGTAGGGTCCGACACACGTGGAATGTTGTCAAATATTACATCCGAGATGTTAGATTGCCTTAGGTTAGGATATATAACGTTATAGACGTTTATACTGTTCCCACCGTGAAGTAGGGTCCGACACGCCAGGAATGATGACAAATATTACATCCGAGTAGATAGGTTGCCTTATTTTAGGATATACAGCGTTATAGACGCATATAATGTTTCCACCGAGAAGTAGTGTGCGACACGCCTGGAATGTTGTCAAATATTACATCCGAGGTGTTAGGTTGCCTTAGGTTAGGATATATAACGTTATAGACGCATATAATGTTCCCACCGAGAAGTAGGGTCCGACTCGCCAGAAATGTTGTCAAATGTTACATCCGAGGTGTTAGGTTGCCTTAAGTTAGGTTATATGACGTTATAGACGCATATAATGTTCCCACCGAGAAGTAGGGCCCGACACGCTTGGAGTATTGTCAAATGTTACATCCGATGTGTTAGGTTGCCTCAGGTTATGTTATATGACGTTATAGAAGGATATAATGTTCCCACCGTGAAGTAGGGTCCGACACACCAGGAATATTGACAAATATTACATCCGAGTTGTTAGGTTGCCTTATTATACGATATACAGCATTATAGACGCATACAATGTTCCCTTCGAGAAGTAGGGTCCGACACACCTGGAATGTTGTCAAATGTTACATCCGAGGTGTTAGGTTGCCTTAGGTTAGGATATACAGCGTTATAGACGCATATAATGTTCCCACCGATAAGTAGGGTCCGACACGCCTGGAATATTGTCAAATATTACATCCGAGGTGTTAGGTTGCCTTAGGTTAAGTTATATGACGTTATAGACGCATATAATGTTCCCACCGAGAAGTAGGTCCGACACGCCTGGATTGTTGTCAAATATTACATCCGAGATGATAGGTTGCCTTATGTTAGGATATATAACGTTATAGACGTATATACTGTTCCCACCGAGAAGTAGGACCCGGCACGCTTGGAATGTTGTCAAATGTTACATCCGAGGTGTTAGGTTGCCTTAGGTTAGGATATACAGCGTTATAGACGCATATAATTTTCCCTCCGAGAAGTAGGGTCCGACAGACATGGAATGCTGTCAAATATTACATCCGAAGAGTTAGGTTGCCTTAGGTTAGGATATACAACGTTATAGACGCATATAGTGTTCCCACCGAGAAGTAGGGTCCGACTCGCCAGAAATGTTGTCAAATGTTACATCCGAGGTGTTAGGTTGCTTTAGGTTAGGTTATATGACGTTATAGACGCATATAATGTTCCCACCGAGAAGTAGGTCCGACACGCCTGGATTGTTGTCCAATATTACATCCGAGATGTTAGGTTGCCTTAGGATAGGATATATAACGTTATAGACGTATATACTGTTCCCATCAAGAAGTAGGGTCCGACACACGTGGAATGTTGTCAAATGTTACATCCGAGGTGTTAGGTTGCCTTAGGATAGGTTATATGACGTTATAGACGCATATAATGTTCCCACCGAGAAGTAGGTCCGACACGCCTGGATTGTTGTCAAATGTTACATCCGAGGTGCTAGGTTGCCCTAGGTTAGGATATATAACGTTATAGACGCATATAATGTTCCCACCGAGAAGTAGGGTCCGACTCGCCAGAAATGTTGTCAAATGTTACATCCGAGGTGTTAGGTTCCCTTAAGTTAGGTTATATGACGTTATAGACGCATATAATGTTCCAACCGAGAAGTAGGTCCGACACGCCTGGATTGTTGTCAAATATTACATCCGAGATGTTAGGTTGTCTTAGGTTAGGATATATAACGTTATAGACGCATATAATGTTTCCACCGAGAAGTAGGGTCCGACAGACTTGGAATGCTGTCAAATATTACATCCGAGGAGTTAGGTTGCCTTAGGTTAGGATATACAACGTTATAGACGCATATAGTGTTCCCACCGAGAAGTAGGGTCCAACTCGCCAGAAATGTTGTCAAATGATACATCCGAGGTGTTAGGTTGCCTTAGGATAGGTTATATGACGTTATAGACGCATATAATGTTCCCACCGAGAAGTAGGTCCGACACGCCTGGATTGTTGTCAAATGTTACATCCGAGGTGTTAGGTTGCCTTAGGTTAGGATATATAACGTTATAGACGCATATAATGTTCCCACCGAGAAGTAGGGTCCGACTCGCCAGAAATGTTGTCAAATGTTACATCCGAGGTGTTAGGTTGCCTTAGGTTAGGTTATATGACGTTATAGACGCATATAATGTTCCCACCGAGAAGTAGGGCCCGACACGCTTGGAGTATTGTCAAATGTTACATCCGATGTGTTAGGTTGCCTCAGGTTAGGTTATATGACGTTATAGAATAATATAATGTTCCCACCGTGATGTAGGGTCCGACACACCAGGAATATTGACAAATATTACATCCGAGTTGTTATGTTGCCTTATTTTACGATATACAACGTTATAGACGCATACAATGTTCCCATCGAGAAGTAGGGTCCGACACACCTGGAATGTTGACAAATGTTACATGCGAGGTGTTAGGTTAACTTAGGTTGGGATATATAACGTTATAGTCGCATAAAATTTTCCGACCGAGAAGTAGGTACCGAGAAGCCAGGAATGTTGTAAAATGTTACATTCGCGATGTTAGGTTGCCTTAGGTTGGGATATATTACGTTATAGACGCATATAATGTTCCCACCGATAAGTAGGGTCCGACACGCCAGGAATGTTGACAAATATTACATCCGAGTAGTTAGGTTGCCTTATTTTAGGATATACAGCGTTATAGACGCATATAATGTTTCCACCGAGAAGTAGTGTGCGACACGCCTGGAATGTTGTCAAATATTACATCCGAGTTGTTGGGTAGCCTTAGGTTAGGATATACAGCGGTATAGACGCATATAATGTTCCCACCGAGAAGTAGGACCCGGCACGCTTGGAATGTTGTCAAATGTTACATCCGAGGTGTTAGGTTGCCTTAGGTTAGGATATACAGCGTTCTAGACGCATATAATTTTCCCTCCGAGAAGTAAGGTCCGACAGACTAGGAATGTTGTCAAATATTACATCCGAGGAGTTAGGTTGCCTTAGGTTAGGATATACAACGATATAGACGCATATAGTGTTCCCACCGAGAAGTAGGCTCCGACTCGCCAGAAATGTTGTCAAATGTTACATCCGAGGTGTTAGGTTGGCTTAGGTTAGGTTATATGACGTTATAGACGCATATAATGTTCACACCGAGAAGTAGGTCCGACACGCCTGGATTGTTGTCAAATATTACATCCGAGATGTTAGGTTGCCTTAGGATAGGATATATAACGTTATAGACGTATATACTGTTCCCACCAGGAAGTAGGGTCCGACACACGTGGAATGTTGTCAAATGTTACATCCGAGGTGTTAGGTTGCCTTAGGATAGGTTATATGACGTCATGGACGCATATAATGTTCCCACCGAGAAGTAGGGCCCGACACGCTTGGAGTATTTTCAAATGTTACATCCGATGTGTTAGGTTGCCTCAGGTTAGGTTATATGACGTTATAGAAGGATACAATGTTCCCACCGAGAAGTAGGGTCCGACAGGTTTGGAATGTTGGCAAATATTACATCCGAGGAGTTAGGTTGCCTTAGGTTAGGATATACAACGTTATAGACGCATATAATGTTCCCACAGAGAAATAGGGTCCGACACACCTGGAATGTTGTCAAATGTTATATCCGAGGTGTTCTGTTAACTTAGGTTGGGATATATAACGTTATAGTCGTATACAATGTTCCGACCGAGAAGTAGGTTCCGAGAAGCCAGGAATGTTGTAAAGTGTTACATTCGCGATGTTAGGTTGCCTTAGGTTGGGATATATTACGTTATAGACGCATATAATGTTCCCACCGATAAGTAGGGTCCGACACGCAGGGAATATTGTCAAATATTACATCCGAGGTGTTAGGTTGCCTTAGGTTAAGTTATATGACGTTATAGACGCATATAATGTTCCCACCGAGAAGTGGGTCCGACACGCCTGGATTGTTGTCAAATATTACATCCGAGATGATAGGTTGCCTTATGTTAGGATATATAACGTCATAGACGTATATACTGTTCCCACCGAGAAGTAGGGTCCGACACACGTGGAATGTTGTCAAATATTACATCCGAGATGTTAGGTTGCCTTAGGTTAGGATATATAACGTTATAGACGTTTATACTGTTCCCACCGTGAAACAGGGTCCGACACGGCAGGAATGTTGACAAATATTACATCCGAGTAGTTAGGTTGCCTTATTTTAGGATATACAGAGTTATAGACGCATACAATGTTCCCACCGAGAAGTAGGGTCCGACAGGTTTGGAATGTTGGCAAATATTACATCCGAGGAGTTAGGTTGCCTTAGGTTAGGATATACAACGTTATAGACGCATATAATGTTCCCACCGAGAAGTAGGGCCCGACACGCTTGAAATGTTGTCAAATGTTACATCCGAGGTGTTAGGTTGCCTTAGGTTAGGTTATATGACGTTATAGACGCATATAATGTTCCCACCGAGAAGTAGGGCCCGACACGCTTGAAATGTTGTCAAATGTTACATCCGAGGTGTTAGGTTGCCTTAGGTTAGGTTATATGACGTTATAGACGCATATAATGTTCCCACCGAGAAGTAGGTCCGACACGCCAGGAATGTTGACAAATATTACATCCGAGTAGTTAGATTGCCTTATTTTAGGATATACAGCGTTATAGACGCATACAATGTTCCCACCGAGAAGTAGGGTCCGACAGGTTTGGAATGTTGGCAAATATTACATCCGAGGAGTTAGGTTGCCTTAGGTTAGGATATACAACGTTATAGACGCATATAATGTTTCCACCGAGAAGTAGTGTGCGACACGCCTGGAATGTTGTCAAATATTACATCCGAGTTGTTGGGTAGCCTTAGGTTAGGGTATACAACGGTATAGACGCATATAATGTTCCCACCGAGAAGTAGGACCCGGCACGCTTGGAATGTTGTCAAATGTTACATCCGAGGTGTTAGGTTGCCTTAGGTTAGGATATACAGCGTTATAGACGCATATAATTTTCCCTCCGAGAAGTAGGGTCCGACAGACATGGAATGCTGTCAAATATTACATCCGAAGTGTTAGGTTGCCTTAGGTTAGGATATACAACGTTATAGACGCATATAGTGTTCCCACCGAGAAGTAGGGTCCGACTCGCCAGAAATGTTGTCAAATGTTACATCCGAGGTGTTTGGTTGCCATAGGATAGGTTATATGACGTTATAGACGCATATAATGTTCCAACCGAGAAGTAGGTCCGACACGCCTGGATTGTTGTCAAATATTACATCCGAGATGTTAGGTTGTCTTAGGTTAGGATATATAACGTTATAGACGTATATACTGTTCCCACCGTGAAGTAGGGTCCGACACGCCAGGAATGTTGACAAATATTACATCCGAGTAGTTAGGTTGCCTTATTTTAGGATATACAGCGTTATAGACGCATATAATGTTTCCACCGAGAAGTAGTGTGCGACACGCCTGGAATGTTGTCAAATATTACATCCGAGTTGTTGGGTAGCCTTAGGTTAGGATATACAACGGTATAGACGCATATAATGTTCCCACCGAGAAGTAGGACCCGGCACGCTTGGAATGTTGTCAAGTGTTACGTCCGAGGTGTTAGGTTGCCTTAGGTTAGGATATACAGCGTTATAGACGCATATAATTTTCCCTCCGAGAAGTAGGGTCCGACAGACTTGGAATGCTGTCAAATATTACATCCGAGGAGTTAGGTTGCCTTAGGTTAGGATATACAACGTTATAGACGCATATAGTGTTCCCACGGAGAAGTAGGGTGCGATATGCCTGGAAAGTTGTCAAATATTACATCCGCGTTGTTTGGTTGCCTTAGGTTAGAATATAAAAGGTTATAGACGCATGTAATGCTCCCACCGAGAAGGAGGGTCCGATACGCCTGGAATGTTGTCAAATGTTACATCTGAGATGTCAGGTTGCCTTATTTTAGGACATACAGCGTTATGGACGCATATAATGTTCCCACCGAGAAGTAGGGTCCGACACGCCTGGAATGTTGTCAAATGTTACATCCGAGGTGTTGGGTTGCCAAAGGTGAGGATATATAACTTTATAGACACATATAATGTTCCCACCGAGAAGTAGGGTGCGACACGCCTGGAAAGTTGTCAAATATTACATCCGTGTTGTTTGGTTGCCTTAGGTTAGGATATACAACGTTATAGTGCTATATAATGCTCCCACCGAGGAGTAGGGTCCGACAAACCTGCAATGTTGTCAAATGTTACATCCGAGGTGTTAGGTTGCCTTAGGTTAGGATATGTAACTTTATAGACTCATATAATCTTCCCACCGAGCAGTAGGTCAGACACGCCTGGAATGTTGTCAAATATTACATCCGAGTTGTTGGGTTGCCTTAGGTTAGGATATGTAACTTTATAGACGCATATAATCTTCCCACCGAGAAGTAGGTCCGACACGACTGGAATGTTGTCAAATATTACATCCGAGTTATTAGGTTGCCTTAGGTTAGGATATATAACGTTATAGATGCATATAATGCTCCCAGCGAGAAGGAGGGTCCGATACGCCTGGAATGTTGTCAAATATTACATCCGAGTTGTTGGGTAGCCTTAGGTTAGGATATACAGCGGTATAGACGCATATAATGTTCCCACCGAGAAGTAGGACCCGGCACGCTTGGAATGTTGTCAAATGTTACATCCGAGGTGTTAGGTTGCCTTAGGTTAGGATATACAGCGTTCTAGACGCATATAATTTTCCCTCCGAGAAGTAAGGTCCGACAGACTAGGAATGTTGTCAAATATTACATCCGAGGAGTTAGGTTGCCTTAGGTTAGGATATACAACGATATAGACGCATATAGTGTTCCCACCGAGAAGTAGGCTCCGACTCGCCAGAAATGTTGTCAAATGTTACATCCGAGGTGTTAGGTTGGCTTAGGTTAGGTTATATGACGTTATAGACGCATATAATGTTCCCACCGAGAAGTAGGTCCGACACGCCTGGATTGTTGTCAAATATTACATCCGAGATGTTAGGTTGCCTTAGGATAGGATATATAACGTTATAGACGTATATACTGTTCCCACCAGGAAGTAGGGTCCGACACACGTGGAATGTTGTCAAATGTTACATCCGAGGTGTTAGGTTGCCTTAGGATAGGTTATATGACGTCATAGACGCATATAATGTTCCCACCGAGAAGTAGGGCCCGACACGCTTGGAGTATTTTCAAATGTTACATCCGATGTGTTAGGTTGCCTCAGGTTAGGTTATATGACGTTATAGAAGGATACAATGTTCCCACCGAGAAGTAGGGTCCGACAGGTTTGGAATGTTGGCAAATATTACATCCGAGGAGTTAGGTTGCCTTAGGTTAGGATATACAACGTTATAGACGCATATAATGTTCCCACAGAGAAATAGGGTCCGACACACCTGGAATGTTGTCAAATGTTACATCCGAGGTGTTCTGTTAACTTAGGTTGGGATATATAACGTTATAGTCGTATACAATGTTCCGACCGAGAAGTAGGTTCCGAGAAGCCAGGAATGTTGTAAAGTGTTACATTCGCGATGTTAGGTTGCCTTAGGTTGGGATATATTACGTTATAGACGCATATAATGTTCCCACCGATAAGTAGGGTCCGACACGCAGGGAATATTGTCAAATATTACATCCGAGGTGTTAGGTTGCCTTAGGTTAAGTTATATGACGTTATAGACGCATATAATGTTCCCACCGAGAAGTGGGTCCGACACGCCTGGATTGTTGTCAAATATTACATCCGAGATGATAGGTTGCCTTATGTTAGGATATATAACGTCATAGACGTATATACTGTTCCCACCGAGAAGTAGGGTCCGACACACGTGGAATGTTGTCAAATATTACATCCGAGATGTTAGGTTGCCTTAGGTTAGGATATATAACGTTATAGACGTTTATACTGTTCCCACCGTGAAACAGGGTCCGACACGGCAGGAATGTTGACAAATATTACATCCGAGTAGTTAGGTTGCCTTATTTTAGGATATACAGCGTTATAGACGCATACAATGTTCCCACCGAGAAGTAGGGTCCGACAGGTTTGGAATGTTGGCAAATATTACATCCGAGGAGTTAGGTTGCCTTAGGTTAGGATATACAACGTTATAGACGCATATAATGTTCCCACCGAGAAGTAGGGCCCGACACGCTTGAAATGTTGTCAAATGTTACATCCGAGGTGTTAGGTTGCCTTAGGTTAGGTTATATGACGTTATAGACGCATATAATGTTCCCACCGAGAAGTAGGTCCGACACGCTTGGAATGTTGTCAAATGTTACATCCGAGGTGTTAGGTTGCCTTAGGATAGGTTATATGACGTTATAGACGCATACAATGTTCCCACCGAGAAGTAGGGTCCGACAGGTTTGTAATGTTGGCAAATATTACATCCGAGGAGTTAGGTTGCCTTAGCTTAGGATATACAACGTTATAGACGCATATAATGTTCCCACCGAGAAGTAGGGCCCGACACGCTTGAAATGTTGTCAAATGTTACATCCGAGGTGTTAGGTTGCCTTAGGTTAGGTTATATGACGTTATAGACGCATATAATGTTCCCACCGAGAAGTAGGTCCGACACGCCAGGAATGTTGACAAATATTACATCCGAGTAGTTAGATTGCCTTATTTTGGGATATACAGCGTTATAGACGCATACAATGTTCCCACCGAGAAGTAGGGTCCGACAGGTTCGGAATGTTGGCAAATATTACATCCGAGGAGTTAGGTTGCCTTAGGTTAGGATATACAACGTTATAGACGCATATAATGTTTCCACCGAGAAGTAGTGTGCGACACGCCTGGAATGTTGTCAAATATTACATCCGAGTTGTTGGGTAGCCTTAGGTTAGGGTATACAACGGTATAGACGCATATAATGTTCCCACCGAGAAGTAGGACCCGGCACGCTTGGAATGTTGTCAAATGTTACATCCAAGGTGTTAGGTTGCCTTAGGTTAGGATATACAGCGTTATAGACGCATATAATTTTCCCTCCGAGAAGTAGGGTCCGGCAGACTTGGAATGCTGTCAAATATTACATCCGAGGAGTTAGGTTGCCTTAGGTTAGGATATACAACGTTATAGACGCATATAGTGTTCCCACCGAGAAGTAGGGTCCGACTCGCCAGAAATGTTGTCAAATGTTACATCCGAGGTGTTAGGTTGCCTTAGGTTAGGTTATATGACGTTATAGACGCATATAATGTTCCCACCGAGAAGTAGGTCCGACACGCCTGGATTGTTGTCAAATATTACATCCGAGATGTTAGGTTGCCTTAGGATAGGATATATAACGTTATAGACGTATATACTGTTCCCATCAAGAAGTAGGGTCCGACACACGTGGAATGTTGTCAAATGTTACATCCGAGGTGTTAGGTTGCCTTAGGATAGGTTATATGACGTTATAGACGCATATAATGTTCCCACCGAGAAGTAGGTCCGACACGCCTGGATTGTTGTCAAATGTTACATCCAAGGTGTTAGGTTGCCTTAGGTTAGGATATATAACGTTATAGACGCATATAATGTTCCCACCGAGAAGTAGGGTCCGACTCGCCAGAAATGTTGTCAAATGTTACATCCGAGGTGTTAGGTTGCCTTAGGTTAGGTTATATGACGTTATAGACGCATATAATGTTCCCACCGAGAAGTAGGTCCGACACGCCTGGATTGTTGACAAATATTACATCCGAGATGTTAGGTTGCCTTATGTTAGGATATATAACGTTATAGACGTATATACTGTTCCCACCGAGAAGTAGTGTGCGACACGCCTGGAATGTTGTCAAATATTACATCCGAGTTGTTGGGTAGCCTTAGGTTAGGGTATACAACGGTATAGACGCATATAATGTTCCCACCGAGAAGTAGGGCCCGACACGCTTGTAATGTTGTCAAATGTTACATCCGAGGTGTTAGGTTGCCTTAGGTTAGGTTATATGACGTTATAGACGTATATACTGTTCCCACCGTGAAGTAGGGTCCGACACGCCAGGAATGTTGACAAATATTACATCCGAGTAGTTAGATTGCCTTATTTTAGGATATACAGCGTTATAGACGCATATAATGTTTCCACCGAGAAGTAGTGTGCGACACGCCTGGAATGTTGTCAAATATTACATCCGTGTTGTTGGGTAGCCTTAGGTTAGGATGTACAACGGTATAGACGCATATAATGTTCCCACCGAGAAATAGGACCCGGCACGCTTGGAATGTTGTCAAATGTTACATCCGAGGTGTTAGGTTGCCTTAGGTTAGGATATACAGCGCTATAGACGCATATAATTTTTCCTCCGAGAAGTAGGGTCCGACAGACTTGGAATGCTGTCAAATATTACATCCGAGGAGTTAGGTTGCCTTAGGTTAGGATATACAACGTTATAGACGCATATAATGTTTCCACCGAGAAGTAGTGTGCGACACGCCTGGAATGTTGTCAAATATTACATCCGAGTTGTTGGGTAGCCTTAGGTTAGGGTATACAACGGTATAGACGCATATAATGTTCCCACCGAGAAGTAGGGCCCGACACGCTTGAAATGTTGTCAAATGTTACATCCGAGGTGTTAGGTTGCCTTAGGTTAGGTTATATGACGTTATAGACGCATGTAATGTTCCCACCGAGAAGTAGGTCCGACACGCTTGGAATGTTGTCAAATATTACATCCGAGAGTTAGGTTGTCTTAGGTTAGGATATATAACGTTATAGACGTATATACTGTTCCCACCGTGAAGTAGGGTCCGACACGCCAGGAATGTTGACAAATATTACATCCGAGTAGTTAGATTGCCTTATTTTAGGATATACAGCGTTATAGACGCATATAATGTTTCCACCGAGAAGTAGTGTGCGACACGCCTGGAATGTTGTCAAATATTACATCCGTGTTGTTAGGTTGCCTCAGGTTAGGTTATATGACGTTATAGAAGGATATAATGTTCCCACCGTGAAGTAGGGTCCGACACAACAGGAATATTGACAAATATTACATCCGAGTTGTTATGTTGCCTTATTTTACGATATACAGCGTTATAGACGCATACAATGTTCCCATCGAGAAGTAGGGTCCGACAGGTTTGGAATGTTGGCAAATATTACATCCGAGGAGTTAGGTTGCCTTAGGTTAGGATATACAACTTTATAGACGCATATAATGTTCCCACAGAGAAGTAGGGTCCGACACACCTGGAATGTTGCCAAATGTTACATCCGAGGTGTTAGGTTAACTTAGGTTGGGATATATAACGTTATAGTCGTATACAATGTTCCGACCGAGAAGTAGGTTCCGAGAAGCCAGGAATGATGTAAAATGTTACTTTCGCGATGTTAGGTTGCCTTAGGTTGGGATATATTACGTTATAGACGCATATAATATTCCCACCGATAAGTAGGGTCCGACACGCCAGGAATGTTGACAAGTATTACATCCGAGTAGTTAGGTTGCCTTATTTTAGGATATACAGCGTTATAGACGCATACAATGTTCCCACCGAGAAGTAGGGTCCGACAGGTTTGGAATGTTGGCAAATATTACATCCGAGGAGTTAGGTTGCCTTAGGTTAGGATATACAACGTTATAGACGCATATAATGTTCCCACCGAGAAGTAGGGCCCGACACGCTTGAAATGTTGTCAAATGTTACATCCGAGGTGTTAGGTTGCCTTAGGTTAGGTTATATGACGTTATAGACGCATATAATGTTCCCACCGAGAAGTAGGTCCGACACGCCAGGAATGTTGACAAATATTACATCCGAGTAGTTAGATTGCCTTATTTTAGGATTTACAGCGTTATAGACGCATATAATGTTTCCACCGAGAAGTAGTGTGCGACACGCCTGGAATGTTGTCAAATATTACATCCGTGTTGTTGGGTAGCCTTAGGTTAGGATATACATCGGTATAGACGCATATAATGTTCCCACTGAGAAATAGGACCCGGCACGCTTGGAATGTTGTCAAATGTTACATCCGAGGTGTTAGGTTGCCTTAGGTTAGGATATACAGCGCTATAGACGCATATAATTTTCCCTCCGAGAAGTAGGGTCCGACAGACTTGGAATGATGTCAAATATTACATCCGAGGAGTTAGGTTGCCTTAGGTTAGGATAAACAACGTTATAGACGCATATAGTGTTCCCACCGAGAAGTAGGGTCCGACTCGCCAGAAATGTTGTCAAATGTTACATCCGAGGTGTTAGGTTGCCTTAGGTTAGGTTATATGACGTTATAGACGCATATAATGTTCCCACCGAGAAGTAGGTCCGACACGCCTGGATTGTTGACAAATATTACATCCGAGATGTTAGGTTGCCTTATGTTAGGATATATAACGTTATAGACGTATATACTGTTCCCACCGAGAAGTAGGATCTGACACACGTGGAATGTTGTCAAATGTTACATCCGAGGTGTTGGGTTGCCTTATTTTAGGATATACAGCGTTATAGACGCATATAATGTTTCCACCGAGAAGTAGTGTGCGACACGCCTGGAATGTTGTCAAATATTACATCCGAGCTGTTAGGTTGCCTTAGGTTAGGTTATATGACGTTATAGACGCATATAATGTTCCCACCGAGAAGTAGGTCCGACACGCCTGGATTGTTGACAAATATTACATCCGAGATGTTAGGTTGCCTTATGTTAGGATATATAACGTTATAGACGTATATACTGTTCCCACCGAGAAGTAGGGTCTGACACACGTGGAATGTTGTCAAATGTTACATCCGAGGTGTTGGGTTGCCTTATTTTAGGATATACAGCGTTATAGACGCATATAATGTTTCCACCGAGAAGTAGTGTGCGACACGCCTGGAATGTTGTCAAATATTACATCCGTGTTGTTGGGTAGCCTTAGGTTAGGATGTACAACGGTATAGACGAATATAATGTTCCCACCGAGAAATAGGACCCGGCACGCTTGGAATGTTGTCAAATATTACATCCGAGGTGTTAGGTTGCCTTAGGTTAGGATATACAGCGCTATAGACGCATATAATTTTTCCTCCGAGAAGTAGGGTCCGACAGACTTGGAATGCTGTCAAATATTACATCCGAGGAGTTAGGTTGCCTTAGGTTAGGATATACAACGTTATAGACGCATATAATGTTTCCACCGAGAAGTAGTGTGCGACACGCCTGGAATGTTGTCAAATATTACATCCGAGTTGTTGGGTAGCCTTAGGTTAGGGTATACAACGGTATAGACGCATATAATGTTCCCACCGAGAAGTAGTGTGCGACACGCCTGGAATGTTGTCAAATATTACATCCGTGTTGTTAGGTTGCCTCAGGTTAGGTTATATGACGTTATAGAAGGATATAATGTTCCCACCGTGAAGTAGGGTCCGACACACCAGGAATATTGACAAATATTACATCCGAGTTGTTATGTTGCCTTATTTTACGATATACAGCGTTATAGACGCATACCATGTTCCCATCGAGAAGTAGGGTCCGACAGGTTTGGAATGTTGGCAAATATTACATCCGTGGAGTTAGGTTGCCTTAGGTTAGGATATACAACTTTATAGACGCATATAATGTTCCCACAGAGAAGTAGGGTCCGACACACCTGGAATGTTGCCAAATGTTACATCCGAGGTGTTAGGTTAACTTAGGTTGGGATATATAACGTTATAGTCGTATACAATGTTCCGACCGAGAAGTAGGTTCCGAGAAGCCAGGAATGTTGTAAAATGTTACTTTCGCGATGTTAGGTTGCCTTAGGTTGGGATATATTACGTTATAGACGCATATAATATTCCCACCGATAAGTAGGGTCCGACACGCCAGGAATGTTGACAAATATTACATCCGAGTAGTTAGGTTGCCTTATTTTAGGATATACAGCGTTATAGACGCATACAATGTTCCCACCGAGAAGTAGGGTCCGACAGGTTTGGAATGTTGGCAAATATTACATCCGAGGAGTTAGGTTGCCTTAGGTTAGGATATACAACGTTATAGACGCATATAATGTTCCCACCGAGAAGTAGGGCCCGACACGCTTGAAATGTTGTCAAATGTTACATCCGAGGTGTTAGGTTGCCTTAGGTTAGGTTATATGACGTTATAGACGCATATAATGTTCCCACCGAGAAGTAGGTCCGACACGCCAGGAATGTTGACAAATATTACATCCGAGTAGTTAGATTGCCTTATTTTAGGATATACAGCGTTATAGACGCATATAATGTTTCCACCGAGAAGTAGTGTGCGACACGCCTGGAATGTTGTCAAATATTACATCCGTGTTGTTGGGTAGCCTTAGGTTAGGATATACAACGGTATAGACGCATATAATGTTCCCACCGAGAAATAGGACCCGGCACGCTTGGAATGTTGTCAAATGTTACATCCGAGGTGTTAGGTTGCCTTAGGTTAGGATATACAGCGCTATAGACGCATATAATTTTCCCTCCGAGAACTAGGGTCCGACAGACTTGGAATGATGTCAAATATTACATCCGAGGAGTTAGGTTGCCTTAGGTTAGGATATACAACGTTATAGACGCATATAGTGTTCCCACCGAGAAGTAGGGTCCGACTCGCCAGAAATTTTGTCAAATGTTACATCCGAGGTGTTAGGTTGCCTTAGGTTAGGTTATATGACGTTATAGACGCATATAATGTTCCCACCGAGAAGTAGGTCCGACACGCCTGGATTGTTGACAAATATTACATCCGAGATGTTAGGTTGCCTTAGGATAGGATATATAACGTTATAGACGTATATACTGTTCCCATCAAGAAGTAGGGTCCGACACACGTGGAATGTTGTCAAATGTTACATCCGAGGTGTTAGGTTGCCTTAGGATAGGTTATATGACGTTATAGACGCATATAATGTTCCCACCGAGAAGTAGGTCCGACACGCCTGGATTGTTGTCAAATATTACATCCGAGTAGTTAGATTGCCTTATTTTAGGATATACAGCGTTATAGACGCATATAATGTTTCCACCGAGAAGTAGTGTGCGACACGCCTGGAATGTTGTCAAATATTACATCCGTGTTGTTGGGTAGCCTTAGGTTAGGATGTACAACGGTATAGACGCATATAATGTTCCCACCGAGAAATAGGACCCGGCACGCTTGGAATGTTGTCAAATGTTACATCCGAGGTGTTAGGTTGCCTTAGGTTAGGATATACAGCGCTATAGACGCATATAATTTTTCCTCCGAGAAGTAGGGTCCGACAGACTTGGAATGCTGTCAAATATTACATCCGAGGAGTTAGGTTGCCTTAGGTTAGGATATACAACGTTATAGACGCATATAATGTTTCCACCGAGAAATAGTGTGCGACACGCCTGGAATGTTGTCAAATATTACATCCGAGTTGTTGGGTAGCCTTAGGTTAGGGTATACAACGGTATAGACGCATATAATGTTCCCACCGAGAAGTAGGACCCGGCACGCTTGGAATGTTGTCAAATGTTACATCCAAGGTGTTAGGTTGCCTTAGGTTAGGATATACAGCGTTATAGACGCATATAATTTTCCCTCCGAGAAGTAGGGTCCGGCAGACTTGGAATGCTGTCAAATATTACATCCGAGGAGTTAGGTTGCCTTAGGTTAGGATATACAACGTTATAGACGCATATAGTGTTCCCACCGAGAAGTAGGGTCCGACTCGCCAGAAATGTTGTCAAATGTTACATCCGAGGTGTTAGGTTGCCTTAGGTTAGGTTATATGACGTTATAGACGCATATAATGTTCCCACCGAGAAGTAGGTCCGACACGCCTGGATTGTTGTCAAATATTACATCCGAGATGTTAGGTTGCCTTAGGATAGGATATATAACGTTATAGACGTATATACTGTTCCCATCAAGAAGTAGGGTCCGACAAACGTGGAATGTTGTCAAATGTTACATCCGAGGTGTTAGGTTGCCTTAGGATAGGTTATATGACGTTATAGACGCATATAATGTTCCCACCGAGAAGTAGGTCCGACACGCCTGGATTGTTGTCAAATGTTACATCCGAGGTGTTAGGTTGCCTTAGGTTAGGATATATAACGTTATAGACGCATATAATGTTCCCACCGAGAAGTAGGGTCCGACTAGCCAGAAATGTTGTCAAATGTTACATCCGAGGTGTTAGGTTGCCTTAGGTTAGGTTATATGACGTTATAGACGCATATAATGTTCCCACCGAGAAGTAGGTCCGACACGCCTGGATTGTTGTCAAATATTACATCCGAGATGTTAGGTTGCCTTAGGATAGGATATATAACGTTATAGACGTATATACTGTTCCCATCAAGAAGTAGGGTCCGACAAACGTGGAATGTTGTCAAATGTTACATCCGAGGTGTTAGGTTGCCTTAGGATAGGTTATATGACGTTATAGACGCATATAATGTTCCCACCGAGAAGTAGGTCCGACACGCCTGGATTGTTGTCAAATGTTACATCCGAGGTGTTAGGTTGCCTTAGGTTAGGATATATAACGTTATAGACGCATATAATGTTCCCACCGTGAAGTAGGGTCCGACTAGCCAGAAATGTTGTCAAATGTTACATCCGAGGTGTTAGGTTGCCTTAGGTTAGGTTATATGACGTTATAGACGCATATAATGTTCCCATCGAGAAGTAGGGTCCGACAGATTTGGAATGTTGGCAAATATTACATCCGAGGAGTTAGGTTGCCTTAGGTTAGGATATACAACTTTATAGACGCATATAATGTTCCCACAGAGAAGTAGGGTCCGACACACCTGGAATGTTGTCAAATGTTACATGCGAGGTGCTAGGTTAACTTAGGTTGGGATATATAACGTTATAGTCGTATACAATGTTCCGACCGAGAAGTAGGTTCCGAGAAGCCAGGAATGTTGTAAAGTGTTACATTCGCGATGTTAGGTTGCCTTAGGTTGGGATATATTACGTTATAGACGCATATAATGTTCCCACCTATAAGTAGGGTCCGACACGCCAGGAATATTGTCAAATATTACATCCGAGGTGTTAGGTTGCCTTAGGTTAAGTTATATGACGTTATAGACACATATAATGTTCCCACCGAGAAGTAGGTCCGACACGCCTGGATTGTTGTCAAATATTACATCCGAGATGTTAGGTTGCCTTAGGTTAGGATATATAACGTTATAGACGTTTATACTGTTCCCACCGTGAAATAGGGTCCGACACGGCAGGAATGTTGACAAATATTACATCCGAGTAGTTAGGTTGCCTTATTTTAGGATATACAGCGTTATAGACGCATATAATGTTTCCACCGAGAAGTAGTGTGCGACACGCCTGGAATGTTGTCAAATATTACATCCAAGTTGTTGGGTAGCCTTAGGTTAGGATATACAACGGTATAGACGCATATAATGTTCCCACCGAGAAGTAGGACCCGGCACGCTTGGAATGTTGTCAAATGTTACATCCGAGGTGTTAGGTTGCCTTAGGTTAGGATATACAGCGTTATAGACGCATATAATGTTTCCACCGAGAAGTAGTGTGCGACACGCCTGGAGTGTTGTCAAATATTACATCCGAGTTGTTGGGTAGCCTTAGGTTAGGATATACAACGGTATAGACGCATATAATGTTCCCACCGAGAAGTAGGACCCGGCACGCCTGGAATGTTGTCAAATATTACATCCGAGTTGTTGGGTAGCCTTAGGTTAAGTTATATGACGTTATAGACGCATATAATGTTCCCACCGAGAAGTAGGTCCGACACGCCTGGATTGTTGTCAAATATTACATCCGAGATGATAGGTTGCCTTATGTTAGGATATATAACGTTATAGACGTATATACTGTTCCCACCGAGAAATAGGGTCCGACACACGTGGAATGTTGTCAAATATTACATCCGAGATGTTAGGTTGCCTTAGGTTAGGATATATATAAGGTTATAGACGCTTATACTGTTCCCACCGTGAAATAGGGTCCGACACGGCAGGAATGTTGATAAATATTACATCCGAGTAGTTAGGTTGCCTTATTTTAGGATATACAGCGTTATAGAAGCATATATTGTTTCCACCGAGAAGTAGTGTGCGACACGCCTGGAATGTTGTCAAATATTACATCCGAGTTGTTGGGTAGCCTTAGGTTAGGATATACAACGGTATAGACGCATATAATGTTCCCACCGAGAAGTAGGACCCGGCAGGCTTGGAATGTTGTCAAATGTTACATCCGAGGTGTTAGGTTGCCTTACGTTAGGATATACAGCGTTATAGACGCATATAATTTTCCCTCCGAGAAGTAGGGTCCGACAGACTTGGAATGCTGTCAAATATTACATCCGAGGAGTTAGGTTGCCTTAGGTTAGGATATACAACGTTATAGACGCATATAGTGTTCCCACCGAGAAGTAGGGTCCGACTCGCCAGAAATGTTGTCAAATGTTACATCCGAGGTGTTAGGTTGCCTTAGGTTAGGTTATATGACGTTATAGACGCATATAATGTTCCCACCGAGAAGTAGGTCCGACACGCCTGGATTGTTGTCAAATATTACATCCGAGATGTTAGGTTGCCTTAGGATAGGATATATAACGTTATAGACGTATATACTGTTCCCATCAAGAAGTAGGGTCCGACAAACGTGGAATGTTGTCAAATGTTACATCCGAGGTGTTAGGTTGCCTTAGGATAGGTTATATGACGTTATAGACGCATATAATGTTCCCACCGAGAAGTAGGTCCGACACGCCTGGATTGTTGTCAAATGTTACATCCGAGGTGTTAGGTTGCCTTAGGTTAGGATATATAACGTTATAGACGCATATAATGTTCCCACCGAGAAGTAGGGTCCGACTAGCCAGAAATGTTGTCAAATGTTACATCCGAGGTGTTAGGTTGCCTTACGTTAGGTTATATGACGTTATAGACGCATATAATGTTCCCATCGAGAAGTAGGGTCCGACAGATTTGGAATGTTGGCAAATATTACATCCGAGGAGTTAGGTTGCCTTAGGTTAGGATATACAACTTTATAGACGCATATAATGTTCCCACAGAGAAGTAGGGTCCGACACACCTGGAATGTTGTCAAATGTTACATGCGAGGTGCTAGGTTAACTTAGGTTGGGATATATAACGTTATAGTCGTATACAATGTTCCGACCGAGAAGTAGGTTCCGAGAAGCCAGGAATGTTGTAAAGTGTTACATTCGCGATGTTAGGTTGCCTTAGGTTGGGATATATTACGTTATAGACGCATATAATGTTCCCACCTATAAGTAGGGTCCGACACGCCAGGAATATTGTCAAATATTACATCCGAGGTGTTAGGTTGCCTTAGGTTAAGTTATATGACGTTATAGACACATATAATGTTCCCACCGAGAAGTAGGTCCGACACGCCTGGATTGTTGTCAAATATTACATCCGAGATGTTAGGTTGCCTTAGTTTAGGATATATAACGTTATAGACGTTTATACTGTTCCCACCGTGAAATAGGGTCCGACACGGCAGGAATGTTGACAAATATTACATCCGAGTAGTTAGGTTGCCTTATTTTAGGATATACAGCGTTATAGACGCATATAATGTTTCCACCGAGAAGTAGTGTGCGACACGCCTGGAATGTTGTCAAATATTACATCCAAGTTGTTGGGTAGCCTTAGGTTAGGATATACAACGGTATAGACGCATATAATGTTCCCACCGAGAAGTAGGACCCGGCACGCTTGGAATGTTGTCAAATGTTACATCCGAAGTGTTAGGTTGCCTTAGGTTAGGATATACAGCGTTATAGACGCATATAATGTTCCCACCGAGAAGTAGGGTCTGACACACGTGGAATGTTGTCAAATATTACATCCGAGTTGTTGGGTAGCCTTAGGTTAGGATATACAACGTTATAGACGCATATAATGTTCCCACCGAGAAGTAGGGTCCGACTAGCCAGAAATGTTGTCAAATGTTACATCCGAGGTGTTAGGTTGCCTTAGGTTAGGTTATATGACGTTATAGACGCATATAATGTTCCCACCGAGAAGTAGGGCCCGACACGCTTTGAGTATTGTCAAATGTTACATCCGATGTGTTAGGTTGCCTCAGGTTAGGTTATATGACGTTATAGAAGGATATAATGTTCCCACCGTGAAGTAGGGTCCGACACACCAGGAATATTGACAAATATTACATCCGAGTTGTTATGTTGCCTTATTTTACGATATACAGCGTTATAGACGCATACAATGTTCCCATCGAGAAGTAGGGTCCGACAGATTTGGCATGTTGGCAAATATTACATCCGAGGAGTTAGGTTGCCTTAGGTTAGGATATACAACTTTATAGACGCATATAATGTTCCCACAGAGAAGTAGGGTCCGACACACCTGGAATGTTGTCAAATGTTACATGCGAGATGCTAGGTTAACTTAGGTTGGGATATATAACGTTATAGTCGTATACAATGTTCCGACCGAGAAGTAGGTTCCGAGAAGCCAGGAATGTTGTAAAGTGTTACATTCGCGATGTTAGGTTGCCTTAGGTTGGGATATATTACGTTATAGACGCATATAATGTTCCCACCTATAAGTAGGGTCCGACACGCCAGGAATATTGTCAAATATTACATCCGAGGTGTTAGGTTGCCTTAGGTTAAGTTATATGACGTTATAGACACATATAATGTTCCCACCGAGAAGTAGGTCCGACACGCCTGGATTGTTGTCAAATATTACATCCGAGATGTTAGGTTGCCTTAGTTTAGGATATATAACGTTATAGACGTTTATACTGTTCCCACCGTGAAATAGGGTCCGACACGGCAGGAATGTTGACAAATATTACATCCGAGTAGTTAGGTTGCCTTATTTTAGGATATACAGCGTTATAGACGCATATAATGTTTCCACCGAGAAGTAGTGTGCGACACGCCTGGAATGTTGTCAAATATTACATCCAAGTTGTTGGGTAGCCTTAGGTTAGGATATACAACGGTATAGACGCATATAATGTTCCCACCGAGAAGTAGGACCCGGCACGCTTGGAATGTTGTCAAATGTTACATCCGAAGTGTTAGGTTGCCTTAGGTTAGGATATACAGCGTTATAGACGCATATAATGTTCCCACCGAGAAGTAGGGTCTGACACACGTGGAATGTTGTCAAATATTACATCCGAGTTGTTGGGTAGCCTTAGGTTAGGATATACAACGTTATAGACGCATATAATGTTCCCACCGAGAAGTAGGGTCCGACTAGCCAGAAATGTTGTCAAATGTTACATCCGAGGTGTTAGGTTGCCTTAGGTTAGGTTATATGACGTTATAGACGCATATAATGTTCCCACCGAGAAGTAGGGCCCGACACGCTTTGAGTATTGTCAAATGTTACATCCGATGTGTTAGGTTGCCTCAGGTTAGGTTATATGACGTTATAGAAGGATATAATGTTCCCACCGTGAAGTAGGGTCCGACACACCAGGAATATTGACAAATATTACATCCGAGTTGTTATGTTGCCTTATTTTACGATATACAGCGTTATAGACGCATACAATGTTCCCATCGAGAAGTAGGGTCCGACAGATTTGGCATGTTGGCAAATATTACATCCGAGGAGTTAGGTTGCCTTAGGTTAGGATATACAACTTTATAGACGCATATAATGTTCCCACAGAGAAGTAGGGTCCGACACACCTGGAATGTTGTCAAATGTTACATGCGAGATGCTAGGTTAACTTAGGTTGGGATATATAACGTTATAGTCGTATACAATGTTCCGACCGAGAAGTAGGTTCCGAGAAGCCAGGAATGTTGTAAAGTGTTACATTCGCGATGTTAGGTTGCCTTAGGTTGGGATATATTACGTTATAGACGCATATAATGTTCCCACCGATAAGTAGGGTCCGACACGCCAGGAATATTGTCAAATATTACATCCGAGGTGTTAAGTTGCCTTAGGTTAAGTTATATGACGTTATAGACACATATAATGTTCCCACCGAGAAGTAGGTCCGACACGCCTGGATTGTTGTCAAATATTACATCCGAGATGTTAGGTTGCCTTAGGTTAGGATATATAACGTTATAGACGTTTATACTGTTCCCACCGTGAAATAGGGTCCGACACGGCAGGAATGTTGACAAATATTACATCCGAGTAGTTAAGTTGCCTTATTTTAGGATATACAGCGTTATAGACGCATATAATGTTTCCACCGAGAAGTAGTGTGCGACACGCCTGGAATGTTGTCAAATATTACATCCAATTTGTTGGGTAGTCTTAGGTTAGGATATACAACGGTATAGACGCATATAATGTTCCCACCGAGAAGTAGGACCCGGCACGCTTGGAATGTTGTCAAATGTTACATCCGAGGTGTTAGGTTGCCTTAGGTTAGGATATACAGCGTTATAGACGCATATAATGTTTCCACCGAGAAGTAGTGTGCGACACGCCTGGAGTGTTGTCAAATATTACATACGAGTTGTTGGGTAGCCTTAGGTTAGGATATACAACGGTATAGACGCATATAATGTTCCCACCGAGAAGTAGGACCCGGCACGCCTGGAATGTTGTCAAATATTACATCCGAGTTGTTGGGCAGCCTTAGGTTAAGTTATATGACGTTATAGACGCATATAATGTTCCCACCGAGAAGTAGGTCCGACACGCCTGGATTGTTGTCAAATATTACATCCGAGATGATAGGTTGCCTTATGTTAGGATATATAACGTTATAGACGTATATACTGTTCCCACCGAGAAGTAGGGTCCGACACACGTGGAATGTTGTCAAATATTACATCCGAGATGTTAGGTTGCCTTAGGTTAGGATATATAACGTTATAGACGTTTATACTGTTCCCACCGTGAAATAGGGTCCGACACGGCAGGAATGTTGACAAATATTACATCCGAGTAGTTAGGTTGCCTTATTTTAGGATATACAGCGTTATAGACGCATATAATGTTTCCACCGAGAAGTAGTGTGCGACACGCCTGGAATGTTGTCAAATATTACATCCGAGTGGTTGGGTAGCCTTAGGTTAGGATATACTACGGTATAGACGCATATGATGTTCCCACCGAGAAGTAGGACCCGGCACGCTTGGAATGTTGTCAAATGTTACATTCGAGGTGTTAGGTTGCCTTAGGTTAGGATATACAGCGTTATAGACGCATATAGTTTTCCCTCCGAGAAGTAGGGTCCGACAGACTTGGAATGCTGTCAAATATTACATCCGAGTAGTTAGGTTGCCTTAGGTTAGGATATACAACGTTATAGACGCATATAGTGTTCCCACCGAGAAGTAGGGTCCGACTCGCCAGAAATGTTGTCAAATGTTACATCCGAGGTGTTAGGTTGCCTTAGGTTAGGTTATATGACGTTATAGACGCATATAATGTTCCCACCGAGAAGTAGGTCCGACACGCCTGGATTGTTGTCAAATATTACATCCGAGATGTTAGGTTGCCTTAGGATAGAATATATAACGTTATAGACGTATATACTGTTTCCCTCAAGAAGTAGGGTCCGACACACGTGGAATGTTGTCAAATGTTACATCCGAGGTGTTAGGTTGCCTTAAGTTAGGATATATAACGTTATAGACGCATATAATGTTCCCACCGACAAGTAGGTCCGACACGCCTGGATTGTTGTCAAATATTACATCCGAGATGTTAGGTTGCCTTAGGATAGGATATATAACGTTATAGACGTATATACTGTTCCCACCGAGAAATAGTGTGCGACACGCCTGGAATGTTGTCAAATATTACATCCGAGTTGTTGGGTAGCCTTAGGTTAGGATATACAACGGTATAGACGCATATAATGTTCCCAACGAGAAGTAGGACCCGGCACGCTTGGAATGTTGTCAAATGTTACATCCGAGGAGTTAGGTTGCCTTAGGTTAGGATATACAACGTTATAGACGCATATAGTGTTCCCACCGAGAAGTAGGGTCCGACTCGCCAGAAATGTTGTCAAATGTTACATCCGAGGTGTTAGGTTGCCTTAGGTTAGGTTATATGACGTTATAGACGCATATAATGTTCCCACCGAGAAGTAGGACCCGGCACGCTTGGAATGTTGTCAAATGTTACATCCGAGGTGTTAGGTTGCCTTAGGTTAAGTTATATGACGTTATAGACGCATATAATGTTCCCACCGAGAAGTAGGACCCGGCACGCTTGGAATGTTGTCAAATGTTACATCCGAGGTGTTAGGTTGCCTTAGGTTAGGATATACAACGTTATAGACGCATATAATGTTCCCACCGAGAAGTAGGACCCGGCACGCTTGGAATGTTGTCAAATGTTACATCCGAGGTGTTAGGTTGCCTTAGGTTAGGATATACAGCTTTATAGACGCATATAATGTTTCCACCGAGAAGTAGGGTGCGACACGCCTGGAATGTTGTCGAATATTACATCCGAGTTGTTGGGTAGCCTTAGGTTAGGATATACAACGGTATAGACGCATATAATGTTCCCACCGAGAAGTAGGACCCGGCACGCTTGGAATGTTGTCAAATGTTACATCCGAGGTGTTAGGTTGCCTTAGGTTAAGTTATATGACGTTATTGACGCATATAATGTTCCCACCGAGAAGTAGGTCCGACACGCTTGGAATGTTGTCAAATATTACATCCGAGATGTTAGGTTAACTTAGGTTGGGATATATAACGTTATAGTCGTATACAATGTTCCGACCGAGAAGTTGGTTCCGAGAAGCCAGGAATGTTGTAAAATGTTACTTTCGCGATGTTAGGTTGCCTTAGGTTGGGATATATTACGTTATAGCCGCATATAATGTTCCCACCAATAAGTAGGGTCCGACACGCCAGGAATGTTGACAAATATTACATCCGAGTAGTTAGGTTGCCTTATTTTAGGATATACAGCGTTATAGACGCATATAATGTTTCCACCGAGAAGTAGTGTGCGACACGCCTGGAATGTTGTCAAATATTACATCCGAGTTGTTGGGTAGCCTTAGGTTAGGATATACAACGGTATAGACGCAAATAATGTTCCCACCGAGAAGTAGGACCCGGCACGCTTGGAATGTAGTCAAATATTACATCCGAGGAGTTAGGTTGCCTTAGGTTAGGATATACAACGTTATAGACGCATATAGTGTTCCCACCGAGAAGTAGGGTCCGACTCGCCAGAAATGTTGTCAAATGTTACATCCGAGGTGTTAGGTTGCCTTAGGTTAGGTTATGTGACGTTATAGACGCATATAATGTTCCCACCGAGAAGTAGGTCCGACACGCCTGGATTGTTGTCAAATATTACATCCGAGATGTTAGGTTGCCTTAGGATAGGATATATAACGTTATAGACGTATATACTGTTTCCATCAAGTAGTAGGGTCCGACACACGTGGAATGTTGTCAAATGTTACATCCGAGGTGTTAGGTTGATTTAGGATAGGCTATATGACGTTATAGACGCATATAATGTTCCCACCGAGAAGTAGGTCCGACACGCCTGGATTGTTGTCAAACGTTACATCCGAGGTGTTAGGTTGCCTTAGGTTAGGATATATAACGTTATAGACGCATATAATGATCCCACCGAGAAGTAGGGTCCGACTCGCCAGAAATGTTGTCAAATGTTACATCCGAGGTGTTAGGTTGCCTTAAGTTAGGTTATATGACGTTATAGACGCATATAATGTTCCCACCGAGAAGTAGGGCCCGACACGCTTGGATTATTGTCAAATGTTACATCCGATGCGTTAGGTTGCCTCAGGTTAGGTTATATGACGTTATGGAAGGATATAATGTTCCCACCGTGAAGTAGGGTCCGACACACCAGGCATATTGACAAATATTACATCCGAGTTGTTAGGTTGCCTTATTATACGATATACAGCGTTATAGACGCATACAATGTTCCCATCGAGAAGTAGGGTCCGACAGGTTTGGAATGTTGGAAAATATTACATCCGAGGAGTTAGGTTGCCTTAGGTTAGGATATACAACGTTATAGACGCATATAATCTTCCCACAGAGAAGTAGGTCCGACACGCCTCGATTGTTGTCAAATATTACATCCAAGATGATAGGTTGCCTTATGTTAGGATATATAACGTTAAGGACGTATATACTGTTCCCACCGAGAAATAGGGTCTGACACACGTGGAATGTTGTCAAATGTTACATCCGAGGTGTTGGGTTGCCTTATTTTAGGATATACCGCGTTATAGACGCATATAATGTTTCCACCGAGAAGTAGTGTGCGACACGCCTGGAATGTTGTAAAATATTACATCCGAGTTGTTGGGTAGCCTTAGGTTAGGATATACAACGTTATAGACGCATATAATGTTCCCACCGAGAAGTAGGACCCGGCACGCTTGGAATGTTGTCAAATGTTACATCCGAGGTGTTAGGTTGCCTTAGGTTAGGATATACAGCTCTATAGACGCATATAATGTTTCCACCGAGAAGTAGGGTGCGACACGCCTGGAATGTTGTCAAATATTACATCCGAGTTGTTGGGTAGCCTTAGGTTAAGATATACAACGGTATAGACGCATATAATGTTCCCACCGAGAAGTAGGACCCGGCACGCTTGGAATGTTGTCAAATGTTACATCCGAGATGATAGGTTGCCTTATGTTAGGATATATAACGTTATAGACGTATATACTGTTCCCACCGAGAAGTAGGGTCCGACACACGTGGAATGTTGTCAAATATTACATCCGAGATGTTAGGTTGCCTTAGGTTAGGATATATAACGTTATAGACGTTTATACTGTTCCCACCGTGAAATAGGGTCCGACACGGCAGGAATGTTGATAAATATTACATCCGAGTAGTTAGGTCGCCTTATTTTAGGATATACAGCGTTATAGACGCATATAATGTTTCCACCGAGAAGTAGTGTCCGACACGCCTGGATTGTTGTCAAATATTACATCCGAGATGATAGGTTGCCTTATGTTAGGATATATAACGTTATAGACGTATATACTGCTCCCATCAAGAAGTAGGGTCCCACACACGTGGAATGTTGTCAAATGTTACATCCGAGGTGTTAGGTTGCCTTAGGATAGGTTATATGACGTTATAGACGCATATAATGTTCCCACCGAGAAGTAGGTCCGACAGGCCTGGATTGTTGTCAAACGTTACATCCGAGGTGTTAGGTTGCCTTAAGTTAGGTTATATGACGTTATAGACGCATATAATGTTCCCACCGAGAAGTAGGGTCCGACACGCCAGGAATATTGTCAAATATTACATCCGAGGTGTTAGGTTGCCTTAGGTTAAGTTATATGACGTTATAGACGCATAAAATGTTCCCACCGAGAAGTAGGTCCGACACGCCTGGATTGTTGTCAAATATTACATCCAAGATGATAGGTTGCCTTATGTTAGGATATATAACGTTACATACGTATATACTGTTCCCACCGAGAAATAGGGTCTGACACACGTGGAATGTTGTCAAATGTTACATCCGAGGTGTTGGGTTGCCTTATTTTAGGATATACAGCGTTATAGACGCATATAATGTTTCCACCGAGAAGTAGTGTGCGACACGCCTGGAATGTTGTCAAATATTACATCCGAGTTGTTGGGTAGCCTTAGGTTAGGATATACAACGTTATAGACGCATATAATGTTCCCACCGAGAAGTAGGACCCGGCACGCTTGGAATGTTGTCAAATGTTACATCCGAGGTGTTAGGTTGCCTTAGGTTAGGATATACAGCTTTATAGACGCATATAATGTTTCCACCGAGAAGTAGGGTGCGACACGCCTGGAATGTTGTCAAATATTACATCCGAGTTGTTGGGTAGCCTTAGGTTAGGATATACAACGTCATAGACGCATATAATGTTCCCACCGAGAAGTAGGGTCCGACACACGTGGAATGTTGTGAAATATTACATCCGAGATGTTAGGTTGCCTTAGGTTAGGATATATAACGTTATAGACGTTTATACTGTTCCCACCGTGAAATAGGGTCCGACACGGCAGGAATGTTGATAAATATTACATCCGAGTAGTTAGGTCGCCTTATTTTAGGATATACAGCGTTATAGACGCATATAATGTTCCCACCGAGAAGTAGTACCGACACGCCTGGATTGTTGTCAAATATTACATCCGAGATGTTAGGTTGCCTTAGGATAGGATATATAACGTTATAGACGTATATACTGTTCCCATCAAGAAGTAGGGTCCGACACACGTGGAATGTTGTCAAATGTTACATCCGAGGTGTTAGGTAGCCTTAGGATAGGCTATATGACGTTATAGACGCATATAATGTTCCCACCGAGAAGTAGGTCCGACACGCCTGGATTGTTGTCAAACGTTACATCCGAGGTGTTAGGTTACCTTAAGTTAGGTTATATGACGTTATAGACGCATATAATTTTCCCACCGAGAAGTAGGGCCCGACACGCTTGGAGTATTGTCAAATATTACATCCGAGATGTTAGGTTGCCTTAGGATAGGATATATAACGTTATAGACGTATATACTGTTCCCACCAGGAAGTAGGGTCCGACACACGTGGAATGTTGTCAAATGTTACATCCGAGGTGTTAGGTTGCCTTAGGATAGGTTATATGACGTTATAGACGCATATAATGTTCCCACCGAGAAGTAGGTTCCGACTCGCCAGAAATGTTGTCAAATGTTACATCCGAGGTGTTTCGTTGCCTTTGGTTAGGTTATATGACGTTATAGACGCATATAATGTTCCCACCGAGAAGTAGGTCCGACACGCCTGGATTGTTGTCAAATGTTACATCTGAGGGGTTAGGTTGCCTTAGGTTAGGTTATATGTCGTTATAGACGCATATAATGTTCCGACCGAGAAGTAGGTCCGACACGCCTGGATTGTTGTCAAATATTACATCCGAGGTGTTAGGTTGCCTTAGGTTAGGATATATAACGTTATAGACGCATATAATGTTCCCACCGATAAGTAGGTTCCGACACGCCAGGAATACTGTCAAATATTACATCCGAGTTATTAGGTTGCCTTAGGTTAGGATATATAACGTTATAGACGCATATAATGTTCCCACCGAGAAGTAGGTTCCGACTCGACAGAAATGTTGTCAAATGTTACATCCGAGGTGTTTCGTTGCCTTTGGTTAGGTTATATGACGTTATAGACGCATATAATGTTCCCACCGAGAAGTAGGTCCGACACGCCTGGATTGTTGTCAAATGTTACATCTGAGGTGTTAGGTTGCCTTAGGTTAGGTTATATGTCGTTATAGACGCATATAATGTTCCAACCGAGAAGTAGGTCCGACACGCCTGGATTGTTGTCAAATATTACATCCGAGATGTTAGGTTGCCTTAGGTTAGGATATACAACGTTATAGACGCATATAATGTTCCCACCGAGAAGTAGGGTCCGACTCGCCAGGAATGTTGTCAAATGTTACATCTGAGGTGTTACGTTGCCTTAGGTTAGGTTATATGACGTTATAGACGCATATAATGTTCCCACCGAGAAGTAGGTCCGACACGTCTGGATTGTTGTCAAATATTACTTCCGAGATGATAGGTTGCCTTATGTTAGGATATATAACGTTATAGACGTATATACTGTTCCCACCGAGAAGTAGGGTCCGACACACGTGGAATGTTGTCAAATGTTACATCCGAGGTGTTAGGTTGCCTTAGGTTAGGTTATATGATGTTATAGACGCATATAATGTTCCGACCGAGAAGTAGGTCCGACACCCCTGGATTGTTGTCAAATATTACATCCGAGGTGTTAGGTTGCCTTAGGTTAGGATATATAACGTTATAGACGCATATAATGTTCCCACCGATAAGTAGGGTCCGACACGCCAGGAATACTGTCAAATATTACATCCGAGTTATTAGGTTGCCTTAGGTTAGGATATATAACGTTATAGACGCATATAATGTTCCCACCGAGAAGTAGGTTCCGACTCGCCTGAAATGTTGTCAAATGTTACATCCGAGGTGTTTGGTTGCCTTTGGTTAGGTTATGTGACGTTATAGACGCATATAATGTTCCCACCGAGAAGTAGGTCCGACACGCCTGGATTGTTGTCAAATGTTACGTCTGAGGTGTTAGGTTGCCTTAGGTTAGGTTATATGACGTTATAGACGCATATAATGTTCCCACCGAGAAGTAGGTCCGACACGTCTGGATTGTTGTCAAATATTACTTCCGAGATGATAGGTTGCCTTATGTTAGGATATATAACGTTATAGACGTATATACTGTTATCACCGAGAAGTAGGGTCCGAATCGCCAGAAATGTTGTCAAATGTTAAATCCGAGGGGTTTGGTTGCCTTACGTTAGGTTATATGACGTTATAGACGCATATAATGTTCCCACCGAGAAGTAGGTCCGACACGCCTGGATTGTTGTCAAATATTCCATCCGAGATGATAGGTTGCCTTAGGTTAGGATATATAACGTTATAGACGTATATACTGTTCCCACCGAGAAGTAGGGTCCGACACACGTGGAATGTTGTCAAATGTTACATCCGAGGTGTTAGGTTGCCTTAGGTTAGGTTATATGATGTTATAGACGCATATAATGTTCCACCCGAGAAGTAGGTTCCGACTCGCCAGAAATGTTGTCAAATGTTACATCCGAGGTGTTTGGTTGCCTTAGGGTAGGTTATATGACGTTATAGACGCATATAATGTTCCCACCGAGAAGTAGGTCCGACACGCCTGGATTGTTGTCAAATATTACATCCGAGTTATTAGGTTGCCTTAGGTTAGGATATATAACGTTATAGACGGTATATAATTTTCCCACCGAGAAGTAGGGTCCGACTCGCCAGGAATGTTGTCAAATGTTACATCTGAGGTGTTAGGTTGCCTTAGGTTAGGGTATATAACGTTATAGACGCATATAATGTTCCCACCGAGAAGTAGGGTCCGACACGCTTGGAATGTTGTCAAATATTACATCCGAGGTGTTAGGTTGCGTTAGGTTAGGTAATATGACGTTATAGACGCATATAATGTTCCCACCGAGAAGTAGGTCCGACACGCCTGGATTGTTGTCAAATATTACATCCGAGATGATAGGTTGCCTTAGGTTAGGATATATAACGTTATAGACGTATATACTGTTACCACCGAGAAGTAGGGTCCGACACACGTGGAATGTTGTCAAATGTTACATCCGAGGTGTTCGGTTGCCTTAGGTTATGTTATATGACGTTATAGACGCATATAATGTTCCCACCGAGAAGTAGGTCCGACACGCCTGAATTGTTGTCAAATACTACATCCTAGATGTTAGGTTGCCTTAGGTTAGGATATATAACGTTATAGACGCATATAATGTTCCCACCGAGAAGTGGGTTCCGACTCGCCAGAAATGTTGTCAAATGTTACATCAGAGGTGTTTGGTTGCCTTTGGTTAGGTTATATGACGTTATAGACGCATATAATGTTCCCACCTAGAAGTAGGTCCGACACGCCTGGATTGTTGTCAAATGTTACATCTGAGGTGTTAGGTTGCCTTAGGTTTGGTTATATGACGTTATAGACGCATATAATGTTCCCACCGAGAAGTAGTCCCCGACACGGTTGGAATATTGTCAAATGTTACATCCGATGTGTTAGGTTGCCTTAGGTTATGTTATATGACGTTATAGACGCATATAATGTTCCCACTGAGAAGTAGGTTCCGACTCGCCAGGAATGTCGTCAAAGGTTACATCCGAGGTGCTAGGTTGCGTTAGGTTAGGATATAAAACGTTATAGACGCATATAATGTTCCCAAAGAGAAGTAGGATCCGACACACATGGAATGTTGTCAAATGTTACATCTGAGGTGTTAGGTTGCCTTAGGTTAGGGTATATAACGTTATAGACGCATATAATGTTCCCACCGAGAAGTAGGGCCCGACACGCTTGGAATGTTGTCAAATATTAAATCCGAGGTGTTAGGTTGCCTTAGGTTAGGTTATATGACGTTATAGACGCATATAATGTTCCCACCGAGAAGTATGTCCGACACGCCTGGATTGTTGTCAAATATTACATCCGAGATGATAGGTTGCCTTAGGTTAGGATATATAACGTTATAGACGTATATACTGTTCCCACCGAGAAGTAGGGTCCGACGCACGTGGAATGTTGTCAAATGTTACATCCGAGGTATTAGGTTGCCTTAGGTTAGGTTATATGATTTTATAGACGCATATAATGTTCCCACCGAGAAGTAGGTCCGACACGCCTGGATTGTTGTCAAATATTACATCCGAGATGTTAGGTTGCCTTACGTTAGGATATATAACGTTATAGACGCATATAATGTTCCCACCGATAAGTGGGGTCCGACACGCCAGGAATATTGTCAAATGTTACATCCGAGGTGCTAGGTTGCTTTATATTAGGATATACAACGTTATGGACGCATATAATGTTCCCACCGAGAAGTAGGGTCCGACACACATGTAATGTTGTCAAATGTTACATCCGAGGTGTTAGGTTGCCTTAGGTTATGATATATAACGTTATAGACGCATATAATGTTCCCACCGAGAAGTAGGTTCCGACTCGCCAGAAATGTTGTCAAATGTTACATCCGAGGTGTTTGGTTGCCTTAGGTTAGGTTATATGACGTTATAGACGCATATAATGTTCCCACCGAGAAGTAGTTCCGACACGCCTGAATTGTTGTCAAATATTACATCCGAGATGTTAGGTTGCCTTAGGTTAGGATATATAACGTTAAGACGTATATACTGTTCCCACGGAGAAGTAGGATCCGACACACGTGGAATGTTGTCCAATGTTACATCCGAGGTGTTAGGTTGCCTTATGTTAGGTTATATGACGTTATAGACGAATATAATGTTCCCACCGAGAAGTAGGTCCGACACGCCTGGATTGTTGTCAAATATTACATCCGAGATGTTAGATTGCCTTACGTTAGGATATATAACGTTATGGACGCATATAATGTTCCCACCGATAAGTGGGGTCCGACACGCCAGGAATATTGTCAAATGATACATCCGAGGTGCTAGGTTGCTTTATATTAGGATATACAGCGTTATAGACGCATATAATGTTCCCACCGAGAAGTAGGGTCCGACTCGCCATAAATGTTGTCAAATGTTACATCCGAGGTGTTAGGTTGCCTTAGGTTAGGTTATATGACGTTATAGACGAATATAATGTTCCCACCGAGAAGTAGGTCCGACACGCCTGGATTGTTGTCAAATATTACATCCGAGATGATAGGTTGCCTTAGGTTAGGATATATAACGTTATAGACGTATATACTGTTCCCACCGAGAAGTAGGGTCCGACACACGTGGAATGCTGACAAATGTTACATCCGAGGTGTTCGGTTGCCTTAGGTTATGTTATATGACGTTATAGAAGCATATAATATTCCCACCGCGTAGTAGGTCCGACACGCCAGGATTTTTGTCAAATGGTACATCCGAGGTGCTAGGTTGCCTTAGGTTAGGATATATAACGTTATAGACGCATATAATGTTCCCACCGATAAGTAGGGTCCGACACACCTGGAATGTTGTCAAATGTTACAGCCGAGGTGTTAGGTTAACTTAGGTTGGGATATATAACGTTATAGTCGTATACAATGTTGCGACCGAGAAGTAGGTTCCGAGAAGCCAGGAATGTTGTAAAATGTTACATTCGCGATGTCAGGTTGCCTTACGGTAGGATATATAACGTTATAGACGCATATAATGTTCCCACCGATAAGTAGGGTCCGACACGCCAGGAATATTGTCCAATATTACATCCGAGTTATTAGGTTGCCTTAGGTTAGGATATATAACGTTATAGACGGTATATAATTTTCCCACCGAGAAGTAGGGTCCGACTCGCCAGGAATGTTGTCAAATGTGACGTCTGAGGTGTTAGGTTGCCTTAGGTTAGGGTATATAACGTTATAGACGCATATAATGTTCCCACCGAGAAGTAGGGCCCGACACGCTTGGAATGTTGTCAAATATTACATCCGAGGTGTTAGGTTGCCTTAGGTTAGGTAATATGACGTTATAGACGCATATAATGTTCCCACCGAGAAGTAGGTCCGACACGCCTGGATTATTGTCAAATATTACATCCGAGATGTTAGGTTGCCTTAGGTTAGGATATATAACGTTATAGACGTATATACTGTTCCCACCGAGAAGTAGGGTGCGACACACGTGGAATGTTGTCAAGTGTTACATCCGAGGTGTTAGGTTGCCTTAGGATAGGTTATATGACGTTATAGACGCATATAATGTTCCCACCGAGAAGTAGGTCCGACACGCCTGGATTGTTGTCAAATGTTACATCCGAGGTGATAGGTTGCCTTAGGTTATGATATATATCGTTATAGACGCAAATAATGTTCCCACCGAGAAGTAGGTTCGACACGCCAGGATTTTTGTCAAATGTTACATCCGAGGTGCTAGGTTGCTTTAGGTTAGGATATACAACGTTATAGACGCATATAATGTTGCCACCGAGAAGTAGGGTCCGACTCGCCAGGAATGTTGTCAAATGTTACATCTGAGGTGTTAGGTTGCCTTAGGTTAGGATATACAACGTTATAGACGCATATAATGTTCCCACCGAGAAGTAGGGTCCGACACACCTGGAATGTTGTCAAATGTTACAGCCGAGGTGTTAGGTTAACTTAGGTTGGAATATATAACGTTATAGTCGTATACAATGTTCCGACCGAGGAGTAGGTTCCGAGAAGCCAGGAATGTTGTAAAATGTTACATTCGCGATGTTAGGTTGCCTTAGGTTAGGATATATAACGTTATAGACGCATATAATGTTCCCACCGATAGGTAGGGTCCGACACGCCAGGAATATTGTCAAATATTACATCCGAGTTATTAGGTTGCCTTAGGTTAGGATATATAACGTTATAGACGGTATATAATGTTCCCACCGAGAAGTAGGGTCCGACTCGCCAGGATTGTTGTCAAATGTTACATCCGAGGTGCTAGGTTGCGTTAGGTTAGGATATAAAACGTTATAGACGCATATAATGTTTCCACCGAGAAGTGGGGTCCGACACATATGGAATCTTGTCAAATGTTACATCCGAGGTGTTAGGTTGCCTTAGTTTATGATATATAACGTTATAGACGCAAATAATGTTCCCACCGAGAAGTAGGTTCCGACTCGTCAGAAATGTTGTCAAATGTTACATCCGAGGTGTTAGGTTGCCTTAGGTTATGATATATAACGTTATAGACGCATATAATGTTCCCACCGAGAAGTAGGTTCCGACTCGCCAGAAATGTTGTCAAATGTTACATGCGAGGTGTTTGGTTGCCTTAGGCTAGGTTATATGACGTTATAGACGCATATAATGTTCCCACCGAGAAGTAGGTCCGACACGTCTGGATTGTTGTCAAATATTACTTCCGAGATGATAGGTTGCCTTATGTTAGGATATATAACGTTATAGACGTATATACTGTTATCACCGAGAAGTAGGGTCCGAATCGCCAGAAATGTTGTCAAATGTTAAATCCGAGGGGTTTGGTTGCCTTACGTTAGGTTATATGACGTTATAGACGCATATAATGTTCCCACCGAGAAGTAGGTCCGACACGCCTGGATTGTTGTCAAATATTCCATCCGAGATGATAGGTTGCCTTAGGTTAGGATATATAACGTTATAGACGTATATACTGTTCCCACCGAGAAGTAGGGTCCGACACACGTGGAATGTTGTCAAATGTTACATCCGAGGTGTTAGGTTGCCTTAGGTTAGGTTATATGATGTTATAGACGCATATAATGTTCCACCCGAGAAGTAGGTTCCGACTCGCCAGAAATGTTGTCAAATGTTACATCCGAGGTGTTTGGTTGCCTTAGGGTAGGTTATATGACGTTATAGACGCATATAATGTTCCCACCGAGAAGTAGGTCCGACACGCCTGGATTGTTGTCAAATATTACATCCGAGTTATTAGGTTGCCTTAGGTTAGGATATATAACGTTATAGACGGTATATAATTTTCCCACCCAGAAGTAGGGTCCGACTCGCCAGGAATGTTGTCAAATGTTACATCTGAGGTGTTAGGTTGCCTTAGGTTAGGGTATATAACGTTATAGACGCATATAATGTTCCCACCGAGAAGTAGGGTCCGACACGCTTGGAATGTTGTCAAATATTACATCCGAGGTGTTAGGTTGCGTTAGGTTAGGTAATATGACGTTATAGACGCATATAATGTTCCCACCGAGAAGTGGGCTCCGACTCGCCAGAAATGTTGTCAAATGTTACATCAGAGGTGTTTGGTTGCCTTTGGTTAGGTTATATGACGTTATAGACGCATATAGTGTTCCCACCGAGAAGTAGGTCCGACACGCCTGGATTGTTGTCAAATGTTACATCTGAGGTGTTAGGTTGCCTTAGGTTTGGTTATATGACGTTATAGACGCATATAATGTTCCCACCGAGAAGTAGTCCCCGACACGGTTGGAATATTGTCAAATGTTACATCCGATGTGTCAGGTTGCCTTAGGTTATGTTATATGACGTTATAGACGCATATAATGTTCCCACTGAGAAGTAGGTTCCGACTCGCCAGGAATGTTGTCAAAGGTTACATCCGAGGTGCTAGGTTGCGTTAGGTTAGGATATAAAACGTTATAGACGCATATAATGTTCCCAAAGAGAAGTAGGATCCGACACACATGGAATGTTGTCAAATGTTACATCTGAGGTGTTAGGTTGCCTTAGGTTAGGGTATATAACGTTATAGACGCATATAATGTTCCCACCGAGAAGTAGGGCCCGACACGCTTGGAATGTTGTCAAATATTAAATCCGAGGTGTTGGGTTGCCTTAGGTTAGGTTATATGACGTTATAGACGCATATAATGTTCCCACCGAGAAGTATGTCCGACACGCCTGGATTGTTGTCAAATATTACATCCGAGATGATAGGTTGCCTTAGGTTAGGATATATAACGTTATAGACGTATATACTGTTCCCACCGAGAAGTAGGGTCCGACGCACGTGGAATGTTGTCAAATGTTACATCCGAGGTATTAGGTTGCCTTAGGTTAGGTTATATGATTTTATAGACGCATATAATGTTCCCACCGAGAAGTAGGTCCGACACGCCTGGATTGTTGTCAAATATTACATCCGAGATGTTAGGTTGCCTTACGTTAGGATATATAACGTTATAGACGCATATAATGTTCCCACCGATAAGTGGGGTCCGACACGCCAGGAATATTGTCAAATGTTACATCCGAGGTGCTAGGTTGCTTTATATTAGGATATACCACGTTATAGACGCATATAATGTTCCCACCGAGAAGCAGGGTCCGACACACATGGAATGTTGTCAAATGTTACATCCGAGGTGTTAGGTTGCCTTAGGTTATGATATATAACGTTATAGACGCATATAATGTTCCCACCGAGAAGTAGGTTCCGACTCGCCAGAAATGTTGTCAAATGTTACATCCGAGGTGTTTGGTTGCCTTAGGTTAGGTTATATGACGTTATAGACGCATATAATGTTCCCACCGAGAAGTAGTTCCGACACGCCTGAATTGTTGTCAAATATTACATCCGAGATGTTAGGTTGCCTTAGGTTAGGATATATAACGTTAAGACGTATATACTGTTCCCACGGAGAAGTAGGATCCGACACACGTGGAATGTTGTCCAATGTTACATCCGAGGTGTTAGGTTGCCTTAGGTTAGGTTATATGACGTTATAGACGAATATAATGTTCCCACCGAGAAGTAGGTCCGACACGCCTGGATTGTTGTCAAATATTACATCCGAGATGTTAGATTGCCTTACGTTAGGATATATAACGTTATGGACGCATATAATGTTCCCACCGATAAGTGGGGTCCGACACGCCAGGAATATTGTCAAATGATACATCCGATGTGCTAGGTTGCTTTATATTAGGATATACAGCGTTATAGACGCATATAATGTTCCCACCGAGAAGTAGGGTCCGACTCGCCATAAATGTTGTCAAATGTTACATCCGAGGTGTTAGGTTGCCTTAGGTTAGGTTATATGACGTTATAGACGAATATAATGTTCCCACCGAGAAGTAGGTCCGACACGCCTGGATTGTTGTCAAATATTACATCCGAGATGATAGGTTGCCTTAGGTTAGGATATATAACGTTATAGACGTATATACTGTTCCCACCGAGAAGTAGGGTCCGACACACGTGGAATGCTGACAAATGTTACATCCGAGGTGTTCGGTTGCCTTAGGTTATGTTATATGACGTTATAGAAGCATATAATGTTCCCACCGCGTAGTAGGTCCGACACGCCAGGATTTTTGTCAAATGGTACATCCGAGGTGCTAGGTTGCCTTAGGTTAGGATATATAACGTTATAGACGCATATAATGTTCCCACCGATAAGTAGGGTCCGACACACCTGGAATGTTGTCAAATGTTACAGCCGAGGTGTTAGGTTAACTTAGGTTGGGATATATAACGTTATAGTCGTATACAATGTTGCGACCGAGAAGTAGGTTCCGAGAAGCCAGGAATGTTGTAAAATGTTACATTCGCGATGTCAGGTTGCCTTAGGTTAGGATATATAACGTTATAGACGCATATAATGTTCCCACCGATAAGTAGGGTCCGACACGCCAGGAATATTGTCAAATATTACATCCGAGTTATTAGGTTGCCTTAGGTTAGGATATATAACGTTATAGACGGTATATAATTTTCCCACCGAGAAGTAGGGTCCGACTCGCCAGGAATGTTGTCAAATGTGACGTCTGAGGTGTTAGGTTGCCTTAGGTTAGGGTATATAACGTTATAGACGCATATAATGTTCCCACCGAGAAGTAGGGCCCGACACGCTTGGAATGTTGTCAAATATTACATCCGAGGTGTTAGGTTGCCTTAGGTTAGGTAATATGACGTTATAGACGCATATAATGTTCCCACCGAGAAGTAGGTCCGACACGCCTGGATTATTGTCAAATATTACATCCGAGATGTTAGGTTGCCTTAGGTTAGGATATATAACGTTATAGACGTATATACTGTTCCCACCGAGAAGTAGGGTGCGACACACGTGGAATGTTGTCAAGTGTTACATCCGAGGTGTTAGGTTGCCTTAGGTTAGGTTATATGACGTTATAGACGAATATAATGTTCCCACCGAGAAGTAGGTCCGACACGCCTGGATTGTTGTCAAATATTACATCCGAGATGTTAGATTGCCTTACGTTAGGATATATAACGTTATGGACGCATATAATGTTCCCACCGATAAGTGGGGTCCGACACGCCAGGAATATTGTCAAATGATACATCCGATGTGCTAGGTTGCTTTATATTAGGATATACAGCGTTATAGACGCATATAATGTTCCCACCGAGAAGTAGGGTCCGACTCGCCATAAATGTTGTCAAATGTTACATCCGAGGTGTTAGGTTGCCTTAGGTTAGGTTATATGACGTTATAGACGAATATAATGTTCCCACCGAGAAGTAGGTCCGACACGCCTGGATTGTTGTCAAATATTACATCCGAGATGATAGGTTGCCTTAGGTTAGGATATATAACGTTATAGACGTATATACTGTTCCCACCGAGAAGTAGGGTCCGACACACGTGGAATGCTGACAAATGTTACATCCGAGGTGTTCGGTTGCCTTAGGTTATGTTATATGACGTTATAGAAGCATATAATGTTCCCACCGCGTAGTAGGTCCGACACGCCAGGATTTTTGTCAAATGGTACATCCGAGGTGCTAGGTTGCCTTAGGTTAGGATATATAACGTTATAGACGCATATAATGTTCCCACCGATAAGTAGGGTCCGACACACCTGGAATGTTGTCAAATGTTACAGCCGAGGTGTTAGGTTAACTTAGGTTGGGATATATAACGTTATAGTCGTATACAATGTTGCGACCGAGAAGTAGGTTCCGAGAAGCCAGGAATGTTGTAAAATGTTACATTCGCGATGTCAGGTTGCCTTACGGTAGGATATATAACGTTATAGACGCATATAATGTTCCCACCGATAAGTAGGGTCCGACACGCCAGGAATATTGTCCAATATTACATCCGAGTTATTAGGTTGCCTTAGGTTAGGATATATAACGTTATAGACGGTATATAATTTTCCCACCGAGAAGTAGGGTCCGACTCGCCAGGAATGTTGTCAAATGTGACGTCTGAGGTGTTAGGTTGCCTTAGGTTAGGGTATATAACGTTATAGACGCATATAATGTTCCCACCGAGAAGTAGGGCCCGACACGCTTGGAATGTTGTCAAATATTACATCCGAGGTGTTAGGTTGCCTTAGGTTAGGTAATATGACGTTATAGACGCATATAATGTTCCCACCGAGAAGTAGGTCCGACACGCCTGGATTATTGTCAAATATTACATCCGAGATGTTAGGTTGCCTTAGGTTAGGATATATAACGTTATAGACGTATATACTGTTCCCACCGAGAAGTAGGGTGCGACACACGTGGAATGTTGTCAAGTGTTACATCCGAGGTGTTAGGTTGCCTTAGGATAGGTTATATGACGTTATAGACGCATATAATGTTCCCACCGAGAAGTAGGTCCGACACGCCTGGATTGTTGTCAAATGTTACATCCGAGGTGATAGGTTGCCTTAGGTTATGATATATATCGTTATAGACGCAAATAATGTTCCCACCGAGAAGTAGGTTCGACACGCCAGGATTTTTGTCAAATGTTACATCCGAGGTGCTAGGTTGCTTTAGGTTAGGATATACAACGTTATAGACGCATATAATGTTGCCACCGAGAAGTAGGGTCCGACTCGCCAGGAATGTTGTCAAATGTTACATCCGAGGTGCTAGGTTGCGTTAGGTTAGGATATAAAACGTTATAGACGCATATAATGTTTCCACCGAGAAGTGGGGTCCGACACATATGGAATCTTGTCAAATGTTACATCCGAGGTGTTAGGTTGCCTTAGTTTATGATATATAACGTTATAGACGCAAATAATGTTCCCACCGAGAAGTAGGTTCCGACTCGTCAGAAATGTTGTCAAATGTTACATCCGAGGTGTTAGGTTGCCTTAGGTTATGATATATAACGTTATAGACGCATATAATGTTCCCACCGAGAAGTAGGTTCCGACTCGCCAGAAATGTTGTCAAATGTTACATGCGAGGTGTTTGGTTGCCTTAGGCTAGGTTATATGACGTTATAGACGCATATAATGTTCCCACCGAGAAGTAGGTCCGACACGTCTGGATTGTTGTCAAATATTACTTCCGAGATGATAGGTTGCCTTATGTTAGGATATATAACGTTATAGACGTATATACTGTTATCACCGAGAAGTAGGGTCCGAATCGCCAGAAATGTTGTCAAATGTTAAATCCGAGGGGTTTGGTTGCCTTACGTTAGGTTATATGACGTTATAGACGCATATAATGTTCCCACCGAGAAGTAGGTCCGACACGCCTGGATTGTTGTCAAATATTCCATCCGAGATGATAGGTTGCCTTAGGTTAGGATATATAACGTTATAGACGTATATACTGTTCCCACCGAGAAGTAGGGTCCGACACACGTGGAATGTTGTCAAATGTTACATCCGAGGTGTTAGGTTGCCTTAGGTTAGGTTATATGATGTTATAGACGCATATAATGTTCCACCCGAGAAGTAGGTTCCGACTCGCCAGAAATGTTGTCAAATGTTACATCCGAGGTGTTTGGTTGCCTTAGGGTAGGTTATATGACGTTATAGACGCATATAATGTTCCCACCGAGAAGTAGGTCCGACACGCCTGGATTGTTGTCAAATATTACATCCGAGTTATTAGGTTGCCTTAGGTTAGGATATATAACGTTATAGACGGTATATAATTTTCCCACCCAGAAGTAGGGTCCGACTCGCCAGGAATGTTGTCAAATGTTACATCTGAGGTGTTAGGTTGCCTTAGGTTAGGGTATATAACGTTATAGACGCATATAATGTTCCCACCGAGAAGTAGGGTCCGACACGCTTGGAATGTTGTCAAATATTACATCCGAGGTGTTAGGTTGCGTTAGGTTAGGTAATATGACGTTATAGACGCATATAATGTTCCCACCGAGAAGTGGGCTCCGACTCGCCAGAAATGTTGTCAAATGTTACATCAGAGGTGTTTGGTTGCCTTTGGTTAGGTTATATGACGTTATAGACGCATATAATGTTCCCACCGAGAAGTAGGTCCGACACGCCTGGATTGTTGTCAAATGTTACATCTGAGGTGTTAGGTTGCCTTAGGTTTGGTTATATGACGTTATAGACGCATATAATGTTCCCACCGAGAAGTAGTCCCCGACACGGTTGGAATATTGTCAAATGTTACATCCGATGTGTCAGGTTGCCTTAGGTTATGTTATATGACGTTATAGACGCATATAATGTTCCCACTGAGAAGTAGGTTCCGACTCGCCAGGAATGTTGTCAAAGGTTACATCCGAGGTGCTAGGTTGCGTTAGGTTAGGATATAAAACGTTATAGACGCATATAATGTTCCCAAAGAGAAGTAGGATCCGACACACATGGAATGTTGTCAAATGTTACATCTGAGGTGTTAGGTTGCCTTAGGTTAGGGTATATAACGTTATAGACGCATATAATGTTCCCACCGAGAAGTAGGGCCCGACACGCTTGGAATGTTGTCAAATATTAAATCCGAGGTGTTGGGTTGCCTTAGGTTAGGTTATATGACGTTATAGACGCATATAATGTTCCCACCGAGAAGTATGTCCGACACGCCTGGATTGTTGTCAAATATTACATCCGAGATGATAGGTTGCCTTAGGTTAGGATATATAACGTTATAGACGTATATACTGTTCCCACCGAGAAGTAGGGTCCGACGCACGTGGAATGTTGTCAAATGTTACATCCGAGGTATTAGGTTGCCTTAGGTTAGGTTATATGATTTTATAGACGCATATAATGTTCCCACCGAGAAGTAGGTCCGACACGCCTGGATTGTTGTCAAATATTACATCCGAGATGTTAGGTTGCCTTACGTTAGGATATATAACGTTATAGACGCATATAATGTTCCCACCGATAAGTGGGGTCCGACACGCCAGGAATATTGTCAAATGTTACATCCGAGGTGCTAGGTTGCTTTATATTAGGATATACCACGTTATAGACGCATATAATGTTCCCACCGAGAAGCAGGGTCCGACACACATGGAATGTTGTCAAATGTTACATCCGAGGTGTTAGGTTGCCTTAGGTTATGATATATAACGTTATAGACACATATAATGTTCCCACCGAGAAGTAGGTTCCGACTCGCCAGAAATGTTGTCAAATGTTACATCCGAGGTGTTTGGTTGCCTTAGGTTAGGTTATATGACGTTATAGACGCATATAATGTTCCCACCGAGAAGTAGTTCCGACACGCCTGAATTGTTGTCAAATATTACATCCGAGATGTTAGGTTGCCTTAGGTTAGGATATATAACGTTAAGACGTATATACTGTTCCCACGGAGAAGTAGGATCCGACACACGTGGAATGTTGTCCAATGTTACATCCGAGGTGTTAGGTTGCCTTAGGTTAGGTTATATGACGTTATAGACGAATATAATGTTCCCACCGAGAAGTAGGTCCGACACGCCTGGATTGTTGTCAAATATTACATCCGAGATGTTAGATTGCCTTACGTTAGGATATATAACGTTATGGACGCATATAATGTTCCCACCGATAAGTGGGGTCCGACACGCCAGGAATATTGTCAAATGATACATCCGATGTGCTAGGTTGCTTTATATTAGGATATACAGCGTTATAGACGCATATAATGTTCCCACCGAGAAGTAGGGTCCGACTCGCCATAAATGTTGTCAAATGTTACATCCGAGGTGTTAGGTTGCCTTAGGTTAGGTTATATGACGTTATAGACGAATATAATGTTCCCACCGAGAAGTAGGTCCGACACGCCTGGATTGTTGTCAAATATTACATCCGAGATGATAGGTTGCCTTAGGTTAGGATATATAACGTTATAGACGTATATACTGTTCCCACCGAGAAGTAGGGTCCGACACACGTGGAATGCTGACAAATGTTACATCCGAGGTGTTCGGTTGCCTTAGGTTATGTTATATGACGTTATAGAAGCATATAATGTTCCCACCGCGTAGTAGGTCCGACACGCCAGGATTTTTGTCAAATGGTACATCCGAGGTGCTAGGTTGCCTTAGGTTAGGATATATAACGTTATAGACGCATATAATGTTCCCACCGATAAGTAGGGTCCGTCACACCTGGAATGTTGTCAAATGTTACAGCCGAGGTGTTAGGTTAACTTAGGTTGGGATATATAACGTTATAGTCGTATACAATGTTGCGACCGAGAAGTAGGTTCCGAGAAGCCAGGAATGTTGTAAAATGTTACATTCGCGATGTCAGGTTGCCTTAGGTTAGGATATATAACGTTATAGACGCATATAATGTTCCCACCGATAAGTAGGGTCCGACACGCCAGGAATATTGTCAAATATTACATCCGAGTTATTAGGTTGCCTTAGGTTAGGATATATAACGTTATAGACGGTATATAATTTTCCCACCGAGAAGTAGGGTCCGACTCGCCAGGAATGTTGTCAAATGTGACGTCTGAGGTGTTAGGTTGCCTTAGGTTAGGGTATATAACGTTATAGACGCATATAATGTTCCCACCGAGAAGTAGGGCCCGACACGCTTGGAATGTTGTCAAATATTACATCCGAGGTGTTAGGTTGCCTTAGGTTAGGTAATATGACGTTATAGACGCATATAATGTTCCCACCGAGAAGTAGGTCCGACACGCCTGGATTATTGTCAAATATTACATCCGAGATGTTAGGTTGCCTTAGGTTAGGATATATAACGTTATAGACGTATATACTGTTCCCACCGAGAAGTAGGGTTCGACACACGTGGAATGTTGTCAAGTGTTACATCCGAGGTGTTAGGTTGCCTTAGGATAGGTTATATGACGTTATAGACGCATATAATGTTCCCACCGAGAAGTAGGTCCGACACGCCTGGATTGTTGTCAAATGTTACATCTGAGGTGATAGGTTGCCTTAGGTTATGATATATATCGTTATAGACGCATATAATGTTCCCACCGAGAAGTAGGTTCGACACGCCAGGATTTTTGTCAAATGTTACATCCGAGGTGCTAGGTTGCTTTAGGTTAGGATATACAACGTTATAGACGCATATAATGTTGCCACCGAGAAGTAGGGTCCGACTCGCCAGGAATGTTGTCAAATGTTACATCCGAGGTGCTAGGTTGCGTTAGGTTAGGATATAAAACGTTATAGACGCATATAATGTTCCCACCGAGAAGTAGGGTCCGACACACATGGAATGTTGTCAAATGTTAAATCCGAGGTGTTAGGTTGCCTTAGTTTATGATATATAACGTTATAGACGCAAATAATGTTCCCACCGAGAAGTAGGTTCCGACTCGTCAGAAATGTTGTCAAATGTTACATCCGAGGTGTTAGGTTGCCTTAGGTTAGGATATATAACGTTATAGACGCATATAATATTCCCACCGATAAGTAGGTTCCGACACGCCAGGAATATTGTCAAATATTACATCCGAGTTATTAGGTTGCCTTAGGTTAGGATATATAACGTTATAGACGGTATATAATGTTCCCACCGAGGAGTAGGGTCCGACTCGCCAGGAATGTTGTCAAATGTTACATCTGAGGAGTTAGGTTGCCCTAGGTTAGGGTATATAACGTTATAGACGAATATAATGTTCCCACCGAGAAGTAGGGTTCGACACGCCTGGATTATTGTCAAATATTACATCCGAGATGTTAGGTTGCCTTAGGTTAGGATATATAACGTTATAGACGTATATACTGTTCCCACCGAGAAGTAGGGTTCGAGACACGTGGAATGTTGTCAAGTGTTACATCCGAGGTGTTAGGTTGCCTTAGGATAGGTTATATGACGTTATAGACGCATATAATGTTCCCACCGAGAAGTAGGTCCGACACGCCTGGATTGTTGTCAAATATTACATCCGAGATGATAGGTTGCCTTAGGTTAGGATATATAACGTTATAGACGTATATACTGTTCCCACCGAGAAGTAGGGTCCGACACACGTGGAATGCTGTCAAATGTTACATCCGAGGTGTTCGGTTGCCGTAGGTTATGTTATATGACGTTATAGACGCATATAATGTTCCCACCGAGTAGTAGGTCCGACACGCCAGGATTTTTGTCAAATGTTACATCCGAGGTGCTAGGTTGCCTTAGGTTAGGATATATAACGTTATAGACGTATATACTGTTCCCACCGAGAAGTAGGGTCCGACACACGTGGAATGTTGTCAAATGTTACATCCGAGGTGTTAGGTTGCCTTAGGTTAGGTTATATGATTTTATAGACGCATATAGTGTTCCCACCGAGAAGTAGGTCCGACACGCCTGGATTGTTGTCAAATGTTACATCCGAGGTGTTAGGTTGCCTTAGGTTAGGTTATATGACGTTATAGACGAATATAATGTTCCCACCGAGAAGTAGGTCCGACACGCCAGGATTTTTGTCAAATGTTACATCCGAGGTGCTAGGTTGCCTTAGGTTAGGATATATAACGTTATAGACGCATATAATGTTCCCACCGATAAGTAGGGCCCGACACACCTGGAATGTTGTCAAATGTTACAGCCGAGGTGTCAGGTTAACTTAGGTTGGGATATATAACGTTATAGTCGTATACAATGTTCCGACCGAGAAGTAGGTTCCGAGAAGCCAGGAATGTTGTAAAATGTTACATTCGCGATGTTAGGTTGCCTTAGGTTAGGATATATAACGTTATAGACGGTATATAATCTTCCCACCGAGAAGTAGGTCCGACACGCCTGGATTGTTGTCAAATGTTACATCCGAGGTGTTATGTTGCCCTAGGATAGGTTATATGACGTTATAGACGCATATAATGTTCCCACCGAGAAGTAGGACCGACACGCCTGGATTGTTGTCAAATGTTACATCCGAGGTGTTAGGTTGCCTTAGGTTAGGATATATAACGTTATAGACGCATATAATGTTCCCACCGAGAAGTAGGGTCCGACTCGCCAGGAATGTTGTCAAATGTTACATCTGAGGTGTTAGGTTGCCTTAGGTTAGGATATATAACGTTATAGACGCATATAATGTTCCCACCGTGAAGTAGGGTCCGACACACCAGGAATATTGACAAATATTACATCCGAGGTGTTAGGTTAACTTAGGTTGGGATATATAACGTTATAGTGGTATACAATGTTCCGACCGAGGAGTAGGTTCCGAGAAGCCAGGAATGTTGTAAAATGTTACATCCGAGTTATTAGGTTGCCTTAGGTTAGGATATATAACGTTATAGACGTATATACTGTTCCCACCGTGAAGTAGGTTCCGACACACCAGGAATGTTGTCAAATGTTACATCCGAGGTGCTAGGTTGCGTTAGGTTAGGATATAAGACGTTATAGACGCATATAATGTTCCCACCGAGAAGTAGGACCGACACGCCTGGATTGTTGTCAAATATTACATCCGAGATGTTAGGTTGCCTTAGGTTAGGATATATAACGTTATAGACGCATATAATGTTCCCACCGAGAAGTAGGTCCGACACGCCTGGATTGTTGTCAAATATTACATCCGAGATGTTAGGTTGCCTTAGGTTAGGACATATAACATTAAGACGTATATACTGTTCCCACGGAGAAGTAGGATCCGACACACGTGGAATGTTGTCCAATGTTACATCCGAGGTGTTAGGTTGCCTTAGGTTAGGTTATATGACTTTATAGACGAATATAATGTTCCCACCGAGAAGTAGGTCCGACACGCCTGGATTGTTGTCAAATATTACATCCGAGATGTGAGGTTGCCTTTCGTTAGGATATATAACGTTATGGACGCATATAATGTTCCCACCGAGAAGTAGGTCCGACACGCCTGGATTGTTGTCAAATATTACATCCGAGATGTTAGGTTGCCTTAGGTTAGGATATATAACATTAAGACGTATATACTGTTCCCACGGAGAAGTAGGATCCGACACACGTGGAATGTTGTCCAATGTTACATCCGAGGTGTTCGGTTGCCTTAGGCTATGTTATATGACGTTATAGACGCATATAATGTTCCCACCGAGAAGTAGGTCCGACACGCCTGGATTGTTGTCAAATATTACATCCGAGATGTTAGGTTGCCTTAGGTTAGGATATATAACGTTAAGACGTATATACTGTTCCCACCGAGAAGTAGGATCCGACACACGTGGAATGTTGTCCAATGTTACATCCGAGGTGTTAGGTTGCCTTAGGTTAGGTTATATGACGTTATAGACGAATATAATGTTCCCACCGAGGAGTAGGGTCCGACTCGCCAGGAATGTTGTCAAATGTTACATCTGAGGAGTTAGGTTGCCCTAGGTTAGGGTATATAACGTTATAGACGAATATAATGTTCCCACCGAGAAGTAGGTCCGACACGCCTGGATTATTGTCAAATATTACATCCGAGATGTTAGGTTGCCTTAGGTTAGGATATATAACGTTATAGACGTATATACTGTTCCCACCGAGAAGTAGGGTTCGACACACGTGGAATGTTGTCAAGTGTTACATCCGAGGTGTTAGGTTGCCTTAGGATAGGTTATATGACGTTATAGACGCATATAATGTTTCCACCGAGAAGTAGGACCGACACGCCTGGATTGTTGTCAAATGTTACATCCGAGGTGTTAGATTGCCTTAGGTTAGGATATATAACGTTATAGACGCATATAATGTTTTCCACCGAGATGTAGGGCCGACACGCCAGGATTTTTGTCAAATGTTACATCCGAGGTGCTAGGTTGCCTTAGGTTAGGATATACAAGGTTATAGACGCATATAATGTTCCCACCGAGAAGTAGGGTCCGGCACACCTGGAATGTTGTCAAATGTTACATCCGAGGTGTTAGGTTGCCTTAGGTTAGGTTATATGACGTTATAGACGCATATAATGTTCCCACCGAGAAGTAGGTCCGACACGCCTGGATTGTTGTCAAATATTACATCCGAGATGATAGGTTGCCTTAGGTTAGGATATATAACGTTATAGACGTATATACTGTTCCCACCGAGAAGTAGGGTCCGACACACGTGGAATGCTGTCAAATGTTACATCCGAGGTGTTCGGTTGCCGTAGGTTATGTTATATGACGTTATAGACGCATATAATGTTCCCACCGAGTAGTAGGTCCGACACGCCAGGATTTTTGTCAAATGTTACATCCGAGGTGCTAGGTTGCCTTAGGTTAGGATATATAACGTTATAGACGCATATAATGTTCCCACCGATAAGTAGGGTCCGACACACCTGGAATGTTGTCAAATATTACATCCGAGGTGTTAGGTTGCCTTAGGTTAGGTAATATGACGTTATAGACGCATATAATGTTCCCACCGAGAAGTAGGTCCGACACGCCTGGATTGTTGTCAAATATTACATCCGAGATGTTAGGTTGCCTTACGTTAGGATATATAACGGTATAGACGCATATAATGTTCCCACCGATAAGTGGGGCCCGATACGCCAGGAATATTGTCAAATGTTACATCCGAGGTGCTAGGTTGCTTTATATTAGGATATACAACGTTATAGACGCATATAATGTTCCCACCGAGAAGTAGGGTCCGACACACATGGAATGTTGTCAAATGTTACATCCGAGGTGTTAGGTTGCCTTAGGTTATGATATATAACGTTATAGACGCATATAATGTTCCCACCGAGAAGTAGGTTCCGACTCGCCAGAAATGTTGTCAAATGTTACATGCGAGGTGTTTGGTTGCCTTAGGTTAGGTTATATGACGTTATAGACGCATATAATGTTCCCACCGATAAGTAGGACCCGACACACCTGGAATGTTGTCAAATGTTACAGCCGAGGTGTTAGGTTAACTTAGGTTGGGATATATAACGTTATAGTCGTATACAATGTTCCGACCGAGAAGTAGGTTCCGAGAAGCCAGGAATGTTGTAAAATGTTACATTCGCGATGTTAGGTTGCCTTAGGTTAGGATATATAACGTTATAGACGGTATATAATCTTCCCACCGAGAAGAAGGTCCGACACGGCTGGATTGTTGTCAAATGTTACATCCGAGGTGTTATGTTGCCTTAGGATAGGTTATATGACGTTATAGACGCATATAATGTTCCCACCGAGAAGTAGGACCGACACGCCTGGATTGTTGTCAAATGTTACATCCGAGGTGTTAGGTTGCCTTAGGTTAGGATATATAACGTTATAGACGCATATAATGTCCCACCGAGAAGTAGGGTCCGAATCGCCAGGAATGTTGTCAAATGTTACATCTGAGGTGTTAGGTTGCCTTAGGTTAGGATATATAACGTTATAGACACATATAATGTTCCCACCGTGAAGCAGGGTCCGACACACCAGGAATATTGACAAATATTACATCCGAGGTGTTAGGTTAACTTAGGTTGGGATATATAACGTTATAGTGGTATACAATGTTCCGACCGAGGAGTAGGTTCCGAGAAGCCAGGAATGTTGTAAAATGTTACATCCGAGTTATTAGGTTGCCTTAGGTTAGGATATATAACGTTATAGACGTATATACTGTTCCCACCGTGAAGTAGGGTCCGACACACCAGGAATGTTGTCAAATGTTACATCCGAGGTGCTAGGTTGCGTTAGGTTAGGATATAAGACGTTATAGACGCATATAATGTTCCCACCGAGAAGTAGGACCGACACGCCTGGATTGTTGTCAAATATTACATCCGAGATGTTAGGTTGCCTTAGGTTAGGATATATAACGTTATAGACGCATATAATGTTCCCACCGAGAAGTAGGTCCGACACGCCTGGATTGTTGTCAAATATTACATCCGAGATGTTAGGTTGCCTTAGGTTAGGATATATAACATTAAGACGTATATACTGTTCCCACGGAGAAGTAGGATCCGACACACGTGGAATGTTGTCCAATGTTACATCCGAGGTGTTAGGTTGCCTTAGGTTAGGTTATATGACTTTATAGACGAATATAATGTTCCCACCGAGAAGTAGGTCCGACACGCCTGGATTGTTGTCAAATATTACATCCGAGATGTGAGGTTGCCTTACGTTAGGATATATAACGTTATGGACGCATATAATGTTCCCACTGAGAAGTAGGTCCGACACGCCTGGATTGTTGTCAAATATTACATCCGAGATGTTAGGTTGCCTTAGGTTAGGATATATAACATTAAGACGTATATACTGTTCCCACGGAGAAGTAGGATCCGACACACGTGGAATGTTGTCCAATGTTACATCCGAGGTGTTCGGTTGCCTTAGGTTATGTTATATGACGTTATAGACGCATATAATGTTCCCACCGAGAAGTAGGTCCGACACGCCTGGATTGTTGTCAAATATTAAATCCGAGATGTTAGGTTGCCTTAGGTTAGGATATATAACGTTAAGACGTATATACTGTTCCCACCGAGAAGTAGGATCCGACACACGTGGAATGTTGTCCAATGTTACATCCGAGGTGTTAGGTTGCCTTAGGTTAGGTTATATGACGTTATAGACGAATATAATGTTCCCACCGAGAAGTAGGTCCGACACGCCAGGATTTTTGTCAAATGTTACATCCGAGGTGCTAGGTTGCCTTAGGTTAGGATATATAACGTTATAGACGCATATAATGTTCCCACCGATAAGTAGGGCCCGACACACCTGGAATGTTGTCAAATGTTACAGCCGAGGTGTTAGGTTAACTTAGGTTGGGATATATAACGTTATAGTCGTATACAATGTTCCGACCGAGAAGTAGGTTCCGAGAAGCCAGGAATGTTGTAAAATGTTACATTCGCGATGTTAGGTTGCCTTAGGTTAGGATATATAACGTTATAGACGGTATATAATCTTCCCACCGAGAAGTAGGGTCCGACTCGCCAGGAATGTTGTCAAATGTTACATCTGAGGTGTTAGGTTGCCTTAGGTTAGGGTATATAACGTTATAGACGCATATAATGTTCCCACCGAGAAGTAGGGCCCGACACGCTTGGAATGTTGTCAAATATTACATCCGTGGTGTTAGGTTGCCTTAGGTTAGGTAATATGACGTTATAGACGCATATAATGTTCCCACCGAGAAGTAGGTCCGACACGCCTGGATTGTTGTCAAATATTACATCCGAGGTGTTAGATTGCCTTAGGTTAGGATATATAACGTTATAGACGTATATACTGTTCCCACCGAGAAGTAGGGTCCGACACACGTGGAATGTTGTCAAATGTTACATCCGAGGTGTTAGGTTGCCTTAGGTTAGGTTATATGATTTTATAGACGCATATAGTGTTCCCACCGAGAAGTAGGTCCGACACGCCTGGATTGTTGTCAAATGTTACATCCGAGGTGTTATGTTGCCTTAGGATAGGTTATATGACGTTATAGACGCATATAATGTTCCCACCGAGAAGTAGGACCGACACGCCTGGATTGTTGTCAAATGTTACATCCGAGGTGTTAGGTTGCCTTAGGTTAGGATATATAACGTTATAGACGCATATAATGTCCCACCGAGAAGTAGGGTCCGACTCGCCAGGAATGTTGTCAAATGTTACATCTGAGGTGTTAGGTTGCCTTAGGTTAGGATATATAACGTTATAGACACATATAATGTTCCCACCGTGAAGCAGGGTCCGACACACCAGGAATATTGACAAATATTACATCAGAGGTGTTAGGTTAACTTAGGTTGGGATATATAACGTTATAGTGGTATACAATGTTCCGACCGAGGAGTAGGTTCCGAGAAGCCAGGAATGTTGTAAAATGTTACATTCGCGATATTAGGTTGCCTTAGGTTAGGATATATAACGTTATAGACGCATATAATGTTCCCACCGAGAAATAGGGTCCGACTCGCCAGGAATGTTGTCAAATGCTACATCCGAGGTGCTAGGTTGCGTTAGGTTAGGATATAAAACGTTATAGACGCATATAATGTTTTCACCAAGAAGTAGGGTCCGACACATATGGAATCTTGTCAAATGTTACATCCGAGGTGTTAGGTTGCCTTAGGTTAATATATATAACGGTATAGACTCATATAATGTTCCCACCGAGAAGTAGGGTTCGACTCGCCAGAAATGTTGTAAAATGTTACATCCGAGGTGTTTGGTTGCCTTAGGTTAGGTTATATGACGTTATAGACGCATATAATGTTCCAACCGAGAAGTAGGTCCGACACGCCTGGATTGTTGTCAAATATTACATCCGAGATGTTAGGTTGCCTTAGGTTAGGATATATAACGTTATAAACGTATATACTGTTCCCACCGTGAAGTAGGGTCCGACACACCAGGAATGTAGTCAAATGTTACATCCGAGGTGCTAGGTTGCGTTAGGTTAGGATATAAAACGTTATAGACGCATATAATGTTCCCACCGAGAAGTAGGGTCCGACACACATGGAATGTTGTCAAATGTTAGATCCGAGGTGTTAGGTTGCCTTAGGTTAGGATATATAACGTTATAGACGCATATAATGTTCCCACCGAGAAGTAGGTTCCGACTCGCCAGAAATGTTGTCAAATGTTACATCCGAGGTGTTTGGTTGCCTTAGGTTAGGTTATATGACGTTATAGACGAATATAATGTTCCCACCGAGAAGTAGGTCTGACTCCCCTGGATTGTTGTCAAATATTACATCCGAGATGTTAGGTTGCCTTAGGTTAGGATATATAACGTTATAGACGCATATAATGTTCCCACCGAGGAGTAGGGTCCGACGCGCCAGGAATGTTGTCAAATGTTACATCTGAGGTGTTAGGTTGCCCTAGGTTAGGGTATATAACGTTATAGACGAATATAATGTTCCCACCGAGAAGTAGGTCCGACACGCCAGGATTTTTGTCAAATGTTACATCCGAGGTGCTAGGTTGCCTTAGGTTAGGATATACAACGTTATAGACGCATATAATGTTCCCACCGAGAAGTAGGGTCCGACACACCTGGAATGTTATCAAATGTTACATCCGAGGTGTTTGGTTGCCTTAGGTTAGGTTATATGACGTTATAGACGCATATAATGTTCCCACCGAGAAGTAGGTCCGACACGCCTGGATTGTTGTCAAATATTACATCCGAGATGTTAGGTTGCCTTAGGTTAGGATATATAACGTTATAGACGTAAATACTGTTCCCACCGAGAAGTAGGGTCCGACTCGCCAGGAATGTTGTCAAATGTTACATCTGAAGTGTTAGGTTGCCTTAGGTTAGGATATATAACGATATAGACGCATATAATGTTCCCACCGATAAGTAGGTTCCGACACGACAGGAATATTGTCAAATATTACATCCGAGTTATTAGGTTGCCTTAGGTTAGGTTATATAACGTTATAGACGGTATATAATATTGCCACCGAGAAGTAGGTCCGACACGCCAGGATTTTTGTCAAATGTTACATCCGAGGTGCTAGGTTGCCTTAGGTTAGGATATACAACGTTATAGACGCATATAATGTTCCCACCGAGAAGTAGGGTCCGACACACCTGGAATGTTATCAAATGTTACATCCGAGGTGTTTGGTTGCCTTAGGTTAGGTTATATGACGTTATAGACGCATATAATGTTCCCACCGAGAAGTAGGTCCGACACGCCTGGATTGTTGTCAAATATTACATCCGAGATGTTAGGTTGCCTTAGGTTAGGATATATAACGTTATAGACGTAAATACTGTTCCCACCGAGAAGTAGGGTCCGACTCGCCAGGAATGTTGTCAAATGTTACATCTGAAGTGTTAGGTTGCCTTAGGTTAGGATATATAACGATATAGACGCATATAATGTTCCCACCGGTAAGTAGGTTCCGACACGACAGGAATATTGTCAAATATTACATCCGAGTTATTAGGTTGCCTTAGGTTAGGTTATATAACGTTATAGACGGTATATAATATTCCCACCGAGGAGTAGGGTCCGACTTGCCAGGAATGCTGTCAAATGTTACATCCGAGGTGTTAGGTTGCCTTAGGTTAGGGTATATAACGTTATAGACGCATATAATGTTCCCACCGATAAGTAGGTTCCGACACGCCAGGAATATTGTCAAATATTACATCCGAGTTATTAGGTTGCCTTAGGTTAGGATATATAACGTTATAGACGGTATATAATGTTCCCACAGAGGAGTAGGGTCCGACTCGCCAGGAATGTTGTCAAATGTTACATCTGAGGTGTTAGGTTGCCCTAGGTTAGGGTATATAACGTTATAGACGAATATAATGTTCCCACCGAGAAGTAGGTCCGACACGCCAGGATTTTTGTCAAATGTTACATCCGAGATGATAGGTTGCCGTAGGTTAGGATATATAACGTTATAGACGTATATACTGTTCCCACCGAGAAGTAGGGTCCGACACACGTGGAATGTTGTCCAATGTTACATCCGGGGTGTTAGGTTGCCTTAGGTTAGGTTATATGACGTTATAGACGAATATAATGTTCCCACCGAGAAGTAGGTCTGACTCGCCTGGATTGTTGTCAAATATTACATCCTAGATGTTAGGTTGCCTTAGGTTAGGATATATAACGTTATAGACGCATATAATGTTCCCACCGAGAAGTAGAGTCCGACTCGCCAGGAATGTTGTCAAATGTTACATCTGAGGTGTTAGGTTGCCTTAGGTTAGGATATATAACGTTATAGACGCATATAATGTTCCCACCGATAAGTAGGTTCCGACACGACAGGAATATTGTCAAATATTACATCCGAGTTATTAGGTTGCCTTAGGTTAGGATATATAACGTTATAGACGGTATATAATGTTCCCACAGAGGAGTAGGGTCCGACTCGCCAGGAATGTTGTCAAATGTTACATCTGAGGTGTTAGGTTGCCCTAGGTTAGGGTATATAACGTTATTGACGAATATAATGTTCCCACCGAGAAGTAGGTCCGACACGCCAGGATTTTTGTCAAATGTTACATCCGAGGTGCTAGGTTGCCTTAGGTTAGGATATACAACGTTATAGACGCATATAATGTTCCCACCGAGAAGTAGGGTCCGACACACGTGGAATGTTGTCAAATGTTACATCCGAGGTGTTAGGTTGCCTTAGGTTAGGTTATATGACGTTATAGACGAATATAATGTTCCCACCGAGAAGTAGGTCCGACACGCCTGGATTGTTGTCAAATATTACATCCGAGATGTTAGGTTGCCTTAGGTTAGGATATATAACATTAAGACGTATATACTGTTCCCACGGAGAAGTAGGATCCGACACACGTGGAATGTTGTCCAATGTTACATCCGAGGTGTTAGGTTGCCTTAGGTTAGGTTATATGACGTTATAGACGAATATAATGTTCCCACCGAGAAGTAGGTCCGACACGCCTGGATTGTTGTCAAATATTACATCCGAGATGTGAGGTTGCCTTACGTTAGGATATATAACGCTATGGACGCATATAATGTTCCCACCGAGAAGTAGGTCCGACACGCCTGGATTGTTGTCAAATATTACATCCGAGATGTTAGGTTGCCTTAGGTTAGGATATATAACGTTAAGACGTATATACTGTTCCCACCGAGAAGTAGGATCCGACACACGTGGAATGTTGTCCAATGTTACATCCGAGGTGTTAGGTTGCCTTAGGTTAGGTTATATGACGTTATAGACGAATATAATGTTCCCACCGAGAAGTAGGTCCGACACGCCAGGATTTTTGTCAAATGTTACATCCGAGGTGCTAGGTTGCCTTAGGTTAGGATATATAACGTTATAGACGCATATAATGTTCCCACCGATAAGTAGGGCCCGACACACCTGGAATGTTGTCAAATGTTACAGCCGAGGTGTTAGGTTAACTTAGGTTGGGATATATAACGTTATAGTCGTATACAACGTTCCGACCGAGAAGTAGGTTCCGAGAAGCCAGGAATGTTGTAAAATGTTACATTCGCGATGTTAGGTTGCCTTAGGTTAGGATATATAACGTTATAGACGGTATATAATCTTCCCACCGAGAAGAAGGTCCGACACGCCTGGATTGTTGTCAAATGTTACATCCGAGGTGTTATGTTGCCTTAGGATAGGTTATATGACGTTATAGACGCATATAATGTTCCCACCGAGAAGTAGGACCGACACGCCTGGATTGTTGTCAAATGTTACATCCGAGGTGTTAGGTTGCCTTAGGTTAGGACATATAACGTTATAGACGCATATAATGTCCCACCGAGAAGTAGGGTCCGACTCGCCAGGAATGTTGTCAAATGTTACATCTGAGGTGTTAGGTTGCCCTAGGTTAGGGTATATAACGTTATAGACGAATATAATGTTCCCACCGAGAAGTAGGTCCGACACGCCAGGATTTTTGTCAAATGTTACATCCGAGATGATAGGTTGCCGTAGGTTAGGATATATAACGTTATAGACGTATATACTGTTCCCACCGAGAAGTAGGGTCCGACACACGTGGAATGTTGTCCAATGTTACATCCGGGGTGTTAGGTTGCCTTAGGTTAGGTTATATGACGTTATAGACGAATATAATGTTCCCACCGAGAAGTAGGTCTGACTCGCCTGGATTGTTGTCAAATATTACATCCTAGATGTTAGGTTGCCTTAGGTTAGGATATATAACGTTATAGACGCATATAATGTTCCCACCGAGAAGTAGAGTCCGACTCGCCAGGAATGTTGTCAAATGTTACATCTGAGGTGTTAGGTTGCCTTAGGTTAGGATATATAACGTTATAGACGCATATAATGTTCCCACCGATAAGTAGGTTCCGACACGACAGGAATATTGTCAAATATTACATCCGAGTTATTAGGTTGCCTTAGGTTAGGATATATAACGTTATAGACGGTATATAATGTTCCCACAGAGGAGTAGGGTCCGACTCGCCAGGAATGTTGTCAAATGTTACATCTGAGGTGTTAGGTTGCCCTAGGTTAGGGTATATAACGTTATTGACGAATATAATGTTCCCACCGAGAAGTAGGTCCGACACGCCAGGATTTTTGTCAAATGTTACATCCGAGGTGCTAGGTTGCCTTAGGTTAGGATATACAACGTTATAGACGCATATAATGTTCCCACCGAGAAGTAGGGTCCGACACACGTGGAATGTTGTCAAATGTTACATCCGAGGTGTTAGGTTGCCTTAGGTTAGGTTATATGACGTTATAGACGAATATAATGTTCCCACCGAGAAGTAGGTCCGACACGCCTGGATTGTTGTCAAATATTACATCCGAGATGTTAGGTTGCCTTAGGTTAGGATATATAACATTAAGACGTATATACTGTTCCCACGGAGAAGTAGGATCCGACACACGTGGAATGTTGTCCAATGTTACATCCGAGGTGTTAGGTTGCCTTAGGTTAGGTTATATGACGTTATAGACGAATATAATGTTCCCACCGAGAAGTAGGTCCGACACGCCAGGATTTTTGTCAAATGTTACATCCGAGGTGCTAGGTTGCCTTAGGTTAGGATATATAACGTTATAGACGCATATAATGTTCCCACCGATAAGTAGGGCCCGACACACCTGGAATGTTGTCAAATGTTACAGCCGAGGTGTTAGGTTAACTTAGGTTGGGATATATAACGTTATAGTCGTATACAACGTTCCGACCGAGAAGTAGGTTCCGAGAAGCCAGGAATGTTGTAAAATGTTACATTCGCGATGTTAGGTTGCCTTAGGTTAGGATATATAACGTTATAGACGGTATATAATCTTCCCACCGAGAAGTAGTGTCCGACTCGCCAGGAATGTTGTCAAATGTTACATCTGAGGTGTTAGGTTGCCTTAGGTTAGGGTATATAACGTTATAGACGCATATAATGTTCCCACCGAGAAGTAGGGCCCGACACGCTTGGAATGTTGTCAAATATTACATCCGTGGTGTTAGGTTGCCTTAGGTTAGGTAATATGACGTTATAGACGCATATAATGTTCCCACCGAGAAGTAGGTCCGACACGCCTGGATTGTTGTCAAATATTACATCGGAGATGTTAGATTGCCTTAGGTTAGGATATATAACGTTATAGACGTATATACTGTTCCCACCGAGAAGTAGGGTCCGACACACGTGGAATGTTGTCAAATGTTACATCCGAGGTGTTAGGTTGCCTTAGGTTAGGTTATATGATTTTATAGACGCATATAGTGTTCCCACCGAGAAGTAGGTCCGACACGCCTGGATTGTTGTCAAATGTTACATCCGAGGTGTTAGGTTGCCTTAGGTTAGGTTATATGACGTTATAGACGAATATAATGTTCCCACCGAGAAGTAGGTCCGACACGCCAGGATTTTTGTCAAATGTTACATCCGAGGTGCTAGGTTGCCTTAGGTTAGGATATATAACGTTATAGACGCATATAATGTTCCCACCGATAAGTAGGACCCGACACACCTGGAATGTTGTCAAATGTTACAGCCGAGGTGTTAGGTTAACTTAGGTTGGGATATATAACGTTATAGTCGTATACAATGTTCCGACCGAGAAGTAGGTTCCGAGAAGCCAGGAATGTTGTAAAATGTTACATTCGCGATGTTAGGTTGCCTTAGGTTAGGATATATAACGTTATAGACGGTATATAATCTTCCCACCGAGAAGTAGGTCCGACACGCCTGGATTGTTATCAAATGTTACATCCGAGGTGTTATGTTGCCTTAGGATAGGTTATATGACGTTATAGACGCATATAATGTTCCCACCGAGAAGTAGGACCGACACGCCTGGATTGTTGTCAAATGTTACATCCGAGGTGTTAGGTTGCCTTAGGTTAGGACATATAACGTTATAGACGCATATAATGTCCCACCGAGAAGTAGGGTCCGACTCGCCAGGAATGTTGTCAAATGTTACATCTGAGGTGTTAGGTTGCCTTAGGTTAGGATATATAACGTTATAGACACATATAATGTTCCCACCGTGAAGCAGGGTCCGACACACCAGGAATATTGACAAATATTACATCCGAGGTGTTAGGTTAACTTAGGTTGGGATATATAACGTTATAGTGGTATACAATGTTCCGACCGAGGAGTAGGTTCCGAGAAGCCAGGAATGTTGTAAAATGTTACATCCGAGTTATTAGGTTGCCTTAGGTTAGGATATATAACGTTATAGACGTATATACTGTTCCCACCGTGAAGTAGGGTCCGACACACCAGGAATGTTGTCAAATGTTACATCCGAGGTGCTAGGTTGCGTTAGGTTAGGATATAAGACGTTATAGACGCATATAATGTTCCCACCGAGAAGTAGGACCGACACGCCTGGATTGTTGTCAAATATTACATCCGAGATGTTAGGTTGCCTTAGGTTAGGATATATAACGTTATAGACGCATATAATGTTCCCACCGAGAAGTAGGTCCGACACGCCTGGATTGTTGTCAAATATTACATCCGAGATGTTAGGTTGCCTTAGGTTAGGATATATAACATTAAGACGTATATACTGTTCCCACGGAGAAGTAGGATCCGACACACGTGGAATGTTGTCCAATGTTACATCCGAGGTGTTAGGTTGCCTTAGGTTAGGTTATATGACTTTATAGACGAATATAATGTTCCCACCGAGAAGTAGGTCCGACACGCCTGGATTGTTGTCAAATATTACATCCGAGATGTGAGGTTGCCTTACGTTAGGATATATAACGTTATGGACGCATATAATGTTCCCACTGAGAAGTAGGTCCGACACGCCTGGATTGTTGTCAAATATTACATCCGAGATGTTAGGTTGCCTTAGGTTAGGATATATAACATTAAGACGTATATACTGTTCCCACGGAGAATTAGGATCCGACACACGTGGAATGTTGTCCAATGTTATATCCGAGGTGTTCCGTTGCCTTAGGTTATGTTATATGACGTTATAGACGCATATAATGTTCCCACCGAGAAGTAGGTCCGACACGCCTGGATTGTTGTCAAATATTAAATCCGAGATGTTAGGTTGCCTTAGGTTAGGATATATAACGTTAAGACGTATATACTGTTCCCACCGAGAAGTAGGATCCGACACACGTGGAATGTTGTCCAATGTTACATCCGAGGTGTTAGGTTGCCTTAGGATAGGTTATATGACGTTATAGACGAATATAATGTTCCCACCGAGAAGTAGGTCCGACACGCCAGGATTTTTGTCAAATGTTACATCCGAGGTGCTAGGTTGCCTTAGGTTAGGATATACAACGTTATAGACGCATATAATGTTCCCACCGAGAAGTAGGGTCCGACACACGTGGAATGTTGTCAAATGTTACATCCGAGGTGTTAGGTTGCCTTAGGTTAGGTTATATGACGTTATAGACGAATATAATGTTCCCACCGAGAAGTAGGTCCGACACGCCTGGATTGTTGTCAAATATTACATCCGAGATGTTAGGTTGCCTTAGGTTAGGATATATAACATTAAGACGTATATACTGTTCCCACGGAGAAGTAGGATCCGACACACGTGGAATGCTGTCCAATGTTACATCCGAGGTGTTAGGTTGCCTTAGGTTAGGTTATATGACGTTATAGACGAATATAATGTTCCCACCGAGAAGTAGGTCCGACACGCCTGGATTGTTGTCAAATATTACATCCGAGATGTGAGGTTGCCTTACGTTAGGATATATAACGTTATGGACGCATATAATGTTCCCACCGAGAAGTAGGTCCGACACGCCTGGATTGTTGTCAAATATTACATCCGAGATGTTAGGTTGCCTTAGGTTAGGATATATAACGTTAAGACGTATATACTGTTCCCACCGAGAAGTAGGATCCGACACACGTGGAATGTTGTCCAATGTTACATCCGAGGTGTTAGGTTGCCTTAGGTTAGGTTATATGACGTTATAGACGAATATAATGTTCCCACCGAGAAGTAGGTCCGACACGCCAGGATTTTTGTCAAATGTTACATCCGAGGTGCTAGGTTGCCTTAGGTTAGGATATATAACGTTATAGACGCATATAATGTTCCCACCGATAAGTAGGGCCCGACACACCTGGAATGTTGTCAAATGTTACAGCCGAGGTGTTAGGTTAACTTAGGTTGGGATATATAACGTTATAGTCGTATACAATGTTCCGACCGAGAAGTAGGTTCCGAGAAGCCAGGAATGTTGTAAAATGTTACATTCGCGATGTTAGGTTGCCTTAGGTTAGGATATATAACGTTATAGACGGTATATAATCTTCCCACCGAGAAGTAGGGTCCGACTCGCCAGGAATGTTGTCAAATGTTACATCTGAGGTGTTAGGTTGCCTTAGGTTAGGGTATATAACGTTATAGACGCATATAATGTTCCCACCGAGAAGTAGGGCCCGACACGCTTGGAATGTTGTCAAATATTACATCCGTGGTGTTAGGTTGCCTTAGGTTAGGTAATATGACGTTATAGACGCATATAATGTTCCCACCGAGAAGTAGGTCCGACACGCCTGGATTGTTGTCAAATATTACATCGGAGATGTTAGATTGCCTTAGGTTAGGATATATAACGTTATAGACGTATATACTGTTCCCACCGAGAAGTAGGGTCCGACACACGTGGAATGTTGTCAAATGTTACATCCGAGGTGTTAGGTTGCCTTAGGTTAGGTTATATGATTTTATAGACGCATATAGTGTTCCCACCGAGAAGTAGGTCCGACACGCCTGGATTGTTGTCAAATGTTACATCCGAGGTGTTAGGTTGCCTTAGGTTAGGTTATATGACGTTATAGACGAATATAATGTTCCCACCGAGAAGTAGGTCCGACACGGCAGGATTTTTGTCAAATGTTACATCCGAGGTGCTAGGTTGCCTTAGGTTAGGATATATAACGTTATAGACGCATATAATGTTCCCACCGATAAGTAGGACCCGACACACCTGGAATGTTGTCAAATGTTACAGCCGAGGTGTTAGGTTAACTTAGGTTGGGATATATAACGTTATAGTCGTATACAATGTTCCGACCGAGAAGTAGGTTCCGAGAAGCCAGGAATGTTGTAAAATGTTACATTCGCGATGTTAGGTTGCCTTAGGTTAGGATATATAACGTTATAGACGGTATATAATCTTCCCACCGAGAAGTAGGTCCGACACGCCTGGATTGTTGTCAAATGTTACATCCGAGGTGTTATGTTGCCTTAGGATAGGTTATATGACGTTATAGACGCATATAATGTTCCCACCGAGAAGTAGGACCGACACGCCTGGATTGTTGTCAAATGTTACATCCGAGGTGTTAGGTTGCCTTAGGTTAGGATATATAACGTTATAGACGCATATAATGTCCCACCGAGAAGTAGGGTCCGACTCGCCAGGAATGTTGTCAAATGTTACATCTGAGGTGTTAGGTTGCCTTAGGTTAGGATATATAACGTTATAGACACATATAATGTTCCCACCGTGAAGCAGGGTCCGACACACCAGGAATATTGACAAATATTACATCCGAGGTGTTAGGTTAACTTAGGTTGGGATATATAACGTTATAGTGGTATACAATGTTCCGACCGAGGAGTAGGTTCCGAGAAGCCAGGAATGTTGTAAAATGTTACATCCGAGTTATTAGGTTGCCTTAGGTTAGGATATATAACGTTATAGACGTATATACTGTTCCCACCGTGAAGTAGGGTCCGACACACCAGGAATGTTGTCAAATGTTACATCCGAGGTGCTAGGTTGCGTTAGGTTAGGATATAAGACGTTATAGACGCATATAATGTTCCCACCGAGAAGTAGGACCGACACGCCTGGATTGTTGTCAAATATTACATCCGAGATGTTAGGTTGGCTTAGGTTAGGATATATAACGTTATAGACGCATATAATGTTCCCACCGAGAAGTAGGTCCGACACGCCTGGATTGTTGTCAAATATTACATCCGAGATGTTAGGTTGCCTTAGGTTAGGATATATAACATTAAGACGTATATACTGTTCCGACGGAGAAGTAGGATCCGACACACGTGGAATGTTGTCCAATGTTACATCCGAGGTGTTAGGTTGCCTTAGGTTAGGTTATATGACTTTATAGACGAATATAATGTTCCCACCGAGAAGTAGGTCCGACACGCCTGGATTGTTGTCAAATATTACATCCGAGATGTGAGGTTGCCTTACGTTAGGATATATAACGTTATGGACGCATATAATGTTCCCACTGAGAAGTAGGTCCGACACGCCTGGATTGTTGTCAAATATTACATCCGAGATGTTAGGTTGCCTTAGGTTAGGATATATAACATTAAGACGTATATACTGTTCCCACGGAGAAGTAGGATCCGACACACGTGGAATGTTGTCCAATGTTACATCCGAGGTGTTCCGTTGCCTTAGGTTATGTTATATGACGTTATAGACGCATATAATGTTCCCACCGAGAAGTAGGTCCGACAGGCCTGGATTGTTGTCAAATATTAAATCCGAGATGTTAGGTTGCCTTAGGTTAGGATATATAACGTTAAGACGTATATACTGTTCCCACCGAGAAGTAGGATCCGACACACGTGGAATGTTGTCCAATGTTACATCCGAGGTGTTAGGTTGCCTTAGGTTAGGTTATATGACGTTATAGACGAATATAATGTTCCCACCGAGAAGTAGGTCCGACACGCCAGGATTTTTGTCAAATGTTACATCCGAGATGTGAGGTTGCCTTACGTTAGGATATATAACGTTATGGACGCATATAATGTTCCCACCGAGAAGTAGGTCCGACACGCCTGGATTGTTGTCAAATATTACATCCGAGATGTTAGGTTGCCTTAGGTTAGGATATATAACGTTAAGACGTATATACTGTTCCCACCGAGAAGTAGGATCCGACACACGTGGAATGTTGTCCAATGTTACATCCGAGGTGTTAGGTTGCCTTAGGTTAGGTTATATGACGTTATAGACGAATATAATGTTCCCACCGAGAAGTAGGTCCGACACGCCAGGATTTTTGTCAAATGTTACATCCGAGGTGCTAGGTTGCCTTAGGTTAGGATATATAACGTTATAGACGCATATAATGTTCCCACCGATAAGTAGGGCCCGACACACCTGGAATGTTGTCAAATGTTACAGCCGAGGTGTTAGGTTAACTTAGGTTGGGATATATAACGTTATAGTCGTATACAATGTTCCGACCGAGAAGTAGGTTCCGAGAAGCCAGGAATGTTGTAAAATGTTACATTCGCGATGTTAGGTTGCCTTAGGTTAGGATATATAACGTTATAGACGGTATATAATCTTCCCACCGAGAAGTAGGGTCCGACTCGCCAGGAATGTTGTCAAATGTTACATCTGAGGTGTTAGGTTGCCTCAGGTTAGGGTATATAACGTTATAGACGCATATAATGTTCCCACCGAGAAGTAGGGCCCGACACGCTTGGAATGTTGTCAAATATTACATCCGTGGTGTTAGGTTGCCTTAGGTTAGGTAATATGACGTTATAGACGCATATAATGTTCCCACCGAGAAGTAGGTCCGACACGCCTGGATTGTTGTCAAATATTACATCCGAGATGTTAGATTGCCTTAGGTTAGGATATATAACGTTATAGACGTATATACTGTTCCCACCGTGAAGTAGGGTCCGACACACCAGGAATGTTGTCAAATGTTACATCCGAGGTGCTAGGTTGCGTTAGGTTAGGATATAAGACGTTATAGACGCATATAATGTTCCCACCGAGAAGTAGGACCGACACGCCTGGATTGTTGTCAAATATTACATCCGAGATGTTAGGTTGCCTTAGGTTAGGATATATAACGTTACAGACGCATATAATGTTCCCACCGAGAAGTAGGTCCGACACGCCTGGATTGTTGTCAAATATTACATCCGAGATGTTAGGTTGCCTTAGGTTAGGATATATAACATTAAGACGTATATACTGTTCCCACGGAGAAGTAGGATCCGACACACGTGGAATGTTGTCCAATATTACATCCGAGGTGTTAGGTTGCCTTAGGTTAGGTTATATGACTTTATAGACGAATATAATGTTCCCACCGAGAAGTAGGTCCGACACGCCTGGATTGTTGTCAAATATTACATCCGAGATGTGAGGTTGCCTTACGTTAGGATATATAACGTTATGGACGCATATAATGTTCCCACTGAGAAGTAGGTCCGACACGCCTGGATTGTTGTCAAATATTACATCCGAGATGTTAGGTTGCCTTAGGTTAGGATATATAACATTAAGACGTATATACTGTTCCCACGGAGAAGTAGGATCCGACACACGTGGAATGTTGTCCAATGTTACATCCGAGGTGTTCCGTTGCCTTAGGTTATGTTATATGACGTTATAGACGCATATAATGTTCCCACCGAGAAGTAGGTCCGACACGCCTGGATTGTTGTCAAATATTAAATCCGAGATGTTAGGTTGCCTTAGGTTAGGATATATAACGTTAAGACGTATATACTGTTCCCACCGAGAAGTAGGATCCGACACACGTGGAATGTTGTCCAATGTTACATCCGAGGTGTTAGGTTGCCTTAGGTTAGGTTATATGACGTTATAGACGAATATAATGTTCCCACCGAGAAGTAGGTCCGACACGCTAGGATTTTTGTCAAATGTTACATCCGAGGTGCTAGGTTGCCTTAGGTTAGGATATATAACGTTATAGACGCATATAATGTTCCCACCGATAAGTAGGGCCCGACACACCTGGAATGTTGTCAAATGTTACAGCCGAGGTGTTAGGTTAACTTAGGTTGGGATATATAACGTTATAGTCGTATACAATGTTCCGACCGAGAAGTAGGTTCCGAGAAGCCAGGAATGTTGTAAAATGTTACATTCGCGATGTTAGGTTGCCTTAGGTTAGGATATATAACGTTATAGACGGTATATAATCTTCCCACCGAGAAGTAGGGTCCGACTCGCCAGGAATGTTGTCAAATGTTACATCTGAGGTGTTAGGTTGCCTTAGGTTAGGGTATATAACGTTATAGACGCATATAATGTTCCCACCGAGAAGTAGGGCCCGACACGCTTGGAATGTTGTCAAATATTACATCCGTGGTGTTAGGTTGCCTTAGGTTAGGTAATATGACGTTATAGACGCATATAATGTTCCCACCGAGAAGTAGGTCCGACACGCCTGGATTGTTGTCAAATATTACATCCGAGATGTTAGATTGCCTTAGGTTAGGATATATAACGTTATAGACGTATATACTGTTCCCACCGAGAAGTAGGGTCCGACACACGTGGAATGTTGTCAAATGTTACATCCGAGGTGTTAGGTTGCCTTAGGTTAGGTTATATGATTTTATAGACGCATATAGTGTTCCCACCGAGAAGTAGGTCCGACACGCCTGGATTGTTGTCAAATGTTACATCCGAGGTGTTAGGTTGCCTTAGGTTAGGATATATAACGTTATAGACGCATATAATGTCCCACCGAGAAGTAGGGTCCGACTCGCCAGGAATGTTGTCAAATGTTACATCTGAGGTGTTAGGTTGCCTTAGGTTAGGATATATAACGTTATAGACACATATAATGTTCCCACCGTGAAGCAGGGTCCGACACACCAGGAATATTGACAAATATTACATCCGAGGTGTTAGGTTAACTTAGGTTGGGATATATAACGTTATAGTGGTATACAATGTTCCGACCGAGGAGTAGGTTCCGAGAAGCCAGGAATGTTGTAAAATGTTACATCCGAGTTATTAGGTTGCCTTAGGTTAGGATATATAACGTTATAGACGTATATACTGTTCCCACCGTGAAGTAGGGTCCGACACACCAGGAATGTTGTCAAATGTTACATCCGAGGTGCTAGGTTGCGTTAGGTTAGGATATAAGACGTTATAGACGCATATAATGTTCCCACCGAGAAGTAGGACCGACACGCCTGGATTGTTGTCAAATATTACATCCGAGATGTTAGGTTGCCTTAGGTTAGGATATATAACGTTATAGACGCATATAATGTTCCCACCGAGAAGTAGGTCCGACACGCCTGGATTGTTGTCAAATATTACATCCGAGATGTTAGGTTGCCTTAGGTTAGGATATATAACATTAAGACGTATATACTGTTCCCACGGAGAAGTAGGATCCGACACACGTGGAATGTTGTCCAATGTTACATCCGAGGTGTTAGGTTGCCTTAGGTTAGGTTATATGACTTTATAGACGAATATAATGTTCCCACCGAGAAGTAGGTCCGACACGCCTGGATTGTTGTCAAATATTACATCCGAGTTGTGAGGTTGCCTTACGTTAGGATATATAACGTTATGGACGCATATAATGTTCCCACTGAGAAGTAGGTCCGACACGCCTGGATTGTTGTCAAATATTACATCCGAGATGTTAGGTTGCCTTAGGTTAGGATATATAACATTAAGACGTATATACTGTTCCCACGGAGAAGTAGGATCCGACACACGTGGAATGTTGTCCAATGTTACATCCGAGGTGTTCGGTTGCCTTAGGTTATGTTATATGACGTTATAGACGCATATAATGTTCCCACCGAGAAGTAGGTCCGACACGCCTGGATTGTTGTCAAATATTAAATCCGAGATGTTAGGTTGCCTTAGGTTAGGATATATAACGTTAAGACGTATATACTGTTCCCACCGAGAAGTAGGATCCGACACACGTGGAATGTTGTCCAATGTTACATCCGAGGTGTTAGGTTGCCTTAGGTTAGGTTATATGACGTTATAGACGAATATAATGTTCCCACCGAGAAGTAGGTCCGACACGCCAGGATTTTTGTCAAATGTTACATCCGAGGTGCTAGGTTGCCTTAGGTTAGGATATATAACGTTATAGACGCATATAATGTTCCCACCGATAAGTAGGGCCCGACACACCTGGAATGTTGTCAAATGTTACAGCCGAGGTGTTAGGTTAACTTAGGTTGGGATATATAACGTTATAGTCGTATACAATGTTCCTACCGAGAAGTAAGTTCCGAGAAGCCAGGAATGTTGTAAAATGTTACATTCGCGATGTTAGGTTGCCTTAGGTTAGGATATATAACGTTATAGACGGTATATAATCTTCCCACCGAGAAGTAGGGTCCGACTCGCCAGGAATGTTGTCAAATGTTACATCTGAGGTGTTAGGTTGCCTTAGGTTAGGGTATATAACGTTATAGACGCATATAATGTTCCCACCGAGAAGTAGGGCCCGACACGCTTGGAATGTTGTCAAATCTTACATCCGAGGTGTTTGGTTGCCTTAGGTTAGGTTATATGACGTTATAGACGCATATAATGTTCCAACCGAGAAGTAGGTCCGACACGCCTGGATTGTTGTCAAATATTACATCCGAGATGTTAGGTTGCCTTAGGTTAGGATATATAACGTTATAAACGTATATACTGTTCCCACCGTGAAGTAGGGTCCGACACACCAGGAATGTTGTCAAATGTTACATCCGAGGTGCTAGGTTGCGTTAGGTTAGGATATAAAACGTTATAGACGCATATAATGTTCCCACCGAGAAGTAGGGTCCGACACACATGGAATGTTGTCAAATGTTAAATCCGAGGTGTTAGGTTGCCTTAGGTTATGATATATAACGTTATAGACGCAAATAATGTTCCCACCGAGAAGTAGGTTCCGACTCGTCAGAAATGTTGTCAAATGTTACATCCGAGGTGTTTGGTTGCCTTAGGATAGGTTATATGACGTTATAGACGCATATAATGTTCCCACCGAGAAGTAGGTCCGACACGCCTGGATTGTTGTCAAATATTACATCCGAGATGTTAGGTTGCCTTAGGTTAGGATATATAACGTTATAGACGTATATACTGTTCCCACCGAGAAGTAGGGTCCGACACACGTGGAATGTTGTCCAATGTTACATCCGAGGTGTTAGGTTGCCTTAGGTTAGGTTATATGACGTTATAGACGAATATAATGTTCCCACCGAGAAGTAGGTCTGACTCGCCTGGATTGTTGTCAAATATTACATCCGAGATGTTAGGTTGCCTTAGGTTAGGGTATATAACGTTATAGACGGTATATAATATTCCCACCGAGGAGTAGGTTCCGACTCGCCAGGAATGCTGTCAAATGTTACATCCGAGGTGTTAGGTTGCCTTAGGTTAGGGTATATAACGTTATAGACGCATATAATGTTCCCACCGAGAAGTAGGATCCGACACACGTGGAATGTTGTCAAATGTTACATCCGAGGTGTTAGGTTGCCTTAGGTTAGGTTATATGACGTTATAGACGAATATAATGTTCCCACCGAGAAGTAGGTCCGACACGCCTGGACTGTTGTCAAATATTACATCCGAGATGTTAGGTTGCCTTAGGTTAGGATATATAACGTTATAGACGCATATAATGTTCCCACCGAGAAGTAGGGTCCGACTCGCCAGGAATGTTGTCAAATGTTACAACTGAGGTGTTAGGTTGCCTTAGGTTAGGGTATATAACGTTATAGACGCATATAATGTTCCCACCGAGAAGTAGGGTCCGACTCGCCAGGAATGTTGTCAAATGTTACAGCCGAGGTGTTAGGTTAACTTAGGTTAGGTTATATGACGTTATAGACGCATACAATGTTCCCACCGAGAAGTAGGTCCGACACGCCTGGATTGTTGTCAAATATTACATCCGAGATGTTAGGTTGCCTTACGTTAGGATATATAATGTTATAGACGCCTACAATGTTCCCACCGATTAGTAGGGTCCGACACGCCAGGAATATTGTCAAATGTTACATCCGAGGTGCTAGGTTGCTTTAGGTTAGGATATACAACGTTATAGACGCATATAATGTTCCCACCGAGAAGTAGGGTCCGACTCGCCAGGAATGTTGTCAAATGTTACATCCGAGATGTTAGGTTGCCTTAGGTTAGGATATATAACGTTATAGACGCATATAATGTTCCCACCGAGAAGTAGGGTCCGACACACCTGGAATGTTGTCAAATGTTACAGCCGAGGTGTTAGGTTGCCTTAGGTTAATATATATAACGGGATAGACTCATATAATGTTCCCACCGAGAAGTAGGGTTCCACTCGCCAGAAATGTTGTAAAATGTTACATCCGAGGAGTTTGGTTGCCTTAGGTTAGGTTATATGACGTTATAGACGCATATAATGTTCCAACCGAGAAGTAGGTCCGACACGCCTGGATTGTTGTCAAATATTACATCCGAGATGTTAGGTTGCCTTAGGTTAGGATATATAACGTTATAAACGTATATACTGTTCCCACCGTGAAGTAGGGTCCGACACCAGGAATGTTGTCAAATGTTACATCCGAGGTGCTAGGTTGCGTTAGGTTACGATATAAAACGTTATAGACGCATATAATGTTCCCACCGAGAAGTAGGGTCCGACACACATGGAATGTTGTCAAATGTTAAATCCGAGGTGTTAGGTTGCCTTTGGTTATGATATATAACGTTATAGACGCAAATAATGTTCCCACCGAGAAGTAGGTTCCGACTCGTCAGAAATGTTGTCAAATGTTACATCCGAGGTGTTTGGTTGCCTTAGGATAGGTTATATGACGATATAGACGCATATAATGTTCCCACCGAGAAGTAGGTCCGACACGCCTGGATTGTTGTCAAATATTACATCCGAGATGTTAGGTTGCCTTAGGTTAGTATATATAACGTTATAGACGTATATACTGTTCCCACCGAGAAGTAGGGTCCGACACACGTGGAATGTTGTCCAATGTTACATCAGAGGTGTTAGGTTGCCTTAGGTTAGGTTATATGGCGATATAGACGCATATAATGTTCCCACCGAGAAGTAGGTCCGACACGCCTGGATTGTTGTCAAATATTACATCCGAGATGTTAGGTTGCCTTAGGTTAGGATATATAACGTTATAAACGTATATACTGTTCCCACCGTGAAGTAGGGTCCGACACCAGGAATGTTGTCAAATGTTACATCCGAGGTGCTAGGTTGCGTTAGGTTACGATATAAAACGTTATAGACGCATATAATGTTCCCACCGAGAAGTAGGGTCGGACACACATGGAATGTTGTCAAATGTTAAATCCGAGGTGTTAGGTTGCCTTTGGTTATGATATATAACGTTATAGACGCAAATAATGTTCCCACCGAGAAGTAGGGTTCCACTCGCCAGAAATGTTGTAAAATGTTACATCCGAGGAGTTTGGTTGCCTTAGGTTAGGTTATATGACGTTATAGACGAATATAATGTTCCCACCGAGAAGTAGGTCTGACACGCCTGGATTGTTGTGAAATATTACATCCGAGATGTTAGGTTGCCTTAGGTTAGGATATATAACGTTATAGACGCATATAATGTTCCCACCGAGAAGTAGGGTCCGACTCGCCAGGAATGTTGTCAAATGTTACATCTAAGGTGTTAGGTTGCCTTAGGTTAGGATATATAACGTTATAGACGCATATAATGTTCCCACCGATAAGTAGGTTCCGACACGCCAGGAATATTGTCAAATATTACATCCGAATTATTAGGTTGCCTTAGGTTAGGATATATAACGTTATAGACGGTATATAATGTTCCCACCGAGGAGTAGGGTCCGACTCGCCAGGAATGTTGTCAAATGATACATCTGAGGTGTTAGGTTGCCCTAGGTTAGGGTATATATCGTTATAGACGAATATAATGTTCCCACCAAGAAGTAGGTCCGACACGCCAGGATTTTTGTCAAATGTTACATCCGAGGTGCTAGGTTGCCTTAGGTTAGGATATACAACGTTATAGACGCATATAATGTTCCCACCGAGAAGTAGGGTCCGACACACCTGGAATGTTGTCAAATGTTACATCCGAGGGGTTTGGTTGCCTTAGGTTAGGTTATATGACGTTATAGACGCATATAATGTACCCACCGAGAAGTAGGTCCGACACGTCTGGATTGTTGTCAAATATTATATCCGAGATGATAGGTTGCCGTAGGTTAGGATATATAACGTTATAGACGTATATACTGTTCCCACCGAGAAGTAGGGTCCGACACACGTGGAATGTTGTCAAATGTTACATCCGAGGTATTAGGTTGCCTTAGGTTAGGTTATATGACGTTATAGACGAATATAATGTTCCCACCGAGAAGTAGGTCCGACACGCCAGGATTTTTGTCAAATGTTACATCCGAGGTGTTAGGTTGCCTTAGGTTAGGATATATAACGTTATAGACGCATATAATGTCCCACCGAGAAGTAGGGTCCGACTCGCCAGGAATGTTGTCAAATGTTACATCTGAGGTGTTAGGTTGCCTTAGGTTAGGATATATAACGTTATAGACACATATAATGTTCCCACCGTGAAGCAGGGTCCGACACACCAGGAATATTGACAAATATTACATCCGAGGTGTTAGGTTAACTTAGGTTGGGATATATAACGTTATAGTGGTATACAATGTTCCGACCGAGGAGTAGGTTCCGAGAAGCCAGGAATGTTGTAAAATGTTACATCCGAGTTATTAGGTTGCCTTAGGTTAGGATATATAACGTTATAGACGTATATACTGTTCCCACCGTGAAGTAGGGTCCGACACACCAGGAATGTTGTCAAATGTTACATCCGAGGTGCTAGGTTGCGTTAGGTTAGGATATAAGACGTTATAGACGCATATAATGTTCCCACCGAGAAGTAGGACCGACACGCCTGGATTGTTGTCAAATATTACATCCGAGATGTTAGGTTGCCTTAGGTTAGGATATATAACGTTATAGACGCATATAATGTTCCCACCGAGAAGTAGGTCCGACACGCCTGGATTGTTGTCAAATATTACATCCGAGATGTTAGGTTGCCTTAGGTTAGGATATATAACATTAAGACGTATATACTGTTCCCACGGAGAAGTAGGATCCGACACACGTGGAATGTTGTCCAATGTTACATCCGAGGTGTTAGGTTGCCTTAGGTTAGGTTATATGACTTTATAGACGAATATAATGTTCCCACCGAGAAGTAGGTCCGACACGCCTGGATTGTTGTCAAATATTACATCCGAGATGTGAGGTTGCCTTACGTTAGGATATATAACGTTATGGACGCATATAATGTTCCCACTGAGAAGTAGGTCCGACACGCCTGGATTGTTGTCAAATATTACATCCGAGATGTTAGGTTGCCTTAGGTTAGGATATATAACATTAAGACGTATATACTGTTCCCACGGAGAAGTAGGATCCGACACACGTGGAATGTTGTCCAATGTTACATCCGAGGTGTTCGGTTGCCTTAGGTTATGTTATATGACGTTATAGACGCATATAATGTTCCCACCGAGAAGTAGGTCCGACACGCCTGGATTGTTGTCAAATATTAAATCCGAGATGTTAGGTTGCCTTAGGTTAGGATATATAACGTTAAGACGTATATACTGTTCCCACCGAGAAGTAGGATTCGACACACGTGGAATGTTGTCCAATGTTACATCCGAGGTGTTAGGTTGCCTTAGGTTAGGTTATATGACGTTATAGACGAATATAATGTTCCCACCGAGAAGTAGGTCCGACACGCCAGGATTTTTGTCAAATGTTACATCCGAGGTGCTAGGTTGCCTTAGGTTAGGATATATAACGTTATAGACGCATATAATGTTCCCACCGATAAGTAGGGCCCGACACACCTGGAATGTTGTCAAATGTTACAGCCGAGGTGTTAGGTTAACTTAGGTTGGGATATATAACGTTATAGTCGTATACAATGTTCCTACCGAGAAGTAGGTTCCGAGAAGCCAGGAATGTTGTAAAATGTTACATTCGCGATGTTAGGTTGCCTTAGGTTAGGATATATAACGTTATAGACGGTATATAATCTTCCCACCGAGAAGTAGGGTCCGACTCGCCAGGAATGTTGTCAAATGTTACATCTGAGGTGTTAGGTTGCCTTAGGTTAGGGTATATAACGTTATAGACGCATATAATGTTCCCACCGAGAAGTAGGGCCCGACACGCTTGGAATGTTGTCAAATCTTACATCCGAGGTGTTTGGTTGCCTTAGGTTAGGTTATATGACGTTATAGACGCATATAATGTTCCAACCGAGAAGTAGGTCCGACACGCCTGGATTGTTGTCAAATATTACATCCGAGATGTTAGGTTGCCTTAGGTTAGGATATATAACGTTATAAACGTATATACTGTTCCCACCGTGAAGTAGGGTCCGACACACCAGGAATGTTGTCAAATGTTACATCCGAGGTGCTAGGTTGCGTTAGGTTAGGATATAAAACGTTATAGACGCATATAATGTTCCCACCGAGAAGTAGGGTCCGACACACATGGAATGTTGTCAAATGTTAAATCCGAGGTGTTAGGTTGCCTTAGGTTATGATATATAACGTTATAGACGCAAATAATGTTCCCACCGAGAAGTAGGTTCCGACTCGTCAGAAATGTTGTCAAATGTTACATCCGAGGTGTTTGGTTGCCTTAGGATAGGTTATATGACGTTATAGACGCATATAATGTTCCCACCGAGAAGTAGGTCCGACACGCCTGGATTGTTGTCAAATATTACATCCGAGATGTTAGGTTGCCTTAGGTTAGGATATATAACGTTATAGACGTATATACTGTTCCCACCGAGAAGTAGGGTCCGACACACGTGGAATGTTGTCCAATGTTACATCCGAGGTGTTAGGTTGCCTTAGGTTAGGTTATATGACGTTATAGACGAATATAATGTTCCCACCGAGAAGTAGGTCTGACTCGCCTGGATTGTTGTCAAATATTACATCCGAGATGTTAGGTTGCCTTAGGTTAGGGTATATAACGTTATAGACGCATATAATGTTCCCACCGAGAAGTAGGTTCCGACTCGCCAGGAATGTTGTCAAATGTTACATCTGAGGTGTTAGGTTGCCTTAGGTTAGGATATATAACGTTATAGACGCATATAATGTTCCCACCGATAAGTAGGTTCCGACACGCCAGGAATATTGTCAAATATTACATCCGAGTTATTAGGTTGCCTTAGGTTAGGATATATAACGTTATAGACGGTATATAATGTTCCCACAGAGGAGTAGGGTCCGACTCGCCAGGAATGTTGTCAAATGTTACATCTGAGGTGTTCGGTTGCCCTAGGTTAGGGTATATAACGTTATAGACGCATATAATGTTCCCACCGAGAAGTAGGGCCCGACACGCTTGGAATGTTGTCAAATATTACATCCGAGGTGTCAGGTTGCCTTAGGTTAGGTTATATGACGTTATAGACGCATATAATGTACCCACCCAGAAGTAGGTCCGACACGTCTGGATTGTTGTCAAATATTATATCCGAGATGATAGGTTGCCTTAGGTTAGGTTATATAACGTTATAGACGGTATATAATATTCCCACCGAGGAGTAGGGTCCGACTCGCCAGGAATGCTGTCAAATGTTACATCCGAGGTGTTAGGTTGCCTTAGGTTAGGGTATATAACGTTATAGACGCATATAATGTTCCCTCCGAGAAGTAGGGTCCGACTCGCCAGGAATGTTGTCAAATGTTACAACTGAGGTGTTAGGTTGCCTTAGGTTAGGGTATATAACGTTATAGACGCATATAATGTTCCCACCGAGAAGTAGGGTCCGACTCGCCAGGAATGTTGTCAAATGTTACATCTGAGGTGTTAGGTTGCCTTAGGTTAGGATATATAACGTTATAGACGCATACAATGTTCCCACCGTGAAGTAGGGTCCGACACACCAGGAATATTGACAAATATTACATCCGAGTTGTTAGGTTGCCTTATTTTACGGTATACAGCGTTATAGCCGCATACAATGTTCCCACCGAGAAGTAGGGTCCGACAGGTTTGGAATGTTGGCAAATATTACATCCGAGGAGATAGGTTGCCTTAGGTTAGGATATACAACGTTATAGACGCATATAATGTTCCCACAGAGAAGTAGGGTCCGACTCGGTAGGAATGTTGTCAAATGTTACATCCGAGATGTTAGGTTGCCTTAGGTTAGGATATATAACGTTATAGACGCATATAATGTTCCCACCGAGAAGTAGGTTCCGACTCGCCAGAAATGTTGTCAAATGTTACATCCGAGGTGTTTGGTTGCCTTAGGTTAGGTTATATGACGTTATAGACGCATATAATGTTCCCACCGAGGAGTAGGGTCCGACTCGCCAGGAATGTTGTCAAATGTTACATCTGATGTGTTAGGTTGCCTTAGGTTAGGATATATAACGTTATAGACGCATATAATGTTCCCACCGATAAGTAGGTTCCGACACGACAGGAATATTGTCAAATATTACATCCGAGTTATTAGGTTGCCTTAGGTTAGGATATATAACGTTATAGACGGTATATAATGTTCCCACAGAGGAGTAGGGTCCGACTCGCCAGGAATGTTGTCAAATGTTACATCTGAGGTGTTAGGTTGCCCTAGGTTAGGGTATATAACGTTATAGACGAATATAATGTTCCCACCGAGAAGTAGGTCCGACACGCCAGGATTTTTGTCAAATGTTACATCCGAGGTGCTAGGTTGCCTTAGGTTAGGATATACAACGTTATAGACGCATATAATGTTCCCACCGAGAAGTAGGGTCCGACACACGTGGAATGTTGTCAAATGTTACATCCGAGGTGTTAGGTTGCCTTAGGTTAGGTTATATGACGTTATAGACGAATATAATGTTCCCACCGAGAAGTAGGTCCGACACGCCTGGACTGTTGTCAAATATTACATCCGAGATGTTAGGTTGCCTTAGGTTAGGATATATAACGTTATAGACGCATATAATGTTCCCACCGAGAAGTAGGGTCCGACTCGCCAGGAATGTTGTCAAATGTTACAACTGAGGTGTTAGGTTGCCTTAGGTTAGGGTATATAACGTTATAGACGCATATAATGTTCCCACCGAGAAGTAGGGTCCGACTCGCCAGGAATGTTGTCAAATGTTACAACTGAGGTGTTAGGTTGCCTTAGGTTAGGGTATATAACGTTATAGACGCATATAATGTTCCCACCGAGAAGTAGGGTCCGACTCGCCAGGAATGTTGTCAAATGTTACAGCCGAGGTGTTAGGTTAACTTAGGTTAGGTTATATGACGTTATAGACGCATACAATGTTCCCACCGAGAAGTAGGTCCGACACGCCTGGATTGTTGTCAAATATTACATCCGAGATGTTAGGTTGCCTTACGTTAGGATATATAATGTTATAGACGCCTACAATGTTCCCACCGATTAGTAGGGTCCGACACGCCAGGAATATTGTCAAATGTTACATCCGAGGTGCTAGGTTGCTTTAGGTTAGGATATACAACGTTATAGACGCATATAATGTTCCCACCGAGAAGTAGGGTCCGACTCGCCAGGAATGTTGTCAAATGTTACATCCGAGATGTTAGGTTGCCTTAGGTTAGGATATATAACGTTATAGACGCATATAATGTTCCCACCGAGAAGTAGGGTCCGACACACCTGGAATGTTGTCAAATGTTACAGCCGAGGTGTTAGGTTGCCTTAGGTTAATATATATAACGGGATAGACTCATATAATGTTCCCACCGAGAAGTAGGGTTCCACTCGCCAGAAATGTTGTAAAATGTTACATCCGAGGAGTTTGGTTGCCTTAGGTTAGGTTATATGACGTTATAGACGCATATAATGTTCCAACCGAGAAGTAGGTCCGACACGCCTGGATTGTTGTCAAATATTACATCCGAGATGTTAGGTTGCCTTAGGTTAGGATATATAACGTTATAAACGTATATACTGTTCCCACCGTGAAGTAGGGTCCGACACCAGGAATGTTGTCAAATGTTACATCCGAGGTGCTAGGTTGCGTTAGGTTACGATATAAAACGTTATAGACGCATATAATGTTCCCACCGAGAAGTAGGGTCCGACACACATGGAATGTTGTCAAATGTTAAATCCGAGGTGTTAGGTTGCCTTTGGTTATGATATATAACGTTATAGACGCAAATAATGTTCCCACCGAGAAGTAGGTTCCGACTCGTCAGAAATGTTGTCAAATGTTACATCCGAGGTGTTTGGTTGCCTTAGGATAGGTTATATGACGATATAGACGCATATAATGTTCCCACCGAGAAGTAGGTCCGACACGCCTGGATTGTTGTCAAATATTACATCCGAGATGTTAGGTTGCCTTAGGTTAGTATATATAACGTTATAGACGTATATACTGTTCCCACCGAGAAGTAGGGTCCGACACACGTGGAATGTTGTCCAATGTTACATCAGAGGTGTTAGGTTGCCTTAGGTTAGGTTATATGGCGATATAGACGCATATAATGTTCCCACCGAGAAGTAGGTCCGACACGCCTGGATTGTTGTCAAATATTACATCCGAGATGTTAGGTTGCCTTAGGTTAGGATATATAACGTTATAAACGTATATACTGTTCCCACCGTGAAGTAGGGTCCGACACCAGGAATGTTGTCAAATGTTACATCCGAGGTGCTAGGTTGCGTTAGGTTACGATATAAAACGTTATAGACGCATATAATGTTCCCACCGAGAAGTAGGGTCCGACACACATGGAATGTTGTCAAATGTTAAATCCGAGGTGTTAGGTTGCCTTTGGTTATGATATATAACGTTATAGACGCAAATAATGTTCCCACCGAGAAGTAGGGTTCCACTCGCCAGAAATGTTGTAAAATGTTACATCCGAGGAGTTTGGTTGCCTTAGGTTAGGTTATATGACGTTATAGACGAATATAATGTTCCCACCGAGAAGTAGGTCTGACACGCCTGGATTGTTGTCAAATATTACATCCGAGATGTTAGGTTGCCTTAGGTTAGGATATATAACGTTATAGACGCATATAATGTTCCCACCGAAAAGTAGGGTCCGACTCGCCAGGAATGTTGTCAAATGTTACATCTGAGGTGTTAGATTGCCTTAGGTTAGGATATATAACGTTATAGACGCATATAATGTTCCCACCGATAAGTAGGTTCCGACACGCCAGGAATATTGTCAAATATTACATCCGAATTATTAGGTTGCCTTAGGTTAGGATATATAACGTTATAGACGGTATATAATGTTCCCACCGAGGAGTAGGGTCCGACTCGCCAGGAATGTTGTCAAATGATACATCTGAGGTGTTAGGTTGCCCTAGGTTAGGGTATATATCGTTATAGACGAATATAATGTTCCCACCAAGAAGTAGGTCCGACACGCCAGGATTTTTGTCAAATGTTACATCCGAGGTGTTAGGTTGCCTTAGGTTAGGATATATAACGTTATAGACGCATATAATGTCCCACCGAGAAGTAGGGTCCGACTCGCCAGGAATGTTGTCAAATGTTACATCTGAGGTGTTAGGTTGCCTTAGGTTAGGATATATAACGTTATAGACACATATAATGTTCCCACCGTGAAGCAGGGTCCGACACACCAGGAATATTGACAAATATTACATCCGAGGTGTTAGGTTAACTTAGGTTGGGATATATAACGTTATAGTGGTATACAATGTTCCGACCGAGGAGTAGGTTCCGAGAAGCCAGGAATGTTGTAAAATGTTACATCCGAGTTATTAGGTTGCCTTAGGTTAGGATATATAACGTTATAGACGTATATACTGTTCCCACCGTGAAGTAGGGTCCGACACACCAGGAATGTTGTCAAATGTTACATCCGAGGTGCTAGGTTGCGTTAGGTTAGGATATAAGACGTTATAGACGCATATAATGTTCCCACCGAGAAGTAGGACCGACACGCCTGGATTGTTGTCAAATATTACATCCGAGATGTTAGGTTGCCTTAGGTTAGGATATATAACGTTATAGACGCATATAATGTTCCCACCGAGAAGTAGGTCCGACACGCCTGGATTGTTGTCAAATATTACATCCGAGATGTTAGGTTGCCTTAGGTTAGGATATATAACATTAAGACGTATATACTGTTCCCACGGAGAAGTAGGATCCGACACACGTGGAATGTTGTCCAATGTTACATCCGAGGTGTTAGGTTGCCTTAGGTTAGGTTATATGACTTTATAGACGAATATAATGTTCCCACCGAGAAGTAGGTCCGACACGCCTGGATTGTTGTCAAATATTACATCCGAGATGTGAGGTTGCCTTACGTTAGGATATATAACGTTATGGACGCATATAATGTTCCCACTGAGAAGTAGGTCCGACACGCCTGGATTGTTGTCAAATATTACATCCGAGATGTTAGGTTGCCTTAGGTTAGGATATATAACATTAAGACGTATATACTGTTCCCACGGAGAAGTAGGATCCGACACACGTGGAATGTTGTCCAATGTTACATCCGAGGTGTTCGGTTGCCTTAGGTTATGTTATATGACGTTATAGACGCATATAATGTTCCCACCGAGAAGTAGGTCCGACACGCCTGGATTGTTGTCAAATATTAAATCCGAGATGTTAGGTTGCCTTAGGTTAGGATATATAACGTTAAGACGTATATACTGTTCCCACCGAGAAGTAGGATTCGACACACGTGGAATGTTGTCCAATGTTACATCCGAGGTGTTAGGTTGCCTTAGGTTAGGTTATATGACGTTATAGACGAATATAATGTTCCCACCGAGAAGTAGGTCCGACACGCCAGGATTTTTGTCAAATGTTACATCCGAGGTGCTAGGTTGCCTTAGGTTAGGATATATAACGTTATAGACGCATATAATGTTCCCACCGATAAGTAGGGCCCGACACACCTGGAATGTTGTCAAATGTTACAGCCGAGGTGTTAGGTTAACTTAGGTTGGGATATATAACGTTATAGTCGTATACAATGTTCCTACCGAGAAGTAGGTTCCGAGAAGCCAGGAATGTTGTAAAATGTTACATTCGCGATGTTAGGTTGCCTTAGGTTAGGATATATAACGTTATAGACGGTATATAATCTTCCCACCGAGAAGTAGGGTCCGACTCGCCAGGAATGTTGTCAAATGTTACATCTGAGGTGTTAGGTTGCCTTAGGTTAGGGTATATAACGTTATAGACGCATATAATGTTCCCACCGAGAAGTAGGGCCCGACACGCTTGGAATGTTGTCAAATCTTACATCCGAGGTGTTTGGTTGCCTTAGGTTAGGTTATATGACGTTATAGACGCATATAATGTTCCAACCGAGAAGTAGGTCCGACACGCCTGGATTGTTGTCAAATATTACATCCGAGATGTTAGGTTGCCTTAGGTTAGGATATATAACGTTATAAACGTATATACTGTTCCCACCGTGAAGTAGGGTCCGACACACCAGGAATGTTGTCAAATGTTACATCCGAGGTGCTAGGTTGCGTTAGGTTAGGATATAAAACGTTATAGACGCATATAATGTTCCCACCGAGAAGTAGGGTCCGACACACATGGAATGTTGTCAAATGTTAAATCCGAGGTGTTAGGTTGCCTTAGGTTATGATATATAACGTTATAGACGCAAATAATGTTCCCACCGAGAAGTAGGTTCCGACTCGTCAGAAATGTTGTCAAATGTTACATCCGAGGTGTTTGGTTGCCTTAGGATAGGTTATATGACGTTATAGACGCATATAATGTTCCCACCGAGAAGTAGGTCCGACACGCCTGGATTGTTGTCAAATATTACATCCGAGATGTTAGGTTGCCTTAGGTTAGGATATATAACGTTATAGACGTATATACTGTTCCCACCGAGAAGTAGGGTCCGACACACGTGGAATGTTGTCCAATGTTACATCCGAGGTGTTAGGTTGCCTTAGGTTAGGTTATATGACGTTATAGACGAATATAATGTTCCCACCGAGAAGTAGGTCTGACTCGCCTGGATTGTTGTCAAATATTACATCCGAGATGTTAGGTTGCCTTAGGTTAGGGTATATAACGTTATAGACGCATATAATGTTCCCACCGAGAAGTAGGTTCCGACTCGCCAGGAATGTTGTCAAATGTTACATCTGAGGTGTTAGGTTGCCTTAGGTTAGGATATATAACGTTATAGACGCATATAATGTTCCCACCGATAAGTAGGTTCCGACACGCCAGGAATATTGTCAAATATTACATCCGAGTTATTAGGTTGCCTTAGGTTAGGATATATAACGTTATAGACGGTATATAATGTTCCCACAGAGGAGTAGGGTCCGACTCGCCAGGAATGTTGTCAAATGTTACATCTGAGGTGTTCGGTTGCCCTAGGTTAGGGTATATAACGTTATAGACGCATATAATGTTCCCACCGAGAAGTAGGGCCCGACACGCTTGGAATGTTGTCAAATATTACATCCGAGGTGTCAGGTTGCCTTAGGTTAGGTTATATGACGTTATAGACGCATATAATGTACCCACCCAGAAGTAGGTCCGACACGTCTGGATTGTTGTCAAATATTATATCCGAGATGATAGGTTGCCTTAGGTTAGGTTATATAACGTTATAGACGGTATATAATATTCCCACCGAGGAGTAGGGTCCGACTCGCCAGGAATGCTGTCAAATGTTACATCCGAGGTGTTAGGTTGCCTTAGGTTAGGGTATATAACGTTATAGACGCATATAATGTTCCCTCCGAGAAGTAGGGTCCGACTCGCCAGGAATGTTGTCAAATGTTACAACTGAGGTGTTAGGTTGCCTTAGGTTAGGGTATATAACGTTATAGACGCATATAATGTTCCCACCGAGAAGTAGGGTCCGACTCGCCAGGAATGTTGTCAAATGTTACATCTGAGGTGTTAGGTTGCCTTAGGTTAGGATATATAACGTTATAGACGCATACAATGTTCCCACCGTGAAGTAGGGTCCGACACACCAGGAATATTGACAAATATTACATCCGAGTTGTTAGGTTGCCTTATTTTACGGTATACAGCGTTATAGCCGCATACAATGTTCCCACCGAGAAGTAGGGTCCGACAGGTTTGGAATGTTGGCAAATATTACATCCGAGGAGATAGGTTGCCTTAGGTTAGGATATACAACGTTATAGACGCATATAATGTTCCCACAGAGAAGTAGGGTCCGACTCGGTAGGAATGTTGTCAAATGTTACATCCGAGATGTTAGGTTGCCTTAGGTTAGGATATATAACGTTATAGACGCATATAATGTTCCCACCGAGAAGTAGGTTCCGACTCGCCAGAAATGTTGTCAAATGTTACATCCGAGGTGTTTGGTTGCCTTAGGTTAGGTTATATGACGTTATAGACGCATATAATGTTCCCACCGAGGAGTAGGGTCCGACTCGCCAGGAATGTTGTCAAATGTTACATCTGATGTGTTAGGTTGCCTTAGGTTAGGATATATAACGTTATAGACGCATATAATGTTCCCACCGATAAGTAGGTTCCGACACGACAGGAATATTGTCAAATATTACATCCGAGTTATTAGGTTGCCTTAGGTTAGGATATATAACGTTATAGACGGTATATAATGTTCCCACAGAGGAGTAGGGTCCGACTCGCCAGGAATGTTGTCAAATGTTACATCTGAGGTGTTAGGTTGCCCTAGGTTAGGGTATATAACGTTATAGACGAATATAATGTTCCCACCGAGAAGTAGGTCCGACACGCCAGGATTTTTGTCAAATGTTACATCCGAGGTGCTAGGTTGCCTTAGGTTAGGATATACAACGTTATAGACGCATATAATGTTCCCACCGAGAAGTAGGGTCCGACACACGTGGAATGTTGTCAAATGTTACATCCGAGGTGTTAGGTTGCCTTAGGTTAGGTTATATGACGTTATAGACGAATATAATGTTCCCACCGAGAAGTAGGTCCGACACGCCTGGACTGTTGTCAAATATTACATCCGAGATGTTAGGTTGCCTTAGGTTAGGATATATAACGTTATAGACGCATATAATGTTCCCACCGAGAAGTAGGGTCCGACTCGCCAGGAATGTTGTCAAATGTTACAACTGAGGTGTTAGGTTGCCTTAGGTTAGGGTATATAACGTTATAGACGCATATAATGTTCCCACCGAGAAGTAGGGTCCGACTCGCCAGGAATGTTGTCAAATGTTACAGCCGAGGTGTTAGGTTAACTTAGGTTAGGTTATATGACGTTATAGACGCATACAATGTTCCCACCGAGAAGTAGGTCCGACACGCCTGGATTGTTGTCAAATATTACATCCGAGATGTTAGGTTGCCTTACGTTAGGATATATAATGTTATAGACGCCTACAATGTTCCCACCGATTAGTAGGGTCCGACACGCCAGGAATATTGTCAAATGTTACATCCGAGGTGCTAGGTTGCTTTAGGTTAGGATATACAACGTTATAGACGCATATAATGTTCCCACCGAGAAGTAGGGTCCGACTCGCCAGGAATGTTGTCAAATGTTACATCCGAGATGTTAGGTTGCCTTAGGTTAGGATATATAACGTTATAGACGCATATAATGTTCCCACCGAGAAGTAGGGTCCGACACACCTGGAATGTTGTCAAATGTTACAGCCGAGGTGTTAGGTTAACTTAGGTTGGAATATATAACGTTATAGTCGTATACAATGTTCCGACCGAAGAGTAGGTTCCGAGAAGCCAGGAATGTTGTAAAATGTTAAATTCGCGATGTTAGGTTGCCTTAGGTTAGGATATATAACGTTATAGACGCATATAATGTTCCCACCGATAAGTAGGGTCCGACACGCCAGGAATATTGTCAAATATTACATCCGAATTATTAGGTTGCCTTAGGTTAGGATATATAACGTTATAGACGGTATATAATGTTCCCACCGAGGAGTAGGGTCCGATTCGCCAGGAATGTTGTCAAATGATACATCTGAGGTGTTAGGTTGCCCTAGGTTAGGGTATATATCGTTATAGACGAATATAATGTTCCCACCAAGAAGTAGGTCCGACACGCCAGGATTTTTGTCAAATGTTACATCCGAGCTGCTAGGTTGCCTTAGGTTAGGATATACAACGTTATAGACGCATATAATGTTCCCACCGAGAAGTAGGGTCCGACACACCTGGAATGTTGTCAAATGTTACATCCGAGGTGTTTGGTTGCCTTAGGTTAGGTTATATGACGTTATAGACGCATATAATGTACCCACCGAGAAGTAGGTCCGACTCGCCTGGATTGTTGTCAAATATTACATCCGAGATGTTAGGTTGCCTTAGGTTAGGGTATATAACGTTATAGACGCATATAATGTTCCCACCGAGAAGTAGGTTCCGACTCGCCAGGAATGTTGTCAAATGTTACATCTGAGGTGTTAGGTTGCCTTAGGTTAGGATATATAACGTTATAGACGCATATAATGTTCCCACCGATAAGTAGGTTCCGACACGCCAGGAATATTGTCAAATATTACATCCGAGTTATTAGGTTGCCTTAGGTTAGGATATATAACGTTATAGACGGTATATAATGTTCCCACAGAGGAGTAGGGTCCGACTCGCCAGGAATGTTGTCAAATGTTACATCTGAGGTGTTCGGTTGCCCTAGGTTAGGGTATATAACGTTATAGACGCATATAATGTTCCCACCGAGAAGTAGGGCCCGACACGCTTGGAATGTTGTCAAATATTACATCCGAGGTGCCAGGTTGCCTTAGGTTAGGTTATATGACGTTATAGACGCATATAATGTACCCACCCAGAAGTAGGTCCGACACGTCTGGATTGTTGTCAAATATTATATCCGAGATGATAGGTTGCCTTAGGTTAGGTTATATAACGTTATAGACGGTATATAATATTCCCACCGAGGAGTAGGGTCCGACTCGCCAGGAATGCTGTCAAATGTTACATCCGAGGTGTTAGGTTGCCTTAGGTTAGGGTATATAACGTTATAGACGCATATAATGTTCCCTCCGAGAAGTAGGGTCCGACTCGCCAGGAATGTTGTCAAATGTTACAACTGAGGTGTTAGGTTGCCTTAGGTTAGGGTATATAACGTTATAGACGCATATAATGTTCCCACCGAGAAGTAGGGTCCGACTCGTCAGGAATGTTGTCAAATGTTACATCTGAGGTGTTAGGTTGCCTTAGGTTAGGATATATAACGTTATAGACGCATACAATGTTCCCACCGTGAAGTAGGGTCCGACACACCAGGAATATTGACAAATATTACATCCGAGTTGTTAGGTTGCCTTATTTTACGGTATACAGCGTTATAGCCGCATACAATGTTCCCACCGAGAAGTAGGGTCCGACAGGTTTGGAATGTTGGCAAATATTACATCCGAGGAGATAGGTTGCCTTAGGTTAGGATATACAACGTTATAGACGCATATAATGTTCCCACAGAGAAGTAGGGTCCGACTCGGTAGGAATGTTGTCAAATGTTACATCCGAGATGTTAGGTTGCCTTAGGTTAGGATATATAACGTTATAGACGCATATAATGTTCCCACCGAGAAGTAGGTTCCGACTCGCCAGAAATGTTGTCAAATGTTACATCCGAGGTGTTTGGTTGCCTTAGGTTAGGTTATATGACGTTATAGACGCATATAATGTTCCCACCGAGGAGTAGGGTCCGACTCGCCAGGAATGTTGTCAAATGTTACATCTGATGTGTTAGGTTGCCTTAGGTTAGGATATATAACGTTATAGACGCATATAATGTTCCCACCGATAAGTAGGTTCCGACACGACAGGAATATTGTCAAATATTACATCCGAGTTATTAGGTTGCCTTAGGTTAGGATATATAACGTTATAGACGGTATATAATGTTCCCACAGAGGAGTAGGGTCCGACTCGCCAGGAATGTTGTCAAATGTTACATCTGAGGTGTTAGGTTGCCCTAGGTTAGGGTATATAACGTTATAGACGAATATAATGTTCCCACCGAGAAGTAGGTCCGACACGCCAGGATTTTTGTCAAATGTTACATCCGAGGTGCTAGGTTGCCTTAGGTTAGGATATACAACGTTATAGACGCATATAATGTTCCCACCGAGAAGTAGGGTCCGACACACGTGGAATGTTGTCAAATGTTACATCCGAGGTGTTAGGTTGCCTTAGGTTAGGTTATATGACGTTATAGACGAATATAATGTTCCCACCGAGAAGTAGGTCCGACACGCCTGGACTGTTGTCAAATATTACATCCGAGATGTTAGGTTGCCTTAGGTTAGGATATATAACGTTATAGACGCATATAATGTTCCCACCGAGAAGTAGGGTCCGACTCGCCAGGAATGTTGTCAAATGTTACAACTGAGGTGTTAGGTTGCCTTAGGTTAGGGTATATAACGTTATAGACGCATATAATGTTCCCACCGAGAAGTAGGGTCCGACTCGCCAGGAATGTTGTCAAATGTTACAGCCGAGGTGTTAGGTTAACTTAGGTTAGGTTATATGACGTTATAGACGCATACAATGTTCCCACCGAGAAGTAGGTCCGACACGCCTGGATTGTTGTCAAATATTACATCCGAGATGTTAGGTTGCCTTACGTTAGGATATATAATGTTATAGACGCCTACAATGTTCCCACCGATTAGTAGGGTCCGACACGCCAGGAATATTGTCAAATGTTACATCCGAGGTGCTAGGTTGCTTTAGGTTAGGATATACAACGTTATAGACGCATATAATGTTCCCACCGAGAAGTAGGGTCCGACTCGCCAGGAATGTTGTCAAATGTTACATCCGAGATGTTAGGTTGCCTTAGGTTAGGATATATAACGTTATAGACGCATATAATGTTCCCACCGAGAAGTAGGGTCCGACACACCTGGAATGTTGTCAAATATTACAGCCGAGGTGTTAGGTTAACTTAGGTTGGAATATATAACGTTATAGTCGTATACAATGTTCCGACCGAAGAGTAGGTTCCGAGAAGCCAGGAATGTTGTAAAATGTTAAATTCGCGATGTTAGGTTGCCTTAGGTTAGGATATATAACGTTATAGACGCATATAATGTTCCCACCGATAAGTAGGGTCCGACACGCCAGGAATATTGTCAAATATTACATCCGAGTTATTAGGTTGCCTTAGGTTAGGATATATAACGTTATAGACGGTATATAATGTTCCCACCGAGAAGTAGGGTCCGACTCGCCAGGAATGTTGTCAAATGATACATCTGAGGTGTTAGGTTGCCCTAGGTTAGGGTATATATCGTTATAGACGAATATAATGTTCCCACCAAGAAGTAGGTCCGACACGCCAGGATTTTTGTCAAATGTTACATCCGAGGTGCTAGGTTGCCTTAGGTTAGGATATACAACGTTATAGACGCATATAATGTTCCCACCGAGAAGTAGGGTCCGACACACCTGGAATGTTGTCAAATGTTACATCCGAGGTGTTTGGTTGCCTTAGGTTAGGTTATATGACGTTATAGACGCATATAATGTACCCACCGAGAAGTAGGTCCGACACGTCTGGATTGTTGTCAAATATTATATCCGAGATGATAGGTTGCCGTAGGTTAGGATATATAACGTTATAGACGTATATACTGTTCCCACCGAGAAGTAGGGTCCGACACACGTGGAATGTTGTCAAATGTTACATCCGAGGTGTTAGGTTGCCTTAGGTTAGGTTATATGACGTTATAGACGAATATAATGTTCCCACCGAGAAGTAGGTCCGACACGCCTGGATTGTTATCAAATATTACATCCGAGATGTTAGGTTGCCTTAGGTTAGGATATATAACGTTATAGACGTATATACTGTTCCCACCGAGAAGTAGGGTCCGACACACATGGCATGTTGTCAAATGTTAAATCCGAGGTGTTAGGTTGCCTTTGGTTATGATATATAACGTTATAGACGCAAATAATGTTCCCACCGAGAAGTAGGTTCCGACTCGTCAGAAATGTTGTCAAATGTTACATCCGAGGTGTTTGGTTGCCTTAGGATAGGTTATATGACGATATAGACGCATATAATGTTCCCACCGAGAAGTAGGTCCGACACGCCTGGATTGTTGTCAAATATTACATCCGAGATGTTAGGTTGCCTTAGGTTAGTATATATAACGTTATAGACGTATATACTGTTCCCACCGAGAAGTAGGGTCCGACACACGTGGAATGTTGTCCAATGTTACATCCGAGGTGTTAGGTTGCCTTAGGTTAGGTTATATGACGATATAGACGCATATAATGTTCCCACCGAGAAGTAGGTCCGACACGCCTGGATTGTTGTCAAATATTACATCCGAGATGTTAGGTTGCCTTAGGTTAGGATATATAACGTTATAAACGTATATACTGTTCCCACCGTGAAGTAGGGTCCGACACCAGGAATGTTGTCAAATGTTACATCCGAGGTGCTAGGTTGCGTTAGGTTACGATATAAAACGTTATAGACGCATATAATGTTCCCACCGAGAAGTAGGGTCCGACACACATGGAATGTTGTCAAATGTTAAATCCGAGGTGTTAGGTTGCCTTTGGTTATGATATATAACGTTATAGACGCAAATAATGTTCCCACCGAGAAGTAGGGTTCCACTCGCCAGAAATGTTGTAAAATGTTACATCCGAGGAGTTTGGTTGCCTTAGGTTAGGTTATATGACGTTATAGACGAATATAATGTTCCCACCGAGAAGTAGGTCTGACACGCCTGGATTGTTGTCAAATATTACATCCGAGATGTTAGGTTGCCTTAGGTTAGGATATATAACGTTATAGACGCATATAATGTTCCCACCGAAAAGTAGGGTCCGACTCGCCAGGAATGTTGTCAAATGTTACATCTGAGGTGTTAGATTGCCTTAGGTTAGGATATATAACGTTATAGACGCATATAATGTTCCCACCGATAAGTAGGTTCCGACACGCCAGGAATATTGTCAAATATTACATCCGAATTATTAGGTTGCCTTAGGTTAGGATATATAACGTTATAGACGGTATATAATGTTCCCACCGAGGAGTAGGGTCCGACTCGCCAGGAATGTTGTCAAATGATACATCTGAGGTGTTAGGTTGCCCTAGGTTAGGGTATATATCGTTATAGACGAATATAATGTTCCCACCAAGAAGTAGGTCCGACACGCCAGGATTTTTGTCAAATGTTACATCCGAGGTGTTAGGTTGCCTTAGGTTAGGATATATAACGTTATAGACGCATATAATGTCCCACCGAGAAGTAGGGTCCGACTCGCCAGGAATGTTGTCAAATGTTACATCTGAGGTGTTAGGTTGCCTTAGGTTAGGATATATAACGTTATAGACACATATAATGTTCCCACCGTGAAGCAGGGTCCGACACACCAGGAATATTGACAAATATTACATCCGAGGTGTTAGGTTAACTTAGGTTGGGATATATAACGTTATAGTGGTATACAATGTTCCGACCGAGGAGTAGGTTCCGAGAAGCCAGGAATGTTGTAAAATGTTACATCCGAGTTATTAGGTTGCCTTAGGTTAGGATATATAACGTTATAGACGTATATACTGTTCCCACCGTGAAGTAGGGTCCGACACACCAGGAATGTTGTCAAATGTTACATCCGAGGTGCTAGGTTGCGTTAGGTTAGGATATAAGACGTTATAGACGCATATAATGTTCCCACCGAGAAGTAGGACCGACACGCCTGGATTGTTGTCAAATATTACATCCGAGATGTTAGGTTGCCTTAGGTTAGGATATATAACGTTATAGACGCATATAATGTTCCCACCGAGAAGTAGGTCCGACACGCCTGGATTGTTGTCAAATATTACATCCGAGATGTTAGGTTGCCTTAGGTTAGGATATATAACATTAAGACGTATATACTGTTCCCACGGAGAAGTAGGATCCGACACACGTGGAATGTTGTCCAATGTTACATCCGAGGTGTTAGGTTGCCTTAGGTTAGGTTATATGACTTTATAGACGAATATAATGTTCCCACCGAGAAGTAGGTCCGACACGCCTGGATTGTTGTCAAATATTACATCCGAGATGTGAGGTTGCCTTACGTTAGGATATATAACGTTATGGACGCATATAATGTTCCCACTGAGAAGTAGGTCCGACACGCCTGGATTGTTGTCAAATATTACATCCGAGATGTTAGGTTGCCTTAGGTTAGGATATATAACATTAAGACGTATATACTGTTCCCACGGAGAAGTAGGATCCGACACACGTGGAATGTTGTCCAATGTTACATCCGAGGTGTTCGGTTGCCTTAGGTTATGTTATATGACGTTATAGACGCATATAATGTTCCCACCGAGAAGTAGGTCCGACACGCCTGGATTGTTGTCAAATATTAAATCCGAGATGTTAGGTTGCCTTAGGTTAGGATATATAACGTTAAGACGTATATACTGTTCCCACCGAGAAGTAGGATTCGACACACGTGGAATGTTGTCCAATGTTACATCCGAGGTGTTAGGTTGCCTTAGGTTAGGTTATATGACGTTATAGACGAATATAATGTTCCCACCGAGAAGTAGGTCCGACACGCCAGGATTTTTGTCAAATGTTACATCCGAGGTGCTAGGTTGCCTTAGGTTAGGATATATAACGTTATAGACGCATATAATGTTCCCACAGAGGAGTAGGGTCCGACTCGCCAGGAATGTTGTCAAATGTTACATCTGAGGTGTTAGGTTGCCTTAGGTTAGGGTATATAACGTTATAGACGCATATAATGTTCCCACCGAGAAGTAGGGCCCGACACGCTTGGAATGTTGTCAAATCTTACATCCGAGGTGTTTGGTTGCCTTAGGTTAGGTTATATGACGTTATAGACGCATATAATGTTCCAACCGAGAAGTAGGTCCGACACGCCTGGATTGTTGTCAAATATTACATCCGAGATGTTAGGTTGCCTTAGGTTAGGATATATAACGTTATAAACGTATATACTGTTCCCACCGTGAAGTAGGGTCCGACACACCAGGAATGTTGTCAAATGTTACATCCGAGGTGCTAGGTTGCGTTAGGTTAGGATATAAAACGTTATAGACGCATATAATGTTCCCACCGAGAAGTAGGGTCCGACACACATGGAATGTTGTCAAATGTTAAATCCGAGGTGTTAGGTTGCCTTAGGTTATGATATATAACGTTATAGACGCAAATAATGTTCCCACCGAGAAGTAGGTTCCGACTCGTCAGAAATGTTGTCAAATGTTACATCCGAGGTGTTTGGTTGCCTTAGGATAGGTTATATGACGTTATAGACGCATATAATGTTCCCACCGAGAAGTAGGTCCGACACGCCTGGATTGTTGTCAAATATTACATCCGAGATGTTAGGTTGCCTTAGGTTAGGATATATAACGTTATAGACGTATATACTGTTCCCACCGAGAAGTAGGGTCCGACACACGTGGAATGTTGTCCAATGTTACATCCGAGGTGTTAGGTTGCCTTAGGTTAGGTTATATGACGTTATAGACGAATATAATGTTCCCACCGAGAAGTAGGTCTGACTCGCCTGGATTGTTGTCAAATATTACATCCGAGATGTTAGGTTGCCTTAGGTTAGGGTATATAACGTTATAGACGCATATAATGTTCCCACCGAGAAGTAGGTTCCGACTCGCCAGGAATGTTGTCAAATGTTACATCTGAGGTGTTAGGTTGCCTTAGGTTAGGATATATAACGTTATAGACGCATATAATGTTCCCACCGATAAGTAGGTTCCGACACGCCAGGAATATTGTCAAATATTACATCCGAGTTATTAGGTTGCCTTAGGTTAGGATATATAACGTTATAGACGGTATATAATGTTCCCACAGAGGAGTAGGGTCCGACTCGCCAGGAATGTTGTCAAATGTTACATCTGAGGTGTTCGGTTGCCCTAGGTTAGGGTATATAACGTTATAGACGCATATAATGTTCCCACCGAGAAGTAGGGCCCGACACGCTTGGAATGTTGTCAAATATTACATCCGAGGTGTCAGGTTGCCTTAGGTTAGGTTATATGACGTTATAGACGCATATAATGTACCCACCCAGAAGTAGGTCCGACACGTCTGGATTGTTGTCAAATATTATATCCGAGATGATAGGTTGCCTTAGGTTAGGTTATATAACGTTATAGACGGTATATAATATTCCCACCGAGGAGTAGGGTCCGACTCGCCAGGAATGCTGTCAAATGTTACATCCGAGGTGTTAGGTTGCCTTAGGTTAGGGTATATAACGTTATAGACGCATATAATGTTCCCTCCGAGAAGTAGGGTCCGACTCGCCAGGAATGTTGTCAAATGTTACAACTGAGGTGTTAGGTTGCCTTAGGTTAGGGTATATAACGTTATAGACGCATATAATGTTCCCACCGAGAAGTAGGGTCCGACTCGCCAGGAATGTTGTCAAATGTTACATCTGAGGTGTTAGGTTGCCTTAGGTTAGGATATATAACGTTATAGACGCATACAATGTTCCCACCGTGAAGTAGGGTCCGACACACCAGGAATATTGACAAATATTACATCCGAGTTGTTAGGTTGCCTTATTTTACGGTATACAGCGTTATAGCCGCATACAATGTTCCCACCGAGAAGTAGGGTCCGACAGGTTTGGAATGTTGGCAAATATTACATCCGAGGAGATAGGTTGCCTTAGGTTAGGATATACAACGTTATAGACGCATATAATGTTCCCACAGAGAAGTAGGGTCCGACTCGGTAGGAATGTTGTCAAATGTTACATCCGAGATGTTAGGTTGCCTTAGGTTAGGATATATAACGTTATAGACGCATATAATGTTCCCACCGAGAAGTAGGTTCCGACTCGCCAGAAATGTTGTCAAATGTTACATCCGAGGTGTTTGGTTGCCTTAGGTTAGGTTATATGACGTTATAGACGCATATAATGTTCCCACCGAGGAGTAGGGTCCGACTCGCCAGGAATGTTGTCAAATGTTACATCTGATGTGTTAGGTTGCCTTAGGTTAGGATATATAATGTTATAGACGCATATAATGTTCCCACCGATAAGTAGGTTCCGACACGACAGGAATATTGTCAAATATTACATCCGAGTTATTAGGTTGCCTTAGGTTAGGATATATAACGTTATAGACGGTATATAATGTTCCCACAGAGGAGTAGGGTCCGACTCGCCAGGAATGTTGTCAAATGTTACATCTGAGGTGTTAGGTTGCCCTAGGTTAGGGTATATAACGTTATAGACGAATATAATGTTCCCACCGAGAAGTAGGTCCGACACGCCAGGATTTTTGTCAAATGTTACATCCGAGGTGCTAGGTTGCCTTAACGCGCTATCTCAGAGTTTATAGACGCATATAATGTTCCCACCGAGAAGTAGGGTCCGACACACGTGGAATGTTGTCAAATGTTACATCCGAGGTGTTAGGTTGCCTTAGGTTAGGTTATATGACGTTATAGACGAATATAATGTTCCCACCGAGAAGTAGGTCCGACACGCCTGGACTGTTGTCAAATATTACATCCGAGATGTTAGGTTGCCTTAGGTTAGGATATATAACGTTATAGACGCATATAATGTTCCCACCGAGAAGTAGGGTCCGACTCGCCAGGAATGTTGTCAAATGTTACAACTGAGGTGTTAGGTTGCCTTAGGTTAGGGTATATAACGTTATAGACGCATATAATGTTCCCACCGAGAAGTAGGGTCCGACTCGCCAGGAATGTTGTCAAATGTTACAGCCGAGGTGTTAGGTTAACTTAGGTTAGGTTATATGACGTTATAGACGCATACAATGTTCCCACCGAGAAGTAGGTCCGAACGCGCTATCTCAGAGTCAAATATTACATCCGAGATGTTAGGTTGCCTTACGTTAGGATATATAATGTTATAGACGCCTACAATGTTCCCACCGATTAGTAGGGTCCGACACGCCAGGAATATTGTCAAATGTTACATCCGAGGTGCTAGGTTGCTTTAGGTTAGGATATACAACGTTATAGACGCATATAATGTTCCCACCGAGAAGTAGGGTCCGACTCGCCAGGAATGTTGTCAAATGTTACATCCGAGATGTTAGGTTGCCTTAGGTTAGGATATATAACGTTATAGACGCATATAATGTTCCCACCGAGAAGTAGGGTCCGACACACCTGGAATGTTGTCAAATGTTACATCCGAGGTGTTTGGTTGCCTTAGGTTAGGTTATATGACGTTATAGACGCATATAATGTACCCACCGAGAAGTAGGTCCGACTCGCCTGGATTGTTGTCAAATATTACATCCGAGATGTTAGGTTGCCTTAGGTTAGGGTATATAACGTTATAGACGCATATAATGTTCCCACCGAGAAGTAGGTTCCGACTCGCCAGGAATGTTGTCAAATGTTACATCTGAGGTGTTAGGTTGCCTTAGGTTAGGATATATAACGTTATAGACGCATAGAATGTTCCCACCGATAAGTAGGTTCCGACACGCCAGGAATATTGTCAAATATTACATCCGAGTTATTAGGTTGCCTTAGGTTAGGATATATAACGTTATAGACGGTATATAATGTTCCCACAGAGGAGTAGGGTCCGACTCGCCAGGAATGTTGTCAAATGTTACATCTGAGGTGTTCGGTTGCCCTAGGTTAGGGTATATAACGTTATAGACGCATATAATGTTCCCACCGAGAAGTAGGGCCCGACACGCTTGGAATGTTGTCAAATATTACATCCGAGGTGTCAGGTTGCCTTAGGTTAGGTTATATGACGTTATAGACGCATATAATGTACCCACCCAGAAGTAGGTCCGACACGTCTGGATTGTTGTCAAATATTATATCCGAGATGATAGGTTGCCTTAGGTTAGGTTATATAACGTTATAGACGGTATATAATATTCCCACCGAGGAGTAGGGTCCGACTCGCCAGGAATGCTGTCAAATGTTACATCCGAGGTGTTAGGTTGCCTTAGGTTAGGGTATATAACGTTATAGACGCATATAATGTTCCCTCCGAGAAGTAGGGTCCGACTCGCCAGGAATGTTGTCAAATGTTACAACTGAGGTGTTAGGTTGCCTTAGGTTAGGGTATATAACGTTATAGACGCATATAATGTTCCCACCGAGAAGTAGGGTCCGACTCGCCAGGAATGTTGTCAAATGTTACATCTGAGGTGTTAGGTTGCCTTAGGTTAGGATATATAACGTTATAGACGCATACAATGTTCCCACCGTGAAGTAGGGTCCGACACACCAGGAATATTGACAAATATTACATCCGAGTTGTTAGGTTGCCTTATTTTACGGTATACAGCGTTATAGCCGCATACAATGTTCCCACCGAGAAGTAGGGTCCGACAGGTTTGGAATGTTGGCAAATATTACATCCGAGGAGATAGGTTGCCTTAGGTTAGGATATACAACGTTATAGACGCATATAATGTTCCCACAGAGAAGTAGGGTCCGACTCGGTAGGAATGTTGTCAAATGTTACATCCGAGATGTTAGGTTGCCTTAGGTTAGGATATATAACGTTATAGACGCATATAATGTTCCCACCGAGAAGTAGGTTCCGACTCGCCAGAAATGTTGTCAAATGTTACATCCGAGGTGTTTGGTTGCCTTAGGTTAGGTTATATGACGTTATAGACGCATATAATGTTCCCACCGAGGAGTAGGGTCCGACTCGCCAGGAATGTTGTCAAATGTTACATCTGATGTGTTAGGTTGCCTTAGGTTAGGATATATAATGTTATAGACGCATATAATGTTCCCACCGATAAGTAGGTTCCGACACGACAGGAATATTGTCAAATATTACATCCGAGTTATTAGGTTGCCTTAGGTTAGGATATATAACGTTATAGACGGTATATAATGTTCCCACAGAGGAGTAGGGTCCGACTCGCCAGGAATGTTGTCAAATGTTACATCTGAGGTGTTAGGTTGCCCTAGGTTAGGGTATATAACGTTATAGACGAATATAATGTTCCCACCGAGAAGTAGGTCCGACACGCCAGGATTTTTGTCAAATGTTACATCCGAGGTGCTAGGTTGCCTTAGGTTAGGATATACAACGTTATAGACGCATATAATGTTCCCACCGAGAAGTAGGGTCCGACACACGTGGAATGTTGTCAAATGTTACATCCGAGGTGTTAGGTTGCCTTAGGTTAGGTTATATGACGTTATAGACGAATATAATGTTCCCACCGAGAAGTAGGTCCGACACGCCTGGACTGTTGTCAAATATTACATCCGAGATGTTAGGTTGCCTTAGGTTAGGATATATAACGTTATAGACGCATATAATGTTCCCACCGAGAAGTAGGGTCCGACTCGCCAGGAATGTTGTCAAATGTTACAACTGAGGTGTTAGGTTGCCTTAGGTTAGGGTATATAACGTTATAGACGCATATAATGTTCCCACCGAGAAGTAGGGTCCGACTCGCCAGGAATGTTGTCAAATGTTACAGCCGAGGTGTTAGGTTAACTTAGGTTAGGTTATATGACGTTATAGACGCATACAATGTTCCCACCGAGAAGTAGGTCCGACACGCCTGGATTGTTGTCAAATATTACATCCGAGATGTTAGGTTGCCTTACGTTAGGATATATAATGTTATAGACGCCTACAATGTTCCCACCGATTAGTAGGGTCCGACACGCCAGGAATATTGTCAAATGTTACATCCGAGGTGCTAGGTTGCTTTAGGTTAGGATATACAACGTTATAGACGCATATAATGTTCCCACCGAGAAGTAGGGTCCGACTCGCCAGGAATGTTGTCAAATGTTACATCCGAGATGTTAGGTTGCCTTAGGTTAGGATATATAACGTTATAGACGCATATAATGTTCCCACCGAGAAGTAGGGTCCGACACACCTGGAATGTTGTCAAATGTTACATCCGAGGTGTTTGGTTGCCTTAGGTTAGGTTATATGACGTTATAGACGCATATAATGTACCCACCGAGAAGTAGGTCCGACTCGCCTGGATTGTTGTCAAATATTACATCCGAGATGTTAGGTTGCCTTAGGTTAGGGTATATAACGTTATAGACGCATATAATGTTCCCACCGAGAAGTAGGTTCCGACTCGCCAGGAATGTTGTCAAATGTTACATCTGAGGTGTTAGGTTGCCTTAGGTTAGGATATATAACGTTATAGACGCATAGAATGTTCCCACCGATAAGTAGGTTCCGACACGCCAGGAATATTGTCAAATATTACATCCGAGTTATTAGGTTGCCTTAGGTTAGGATATATAACGTTATAGACGGTATATAATGTTCCCACAGAGGAGTAGGGTCCGACTCGCCAGGAATGTTGTCAAATGTTACATCTGAGGTGTTCGGTTGCCCTAGGTTAGGGTATATAACGTTATAGACGCATATAATGTTCCCACCGAGAAGTAGGGCCCGACACGCTTGGAATGTTGTCAAATATTACATCCGAGGTGTCAGGTTGCCTTAGGTTAGGTTATATGACGTTATAGACGCATATAATGTACCCACCCAGAAGTAGGTCCGACACGTCTGGATTGTTGTCAAATATTATATCCGAGATGATAGGTTGCCTTAGGTTAGGTTATATAACGTTATAGACGGTATATAATATTCCCACCGAGGAGTAGGGTCCGACTCGCCAGGAATGCTGTCAAATGTTACATCCGAGGTGTTAGGTTGCCTTAGGTTAGGGTATATAACGTTATAGACGCATATAATGTTCCCTCCGAGAAGTAGGGTCCGACTCGCCAGGAATGTTGTCAAATGTTACAACTGAGGTGTTAGGTTGCCTTAGGTTAGGGTATATAACGTTATAGACGCATATAATGTTCCCACCGAGAAGTAGGGTCCGACTCGCCAGGAATGTTGTCAAATGTTACATCTGAGGTGTTAGGTTGCCTTAGGTTAGGATATATAACGTTATAGACGCATACAATGTTCCCACCGTGAAGTAGGGTCCGACACACCAGGAATATTGACAAATATTACATCCGAGTTGTTAGGTTGCCTTATTTTACGGTATACAGCGTTATAGCCGCATACAATGTTCCCACCGAGAAGTAGGGTCCGACAGGTTTGGAATGTTGGCAAATATTACATCCGAGGAGATAGGTTGCCTTAGGTTAGGATATACAACGTTATAGACGCATATAATGTTCCCACAGAGAAGTAGGGTCCGACTCGGTAGGAATGTTGTCAAATGTTACATCCGAGATGTTAGGTTGCCTTAGGTTAGGATATATAACGTTATAGACGCATATAATGTTCCCACCGAGAAGTAGGTTCCGACTCGCCAGAAATGTTGTCAAATGTTACATCCGAGGTGTTTGGTTGCCTTAGGTTAGGTTATATGACGTTATAGACGCATATAATGTTCCCACCGAGGAGTAGGGTCCGACTCGCCAGGAATGTTGTCAAATGTTACATCTGATGTGTTAGGTTGCCTTAGGTTAGGATATATAATGTTATAGACGCATATAATGTTCCCACCGATAAGTAGGTTCCGACACGACAGGAATATTGTCAAATATTACATCCGAGTTATTAGGTTGCCTTAGGTTAGGATATATAACGTTATAGACGGTATATAATGTTCCCACAGAGGAGTAGGGTCCGACTCGCCAGGAATGTTGTCAAATGTTACATCTGAGGTGTTAGGTTGCCCTAGGTTAGGGTATATAACGTTATAGACGAATATAATGTTCCCACCGAGAAGTAGGTCCGACACGCCAGGATTTTTGTCAAATGTTACATCCGAGGTGCTAGGTTGCCTTAGGTTAGGATATACAACGTTATAGACGCATATAATGTTCCCACCGAGAAGTAGGGTCCGACACACGTGGAATGTTGTCAAATGTTACATCCGAGGTGTTAGGTTGCCTTAGGTTAGGTTATATGACGTTATAGACGAATATAATGTTCCCACCGAGAAGTAGGTCCGACACGCCTGGACTGTTGTCAAATATTACATCCGAGATGTTAGGTTGCCTTAGGTTAGGATATATAACGTTATAGACGCATATAATGTTCCCACCGAGAAGTAGGGTCCGACTCGCCAGGAATGTTGTCAAATGTTACAACTGAGGTGTTAGGTTGCCTTAGGTTAGGGTATATAACGTTATAGACGCATATAATGTTCCCACCGAGAAGTAGGGTCCGACTCGCCAGGAATGTTGTCAAATGTTACAGCCGAGGTGTTAGGTTAACTTAGGTTAGGTTATATGACGTTATAGACGCATACAATGTTCCCACCGAGAAGTAGGTCCGACACGCCTGGATTGTTGTCAAATATTACATCCGAGATGTTAGGTTGCCTTACGTTAGGATATATAATGTTATAGACGCCTACAATGTTCCCACCGATTAGTAGGGTCCGACACGCCAGGAATATTGTCAAATGTTACATCCGAGGTGCTAGGTTGCTTTAGGTTAGGATATACAACGTTATAGACGCATATAATGTTCCCACCGAGAAGTAGGGTCCGACTCGCCAGGAATGTTGTCAAATGTTACATCCGAGATGTTAGGTTGCCTTAGGTTAGGATATATAACGTTATAGACGCATATAATGTTCCCACCGAGAAGTAGGGTCCGACACACCTGGAATGTTGTCAAATGTTACATCCGAGGTGTTTGGTTGCCTTAGGTTAGGTTATATGACGTTATAGACGCATATAATGTACCCACCGAGAAGTAGGTCCGACTCGCCTGGATTGTTGTCAAATATTACATCCGAGATGTTAGGTTGCCTTAGGTTAGGGTATATAACGTTATAGACGCATATAATGTTCCCACCGAGAAGTAGGTTCCGACTCGCCAGGAATGTTGTCAAATGTTACATCTGAGGTGTTAGGTTGCCTTAGGTTAGGATATATAACGTTATAGACGCATAGAATGTTCCCACCGATAAGTAGGTTCCGACACGCCAGGAATATTGTCAAATATTACATCCGAGTTATTAGGTTGCCTTAGGTTAGGATATATAACGTTATAGACGGTATATAATGTTCCCACAGAGGAGTAGGGTCCGACTCGCCAGGAATGTTGTCAAATGTTACATCTGAGGTGTTCGGTTGCCCTAGGTTAGGGTATATAACGTTATAGACGCATATAATGTTCCCACCGAGAAGTAGGGCCCGACACGCTTGGAATGTTGTCAAATATTACATCCGAGGTGTCAGGTTGCCTTAGGTTAGGTTATATGACGTTATAGACGCATATAATGTACCCACCCAGAAGTAGGTCCGACACGTCTGGATTGTTGTCAAATATTATATCCGAGATGATAGGTTGCCTTAGGTTAGGTTATATAACGTTATAGACGGTATATAATATTCCCACCGAGGAGTAGGGTCCGACTCGCCAGGAATGCTGTCAAATGTTACATCCGAGGTGTTAGGTTGCCTTAGGTTAGGGTATATAACGTTATAGACGCATATAATGTTCCCTCCGAGAAGTAGGGTCCGACTCGCCAGGAATGTTGTCAAATGTTACAACTGAGGTGTTAGGTTGCCTTAGGTTAGGGTATATAACGTTATAGACGCATATAATGTTCCCACCGAGAAGTAGGGTCCGACTCGCCAGGAATGTTGTCAAATGTTACATCTGAGGTGTTAGGTTGCCTTAGGTTAGGATATATAACGTTATAGACGCATACAATGTTCCCACCGTGAAGTAGGGTCCGACACACCAGGAATATTGACAAATATTACATCCGAGTTGTTAGGTTGCCTTATTTTACGGTATACAGCGTTATAGCCGCATACAATGTTCCCACCGAGAAGTAGGGTCCGACAGGTTTGGAATGTTGGCAAATATTACATCCGAGGAGATAGGTTGCCTTAGGTTAGGATATACAACGTTATAGACGCATATAATGTTCCCACAGAGAAGTAGGGTCCGACTCGGTAGGAATGTTGTCAAATGTTACATCCGAGATGTTAGGTTGCCTTAGGTTAGGATATATAACGTTATAGACGCATATAATGTTCCCACCGAGAAGTAGGTTCCGACTCGCCAGAAATGTTGTCAAATGTTACATCCGAGGTGTTTGGTTGCCTTAGGTTAGGTTATATGACGTTATAGACGCATATAATGTTCCCACCGAGGAGTAGGGTCCGACTCGCCAGGAATGTTGTCAAATGTTACATCTGATGTGTTAGGTTGCCTTAGGTTAGGATATATAACGTTATAGACGCATATAATGTTCCCACCGATAAGTAGGTTCCGACACGACAGGAATATTGTCAAATATTACATCCGAGTTATTAGGTTGCCTTAGGTTAGGATATATAACGTTATAGACGGTATATAATGTTCCCACAGAGGAGTAGGGTCCGACTCGCCAGGAATGTTGTCAAATGTTACATCTGAGGTGTTAGGTTGCCCTAGGTTAGGGTATATAACGTTATAGACGAATATAATGTTCCCACCGAGAAGTAGGTCCGACACGCCAGGATTTTTGTCAAATGTTACATCCGAGGTGCTAGGTTGCCTTAGGTTAGGATATACAACGTTATAGACGCATATAATGTTCCCACCGAGAAGTAGGGTCCGACACACGTGGAATGTTGTCAAATGTTACATCCGAGGTGTTAGGTTGCCTTAGGTTAGGTTATATGACGTTATAGACGAATATAATGTTCCCACCGAGAAGTAGGTCCGACACGCCTGGACTGTTGTCAAATATTACATCCGAGATGTTAGGTTGCCTTAGGTTAGGATATATAACGTTATAGACGCATATAATGTTCCCACCGAGAAGTAGGGTCCGACTCGCCAGGAATGTTGTCAAATGTTACAACTGAGGTGTTAGGTTGCCTTAGGTTAGGGTATATAACGTTATAGACGCATATAATGTTCCCACCGAGAAGTAGGGTCCGACTCGCCAGGAATGTTGTCAAATGTTACAGCCGAGGTGTTAGGTTAACTTAGGTTAGGTTATATGACGTTATAGACGCATACAATGTTCCCACCGAGAAGTAGGTCCGACACGCCTGGATTGTTGTCAAATATTACATCCGAGATGTTAGGTTGCCTTACGTTAGGATATATAATGTTATAGACGCCTACAATGTTCCCACCGATTAGTAGGGTCCGACACGCCAGGAATATTGTCAAATGTTACATCCGAGGTGCTAGGTTGCTTTAGGTTAGGATATACAACGTTATAGACGCATATAATGTTCCCACCGAGAAGTAGGGTCCGACTCGCCAGGAATGTTGTCAAATGTTACATCCGAGATGTTAGGTTGCCTTAGGTTAGGATATATAACGTTATAGACGCATATAATGTTCCCACCGAGAAGTAGGGTCCGACACACCTGGAATGTTGTCAAATGTTACATCCGAGGTGTTTGGTTGCCTTAGGTTAGGTTATATGACGTTATAGACGCATATAATGTACCCACCGAGAAGTAGGTCCGACTCGCCTGGATTGTTGTCAAATATTACATCCGAGATGTTAGGTTGCCTTAGGTTAGGGTATATAACGTTATAGACGCATATAATGTTCCCACCGAGAAGTAGGTTCCGACTCGCCAGGAATGTTGTCAAATGTTACATCTGAGGTGTTAGGTTGCCTTAGGTTAGGATATATAACGTTATAGACGCATAGAATGTTCCCACCGATAAGTAGGTTCCGACACGCCAGGAATATTGTCAAATATTACATCCGAGTTATTAGGTTGCCTTAGGTTAGGATATATAACGTTATAGACGGTATATAATGTTCCCACAGAGGAGTAGGGTCCGACTCGCCAGGAATGTTGTCAAATGTTACATCTGAGGTGTTCGGTTGCCCTAGGTTAGGGTATATAACGTTATAGACGCATATAATGTTCCCACCGAGAAGTAGGGCCCGACACGCTTGGAATGTTGTCAAATATTACATCCGAGGTGTCAGGTTGCCTTAGGTTAGGTTATATGACGTTATAGACGCATATAATGTACCCACCCAGAAGTAGGTCCGACACGTCTGGATTGTTGTCAAATATTATATCCGAGATGATAGGTTGCCTTAGGTTAGGTTATATAACGTTATAGACGGTATATAATATTCCCACCGAGGAGTAGGGTCCGACTCGCCAGGAATGCTGTCAAATGTTACATCCGAGGTGTTAGGTTGCCTTAGGTTAGGGTATATAACGTTATAGACGCATATAATGTTCCCTCCGAGAAGTAGGGTCCGACTCGCCAGGAATGTTGTCAAATGTTACAACTGAGGTGTTAGGTTGCCTTAGGTTAGGGTATATACTCTGAGATAGCGCGT